>CM040118.1:439303797-439998609 GCA_022559845.1 Amorphophallus konjac
CGTGGCCTTGGTCTCGAGGACTATGGGTTCGACAATGCCTACGTGGGGTATGGTCAACGTCATCGTGGCCTTCAGCCACAGAGAGATGAGGAGGATGATAGGGTCCTTAAGACCGTGCGAGCGGACCCTCCCATTTTTTTCGGTGTCTTTGGATCTGAATAGTCTATTTAGATTGGGAGTTCGGCATGGACCGATACTTCGATTGGTACGATATGTCAGAGCGTCGAAGAATCCGATTTGCTACCATGAAGCTCATGGGACAGGCACAAACCTATTGGAAGAATGTAGAGAGCTTGTTATTTCAGCGGCTAGAGCCCCCGATTGATACATGGGGTGAAATGAAGATTAAGCTTCGGAAAAAGTACCTTCCTCCCACGTACCGTCAGCGACTCATCGATAGGTGGTAGAGTCTTAGCCAGGGAGACCGGTCTGTCTCCGAATACATCACTGAATTTGATGAGTACTTTCGACGATGTGGTGTCACGGAGGAGAGCACCATGCCCGTTTCGAGCTTTCGACGTGGTTTGCGGTCACACTATCAGTATGAGCCTTTCCGCCGCAATGCCAAAACGTTGGAAGAGGCATATCAGGTTGCTCTCGAGTTGGAGCAATTTGAGGGAGAGTTTGAGCCTAGCCATCAGTCGGGCCCCACCCCTCTTCGTAGTACCAAGCCCCTTCACTCTTTAGGCCCACCTCAGTGGGTCCCCCTGGCTCGATCTCAGGAGCCCACCCGTCAGGAGCATTTCGCTCCGCGGCCTCGCCCTCCCCCCACTCCGGGATCTACCTCCATCCCAACCCCCGGCACCCATTGCCCTCCCTCAGGCACCGGCACCCCCACCCATGTTGCCCACGGCTCCTACACCTCCACTACCGTTGCCTACACCCCCTGCCCGACGGGAGGATAAGGGTAAGGGCCCTCTTATCGGAGAGACCAGTAGGTCACGGGTGGAGTGTTTCCACTGTCATGGGTTTGGCCATATCGCCAACCAATGTCCCACTCGTGCCACACTAGCCCTAGGGGTTTGAGAAGCCTCGCCTTCTGGGCTTGTACATGTCAGCTACGAGGCCGACCCGGAACTAGCTGATGAGTACGAAAGTCTGGAGGAGCCTACCGACACTCAAGATGCGGCACTTGGATGATGGCCACCTGGTGGGTGATGTCATTGCATTAAGTCTAGGGTAATGCATGAGTCGGTTTGTTTCTTCTTTGTGTGGTTTGTTTTGTGTGGCTTATTTGTGTGGTTTGCATATGTGTGTTAGTACATGGTGAGTCTACATGTGTCTTGTGCAAGCTCGTTGTCAGTCTCTTATGAGTGAGAGGCGAGTGGAGTCGCTCGAGGAGTATGGGATCAGCTCGACATCCATGTCCCGGATCTAGTCCCCTATAGGGACCCAGCGGTGATTCCTTGTGAGTCTTCGAGCCGCCTCCTTCCCCTTGAGAGTGACCCCACCCCAGAGTGTTCCACCACTAGCCTCTTCCCACAGCAGCATGCGCATATTGAGTGTATACGGAATGAGCAGGTGACGATCACTTGGAGTGGAGCGTACCCTCGCTACTTGGTACGGTGACGGATCCACCGGAGCTACTCGAGCAGTCGTCCCTTTACTCGACGGGGTCGAGTTCTTCCCACCCGGGGAGAATTGATGGGGACATCGAATCAAGACCACTCATATTTTGTTTGCATCTATGTCCTTTTATATTTGTATATATACCCTTGTGTTATATGGGTACACAATTGTGAGTCTTAGTGGGTTTTTATGTAAAATGTCAGTAGGACCAGCAAGGGGGCCCTCACTCCTTCCTCATTGGTCCAAGTGGCACCATTTGGGCCCATGTGGGGCTGGTCAAAGTCCTAGGTGGCATCTAGAAGGTCAATTGACACATGGGGAGACAAGTGGTTTAAAATTTCAAAGGACGCCACCTACCTTACCTACCTTGTCCCCTTGGTCAAGGGGGCGCCCCCCCTTTTTGGTCCAATTTAATTTTTGAAAAAAATAGTCTATTAGAACTAATTAGTTCTATACCTTGTATACCCCTCCCAACCCTAGATCTGAGGGCATAAGTGGTCATTTTCCATTTATTATATAAGACATGTAATTTCCATTTGTGTGAATTAATGAAGAAAATTTTTTTGTACATGCCAAGAGCAATTTGCGCCCCCCACTCTCTCCCTCTGGTTCCTCCCTTCTCCTTCAGCATTTCAGGGTATAGAACCCTTCTATCTTAGCCCCTCTACCTTGATTTCTATCTCTGCCGCTGCCGCCGCCGTTCGTGCCGCCATCGAGCTGCCGAGAAGCAAGTTCTGAAGTGTTGTCCTGGGTTCTATTTTACTGGACAAGGGTTCACTCCGAGAATTTTAGCTCTCAACTCCAATATCATATGGACCTGAGATTTTCAGGGTTGGTTCCCCTCTTGAAACCCCACCTCCACAAAAAACATCACATCATTTAGACTTCGTTTTATATTTTTCCATTTTCATACTTTTCAGTCCACCAGATCTGCCAGATATCTGTCCTGTGTCACAGCCACTCCGAGTTTCGCCCTTTTGACCCCCTTCTTGATTTTTTTTTGAATCCCCAAATTTATTGGATGTTTTTCCAACCATACCCATCCTCCACGAATTTTCTTCGAATTTTAAAAGTCCTTTACCTATTTTTAGAAATTGTGTCTTTTCCCCAACTTTAGTTCTGTCTCTGTAGTCCAGATCCGACCCCAGGTCAGTAAAACAAATCCACAAAAAATCGAAACTTCTACCAAACCTTTCATAAAGTACATCCCCATTTTCCTCTCTTTGTCCTCTACAACATTCATGAAAGGCTCAAAAGCTGAATCGAAGGTCTACATCGCGGTCAACGCCAACTCTCAGGAAAATTTAGTTATATCCTTAGATTTTTGATCCTGTGAACCAGCAGCTTGAATATTCGATAAAGGCCATCAACGGGAAATTCAAATTTCTTTCTCCGGCCATAGATCGAAGGATTTCAAGTCAGCTTTCCATATGTACCTATTGTGCGTCGATCCGACATCGAGAGTGACCGCAGATAGCAGTTCAGATCCGTGGGCAGCAACTCCGACGAGTGAAGATCGGAGCCGCCCGGTCTCCGACCGGCGAACCAGCGCGCCGCCTTCCCAGGAGGCCCCCCTCTGGGCATCCCTACCATAGTGGTGCCACCCCGGTCCCACGCGGCCCCACTGACCAGCACGTGGGCCCCACGATCATGAGTACGTGTGCCGCCGAAGCTACGCAATAAGCTGCCCGTCAACTCGAACCCGCTACTCCCGGGTCCCACTGTGTCCCCCTTTACCTCCCTGTGTGGAGTGGGCAGTAAAGTCATTACGGTAATTTATGTAACTTATTGTTTCGGGAGTGCGAGATCGGCCGGGATCGTCTTCCCCACGCCAGGTGCGTGGAGGTATCGTGTTCGCTCCATTACTCGGCATTTGCTATTCTTGTATATGCTTTTATATGCCGCTGCTAGAGAGCATGTGTTAGGGCCATTAGCTCGATATATTTCTTTCACCGCTACTGCGAGAGAGAGCGAGACCATCCCGTGACCCGATCTGGGCACGAATTTGTGAGTTGACCACCCTAGCTCACTACTGGTTTCTCAACCGTGCACGTCCGTACGCTTCCCTCGTTAGGGGCGATCCGAGCTTGCTTAGAGTCCAAGGATCGCATATCCAATTGGAGTTGAGTCGCGTGTCCGTCCTGCATCAGATTGGCTTATAGATCATGATGCTGATATCAACTGCCGAAATAGGATTATATCCGTCTGAAAACCAGGTCTTCTAAGATTTTCCTTCCTTGGCATCAAGTATAGGAAACATCACACTATCATATCTTCTCTTCACGCATGCAAACTTATCTCGCAAGGATGTGAAGTTTTTCTTGCTTCTGTCATTGTTACCGAGTCCAAGGAAATCATCCTAGCAGACATCCCCATTGTAAATGAGTTCCCAGATGTGTTTCCACCCGAATTACCCAATTTACCACCCGAGAGAGAAGTGAACTTCACTATTGAACTCATTCCAGAAGCAACACATGTTTCTATAGCCCCTTACAGGAAGTCCCCCATGGAACTTAAGGAACTAAAGAGGCAGTTGCATGAATTATTAGATAAGGGCTACATTAGACCCAGCACATCCCCCTGGGGTGCGCCGGTGCTTTTTGTCAAGAAGAAGGATGGCTCTCTCAGGTTATGCATAGACTACCATCGACTGAATCAACTTACAATCAAAAGCAAGTATCCGTTGCCGCGTATTGATGAGCTCTTCGATCAGCTTTCGGGAGTAGTGTATTTCTCTAAAATAGACCTCAGATCAGGTTATCATCAGCTTAGAATTAAAGAAGAAGATATTTATAAATCGACTTTTCGAAGTCGTTATGGCCACTATGAATTCGTGGTAATGCCGTTTGGGTTAACAGATGTCCCAATAGCATTTATGCAACTTATGAACAGTATTTTTCAGCCATATCTGGACCAGTTCGTCGTCGTCTTCATTGATGATATCTTGATATATTCCAAGACAAAAGTGGAACATGAAGAACATCTGAGAATAGCTTTGCAAACACTTAGAAAACATAAACTTTATGCCAAGCTTAACAAGTGTGAATTCTGGCTCAAGGATGTTTCATTCCTCGGCCACATTATTTCAAAAGAAGGTATCGATGTGGATCCCTCTAAAGTAGAAGCTGTCAGAAACTGGAACCGGCCAATGACTGTATTAGAAATTTGGAGTTTTCTGGGACTAGCTGGTTATTATAGGATGTTCATTAAGGACTTCTCAAAAATTGGAGTTCTTTTAACTAGACTCACAAGAAAAGAAAATCTGTTTGTCTGGTCAGAGGAATGTGAAAAGAGTTTTCAAATTCTTAAGAATCACCTTACTACAGCTCCTATTTTAGCACTACCGGTGGAAGGTGGTGGATTTGAAGTATATACGGATGCATCTAGCATTGGCTTAGGGTGCGTCCTTATGCAAAATGGAAAGGTAATCTACTATTCTTCAATATAATTGAAACGTCACGAGGAAAATTATCTTGTGCATGATTTGGAATTGGCAGCTGTTATTTTCGCCTTAAAAATTTGGCATCATTATCTCTATGGAGAGAAATTCACGTTCTACTCGGACCACAAAAGTTTGAAATACTTATTCTCTCAAAAGGAGCTTAATATGAGACAGAGGAGATGGTTAGAATATCTCAAAGACTTTGATTTTGCTATTCAATATCATCCTGGCAAGGCTAATGCGGTAGCAGATGCACTCAGCAGAAAACCAATGGGTATGCTATCAAGTCTTATGATTAGTATGACTAATCTTATTCCTCAATTTGCTCAGATGAACTTAGAAATTGACATAAAGGAAGAGGATTATTTCATGGCTAATATCCGAGCTCAACCTACATTGATAGAGGATCTGGTCAAGCTGCAAAATGATGATCCCGTGTTACTAGAAATTAAAGCCAACATAGAATAGAGGTCGGATTTCTCTGTTTCCAATGACGGAAGATTGCTATTTAAGGGCCGAGTGTGTGTACCAGATCATGAGGATACGAAGAAATTGATCCTAGAAGAAGTACATAAATCCAAGTACACTGGAGAGGAGGATTTCTGTAGCCCAACTAAGAGCAGCAAAACTAGTCCATCAGGACCAAACGAGGCTCAGCTCATCCAAGTGACAGCCCCATAGGGCCCACTTAGGCTAAAAAGTCCAATAAGATTACTCGGCATCTCATCCTTCCTCGGCGGCCTCTAGGCTGGGAAGGCCCGAGCGACGGTCAGAACGGAGGAAGACCCATGCCCGAGTTATCCCCTCATCGGGATAGAGGCAAGCGCTCAGTGCCCACTCCGACCTATCTTCATCCGAGCTATGCCTATCGCCCGGACAGGGTTGGCACCTTTTATGCTCGGATTGACCGATGATTGCTTATCCACACTACCATTGAGAGCCCTTTATGAGCAGGAGTTTATGAGGATAAGAGACCCATGATCCCTCAAAGCTATGAAGATCCCACGATGAGCACATAACTCCCGCCTGAAACTCCTCAGCTTACGGGACTCATAAGGTGAGCACACTATATAAACCAGGGACTCCCTCCAGTGAAAGGTAAGGGTAATACACGCCTAGAATCCCCTGAGTAGGAACCACTTCACCACCTTGGTGTTGGGGGATCTCGTGCACCTCTTTCTACCTCCCTCCCTATCTTCCACCATTGCTCTACTGACTTAAGCATCGGAGTGTTTTCCCTAGGGAACCATCCCTGGCCCCCCTGATCTGTTTCCCTTTCTCTACAGTTCACTGTTCGGTGATCATCCTCCATGTTCAGGAGCCGCGCGAGATTACGCCCCTTCATCTGGTGTTGTCTGTGGGAAACGACCAAAGAGCCAGTATGGTGCGAAGAAGTTCAGGGAGGAGGTCTACCGGCGACAGGGGAAAGGCCATGGTGGCGACGGGGGAAGGCCCCTCTCAAGCCTCCCAAAACCCCCCCTCCGGTGCCAGCACTCCCGCCGACCGACCGCCCCCTCCCCCCGCAGTAGGGCTATCGCCCCCTCCCCCACCGGCGGTAGGGCTGCCGCTTAACGGCGGCGCTGACGCCTTCCAAGCCCTCAACGCAAAATTGGACGTCCTCGTGGAACTCATGAGGACCCAGGCGGCCAGGGATGGAAGGTCACACGCCCCTCCGGAGAGCCCTCCCTGTGAGAACGTGTCCCAGCACACCGTCGGAGGCCGCTTCACCCTCCGGGGCCGGCAGATCATCCGTAACAGGTCAGGAGGACCTTCACAAGCCCCCCCTCTGGAACAAGAAGCCTTGTCCACGCCGAAGAGGGGAAAACCTGGGGCACGCCGTTCGAACCCAGAGACCGAAGTCCCTGGGGAACGCCAATACAGCCCCCCAGCCTGACGGCGCAGCGGCAGCCGGAGCTATCCCTCCGACTGTGAGAATTCGAGAGGCGTTTCGCAGAGCAAGAGTGCGCCCTACGCGCCCTATAGAAGGACTCCTCCACGGAGGACGAGGAGAAATCGATGTTCCCTGACTATATCTTGAAGGCAGAGGTATCTCCTAGAACCTCCATCCCGACCTTCAAGCTCTATGACGGCCAGGGTGACCCGGCCGATCACTTCGACAGCTTTAACGCCCTTATGACCCTTCATGGAGCAACTGACGCCATCAAATACCTAGCCTTTGTGACCACCATGGTCCAAGGCACCCAAGCAGGGTTCCGGGCCCTCGCCCTCGGATCCATCAGGGACTTCAAGCAATTCGGATGAGTATTCAAGAAGAGTTTCGTCGACAGTGGTCCCCCAAGGTTGGTAGCGGGGCTTTTGGGCCTCAAATAGGTGCAAGGGGAGAAACTTAGGGCTTACATTACCCGATTCAAATCGGAAGCCCGGAGGATCCCCCACCTGGACGTCGCCTCGGCCATAACCGCGTTGACCGAGGGCACCCGCGACGAGAACCTCCGCTGGGAGCTTGCCCTCCACCCTCCCTTGACCCTTGTTGCGCTAGTGACTCTGGCATTGCACCATGCCGAGTGCGAAGAAGTGCTCAGCGCATGCCGAGACGCAACCGGCTCGGGTCGGGAGGGGGACAAGAAGCGGGCACCCGAGCCAAACTTGGGACGGGGGAAAAGGCAGAACCAAGACGGGGAACGCAAGGAACCGTCACGGAAGTACGAGCGATACACCCCCTTAACCACTCTGGTTTACGAGATCTACGAGGACATCAAAGGCTCGGGCCTCCTCCGCCAACCCGAGCTAATGAGGTCGAAGAACCGCAGTCGTAGCAAGCATTGCCTGTTCCACAGTGACCATGGACATCACACCGGCGACTGCCATCAGCTCCAGGATGAGATCGAGTGTCTCATTCATCAGGGGCACCTCTCCTGGTTTGTGGCCGGGCACAAAGAAGATCGAGGCGCCCCAGAGGAAATCGACAACGCCCCCCGAGGGGTCCACATCAACGTCATCGCCGAAGGTGCTGCATCAGGAGGAGACAACGACCGAGGAAGGAAGCGTCATGCTGAGCGGGTGAGCCGAGCCATCGAGCCTCCCAGGGCCCCGCCGAGTGAGCCCCAGGTCATAGTCTTCTCCAACCAAGACCTGGAAGGGCTAAGCACCCCGCATGACGGTCATATCGGCCACAATAAACCATTGTAACGTAGCAAGGATTCTAGTTGACAATGGAAGTGCCCCTGATGTATTATCCTATGAATATTTCCTTAAGATGGGGGAGGATCCATCTAGACTCCGCCCGATCCGAACCCCTCTTTGCGGGTTCAATGGCCAGGCCACTTATCCCGAGGGAGCTCTAAGCTTGCTGGTTACTCTCGGCACCCCACCCAAAATCGTTACGGTCATGGTGGACTTCATAGTGATCAAAGGTATGATAGCATACAACACAATCTTCGGTCGGGGAATCCTCAGCCGAAAGAAAGCAGTGCCTTCTACCTATCACCAAAAGGTGAAGTTCTCAACCAAAAATGGGTTGGGGGAAGTCCGAGGTAACCAGGCTATGGCCAGAAGGTGCTACAATATCTCGGTTGAAGCCACAAGGCCGGACGGGAAGAACAAGGGCCCCCAGGAAGTCGAGGAAAAATCTGCAACCGCCGAGCCTGGAGGCGAATTGCTAGAGGTTTTCCTAAACGACGACCCGACCCTAGGAGTAAAGATCGGAGCCGACCTAACATCTGGAGTCCAACAGTAATACAAAGAGTTTCTTTCCACGTACATCCGGGTCTTCGCATGGTCTGATGATCAACTCCCTGGGATACCGGAAGAAACGGTGATGCATAAGCTCAAGCTCGACCCAACCATGAAGCCCGTACAACAACGCAGAAGGAAGCACACGCCATAGAAGTAGGTGATTATCAAGGAGAAAGTCACCAAGGGGCAGAAGACTGGTCTTTTTAGACCGGTCTTGTACCCGACGTGGCTGGCTAACGTCGTCCTGGTGCCAAAAGCTTCGGGAAAGTGGCCAATGTGCGTGGACTTCACCGACTTGAACAAGGCTACTCCAAAGGACTACTATCCATTACCGAGCATCGACCAACTGGTTGACTCAACCTCGGGCAACGAGATACTCAGCTTCCTAGATGCCTATTCAGGTTACCATCAGATAAGAATGCACCCCGAAGACATCAAGAAGACTGCCTTTATCACCGACTTCGGCGTACACTACTACACCTGGATGCCTTTCGGGTTGAAGAACACTGGAGCCACATACCAGAGGCTGGTCAATCATATGTTCGAGGGATAGCTCGGTCGAAATGTCATGGCCTATATTGACGACATGCTCGTGAAGACCTCCAAGGCCGAGGACCACTTCGCCGACCTAGCGGAAACCTTCGACACCCTCTTGAAGTACAACATGAAGCTCAATCTTGCCAAGTGCACCTTCGGAGTAAGGTTCGGGAAATTCATGGGCTTCTTAGTCACCCAGCGTGGGATCGAGGCCAACCCCGACAAGGTCCAGGCCATCCTGGACATGCGCCCACCCACCTACATCAAAGATGTTCAACGCCTTATCGGGCGCATTGCCGTGCTCAGCAGATTCCTGTCCCGCGCGGCTGAATGATGCCTACCCTTCTTCAAACTATTGAGGGGGCCTAAAATGGCATCTGCTACATTCACGTGGGACGAGGAATGCCAAAAAGCATTCGCCAAGCTTAAGGAGTTCCTGGCTTTGCCACCGGTGCTTTCCAAGCCCGTATCAGGTGAAACCTTGCATCTCTATCTATCGGTGACTCCATCTACAGTTAGCTCGGTCCTTGTCAGAAATGACTCGGGAGTCGAGAGACCGGTCTACTACACTAGCAAGGTGCTCAACGAGGCCGAAAGAAGGGACCCCGCAACTAAGAGACTCGTGCTAGCGTTGGTTACCTCGGCCAAGCACCTCCGACCCTATTTCGAAGGGCGCTCCATCACCGTGCTGACCAGCGAACCGTTGAAGAGGATCCTCACTCACCCTGAAGCCTCGAGATGCCTCGTCAAGTGGGCCATCATGCTCGGGGCCTACGATATATCGTATCGGCCTCGCTCGGCTATCAAAGGCCAGGCGCTCGCTGACTTCATCACCGAGAGCACCATCCCGACTGATGAAAGATCTCCGTCCGCGCCCGGGTCGACCTGGGAACTGTTCATCGACGGATCCTCCAACACATCCGGGAGCAGCGTTGGGATCCTCCTGAAGTCCCCCGAAGGAGCAGAGCTACAGTACGCCCTGAAGTTCAACTTCCAAGCATCTAACAACGCTTCCAAGTATGAGGCCCTCATATCGGGAGCCCGCATGGCCCGGCGGTTAGGGGCTGAGCGAGTCAGGATTCACACTGACTCCCAACTGGCCGCTAGCCAGGTCAACGACAGTTATGAAGCTCGAGAAGCACCGATGATCAAATACCTCCAGCTGGTCAAGACCGTGGCACAACAGTTCGAGAGTTTTGAGGTGGTCCGAATAGCTCAGGAGGAAAACTCCCGAGCAGACGCCCTCTCTCAGCTGGCCTCCTCTCTTGACCCCGAGGGCACTCGATCAGTCCTTCTCGAAGAGCTAGAGTGGCCGAGCATCGATTCGGAGCTCCTAGCTGTTGACTCGGTCTCCCCAAGCGACTGGCGTACCCCCTATCTGTCGTGGCTTCAAGACTCTCAAGAGCCTCCCGACTCTCAGGAAGCCCGAAGATTGAAGTACCAAGCTCAGCGGTTCATCACTCTGGATGGTGCTCTCTACCGGAGATCCTTCTCCTGTCCTCTCTTGAAGTGCCTCAGAACCGACGAAGCCAACCGAGCGATCAAAGAAGTTCACGAAGGTCTGTGCAGAGGGCATTTAGGAGGTAGGTCGCTCGCCAGGATCTTGCTACGGCTAGGTTACTAGTGGCCCACTCTGTAGCATGACTGCTCGACCTACACACAACATTGTGACCGGTGCCAGCGATTTGACCACTTGGTCCATCAGCCAGCAATGGAGATCGTCACCCTAGCCGAGCCTTATCCTTTCGCTCGCTGGGGAATCGACATCCTCGGGCCATTCCCCACGGCCTAGGCCCAGAAGAAGTTCATTATCGTCCCCATCGATTACTTCACTAAGTGGATCGAGGCCGAAGCCACAGCAAGGATCATCGAGACAGTCGTCTGGAATTTCGTCTGGAAGTCGATCATTTGTCATTTCGGCATCCCCCGGGTGATAGTAAGCGATAATGGTCGGCAATTTGATTCTCATTGTTTCTGAGATAGATGTGCCTACCTAGGCATTCGTAATCACTTCACCTCGGTCGCCCACCCTCAGGCTAACGGACTGGTCGAAAATGCCAATAAGACTATTCTAAAAGGCATCAAGACTAGGCTCGGCAAAGCCAAGGGCAGCTGGCTTGAGGAATTACCGAACGTACTTTGGTCACACAGAACGACTCCCAGAATGGCAACCGGTGAAAGCCCCTTTCAGTTGGTATACGGTACCGAGGCCGTGATCCCATTGGAGATTGGCAACCCCTCCCTCCGAGTCATCTGCTTCTCGTCCGAGGTAAACGACCAGAAACTGCTCGAAAACCTCGACCTAGTAGATGAAGTCTGAGAGATTGCCAGCATCCGAGCAACGGAATACCGACGCCGCCTCACTCGATACTACAACGCCAAGGTCCGAGATAGACACTTTCAACCGGGAGACTTCGTCCTCAGGAAAGCCGAAGCCTCTCGACCACTTGAGGCGGCGGGTAAGTTATCCCCTAATTGGGAAGGCCCCTACCGAGTGGTCGAGACGCTCAGAAAAGGAGCATACCGTCTATCCACGATGGAAGGAGAGCTCATCCCTCGGACGTGGAACGTGACTACATTACGCAAGTTCTACTTCTGAATATTGAGCATTGTGCAAACGACATGAGATAAAATAAAAGGCTCCTTTCTTTTATTCAAACAACCCGCTTGTACATCAGGAAGGCCGAAGCCATGAAAATACATGTCAAAAAAGCAAAAAATCCATCTGGCGCCGCCGTATGAGCCCATCGCTCGGCTGACTCGGATGACCTTCCTGCGTCCAGTCACTGACTCTGCCTCGTGTAGAAACTGGCTCGGATAAAGGATAGTCGACCCCGTTGGCTCGGGCAGCTCGGGACAAAGGTGACAAAGGGATTAGGAAGGAGAAGGCTACCTTCCAAGTTGAACTTGGAAGAGAAGGGGGAGAGGGAATGCATATGAAAGCATCCTCCCCGCCAACCTACCAACTCTTTGGAAGAAAGAGAGTGCAGGCACCCTCCGAAGAGTGAAAGAAAGGAGGAGCAAAGCAGAAGAGGGAAAAAGAGGCTGCGGGGGGGGGGGGGGGGGGGCGAAAGAAACCAGCAGAGCTGGACGAGGAGGCAGGGGAAAGCCCGGAAAGGAGGGAGCTTAATTGGCTTCCTCCTCCCCTCTGTGGAGCGACTAGGAAGGGACGGGCGGCAGGGATGCCTGATGCCCCCATCCATCCACCATCTCGGCCCCCTGCAAGCGGCGCCGGAACTGATAATGAGAAGATGACGTGCCTCCACACGTTGAACCCTCTTTAAGTCTGTCCGTCAGTTGTCGAACCCTCCTTAAACCCGAAGTAGCGAGAACTCTCTGCCCCCCGTCGTCTGCAGCCTCATCTTCTGAAGCATCTTCCATGCTCCAAGTACAATGGCACAACACTACGTGAAGAAAGAATGAGGAAAGACTGTCAGGGAAACCCCTAAGCGGTGGAGAGGAAGGGACGCCTTTCAGACCTTTTATAGGTGAAGGGAGGCTATTTGCCTTAAATGATTCTCTCCTCGAAAACACGCCAAAGGGATCTCTCCCTACGAACGGTCACCTCAAACTTCTCATTTTCCGCCCCAGCGGGATACACGAAGCGACCAGGCATTCAAAGCATGAGAAAATGAAAAGACACCCTGTCAGACGCTCACCCAACCATCAGGCGAGATCCACGCAGAAAGTATCGGCTCTTTCCAACCACTGCAGATACGCTGAACAAAATACGGCAATGACGATACGGAACATATAAGTCTTCATCATAACGCTATTGCCTTATCTATTTTTCTACACAAAAGAGGAAGTTTTTTATCTTCAAAAAGGAAAAAGACATACTAAAAGAGGAAGCAAAGTAGATACATCAGACCTCCGACCCACCTTGAAGCCCGGAAGTGGAGGGCTCAAATGGTCTGCCCCCGGCATCTTCGGTGACGGCCGACCCTGGCATTGACCCCACCGGCGTGGGAACTGCCTCGGTTGCGTGCCCTCCCGAGGCATCCGGAGTTGGCGACCCCTTGAATAATGAGCCCCCGTGATCCTCTTCATCCTGTGCCAAAGTAGAGGAACTGGAGGAAGATAAGTCCGAGTCATAACGTTGCCCGGACGGAAAGTCAACTACTCCGGACGCCTACTCCTCGGCGTAAGAGATGACCCGATCGTAGCCTTGCTTGAACCCCTTGCGGATGCCCCCGCGAAGTCCTCACTCGTAGTAGGGGAGGGCAGCCTCCTTAAGGTCAACTCGGTAGGCCTCTGAGCTTTTGTACTGCTCGAGAGCCTCCACCCCGACCGATCCCACCCTACCAGCGAGCTCGGCGTTCTCCCGCTCCGCCTCGGTTGACTTCCGCTCGGCCTTAGCCATCCGTTCTTCGGCCTCCGCCACCTGCTTCTCCGCCTCAGCCCGATCAGCCTCGGCCTCCCACTGAAGGCGCTCGGCTTCCTCCGCTCGGTCTACCAGCTCTGCACGTTCGGTCTCCCACCGGCCATCCATCTCAACACGTGCAAGGCACTCCTCTTCAAGAAACATGTTCTTCCTCTCAAGCGATTCGCGGGCCTTGGCTAGCTGCTCGGTTAGCGCCCGGGTCTCCACCTGGCTCAACCGCACCAGCTCCCTGACTGAGGAAAGCTCCTGCCGAAGCCCATCACACTCCTCGACAAGCCGAGCCAACCTTCTGTCAGACCCACTAAGGGTCTAGGCCAGGTTCGCTCGCTCCCACTCAGACCGAGCGTACGCTTCTGCCAGAGCAGCCCCCATCTGGGAAAGGGCCAGGCCGCCCTCCATAACCCCAGCGAGGGCCATGGATGAAGTGTACTGCCTACCTCCCCCCCTCACCTTCGCGGCTATAGCGTGGCATACCTGGTGCAGAGGGCCCGAGATACCAAGCCTCTCCAAGGTCCCTGGAATGGAGAACCCCCCATCACCCGGTGCCCCACAGAGTGGCTCGGACCGAGCCCCAGCCTCGGTCACCTCTCACGCCTCGGCTGGATTTTCTTGCGGCCCCCCAACCTGGACAGGCTCGGCACCTGCACCACCACCTGAAGCGCGAGCCTCGGCCACGGCCCCAGCATCCCCCGCCTCGGCCATGGCCCCCTCAGCTTCTACCGAGGGGAGAGCCGGGCTGGCACCGTCGCCAGTCGCAAGAACAGCCCCGGCCCCCTCTGCTCCGACCGAAGGAAGAGCCGAGCCCGCATCGTCTCCGCCCGCAGGAGCAGCCCCAACCTCCTCGGCCCCCTCTTGCCCGACGGGTGGGAGAGCTCACCCGATAGGGTCGGCCCCATCATGCTCAGTGGAGGGGCGAGCCGCGGCAAGGTCACCTTCGACAGCGGGTATGACCCCGGCCTTCTTGGCCCTCGCGGCGGCCCGGATCATGCCTTCCACGGGGTCCTTGCGCTTGGACCCCCGCAGCCTGGAGGATTCACCCTGGGCCGCCCCCTTGCCCTTATATCTGGTTCGGGAGCGACCCGGGGGAGCAGCCGAATCATCGCCAAGCTCGATCACCTCTGCGGCCTCCTTCAAAGCCTCCCGCCTGGTGTCTGAACGAAGAGGAAGACATATTCAGGAAAAGAAAATGTCCCCCACATCCAAAGGAGAGCCTAGTTTGTGGCACCTGAGCCCGACAGATGCAGCCGCGTAAGAAGACACCGCTCGATATTCTCTGGAGTAACCAGCTCTTCGGTGGATTGGCGGTGCTTCAGCAAGATGGCCGCATATTTCTCCACATGTGGAGGGAACTCATCCTGCTTGGGAGGGATATTCGGGTGAAAATTGGGGATTACTAGACACCTCAAAGTTTCCTCCACTGAACAAATCCCCACCCAGAATAATTGAGTTTTCCACCCCTTATGCGAAGAATCCTTCGCCGCCAAGGAGATACAGCTCCTATTCCGCCTCGCCTGGATGAAATAGAAGCCCTTCCCGGCCGAAGGATGTGCTTTCAACTCAAAGAAATAGTGAAAGAGGTCCAAGGAAGGAGGAACTCCACATTGGCGGCAGAGAATGCAGAAGGCGGAAAGGAGAAGATAAGAGTTGGCTACCAACTGAATGGGCGCCAACAGAAAAAAATTGAGAAGCTAAAGAATGAAAGGTTCGAAGGGAAGGCGGAACCCACCCTTCCACGATAGAAGGAAAGTACAAATGTGACCTACATGAGAGCCCAGGCTCGTCTCGTGTGGGAAAGCTGCGACAAAGCAGAACTTGTGGGGCAGGCGATACTGGTGCTCCAGCCTTCTCATATCCGCCTCCCCCAATACACTGCAATTTGGAACCGGCGCCTTCACCACTGGCTCGTCCTCCCACTCCTCAGCATCCGAGCGCTGGTCCGCCATGGAACCCGGAGAAGACTCTGAGGAAAGGCGATCTCGGGACCCTGAAGATTCCAGGGGGAGAGGAAGCTACCGGACGGCCTCCGCAGTTATCTCCGCCAACTCCACGAGCGCCGCTGCAAGCCTCTGCTCTCCCGTCATGTCCTCACGACGCATCGAAGAGTCCAAAAGTAAGAACGGAGGAGAGCCAAAACCCTAAAGATGGAGGAAATCTGGAATGACAGCAAGCGCCCAACGCCTATATCCCCACGCGGGAGGTGGCGCGTCGTTCCGACCTCCGAGAAAAGGGGGCCCCTTTAGTTCAAATCCGTCAGGATCATCATTATTACGTGCCCAGGTGACCACTGCACGTGGCTTCCTAACACCGCCAGATCTCCACCCACCTGAGCCACGCTGGTCTAAAACCCCAATAGCTACTCTTTCGAGCTTACTAAAGCTCGGGAGTAGGAGGGGGACAAGTGGAGAGGGGGATTTCTGTAGCCCATCTAAGAGCAGCCAAACTAGGTCCATCAGGACCAAACGAGGCTCAGCTCATCCAAGTGACAGCCCCATAGGGCCCACTAAGGCTAAAAAGCCCAATAAGATTACTCTGGATCTCATCCTTCCTCGGCGGCCCTTAGGCTCGGAAGGCCCGAGTGACGGTCAGAACGGAGGAAGACCCATTCCCGAGTTATCCCCTCATCGGGATAGAGGCAAGCGCTCAGCGCCCACTCCGACCTATCTTCATCCGAGCTATGCCTATCGCCCGGACAGGGTTGGCACCTTTTATGCTCGGACCGACCGACGATTGCTTATCCACGCTGCTGTTAAGAGCCCTTTATGAGCAGAAGTTTATGAGGATAATAGACCCATGATCCCTCAAGGCTATGAAGATCCCACGATGAGGATGTAACTCCCGCCTGAAACTCCTCGGCTTATGGGACTCATAAGGTGAGCACACTATATAAACCAGGGACTCCCTCCAGTGAAAGGTAAGGGCAATACACACCTAAAATCCCTTGAGGAGGAACCACTTCACCACCTTGGTGTTGGGGGATCTCGTGCACCTCTTTCTACCTCCCTCCCTATCTTCCACCATTGCTCTACTGACTTAAGCATCGGAGGGTTTTCCCCAGGGAACCATCCCTGGGCCCTCTGATCCATTTCCCTTTCTCTATAGTTCACTGTTCGGTGATCATCCTCCTAGCTCAAGAGCCGCGCGAGATCACGCCCCTTCATACACCATTCATCCAGGTGGTACAAAAATATATCAAGATCTCAAAAGAAATTTCTGGTGGCCCAATATGAAGAAAGAAATAGTTGATTTCGTGTCCCGCTGTCTCACTTGTCAACAAGTAAAGGCAGAACATTTTTAACCCGTAGGTAAATTACATCCCTTGAATTTTCTCGAATGGAAATGAGAGAGTATAGGAATGGATTTCATCATGGGTTTACCTAAGACCAGAGGAGGACACGATGGTATATGGGTAATCATAGACCGATTGACTAAGTATGTACATTTCATACCAATCAAAAGTCGATGGTATGTGGATATTCTAGCAGCATTATACATAAAGGAAATTATCAAATTACATGGTGTTCTTGTCACTATTATATCTGATAGAGATTCTCGATACACATCACAGTTCTGGAAGGGCTTACAACATTCACTAGGGACTAGATTGAATTTTAGCACAGCATTTCACCCACAAACTGATGGTCAGACTGAAAGGACAAAACAAGTGGTAGAAGATATGCTCAGGGCTTGTGCTATTGACTTTGGAGGAAGTTGGCATGATCACTTGTCTCTGGTGGAATTTGCATACAACAATAGTTATCAAGCCAGCATACAGATGGCACCCTTTGAAGCTTTATATGGAAAAAGCTGTAGATCACCAATATGTTGGAATGAAATAAGGGAAAGTCAATTTCTAGGCCCCGACCTTATCAGGGATTCTTTAGAGAAAATTAAGCTCATTCGAGAAAGACTGCAAATGGCACAAGATAGGCAAAAGTCGTATGCTGATAATCGAAGGCGTGACTTGGAATTTCAAGTAGGAGATCATGTGTACCTAAAGGTTTCTCCGGGTCGTGGTATTCGAAGATTTGGCATCAAAGGCAAGCTAACTCCAAGATTCATAGGCCCATTTGAAATGCTTGAAATGGTCGGTGAGGTGGCTTATAGACTGGCTTTACCACCACAATTAGCAGGAGTTCATGACGTATTTCACGTCTCTATGCTGAAAAGGTATGTATATGATCCTGACCATGTTATCACTTACGATAATTTGGAGATTCAGAAGGATATGACGTATAAGCAAACACCAATAAGGATTCTGGAACGGGAAGTGCGTCAACTAAGGAATAAAGCTATTCCTATGGTCAAGATTCAATGGAAGAAATCATGGCCGACCGAAGTAACTTGGGAAACAGAAGAAGCCATGCGAAAAAGATTCCCGGAACTATTCAACTGTAAGTACACTCTCCATAATCTATATATATATATATTGAATTTGGGGACCAAATTCTTCTAAGTGGGGGAGGGTGTAGTGCCCCAAAATTTATATAAATAATTGTTGGATTATTTATTGAATTTTTTGGAATTTATAAAGGCCAAAATAGATTAACAAATAAATTAATATTGGGATTATAAGGCCCAATTATGTTAAATAACTAGTCCAGCTTTGATAATTGAGGCCTAATAAGTTTAAGGACCAAGCCCAATAAGTTTGGCCCATATTCAAGAAAGTTATTTAAGTTATCCACGAAATATTGGGATAAATACACTTTAAAAGGGATAATTTAGTGGATAATTAACCAAAGAGTTTGAATTAAGGAGAAGTTCTTCGCCCAATTGATGTAACGGTCTATCGGGTGACCACTACAGTCACGTAACGCACCAGTCCTGGTCCGTTACACTTAGCGGATTCCGTGAGATGAAGAACTTACAAAAAGAGTGAAACTTTGGGATTCTCTTGGCTAGAGACCAACTTGGGAGAACTTATAACATTGCTAAGGACTCTTAGAGATTAGGTTTTAGCTAATTAAGGACTCTGACATCGTTCAAATCCTTTAACCCTAGCCAAAACTCTATAAATAGGACACAGTTCTAAACTGAGCGACCCTTACTTTTTGCTCGTGAAGATTCAAGGTAAGGAGATAGAATCCCAGGTAAGTTCTTTAGAGTATTTTTTTCCTAATACTTTAGACTAACTACCCTCAAAATTTCATGTTAGGAAATCAAGTAACCAAGGAGATAAGGGCTTCTAAAGTCACTAATTATGTCATAGCAGCCCATGATTCAGAGCAAAGGACCACTGAAGATCAAGGAATTAGGACACCCAAATGAGGTAATTAGAGTTTGATTCTTTAGAACTTTTTAATCCCAATAGTATCATCTTCCTAAACCTCCAAATTTCACAACTTTAGGTCAAGAGGTTGAAGAGTTAGGGCAACATGAAGTTGGTGAAAAATCACAGGAGGAGAAGAACTAGGTCGACCCTTGAAGAGTCAAATTAGAAGTTTAAAGCCCAGTTAAGAGGTAGGTTATCTCATGAACGGAAAAAATACATTGTTAGGGATAAAATCCCTCTAGTTTATTTGGATTTCATGCATTATACTTCATGAATTTCATGTTTTAGGATTAGTCTATACATTCATGCATGCCTTCAACCCTAATTGAAGATAAAAAGGTATCTCTTGTTATTTCATTACTACCTATGCATCTAGATAGCCTTTTTTTTCTCGTTTGACATGATTAGAGTAGTTAGCATGCCATGATTTAATCATAGATTTCTATAGTTTCTATTTTCTATCAGCAGAGGACCTAACGGTCCATCGTAAGACCGCCTGGGATGTGTAACGGGCCTGCATTGACCGTCACACCCTCTGTGAGCGACTGAAGGGTTCTGTGAAACCTGACGGACCTAATCTAGACCATTAACTCCCTGTGACGCGCCTAGACTAGTCCGTCACACAACACTGCATTCTGTCAACTTAAGACAGAATCAAGATCGATCCTATTAATATATATTGATGCCTAGTTAATTAGATCTTAACATGTTTTCATGATTTTAAGTTCTAGTACTAATTCATGTTAGAAATTTGCATACTTTAAAGTTATTTTCAAGCATATGTTAATTTCATGACAAAGAACTATAGTTCTGGTATTAAAACCTTGATTTAGAAAAGATATTGAGGTATTTTATCATGATTTTATACCGTTACACATTCTCTCTTATCTATAGAGTCAATTCTTTAAGTACATGGCATATATCCCGGTATATGTCCATTAGTTCACACTTTTGCACTATAGGAACATATTCTTGAACATGAGGACCTCTCTATTGGATATTCCTTCCAATGGACTAGGAAATCTTGTTTTAAGGCCTCCGTAATTCTCTGCGAGCCTGGGATTCCCACTAGGACGCCGAGTTGGTTGTACCATGAAAACCCAATTGTTAGAAACACTATCGATGTTTTCTGGTTCTAGATATGTAACGGATCCATATTAGACCGTCAGGCGTATCTAACGGTCCAAAATATGACCGTCACATTTACTGAGTCCATTTTATTGTTTCTGGATTTGGACCATTATAACGGCCCAATAGTGGAGTGTTATGTTCATGTAACGGCCAGTGATAGACCGTCACAGTTCTAAATTCTTTAACCCGAGATTTCACCAAAGGGTTGATGGAGTATTGATGGTCTAGGACTTGTCATATTGTCTAAGATACTTAACTTAAATTATGAATGATAATAAATGTACCGTTATGCTGCCAAATTATTTCCATGAGCATAACATCGTCTTAAATCATTCTTGATCTCTCATCTTCTAAATTGAAGCGTTCATTTATTGATTTTTGTTATCATGAACTTGTTACATTCTTGGCCGTATTTTCTTGCTTGAAACGTGGAAATAGCTTGATTTATACTTGAAGATGCGATCGAGCACTGATTGTGTTCAAGGGCTCTATGCTAGTCCCCTCGGTTGATTGTCGGAAACATACTATTATAAACCATAGGGTATGATGCCACTGGCGTCGCATTACGCTGGGAGTACTTTCTTTATAAATAAGTGAAAATCTAATACATGACTTTCTTGCTTGTTACAAGATATTCCACAGAAATTCACCAAATACTTGCTCGTAAGCAAAGGATGTTTGGGTGATGAGTATGTGACTTGCTAGTACATTCTTGTTCATGAAAGGCCATGCTACATTCTTGTTACATTCTTGCTAGTTCATACTTGCTCTCATTCTATCTTAAATGATCATCTTTGTTACTTTGGTTATTCGCTTGATTTATCGCATTTCGCATGATTTTCCTTATTCTTTAGAGCTAAAAGGTTAATTACTTAAATAGTGCCTTCAAGTTGATGCGAAGATACCTACTGGGCAGGTGTGCTCATTACCTATTTTTAATCTTTTCAGGAGATGGAAGTGAGTCGGGATCGGATTCGGAATATTCAAATAATAGCGGGTCCGAGAGTGAATGATGAATGAGTGAAGACTTAGGAGAGTCTATATTGTTTAGATTGAGTCTATGTAATTTTTCATATTTCTTGAGTATAGTAAAATTGAAAGAAAGTTGGAAAGTTTGCTGTATCCGAATATTTGGTTATTAATGGAATAAAGTTGAAGTTTGAGTAATATTATGCAATTGCATTATTTTTATGTGTGATTGTCTTGTGCTCTGATCGTTCTTGCTTGCAAGAGGCTTACCATGTCGGCTGTTCACGCTCCTCGAGCTAGTCTTCCGCTGTAATAAAGGCTCGGGATGTGATAGAGGGTCCTTTATTCCCCAAGAGATAGGGTGTGACGTGAAAACTCAAAAAATAGGGACTAAGTCTCGGCTGTGAGATAGTAATACCAAGGATCTGCGGTATGGATCAAATCAGCGAGGAAACCTAAGAAGAATAGAATTCGCGTCTACATATAAAGGCGTAAATTCTTAAAGTTACGTCCATGTGGAAGGATGTCAATTCCATAAATATATAGTTTTAATCCAGAATAGTCAAAGAACATATGTGCATTTAAAATTGGTGTCTTTGTAGAGAGGTGCAAAATCTTTATCACGCGTCTATCCTCTAGACGCTACTTCAAATAATTTCTAGATTATTTAAAAAAAGTAAATAGTTCACGTCTAGATACCTGATGTGTATTAATCTGCATCTATGTGGAGAGGCGTAGATTCCAGGAATACGCGTCAATTACCAAGACACCAATTTCAATAGTATTTAACGGCTTTGATCAGTTCAGGCATGCATGGTTACTATTCATTTCTTTTACAAGGGGATGAACAGTAGCACTTTTAAACTAAAAAGATTTTAACGAAACTACAGGCATGACAATTAGGAGAAAAATCTAGGGATCCTAGAAACATGTACATCATAATTTTATTGAACATGGTTTAATAGATAATGATTTTTAAATGTGGATCCAATATTTTAATTATCTGATGAATTCACGTCTTAGTAGTCGATGTGTTTTAATAAGCGTCCATCTGGCTGACGCAAATTAAAGAATCAGCATCTATGTGAAAAGATGCAGATTAACACACGTCCACTGCACTGGTCGTGAATTTTCCATGAAACGGACAGGAAATAGAACGCTTAAAAACTTTAAAACTTGCATGAAACTTGCATGGATCATGAAGAATTAACACGAAGCACTAAGATACTGCATGCATGCTTACTAAACATGAGTGATTTAATTATTTTGCTTGAGAGATAACCTACCTTGACGGGAAGAAGAAGACGAACAACGAAAAGGAAGAAGAAGGAAGAAGAATGCTACAATCCCCGGGTTCTCTGCAACACGGGTCCGCACGACCAACCTCTGATCCCAACAGCAGTAGCAACGATGGCTTCTACCGTCGCATGGGGTGTCTAGTTATAAGGTTTCTACCCCTTCGAATCCTACTAAGAAATCTTACTTTGATTAAAACTCAACCTTCCTGGTTCAATTCCTATCCTTCCTCAAATGAAGCCTCCATTCTATCCTTCGATCGACTAATCCACCAAACCCTAACGTAACAGGGATCCCACCTTTGACCTAAGGTGACCGGCCCTCTAACAGCCCACTAATTGTTTTTAGATGAATTAGCTATTGGAACCCATTTTATCCTATTAACTAATTGGGATAATCTTAATAGTTTAATGGTTAAGGTCTATTATTATTTTCATTAAATGTTATATGTTTTATTGGGTTGCTACACCCTCCCCCACTAAAAAGAATTTGGTCCCCAAATTCACACAAGTTCTAAGAGAGGGTTAAGCACTAACGAGAAAATAATTGCGGATATTTATTCTTAATAGCCTCCTCTAGCTCCCAAGGAGCTTCTTCTTGGCCTCGCCTGCTCCACTGAACCTTGACCATAGGCATAGCCTTGTTTCTTAGCTGATGCAACTTGCGGTCCAAGATCTTCATAGGCTTCTCTTTGTAAGATAAGTCTTTATGTAACTCTAGAGTATCATGTTGAATAACATGCGAAGGATCATATACATATTTCCTTAATAGAGATACGTGGAACACATCGTGCACTCCTTCCATTTGTGGTGGTAAAGCAATCTTAGAAGCCACTTCTCCTATTCGCTCCAGAATCTCGAAGGGACCAATATATCTTGGATTGAGTTTTTCTTTAATACCAAACCTCTTAATTCCTCTGGTTGGTGATACCTTGAGAAACACATGATCTCCCACTTGAAATTCCAACTCTCTTCTTCGATTATCGACATAACTCTTCTGCCTTAAGTGAGCAACTTTCAATCTTTCTCTGATCAATTGAATACTCTACGTAGTATCTTGCACCATATCCGGTCCTAGCAAACTTCTATCTCCAACTTTGCTCCAGCACAAAGGAGATATGCAATTCCTACCATAAAGTGTCTCAAAAGGTGCCATCTTGATACGAGACTGATAACTATTATTGTATGCAAATTCGATTAAAGGTAAATGCTCATGCCAGTTACCACAAAAATATATCATATATGCCCTCAACATATCTTCAATAATATGATTTGTCCTTTCAGTCTGCCCATCGATCTGGGGATGAAAAGTTGTACTGAAGTTCAATCGCGTCCCCAAGGAGGACTACAACCCTTTCCAGAAATGAGACGTGAACCTCAGATCTCTATCAGAGACTCTAGATATAAGGATTCCATGTAACCTCACAACCTCCTTGATATAAAGTGTAGCCAGCACGTCCATTGTCCAACGACTCTTAGTAGGCAAAAAGTGAGTAGACTTTGTTAAACGATCCACAATCACCCATATAGCATCAAACCCACCTCGGGTCCTCGACAATCCAGTGATAAAATCCATGCCAATACTTTCCCACTTCCACTTCGGTATTTCAAGTGGTTTCAACTTCCCGAACGGCTTCAGGTGTTCGGCTTCAACTTGCTGGCAAACTAAGCATCGGCTCACAAATTCTACGATCTCTCACTTCATATTAGGCCACCAGAAAGTACCCTTCAAATCTTGATACATCTTAGTAGCACCAAGATGAATAGTATACCTTGATCTGTGTGCCTCCTCCAGAATCTTATTCTTGATATCGAGGTAATCCAGCACATAAGTCCTTTCATGAAATAACAGTCTTCCATATGATGCTATCTTGAAGTCAGGTCGTTGATCCAGCCTACTCTTCATCTCTACAAGCACAGGGTCATCATCTTGCAACTCCTTGATTTCTGAAAATAATTTAGGATACAGACTCATGCTAGATAGAATAACACACTTCTTCTGCTCGTCCACACTCAAGTTCAATTTAGAAAATTGCTCCAGCAACCGCCATTCTTGAATCATGCAACTGGCCAACAGCCTCAGCTTCCGACTAAGAGCATCAGCTACTAAGTTACCCTTTCCTGGATGATATTGTATAGAGAAATCAAAGTCCTTGAGATACTCCAACTAACGTCTTTGCCTCATGTTGAGCTCCTTCTGAAAAAATAGGTACTTCAAGCTCTTATGATCACTACTCTCCATAAAAATAATGCCTCCAAATTTTCAAGGCAAATACCATAGCGGCCAACTCCAGATCATGCACCGAGTAATTCTCTTCGTGCTTCTTTAACTGCCTCGAAGAACATGCGATTACCTTCCCTTGCTGCATCAATACACAACCTAGTCCAACTCTAAATTCATCGGTATACACTTCAAACTTCTCTCTTTCAATTGGTAGAGCCAGCCTAGGTGTAGTAGTTAACCGATCCTTCAAGTTTTGAAAGCTCTCCTCACATTCCTTGGTCCATACATACGGATTCTCTTTCCTTGTCAATCTTGTCAACGGAACAGCAATCTTTGAAAAGTCCTTGATAAAGCGCCTGTAATAGCCAGCCAGACCCAAAAAACTATGAATCTCAGCTGCATTGACGGGTCTCTCCCAATTCTTCACTACTACAACTTTGGACGAGTCAACAAAAATTCCTTTCTTTGAGATTACATACCCCAGAAATGAAACTTCTTCAAGCCAAAAGTCAAACTTGCTGAACTTAACAGATAACTGATTACTCCTCAAGAGTTGCAATGCTATCCTTAAATGTTCCTCATGCTCTTCCTCAGATTTAGAATATACCAGAATATCATCAATAAATACTACAACAAACTGATCTAGATGCGGCCTAAATATGCTATTCATCAACTGCATAAATGTTGTAGGGGCATTGGTTAGTCCAAAAGGCATAATAGTAAATTCATAATGCCCATACCTGCTTCTGAACGCCGTCTTGAAAATATCATCCTCCTTAATCCTTAAATGATGATGTCCAAACCTAAGATCAATCTTTAAGAAATACTGAGCTCTTGTAATCTAGTCAAATATTTCATCAATCCTTGGCAGTGGATACTTATTCTTAATGGTAAGCTGATTAAGTTGTCACCAGTCTATATACAATCTCATGGAACCACCCTTCTTCTTGACGAACAAAACTGGCGCTCCCCACGGGGAAGTACTTGGTCTGATAAATCCTTTCTTCAGCAATTCCATTAGTTGCACTTTCAATTCCTTCAATTCAGAGGGGGACATTCGATAAGGAGCCTTCGATACCGTGCTAGCACTAGGAACATGATCAATAGTGAATGCCACTTCTCTCTCCGGGGACAAACCAATCAATTCCTCTAGAAATACATTAGGTAAATCCTTAACCACACGAATCTCTTCCAGCTTCGAACCTTTATGCTCAGCTACAATAACAAAAACTAAGAATGCTACACAACCCCTCCTTATAAGCTTGCTAGCTCGAAGGGCCAAAATTAGAGACGAACTACCACAACTCCGAAGACCAGAATAGACAAGTCTAGGATGCCCACTAAAGGTTACTAGACCCTTCCTGCAGTCTATAACAGCTTGATGAATAGACAACGAATCCCTGCCTAAGATAACATCATACCCCTCCATGTCCATGCACGCCAGATCGACAGGCAAATTCTGACCTCCAACTAAGACCTCACTATTAGGGTAATGATACTTAATCTCAATCCCGGCTCCAAAAGGGGTAGAAATAACTAACTCAGATTCTAACACAACAGGCTTCACAGACAACAAGGTAGCAAAACTCCGAGAGATGAAAGAATGAGTTGCTCTGATATCAAATAGAACAAAAGTAGACTTGGAACAAACATCTAGAGTACTATCCACGATACCTCCCTCGCTCGGCTCCGCTTCTTGTAGCGCTTGGAGATGACCTTGCTTCTTCGCCCCACCTAGACGCTTCTCATTTCTAGCCTAATCATTTAGTAATGGACAATCAGGGATCCGATGATCACGGCTCCCGCAACGAAGGAAAGCTACCAACCTCCTCCAGCATTCTTCGGCTCAATGGCCTGCCTTATCACAATGCTTGCATACTTCTTTAGATGGAGTAGCGGCAGGGACTAACTGCTTATCATTTCTCTTGACTTTCTTATCCTTGGGAAAATCACCTCCACCATTGGACCTCTTCTTGGAGAAAGGAGTCTAGAAAGAATCAGAACTTGTAACATGCTCCTTCTTCTCACGTCCACGAATCTGATCAGATAACTCGGTGGCATCTTCCAACAACTACGCTCGCATGACCATTTTGGGATAAGTCTGTACATCCATGGGCGCTAGCTAAGTGATATACTGGGGCTTGAGCCCATTAAGGAACTTACGAGCCTTCATCTTCTTTGTGCCCACTAAGTGTGGCACATAGCGAGATAATCTCAAGAACTAAGCTTCATATTCTACAACGGACAAGCTTTGTTACTTTAATGTGATGAACTCCGCAGCCTTCTTCTCCTATACTCGATCGGATAAATACTTGCTATTGAAATATTCTACAAATTCTCCCCAAGTCACTTGATCATGCGGTACAGCAGCCTCCACCAACTCCCACCAAGATCTAGTGTCACGTTCAAACTGGAAAGTAGCTAGAAGAACCTTCTCTTCATCTATACATTGCATCACATGAAAGATCTGATCTATCTCCTTAATCTAGTTCTCTGCATCATCAGGGTCAGTCGATCCGACAAACTTCAGGGGATTCATATTATGGAAACTCTGGTGGAGATCTCCGGCTCCATGGTTCGCCCATCCTTGGGCTACTTGTTTTAGTGCTTGGGTAAGACCTTGCACGGTCCGTGGCATCTCCCTCCACTGAGCTCGTTCGGCGGCCATGATCCTACAAGAAATAAAATAATTAACACGCTTGACTAAAACTATAGGGTTCATCGTCCTAAATCGACTTAACCCATGACACTACCCAATCTCACCGGGTAAATGGTATGAACCTAAACATCCTAACCTTGGACTTGGAAACCTAGGTAAGTTAGAAAAACCTAGGCTCTGATATCACAAAAACTATCATGCCCCGAGCGCCGAAGGTACCCGAAATGCGACGGTTTATATCATTCATGTCAATCAGAGCTCAAGGCATTCAACACACAAGACAGAGTGCTCTAAGGATAACATAATCATAATTCTTTTATTCCATAATAATCGAGTTTACAATCCACAAATTTCCATTCCAATAGTTCCACTTTACTAGACTCAATAAAAGAAAAATTACAAGGTTGACAATGACAAGACATGAGACTTCGGGTAAGGCTCTACGCTTTTCACTCTTGGCCATCCCCGTCGGATTGGGTATCCTTGTCAGAATTACCTAAAAAATTGGATAAAACATTGGGTGAGCAAAAGTCCAATAGGAATTACATCTCTATAAATCATGCTTGCTTAAAGTAATTAACGTGTTACATGAAATGAAACAATGTCTATGCATGAACAATGCTCAAGATAGAATAAATGAATAAGGAACATCTTGGGAACAAGAATATAGAGAATATCTAGCAAGTCCACATTTTACAACAGGGAAATTGACTATTCATGTACAAGCAAATACCCCTTCCGGGTCAACCATATCAAGTCATTAACAATATCAAATCAAGAGTGGAATGTCATAAATCAATCTAACAAGTCAAGTACTTCAGTGCAATGCCACACCATAGTTAATAATAGTTCCCATGGGCACAAGTACTTTCGAGTGCTCCTCCTAGAACCAGATCGGGCCACATTAATGCCATGCATTGAGGTCATGGATCAAAGATCTCACGTATGTCTAGACATCCACTTTATAGATATATATATATATATATATATATATATATATATATATATATATATATATATATCCAATAGAGTTCCAAGCATGAACATTGTAGGAATAATTTAGAAAGATCCAAAAGGATACTAGAATTCCAAGGATAGAAGCATGTATAGGGAAAATGTACCGAGAAATCAACCACTTAAAACCGTGAGAGAATCTGGGAAAATTGGCGTCCACTCAGGTCATCGTGAATTAAATGTTGGTCTCGGGTAGGCGAGCGGACAAGAAGGGGGGTTTGAATTGTTCCCCACTAAAAATGGTAAATTAAAACTTTCTTAGCGGAAATAATAAGTTTTATCGAGATTGAGGAATTAACTGAACAAGAAACTAAATTCTCCCAACCTCTCCGATCTCACATGATCATACAAAGTAATATAACGATCAAACCATACAATCCCACAATGCAAACCACAAGACAAAGGGATTTTTAAGGTGGTTTGGGACCACGACGGGCTCCCTACGTCCACCCCTTCCCAAACCGGTAAGGATCCACTCGCTGGATAAACCAGCACAGGGAACACTCCCCAACACGAAGCAAGGCTCCAACACACACACGCAGGATGATGTCTGCACACACACACGAGGACGTGTCCCAACACACACACACACACGGAGACGATGTCTCCAACACGATCTGATGACCGGATCACAACACTTACACACACACGCTGCAATAAATGCAGCATAATGACACACATGATCGCACGTAGGCGATCAAACACGACTGTATACACAGACGATCACACACACACAAAGTATGCTTTCAGAAATAAAATAAATGTTCAAAGCAAGCCCAACCCAGATTATAAATCATGGAACACAGGACAAAGAGCAGATATAAGATGTGGAAATGATCCCCCTTTGTTTTCCAAGGCCGAATGATAATGTTCTTTGATGCTCGAGTCGGAGGTAAGTCGGATGACGTCGATTTGAACGTCAATGCGTTCCTCTCTTCAATCCGATTCACTTTCTCTTCATGCACGATCTCCAAATCCTCCTGGATGTAGATCAAATCTCCTCCACAATAGCATCTCCTTCCTTTCTCCTTTCCTTCACCTGCAAGATGAAAAAATAATGAACACTTAGGGTTGTGACTTGTCAATTTCGTAGCTCTCATATGTATACATATAAGAGATACCAAAAGACTAGTATAGCCCTTCTAGAATCCTCCAAAAGAACCCCAAATAGGTCTCCCACCAACCCAAGGGCAAAGCGGTAAGAGTTAGGAACAAGTTGACTTGGTTTAGATGGGTTTCGGAACCACATTTTTGAGTTTTCGCCGCTGCCGGTCGACCTACACGGGTTAGGCGGTAGACCAAAATTTTACAGACCCAGAACCTGCCGGCTCTGGGAATTTCGGTCGACCGATGCTACAGGGTCGGTCGACCACCAGCTACAGTAATTTCAGACTATCACATTTCAGCCCCAAACTCCATTGCAACCCATCCAAACTCTGTGGCATCAAACTCCTTTGATCTTAGAGGGATTATACAAAGAATTTAACCTGCAAAACCATAATAAAAATGATTAGAACTTTAGCTTAATAATCAATATGATAAATGTATGAAATGCATACTTGAAAGCCCATGTTCAAGGTGAATACAAACACTTTGAACCTTAAAAGTTTTAAGCTAAAGGTCAAGAATTATTTCTATGCAAGTGAGCAAAGTATGAGAACCATTTAGACATGCACATATACAAGTGAACACTTAAAAGGCATGATTGACTAAAGGTCAAGATCAATAGATATGCATTTTTCCAATATGAATGCATCATGTAACCAAGCTCCATGAAGAGTATGCATAGGAAGCATTCAAAGCTTTGCAAAATAACCATGAAACCTTCATTTACAAAAGAACCCTTCTAGACAATTGTCAGGATGTGAATTACACAAATTTACCGAACTAGGGATTAGAATGAAGAACCATGCATGTAAGCAAATCTTATGATGCTAGCAAGCCGTGCAACCTGACATATTGAGAGTGCATGAAACACATTCTCAAACCATCAAATCCTCAACTAGAGATGTGATCATTTTGACATGCATATAAGCAACACATGTAAGCTTCATAAAATCCAATTGTTCCAAACTTCACATGAGTTAGCTTAACCAATTTTCAAGCACACATTGTGCATATTGAATAGAATTGCCAAAACCATATGATCATGAATCCATACAATGAGAGAGCATCATTCAAATCACATTCATCAAGTTTCAAGTTAATAAGTTGAGTACTTTTCAAGCCCAAAAATCTTATGCGGAAAATGCATGAAAATACCTAACCAAGGCATTGAAAACTTTTTTGATGAAATACATGAAATATAGAAAGGGTCGATGCAATGCAATGAGAAGGTTAACTCCCTTTTTGAAGAAGAGCTTCATTGATGGACTCCTTTGAGTTCCAAGCTATGAACCATAGATTTTAATCCTGCAAGCCAAGATAACATAGCGTGAGTTCTTTAAACAACAATCATTCATATGACTTTCAAGTGAGAATCTTGAAGTCATCTTTTAACTCATCAACAAAGATAAATACATGTTGCTTAATGACACACACACAGACATGCTTAATGATGCACATCACCATAAGCACAATCATTTTGTTATCATTAAAACCAAACATCAAACATCAACTAGGAGATATAACAATCTCCCATAACAATCTCCCCCTTTTTGATAATGACAAAATAATGTGTGCGCGAGAGTACACAACCAACATGCATTGAGCACACAACCAACATTCTTCTCCCCCTTGAGCACACAACCAACATTCTTCTCCCCCTTTTTGTTATCTACAAAAAGATAGGGGGTTATTTGACATGGTATGGACATGTTAGGGCGGAAGAGATGATACCAATTGTTATACCAATTGTTCTACCAATTGTTGGTAATTGGTGGCCTCAAGGATATGAAATTTCAGTGCATGAGAGTTAGCCTCAAAGATATGAACCATTGTTGGAGGATTTATGCAACATGAAGTGTTCAATATTATAGCATTCAAGGTCTAAAGCTCATTTCAGATTTTCACAAGATGCAAGAGCAAAGCAACGGCAAGATAGCATATCAAATGAGTTTATTTGATTTTCAATCTTTTAGATTTGTAATTTTTCTTTTGAAATGCATAAAAACTTAATGCAAACATATGATGACACTATGAATGCATGCATGCGATTAAACAGATATGCCTATGAAAAATAACTGATACCAATTGTTGAGCTTAAAAATCATGTTGATTATTTCCATGTGAGGGTCACAAATTTTGATTTTCATGGTTTTCAAATTTTTGGATTTTCTTTAGGAATGTATGAAGCTAAATGCATACAAATGATGGGATATGAAATGCACTATGCAACCAAGTAGATATGTATACGTATATACATGCAACACAGCTCCCCCTTACTTAATTAAGAGGTGAATGGGTATAAGAAAAGTACATGAGAGTTAAAACAACTAGGGTGCTTATGTGTATCACCTAGGGGACTGTGCAATCACATAGGGGAGTTATGCAATAGTCAATGCAGTCAATCAATTTTCTAAAAATATATTAAATCAAATTTCCATATGTGTAGGTGAATAACATGAAAATAGACTATAGCCATATGGATATTCAGATTTTCAGATCAACACAGTGAGAGATTATATAAACTGCAGTTCATTTTTAAGAGAACAGCGTATTGGAGGCTACGCTCTGCCACAACGAATTTTCACCATAATTCTTCAACTCAACCAATATCACATGATAGTCAGAATTTTTCAAGAGTGATCAGGCTTGAATAACTCCTTTTTACGCGAGGAGACACATGGAGCTCATGCTAGACTCTCCGGTTACTCAGAATATTGAACCATTTCACCTTATTTTGAGCAGAGATATTATAGTGCAACACCTTTCTGAAGTGAACCACATCACGTCTCAAGTGACATGTGCCCAATTTACTCAGTGAGTCTAAACATTACTCTGCCATTCTTTTCAGATTCTTTCTACAAAAATAGGCAAGTAACTTTTTCCTCAACTGTCTCTTTGACATTCATGCAGCAAGTTTAATATTTCTAGAGTGTTGAAAGGAAATTCTTACATCCGTATCTCTAACACTCATTCTCACATTTTGTGCATGAAGTGTGCAAATTTGATTCAGCATGTATACCGAAAATTTCATGAACACATAACAGTGCAGCTCCCCCTATCTAGATGCACTTATCAGAAGATTACTCCCCCTGATTGTATGACATGTAGCACTCTAGTGATGACTCAATTTGCAACATTATTTAGCAAGAAATATGATGTCTTAGAAATTCCAAGGAAGGGGGTGAATAACATATATAACATGCAAGCACATAATTGAAAGTTATGCAATGTGCAATATAAAATGGAGAATGTATTGAATGCAAAATTTCAGATTTTTATTTGAATGTCCTAAATGCAATGCAAGGTGCAAGATGTAGCATGGATGCAAATTACAAGTTCTCAGTTTTTCATTTGGATGATCTAAATGCACCTAATGCATTGAATTCTAATGCATACAACTTATACCTATATGAGAATGGAATGCAAGATGAAAAAGTAAGATGGGAAAGCTTGATTTTCAGAACATTTTTTAGATTTCACAAGAGGACATTTAGTTTTGAAGGATGAACAACAAGTATTTTTCAGCACTAGGCCTTTCAGAATAAGGGTGCATAAAAGATCGGAAATGCGCAATGCAACCCATTTTATTTTCAAAAACTTTTCAAAAACAAATTTTTGATAGCATTTCAAAAGTGCAGAAAACCATCCACAAGTCAAACAGATTTTCAATGACTCTGCTATGAGGTGAAGGTGAAGGTCCGAAAACCCAACTCACACATAGTGAGAGCTTCTAGGTGGACGTAATCCACCATTCCACTACACACCATTTGACATACCAGATACTAAATTAAGCTCAGATGTTTATGCTTTTAAGATTGAAAAGAATTCAATAGGCAAAGACATCATGCTTATTCCTCAAATTTTTCAAATTCATTCAACCAATGAGAGATGTTCATCATAACAGAATACTAGAAAAATAGATCAAGTTCAGAATCAATATTTGTCAAATGAGCAATTCTGCATTTCAAAAATTTTACCTTCTTGAAGCAAGAAGAAATTTCAGAATCAATTTGAAAGCACATGGTATTTCAGAATTTCAAGGTAAATTCATTTCCTTCTAAAAACATGTTCCCTCATTAGCCAAATAAATTAATTTCTGAATTTTGATACAAGACGGAGAACTTGATCCGAGAATCACCTCACCCATGGTGTTAGCTTCCTGACAGACTCAATCTATCATTTCACATAACAGCATTTGATATACCAAATATTTATTCAATGAGAACATGAATGGCTTGTGTAAAGTGGCAGAAGGAAAATATCAAGAATATCAATTTTCACAAAGTGGAAGCAAAGTTGGGATTTTACCATTCGAGTGTGCCTTATTCTATTTTGTTGGAACCCCTTTCATTCTTTATTTACCTTAAGACACACCGCCAACAAAACCAACTCAATTGATAGATTTTGGCACCCAAGCCTTTTTGGATCCCGGGAGATTAGAAGCATTTCTACCAAAATCTTTCTTCAACATTCTCATAGCCATCATATCATCATTCTTCATGATCCTACAATCCTCAATAACATGACCACGGTTTTCATAATAAAGGCATTGAGGAGAAGCAGTTTTACCAAAGGACTTCCTTTTAGCAGCAAAGGAATTTTTAAATCCATTCCATCTTCTATTTTCAAAAGGTCTAGATTTAACAAAATTAGACCTAGCATTCATTCTAGAAGCATGAAAATTTACTATTTTCAAAAACCAACACTCTTTCATAACATATCCATACTTGCCACAATGAAAATAACATGGAGATGCGGGTCTATGGAACGACCTTCCATTGTTTACATGATTATTTGTAAACAAGTTTTTCTTATAGGATGTAAACTTTTGAGCACGAAAGATATGTTCATTTCTGAAATTTATTTAAAAATTTGATTGTGCATTTTTGGCATGAGAATCATCATTTTACTTTACAAAGTAATTTTCCATCACATGGCCAAGTTTGTGACAATAGAAGCAAGAAACATTTCTTTGTCTCTTGAAAGCAGATTTATGTTTGCATATTTTTTCATCATCTATTTTCATAACAACACAATCATTCATTTCATGACCATGCATGTCACAATAAAAGTATTCAACATTCAATTTCATTTTTCGCCCATTTTAAACTTTTTGAAACCCTTTTTGCATGGTGGGTTTTGTGTTGAGATTTTTTTTTCTCAAAACCATTTTCAGAAATTTTCATCTGAGATGTGGAAAGAGGTGGTTTGGAAGTACTGGGAATATCAGATGCATGAATAAAAGAGGTTGTCATTTTATGTTCAAAATATTTTTTATTGAACGAGGTGTATCCAAGACCTTCATTTTGAAAATTCACTTTAACACCCAACATCTTATCCATATTTTCTTTCCCTTTGACAAATTTAGATAAATCATCTTTTAACCTTTTCATCTCTTCTTCTAGACCAGAAATATGTAATTCAGTATTTTTAATTTCTTTTTTGCATGCAAAGATTTTATCACCATACAAACAATTCTTTGTTGTGAGTTTCTCATTTTCTTGTATGATTTCTTTATTTTCATCATTTATAGCATGTAGTTTTTCAGTCACTTTTTCAAGAACTATCTCAGTTTCAACAAACTTTGAGATCTTAGCAAATAACTGTTCATTCTCATATTTCAACAGTGAAATTTCTTTTTCAAGTTTTTCAAGACCTTTCAATCTACCTTCAAGCAAAGAGTTCTGGATTAGCATGGCACCATTTTTCTTTTTAATATCTTCATTTTCATCTATGATGCTCTTGCTATCAATTTCAGAATCAAGCAATTTATCAAACAACTTATCATCATCAGACAAAGAAGCTAACTTGTTTCTAAGAGATTTTTCTTTTTCTTCAAGCAATAAAATCTTAGACAACAAGTGTTTGTTCTGATCAAGCAAATCATGATAGTTGTTTTCAATTTCAAATGATGTATTAGATTTCCTAGCCATTTCAAGCTCTTCAGTCATATAGGAAATATCATCTGAAAATAATTCAACTTTTGATTCAAGAGATTCATTTTGTTCTTGTAGAGTTTCAATTTTTGATTTCAAAGTTTTGCAATTCTCACATGAGGAATTAGCATGCCCATCCTCATCATTTTTCTTTTTTAATCTTTTGATTTCATATTTGTATTTTTTTCATCTGTCATGTAAATCGGCATATGCAAATTGCTAGTCTTCAATTGAAAGTTCTTCGGAGTCAGAATTTACCTGACCTTCACTTTCTCCATGAGCCATCATGCATGTATCCTTTGTATCTTCTTCATACTTGCATGCCAGCTCATCCCAAAGCTCCCTTGCTGATCTGCACATTGAAAATTATGAAATCACATCAGATTCTATGCTATTCTTCAAAATATTTAATGCAGTAACATTTATAGCATTTTTCTTGATGTGTTTTTCATTCCACTTGGTTTCATTTGCAGAGAGTTTATGTGGACCATTACATATCACTTTCCACACTTCAGGTTCATAAACTCTAAGATAAACACAAATGTCATTTCTCCAAGAAATTAAATTGTGACCATCAAAACGAGGAGGAAGAGAAGACAAGCAGTATATAGACATGATGTTCAATGAAACTCGCCGAGGGATCACTCTAAAGGTCGTTAGACCCAAGAAATTAGAGCCGCGCTCTGATACTAATTGTTGGTCCCGGGTAGGCGAGCGGACAAGATGGGGGGTTAAATTATCCCCCACTAAAAATGGTAAATTAAAACTTTCTTAGCGAAAATAACAAGTTTTATCGAGATTGAGGAATTAACTGAACAAGGAACTAAATTCTCTCAACCTCTCCGATCTCACACGATCATACAAAAGAATATAACGATCAAACCATACAATCCCACAATGCAAACCACAAGACAAAGGGATTTTTAAGGTGGTTCGGGACCACGACGGGCTCCCTACGTCCACCCCTTACTAAATCGATAAGGATCCACTCGCTGGATAAACCAGCACGGGGAAGACTCCCCAACACAGAGCATGGCTCCAACACACACACGCAGGATGACTCCTACACACACACACAGGGACGCGCCCCAACACACACACACACGGAGATGATATCTCCAACACGATCTGACGACCGGATCACAACACTCACACACACACGCTGCAACAAACGCAACACAACGACACACACGATCGCACGTAGGCGATCAAACACGAGCGTATACACAGACGGTCACACACATAGAGTATGCTTTCAGAAATTAAATAAATGTTCAAAGCAAGCTCAACTCAGATTATAAATCATGGAACACAGCACAAAGAGCAGATATAAGATGTGGAAATGATCCCCCTTTGTTTTCCAAGGCCGAATGATAATGTTCTTTGATGCTCGGCTTGGAGGTAAGCCAGATGCCATCAATTTGAACGTCAACGCGTTCCACTCTTCAATCCGATTCACTTTCTCTTCATGCACGATCTCCAAATCCTCCTGGATGTAGATCAAATCTCCTCCACAATAGCCTCTCCTTCCATTCTCCTTTCCTTCACCTGCAAGATGGAAAAATAATGAACACTTAGGGTTGTGACTTGTCAAATTCGTAGCTCTCATATGTATACATATAAGAGATACCAAAAGACTAGTATATCCCTTCTAGAATCTTCCAAAAAAACCCCCAATAGATCTCCCACCAACCCAAGGGCAAAGGGGTAAGAGTTGTTGTTTTGATGATAGCAAACACCAAGATGATTTATATGTGTGCATGTGAAATGATGATGAAGCATGTCACTTGTGAATGTGTGAAATGATGATGAAGCATGTCACTTGTGAATGTGTGCTTGTGTATGAGATTTCATCATACACACTGTGTGCATATTATTTCCTTGTGTGCATGTCATTTCTTTGTGTCTGACATTTTGACAAACACTTGGTCGATGCATTGCATTCTGTCAAACAGTTGGTCGATGCATTCATAAGGTTTATGCTTTCTTCCTTGTTTAGCATACAACGTCTATGTATGTTTTGGTTTAATTGTCTAAAATTCAGTGCATGTTTGCATACGACGTCTGTGTTAAGGATTATAAAGGTCCGTGCACTTCAGTGTTCAAGTCGGTCCACATTCTGTGTTCGTCTAACTTTGCATCTCATATGGCTAAGAGTCGGTGCATGTATTCGCCTGTCTTATTTTGCGTCTCATACGGCTTAGACTCGGTGCACCTCCTGCGTCTCACTTTGCGTCTTATGTGGCTTAGAATCTGTGATACTTTCTGCATCGGTGCAACATTCATACAAAGTCCGTGCATATATGGGTCAGTGCATAGTTTGCCTTGCGCATGCAATGGTCGGTGCAGATGTCAAGTCGGTGCACACTCTTGTCATGCGCACGCATGTAGGTCAGTGCATATTCTTTGATGTGAGTGCCTCAGGTCGGTGCATACTTTTACGTCGGGCAGATAACAACTGTGCACATGTAAGGTAGATGCTATCACATGAGGTCGATGCACGTTGGTATTAGATTGATCTAAAGTCTATACTCTTCACTATTCAGAGCCAGTGCATGTTTTGTTTTGAACACTTAAGGTCGGTGCATTCTTAACCTTTACCTACGTTTCATGCATTCACATGCTCGGTGCATTGTTTCATCGCGCATACACATAGTCGGTGGATGTTTTACATGCACGCATATAGGGTCTGTGCAGGTTTGCTGCTAGCATACTCAAGCCAGTGCATATCTACTTACTATATAAAGGTCGGTGCATATTTCATTAAGACTATGCATACTAATGTGTTGACACTTGCTGTTAGATTAAAGTCTGTGCATATTTGAAATATGGCTGACTACAAAGTGTTGGTCTAATTGCTTTAATTTCCTACTGGCAGGAACATCATCATGTATATATATAAAGGCCCGAATTCATTAAGTCTCAGGCGAGCATGTGAGATTGATCTAAGGCCAAAGCTCGTGATCCAAGACTGATCTATCTACTGGAGATGTTGACACGTAGAAAGTCAAAGTGCTGAGATTACAACAGGTGGAATGAAGAGATCTCGATCTGCGTGAAAGTTTGGGCGGGAAACGTGGTTTCCACATGCCCATCATCTGCTACGTTATAAAAGGTGACAGATCACCCAATTGAAGAAGAGAGAGAGCGCACCCAGAAGAAAAAGAGATCGAAGCAGAAAGAGAGAGTAGAAGGAGAGCAGAGCAAGAAAAATCTGAAGGGGTCTGAGAGCCAGTAAGAGAATGAAGAGAAGAATAGAATAGAGAGAGCAATAGAAGAAGAGTGAGCTCGCGAGGAAGGAAGAGTGAAGAAGTTCAGTTATAGGATCAGATCCTGAACTGCTGTGCTCCTGCTTGAGCTATATTTTTTCATTGAGCTTTATTCGCTAGTTTGTTTTTCCTTTTTGTTACTTTCATCTTCCAGTTTCTTGGTCTTCCGATACTCAGGTTGAGTTCGGGTTCCTCCTGTGGACTCAAGAGAAGGGAGACTTGGTGTCTCCAGTTGCAAGTGACTTGGTGTCACTTGTGTTTTCCCTCTGGGTTTCAGAGGAAGGGAGATTTGTTCTCCGGTTTGCAAGTGATTGGGTGTCACTTGTGGTTTCCCTCTAGGTTTCAGAGGAAGGGAGATTTGTTCTCCGATTTGCTAGTGACTGGGTGTCACTAGTGGTTCCCCTCCGGGTTAGAGGAAGAGAGGAGACTATTCCTCTGGGTCAAGGAGTTAGGCAGCGTCTGTTTGTAGACTGAGTCTGTGGTTCTTGCTATTGAAAGGGAAGCCTCACTCTAGTTTAGAGTGAGGTGTAGACATAGGCAGACTATGGGTCAGGCCGAACCACCTAAAAATATCATGTCCATCGTGGTTTGCTCTTTGCGCTCCTCCATATCATCTTTCTCCCCTTCACATGTTGAGTGTGCTTGATTACTTGCGTTCGCCCTTGTGTTACGTTGAGAGTTTTATATTTGTTTGTGGAGTCTATGTTCATATGCTTAGTAGAATTATATATGCAAGCCTGAGTGTCTCAGCTCACGGTTGTGAGAAGACAGTAGTTGTGCTGTCTCATTTGATTACTGAGTATTATTAAAAGTTTGATTCCGCAATTGTTTTTAATTGGGTGTATTTCTTGAAGGATTCATTCATCCCCCCCCTTCCGAATCCGTGTCTTGCACCCATATATTCTAACAAGTGGTATCAGAACGGGTTGATGTCTTATCGGATCCAACGATCCGCAGTAGATCCTGCAGCCTCTTTTGTGCATTTCTGAACATATCTATTTCGGTGCACTGAATTGTTTGCTGATTTGTGTTAATGGCTCATCCACCGGTTTTCAATGGGTCAAGTTTCAATTCATGGCTTAGCAGTCTGCGTAGCTTTGTTATATCTGTTGATACTGATATGTAGAAATTAATTTCACATGGTCCTCATAGATTACCAAAGGAAGAGTCCAAATGGACTAACAGTCACATATCAAAGCTTGAAGAAAATCAGAAAGTTTTTAATCTAATGAAAGCAGCTACTGCAAGGCCCTACATTCTTACTTTCATGACTGCAGGTCCGCTAAGGACATTCTGGATAAGCTGAATCTAGCTCACAGGAGAAATGAGGACAGCTGCATGATGGCTAACGGAAGTAATCAAAATGGCAGCCAAAATGAAGAAGAGGACGATGATGAGGTAAACCCTTTTGAGAACTATACTATAGATGACTGGGAGAATGCATATGTTGACTTATTAGACTCTCATGACAAGTTGAGAAAATAATATAAAAATTGAAAAAGGGTACTGGGTTGAATAGCTGAAATTTGTCTTCTTGTGAAAAATGTATGGAATTGACACAATCACATGATGCTTGTTTGTCTGATAATCAAAAGCTTAAAAAACAAATTGGATTGCTAAAAATTGAAAATAAAGAACTAGTGAATGAGATATCTGAACTTGAAGAAAAACTCAGCTCAACTAATGATGATCAGATTCTCGTTAGCAATCATGTGCATCATCATCATCATCATCATCATCATCATAGCCTTATCCCAATTAATTGGGGTCGGCTACATGAATCCTGTTCCGCCAAAGATTCCTATCAAGTGCAATATTCATATTTAAACTCAAGAAACTAATGTCTTTCCTAATAACATCGCACCATCTCATCTTAGGCCTTCCCCGAGCTCTTTTACTAGCATCCACTAAGATTTGGTCACATCTTTTAACCGGCGCTGAGTTAGGGCGACGACACACATGCCCAAACCACCTGAGTCTATTTTCTCTCATTTTACTATCAATTGGAGCTATCCCTAAGTCCTTACGGATACGCTCACTCCTAATCTTATCTTTCTTAGTCTTGCCACACATCCATCTCAACATCCTCATCTCTGCTACACACATTTTGTGGATGTGTTCCTTTCGTACTGCCCAACACTCGGTACCATATAACAAAGTAGGTCTCACAGCCGTTCTATAAAACCTCCCTTTGAGTTTCACAGGCATACGACGATCACAAAGGACACCTGATGCACTTCTCCATCTTAACCAGCCTGCCTTAATCCTATGTGTAACGTCATCCTAAATCTCCCCATTCTCTTGTATGATAGACCCTAAGTATCGAAAGCTACTACTCTTCGGAATGTTATGTCCATCAATTAGAACCATGTCTTCCTGAACCACTCTCCCATTACTAAAATTACAGTGCATAAACTCTGACTTACTCCTACTAATTTTAAAACCTTTAGACTCCAAGGCAAGTCTCCAACGCTCTAACTTAGCATTTAGAGCATCAATACTCTCATCAATTAAAACAATATCATCTACAAAAAGCATACACCAAGGGATATCATCATGCAATTGTTTAGTTACTTCATCCATAACTAAGGCAAAGAGATACGGACTTAGTGCAGAACCTTGATGCAAACCTATAGAAACGGAAAATTCACCAGTCTCCCCAGCAATAGTTCGAACACTAGTAATAGCGCCGTCGTACATATCTGTAATCAAATCAATATATCCTTGAGAGATTCCTTTCTTTCTTAATGTCCACCAAATTAATTCTCTCGGTACTCGATCGTACGCCTTCTCTAAATCAAGAAAAACTATATACAAATCTTTTCTCATCTCTCTATACTTCTCCATTAGCTGCCGTAGTAAGAAAATAGCTTCTGTAGTAGATCTATTTGGCATAAAACCAAACTAATTTTCCGATACAGTAGTCATACATCGGAGGCATTTTTCAATTACTCTTTCCCAAAGTTTCATAGTATGACTCATAAGCTTAATTCCACGATAATTGTTACAACTTTGAATATCTCCTTTGTTTTTATAGAAAGGAACTACAACACTTTTTCTCCAAACTTCTGGCATTCTCCGTTCCTTTAAAATTTTATTAAAAAATTTAGTTAGCCACTGAATACCAATATCTCCTAGGCCTTTCCATACTTCAATAGGTAAGCCATCTAGTCCTAAGGCCTTACCCACTTTCATTTTTCTTAAAGCATCCCCCACTTCTGACATCTTAATACGCCTGAAATATTGATATTTATCAAATATTGTGGACTCTTGGGTACCTTCTAAAGATAAATCATTGACGGAATCTCCATTAAGTAACTTTTGAAAATAGCTATGCCACCTCCCTTTAATCTCAAGATCCTTAGTTAAAACCCTTTGATCTTCACCTTTAATGCACCGAAGATGATCTAAATCTCTAGTTTTCCTTTCTCTTAATTTAGCAAGTTTAAATATGTCCTTTTCACCCTCTCGGGTTCCTAATTTATTATATAAACCTTCAAATGCCTTTGATTTAGCTTCGCTAACTATTTTCTTAGCTCTCTTTTTAGCGATTTTATAGGCTTCTAGGGTTTGATCATTTTTGTTAGTTTGCCAAACTTTAAAGCATTCCTTTTTTACTCTAATGGTGTTTTGGATTTCCTCACTCCACCACCAAGTCTCTTTTTCTAAATTCTTTTTACCTTTAGATTCGCCTAAGAGTTGTTTTGCAACCCTCGTTATACAATTTGTAACATTATTCCACATTACATTAGTTTCTTGTTCTAAATTCCAAATATTTTCCTTTAATAGATGATTTTTAAATGTTTCTAAACTTTTACCTTTTAAATTCCACCATTTAATCTTGGAATAATTATTTATAATGATCTTTCTTTTGAATTTAGGGATAGTGACATCCATTACTAACAGCCTATGTTGAGGGGCTAGACTCTCACCAGGAATAACTTTGCAATCTTTACATAAAACTCTATCGACCTTCCTAATGAGAAAATAGTCAATTTGACTTATATGTGTTCCACTCTTGTATGTTATTAAGTGTTCGTCCCTCTTCTTAAAGAAGGTATTAGTAATTGCTAGATCATAGGCCATAGCAAAATCAAGAATAGTGTTACCCATATCATTTCTATTGCCAAAACCAAGCCCTCCATGAATCCTCTCATAGCCTCTATTATCTTTTCCCACATGACCATTAAGATCACCTCCAATAAAGATTCTCTCTTCACTAGGGATATTTTGGATCAAACTATCAATAACCTCCCAAAATTATTTTTTAATGCTCTCTTCTAATCCTACTTGAGGTGCATATGCACTAATTATATTCAAAGTATCCTCACCTAAGATAAGTTTAATTAACATTAGTCTATCCCCCAATCTATTTACTTCCACAACTTTGTCTTTTAAGTTTTTATCTATTATTATAGCAACACCATTTCTAGAATTATTATTACCCGTATACCAAATTTTATATCCATCAATGTCTTTAGCTTTATGTCCTTTCCACCTAGTTTCTTGTAGGCAAGCTATGTTAATCCTCCTGTCCTTCATTAACTTAACTAATTCTAAACTCTTACCCGTTAAAGTTCCTATATTCCAAGTAGCTAGACGGATCCTATGTTTTTGGACTTGCTTCTTTACCCGTGTGCGTCCAACCCCACACGAGAACCCTAGCCTATTTGACACCGCAATCGGGCGCCATTGCGGCGCGTCGCTTACGGGGAACGCCCTAGCTAGCCCTTGCTCACTTGTCATTCCATCCGGGTTCCGATGTAACGCGTCGCTTACGTCGCTTACGGGGAACGCCCTAGCTAGCCCTTGCTCACTTGTCATTCCATCCGGGTTCCGATGTAACGCGTCGCTTACGGGGAACGCCCTAGCATTAGCACATAATGTATTTGGATCAGAATTCATGTTGGAGATGTGACAAAATTTTACTGCTGGTTGTCGACCTAACGCAAACCCTCCTCTTTTCTCATCCGGGCTTGGGACCGGCCATGGCAGAGTTGTTAGCAATCATGTGCAGTATGTGAAATTGTTGGAAGATCTTGAACGTGTTAATTCAGATCTAAACAAACTGAAATCTGAAAACGAATCTCTCAGGAAAACAATTAAAGAAAATGAAGAAAATTTTGAGAAACTTGAACATGAGAAAAACTTGTTTGTTGAAAAATTTGAAGCCATCAAATTTGTAAACATAAAGCTGCAGAAAAATGTTGAAAAATAGCAAAAAAATTTACGGGAATTTGAAGTTGGAAAAAACATGAAGTTAATCCAGAGGATCAGATTCTAATAAATGAATTAGTTCAAAATGGTAAGCTTAAAGAAGAAATTGAAACTGTTAAACAATGCTATGTCTTAAAGGCTTCTCACATTGGAAAAAGGGAAAACCGTTTGTACAGACGAATCAGAAAAAATTGATAAGCTTAGAAAGGAGATCGAAGAATACAAAACTGCTAACAAAGTATTGAATAAAGCTGTCAATTGCAGTGATCAAGAGATTGCAAGTTATGAAATACATATTGCATCTCTTGAAAATGAAATTCAGGATTTAAACAGTGCTTTGTCTAAATTTGTTAGTGGACAAGATAATCTGAACAAGTTACTAGGTGTCAAGATCAACTTCAGGAAGGAAGGGCTAGGCTATAAGCCGGTTAATAAGAAATCCTTTCAAAACAAACTGATGACATCTTTTGTGACTACATCAAACGTAGCCACCCCATTAGAGACCAATTTGTCCAGTGCTCAGAAAATTCAGAAACAACCCAACAAAGTGACAATTAGTAATCACTTGCAGAAAAAATCAACACACAAGTTTGTAGAAAAGGTGCAGGCTGTACATAACATGAACACAAATTCTCATGTATACAAAAAGAAAGTGTCATGTTACTATTGTCATAAATTGGGTCATGTGATGCATGAGTGTAGATTGAAAGATAAAGATGATCTGAACGCTAGAAAAATGCATGCTAGGGATTCCTCTGTCAAGAAATTTCATGTCACTAAGAAAAAGAGTATCACTTGCTTTAATTGTGGTAAGGTAGGACATGTAGGTGCTCAATGCTGGTTTGCAAGTGGTAAGAAAAGCTCACATTCATATCATACAAAATTCTCTGGAAACCAACATGGTTATAATAAGAATAAATTTATTCTTGTAAACTAGCACATCACTTGCTATAACTGTAACAAATCTGGTCACAAGGCCACCGAATGCTGGTCAGGCTCTTTCAGAAGAAATTCAATTAGCTGCTCTCAATGTGGAAAGCATGGCCATACAGTCAAGGATTGTTGGCATGTCCAGGGTAGAAATGTGAATTTCAAATATGCTAGATACCCTGCTAGGGAGAATGTGTATGGTAGAAATAAACAGAAAAGTTTCCATGATAATGCTAATATGCAAGAAAAGAAATTCAAAACCTGCTATTTCATGTTATTACTACAGGCAATTTGGGCACTCCATGAATGACTATCGTTTAATGATATTTGATGACTCAAAAGCCCAAGGACTGTGGAAAGCACTCATCAAAGGTGCTATTAACCATGCAGGACCCAAGACTGTTTGGGTACCTACCCATGCCAAATAGTGTGCTAACTTGCAAGTGTGCCTTGGAAGCTGAAGAATAAAGGGGTTAATAAACCAAGGCACCCAGGTATGGTAAAACCCCATTCTTGTTCGTTTCAGGTAAATCAATTGAATTCTATGACTTTATGATTACTGTATAATTTTTGATTATACATAGTGCATCCTCATGAGCTATATGTTTAGCCCAAGTTGATACCTCTGATTGTTCTCAAATTGTTCAAAAAGTATTGAAATTCCTATCTTTGCTATTACATGATTGAGTCTTTCGTCAAGGAATAAATGATCTGATTGTGTGACTTCTGAAGAGTTTATTTTAAAATCGTTCATGCATATATTAAGTTGCTGCTTGTGATGTTTTTTTAAAAAAAATTGAAGTGCATAAATTTGATTAAATAAGAGTGTAACAATCCATTGTGATGCACATCAATTGTCAATCTGAAAATCATGCATAGACTTGCTGCTCTTTCCACATATGGAAATTCATATCATCATATGTATTTTGGTAAAAATATCCGTGGCAAGTTGTATATTGCACACAGTCAGGGGGAGTCTGTCTGTTCACTAGTTAGTGCAATTCATCCTAAGGAGAGCCATTGCATATGCATACATGTAGTGGACTGCATTGCATATCACTTATTTTGAAAACTCCAAAAAGAAGTGACTGACTGCATATAGAACTGCATTGGCATTGCATTGTCATGCATGACCATCATGGTATATTAAATGGAACAGTGCTGAAGGGCAGATGGAGTCTGTCTGGATGTTATTACCATGTGTGAGGTGGTCCTTGAACCAAGTCCTCTGCCAAGTACCATGGGTCAAGTTGCATAATATCTTTATTAGACCTGCATACATATTGTAAAATGCATACACTGATCTATGAATTCATGCCCAGTACATGCATACACTTGGGGGGAGCAAAATGCCTTTGTGACTCCAAATCTGTCTAGTTCGATCGACCAATCTGCTCTTTTCAGTCAATCGAAGCTCCCAATTCAGAATGTTGTGTCTGAACATCATTGCATATAGATAGGGGGAGTGTATGTCAAGAAAGTATTGTGTACATTGCACATGTTGCATACCTTCTGATTATCTTAATCTTGAACTCTTCCTATCCACCTAATTGATTTATCCTGCCATATCTGTCATTCCAGTGACTCACATCATCAAATAATCATTGTTAGCTGCTGCTGATTACTCAATAACTTAACTGAGATTTGAAGCAAACATTCAGTTTGAATACTGCTTCATAAATGTTAAAACATTTTTAATGTAGAATCTTCCATTATACAGGTTTAAGAATATTTGTTGATTTGGAAGTGGTTTAAATCTAATGTACTCTTAAGTTTGAGCTCAAAGAACCTGAAAATATCTGATTCAACTTTTTAATTAACCTTAACTGTTTGTCTCATGTAAATTCATGTAAGACTTCCTGAAATCTAAAAAGTTGAAATCATGATTTTCTTTGATTGAAATACTGAGTGTTAGTATTGCTATTAAACATTTAATCTATCTGAATTTGTTCAAAAAAAATTTTATGGATAGAGCAATGACTGTGGTTACTAAGAAACATGTCCAAAGGACAGTGTCATGAAGTACCATAGCTAACTCTGATTAAAACCATTGAAAATAATGTAAAAATATGGTAGAGCAATTGCATGGTTGTATTGAGTAACTGGGGATTCTGGCCTCTAATCAAGGTGTCTCCTCATGCCAAAGATACTTCTAATGCTATCTTCGTTCTCTAAAATAGAGAAGCAATACGGTTATCACACTAAATAACTGGGGATTCTGGCCTCTAACCAAGGTGTCTCCTCACATCAAAAGGTGTTGATCAACAAAAATTGCTCATTTAAAGAGTATTTTGATCAAAAGAAAAATATGAAATAGTGTGAATCAAAAATTCTAGAAGAACAATAAAATTCAGATGCATTCACGAGTGTTTACTCTCAATACTACATTATATAAATCTTAAAGAAGCCATGGAAAGTAAACTGAGTAAGATGGAAGAAGGTTGAACTAGAAGTATATATGAGCATTTGGTTTATTTTTATTAAAAAATTATTTCAGATATGAGTATGGGTTTCTTTTTGAAAAACTCTATTTACATCATTCTTAAACCATATCTGTCAATCAAAGAATACATAAGCTTTTATAGTGGAAGACTCTAAAACCTAAATTCTGGTTTATGAAGTTGGTAACTTACTGAAAAATTTTGTATCTCAGTGTCTTTGAAAATTCAATAATGCTTTTGCTCAATTGTTGAACTCTGTTACTTTCATTGATCTTTTCAATAGATATCAAAAATTGTTCCTAAAATATATGTGCTTTGATTGATCTCTGCACATCAGCCTGAGTCTCTTTCATTGGATTCCACTACCATATTTCTTTTGGCTAGCAAATCATGATGGATCTGTAGACCTTTCATCTGCAGACCATACAAATGTGAGAATCCACTGTCATTATTACCTTGTTCACTTGCAGCTTTATGAACTTCAAAATTATTATGGTTGAATATTCTAGATTGATTTCTTGCATGGTCAACTTGCTCAAAGGGGGAGAATAGGTTATCTTGTCAAATTTTTGATCTATTGTACCTTTACAATCTTCAATCTGATTCACTCTTCAATCCGATTCACTTTCTTTTCATGCATGATCTCCAAATCCTCTTGGATGTAGATCAAATCTCCTCCACAATAGCCTCTCTTTCCTTTCTCCATTCCTTCACCTGCAAGATGGAAAAATAATGAACACTTAGGGTTGTGACTTGTCTAATTCATAGCTCTCATATGTATACATATGAAATATACAAAAAGACTAGTATAGCCCTTCTAGAATCCTCCAAAAGAACCCTCAATAGGTCTCCCACCAACCCAAGGGCAAAGGGGGAGATTATTGTGTCTCTGTGGTTTTAATGATAGCAAACACCAAGATGATTCATATGTATGCATGTCTGCATGAAAGACCATGATGATTCATATGTGTGCATGTTAAGATGATTCATATGTGTGCATGTGAAATGACGATGAAGCATGTCACTTGTGAATGTGTGAAATGATGATGAAGCATGTCACTTGTGAATGTGTGCTTGTGTATGAGATTTCATCATATACACTGTGTGCATATTATTTCCTTGTGTGCATGTCATTTCTTTGTGTCTGACATTTTGACAAACACTTGGTCGATGCATTGCATTCTGTCAAACAATTGGCCGATGCATTCATAAGGTCTGTGCTTTCTTCGTTGTTTAGCACACAACGTCTGTGTGTGTTTTGGCTTAATTGTCTAAAAGTTAGTGCATGTTTGCACATGAGGTCTGTGCTAAGGATTATAAAGGTCCGTGCCCTTCGCTATTCAAGTCGGTGCACATTCTGTGTCCGTCTAACTTTGCGTCTCATATGGCTGAGAGTCGGTGCATGTATTCGTCCATCTTATTTTACGTCTCATATGGCTTAGACTCGGTGCACCTCCTGCGTCTCACTTTGCGTCTTATGTGGCTTAGAATCTGTGCTACTTTCTGCCTCGGTGCAACGTTCATACAAAGTCTATGCATATATGGGTCATTGCATAGTTTGCCTTGCGCATGCAATGGTCGGTGCAGATGTCAAGTCGGTGCATACTATTGTCATGCGCACGCATGTAGGTCGGTGCATATTCTTTGCTGTGAGTGCCTCAGATCGGTGCATACTTTTACGCTGGGCAGATAACAACTGTGCACATTTAAGGTAGATGCTATCACATGAGGTCGATGCACGTTGGTATTAGACTGATCTAAAGTCTATACTCTACACTGTTCATAGCCAGTGCATGTTTTGTTTTGAACACTTCAGGTCGGTGCATTCTTAGCCTTTACCTACGTTTCATGCATTCACATGCTCAGTGCATTGTTTCATCGCGCATACACATAGTCGGTGAATGTTTTACATGCACGCATATAGGGCCTGTGCAGGTTTACTGCTAGCATACTCAAGTCAGTGCATATCTGCTTACTATATAAAGGTCGGTGCATATTTCATTAAGACTATGCATACTAATGTGTTGACACTTGTTGTTAGATTAAAGTCTGTGCATATTTGAAATATGGCTGACTACAAAGTGTTGGTCTAATTGCTTTAATTTCCTACTGGTAGGAACATCATCATGTATATATATAAAGGGAAGAATTCATTAAGTCTCAGGCGAGCACGTGAAATTGATCTAAGACCAAAGCTCGTGATCCAAGACTGATCTATCTACTGGAGATGTGGACACGTGGAAAGTCAAAGTGCTGAGATTACAACACGTGGAATGAAGAGATCCAGATCTGCGTGAAAGTTTGGGCGGGAAACGTCGTTTTCACATGCCCATCATCTGCTACCTTATAAAAGGTGACAGGGCGCCCAATTGAAGAAGAGAGAGAGCACACCCAGAAGAAAAAGAGATCGAAGCAGAAAGAGAGAGTAGAACGAGAGCAGAGAAAGAAAAATCTGATGGGGTCTAAGAGCCAGTAAGAGAACGAAGAGAAGAATAGAATAGAGAGAGCAGCAGAAGAAGAGTGAGCTCGTGAGGATGGAAGAGTGAAGAAGTTCAGTTCTACGATCAGACTCCGAACTGCTGTGCTCCTGCTTAAGCTATATTTTTTCCTTGAGCTTTATTCGCCAGTTTGTTTTTCCTTTTTGTTACTTTCATCTTCCAGTTTCTTGGTCTTCCGATACTCAGGTTGAGTTCGGGTTCCCCATGTGCACTCAGGAGAAGGGAGACTTGGTGTCTCCGGTTGCAAGTGACTTGGTGTCACTTGTGTTTTCCCTCTGGGTTTCAGAGGAAGGGAGATTTGTTCTCCGGTTTGCAAGTGACTGGGTGTCACTTGTGGTTTCCCTTTGGGTTTCAGAGGAAAGGAGAGTTGTTCTCCGATTTGCTAGTGACTGGGTGTCACTAGTGGTTCCCCTCCGGGTTGGAGGAAGAGAGGAGAGTGTTCCTCTGGGTCAAGCTGTTAGGCAGCGTCTGTTTGCAGACTGAGTCTGCGGTTCTTGCTATTGCAAGGGAAGCCTCACTCTGGTTTGGAGTGTAGGGTGGACGTAGGCAGACTATGGGTCTGGCCGAACCACCTAAAAATATCCTGTCCATCGTGGTTTGCTCTTTGCGCTCCTCCATATCATCTTTCTCCCCTTCACAGGTTGAGTGTGCTTGATTACTTGTGTTCACCCTTGTGTTACGTTGAGAGTTTTATATTTTTCTGTGGAGTGTATTATGCTTAGTAGAATCATATATGCGAGCCTGAGTGTCTCAGCTCACGGTTGTGAGAAGAGAGTAGTTATGTTGTCTCATTTGATTACTGAGTATTATTAAAATTTTGATTTCACAATTATTTCTAATTGGGTGTATTTCTTGAAGGATTCATTCATCCCCCCCCCTTTCTGAATCCGTGTCTTGCACCCATATATTCTAACAAGAGTTAGGCACAAGTTGACTTGGTTTAGATGGGTTTCGGAACCACGTTTTGGGCGGTCGACCGAAATTTTACAGACCCAGAAACTGTCGACTCTGGGAATTTCGGTCGACCGATGCTACAGGGTCGGTCGACCACCAGCTACAGTACTTTCAGACTATCACATTTCAGCCCCAAACTCCATTGCAACCCTTCCAAACTCTGTGGCATCAAACTCCTTTCATCTTGGAGGGATTATACAAGGAATTTAACTTGCAAAACCATAATAAAAATGATTCGAACTTTAGCTTAATAATCAATATGATAAATGTATGAAATGCATACATGAAAGCCCATGTTCAAGGTGCATACAAACGCTTTGAACCTTAAAAGTTTTAAGTTAAAGGTCAAGAATTATTTCTATGCAAGTGAGCAAAGTATGAGAACCATTTAGCCATGCACATATACAAGTGAACACTTTGATGTCATGATTGACTAAAGGTCAAGATCAATAGATATGCATTTGTCCAATATGAATGCATCATGTAACCAAGCTCCATGAAGAGTATGCATAGGAAGCATTCAAAGCTTTGCAAAATAACCATGAAACCTTCATTCACCAAAGAACCCTTCTAGACAATTGTCAGGATGTGAATTACACAAATTTACCCAACTAGGGATTAGAATGAAGAACCATCCATGTAAGCAAATCTTATGATGCTAGCAAGCCGTGCAACCTAGCATATTGAGAGTGCATGAAACACATTCTCAAACCATCAAATCCTCAACTAGAGATGTGATCATTTTGACATGCATATAAGCAAAACATGTGAGCTTCATAAAATCCAATTGTTCCAAACTTCACATGAGTTAGCTTAACCAATTTTCAAGCACACATTGAGCACATTGAATAGAATTGCCAAAACCATATGATCATGAATCCATACAATGAGAGAGCATCATTCAAATCACATTCATCAAGTTTCAAGTTAATAAGTTGAGTACCTTTCAAGCCCAAAAACCTTATGCAGAAAATGCATGAAAATATCCAACCAAGGCATTGAAAACCTTTTTGATGAAATACATGAAACACAGAAAGAGTAGATGCAATGCAATGAGAAGGTTAACTCCCTTTTTGAAGAAGAGCGTCATTGATGGACTCCTTTGAGTTCCAAGCTATAAATCATAGATTTTGATCCTGCAAGCCAAGATAACATAGCGTGAGTTCTTTAAACAACAATCATCCATATGACTTCCAAGTGAGAATCTTGAAGTCATCTTTTAACTCATCAACCAAGATGCATTCATGTTGCTTAATGACACACACATAAGCATGCTCAATGATGCACATCACCACAAGCACAATCGTTTTGTTATCATTAAAATCAAACAGTAAACATCAACTAGGAGATATAACAATCTCCAACAACATTAAAGAATTCAAGCCTTCTTACAAGGTCGCTAATTCCTATGAACAGTAAGGCACGATGAATTCGAGTCACCTATCTGGATGCTAATTCAAGAAGTAGCGACAACTATCCCATACGCTAATTTCATAGCTTCTGGTTAGTGTCTGGACATATTCAGGAATTCTCACAGAACACCCATGTTTTGGCGCTCTATGATGGTTGGATGTCATGTTTCTTCAGAGTGACATGACTAACACAAGTTTAGGGGTTTTTAGGATACCAGCCCAGTGACCGAAGAGGGAATCCTTCTATGTCGGGGTCTTACGGAGGCCTTAGAGAAAGAATTTCTAGTCCGACGAGAGGGATTCTCGACGGAGGGTCCTTCCTTCCCCAAGAGATAAGGTGTGACGTGAAAACTAAAAAAATAGGGACTAAGTCTCAGCCGTGAGACAGTAGTACCAAGGATCCACTGTATGGATCAAATCAGCGAGGAAACCTGAGAAGAATAAAATTCGTGTCTGCATATAAAAGCGTAAATTCTTAAAGTTATGTCCATGTGGAAGGACGTCAATTCCATAAATATATAGTTTTAATCCAGAATAGTCAAAGAACAGATGTGCATTAAAAACTGGCGTCTCTGTAGAGAGGCGCAAAATCTTTAACATGTGTCTATCCTCTGGACGCTACTTCAAAAAAATTCTAGATTATTTAATAAAAGTAAATAGTTCGCGTATAGATACTTGATGTGTATTAATCTACATCTGTGTGGAGAGGCGTACATTCCAGGAATATGCGTCAATTACCAAGACGCTAATTTCAAAAGTATTTAACGACTTTGATCAGATCAGGCATGCGTGGTTACTGTTCATTTCTTTTACAAGAGGATGAACAGTAGCACTTTTAAACTAAAAAGATTTTAACGAAACTATAGGCATGACAATTAGGAGAAAAAGCTAGGGATCTTAGAAACATGCACATCATAATTGTATTGAGCATGGTTTAATATATAATAATTTTTAAACGTGTATTCAATATTTTAATTATATGACGAATTCACGTCTTAGTAGTTGACGTGTATTAATAAGCGTTCATCTGGCTGACGCTAATTGAAGAATCAGTGTCTGCGTGAAAAGATGCAAATTAACACGCGTCCACTACATTGGTCGTGAATTTTCCATGAAACAGAGAGGAAACAAAACAGAATTAACACGAAGCACTAAGACGCTGCATGCATGCTTACTAAACATGAGTGATTTAATTATTTTTCCTAAGAGATAACCTACCTTGACAGGAAGAAGAAGATGAACGATGAAAATGAAGAAGAAGGAAGAAGAACGCTACGATCGCCGGGTTCTCTATAATACGGGTCCGCACGACCAACCTCTGATCCCAGCAATAGCAGCAACAATGGCTTCTGCCGTCGCATGGGGTGTCTATTTATAAGGTTTCTATCCCTTCGAATGCTACTAAGAAATCCTACTTTGATTAAAACTCAACCTTCCCCGTTCGATCCCTATCCTTCCTCAAATGAAGCATGTCACGCCCCGAACCGATAGCAACGGAAGACATGCTCGGAACGTGGTAGCGATCCATTCATGATAGCAGAGCAAACCGATAGAGGCACAAGGAGACCAAGAAGGCAAAAAGATATAACTTTATTGATAGTTAAAAGTCATTTTTACAAATGTATCGACTCAACTTACATAATAAAAAGGAAGGAAAGAAAGATTCAGTTACAGGACTAGACTCAAGATAAATAAAAGACACGACTTCAGGCTCTCGGATCTTTTTCACTCTCGCCCCGCCCCATCTGTTGGAGTATCTTCATTACCACCTGAAAATTATTAAAAGAACTAAGTGAGCAAAGTGCTCAGTAGGAATTACACTCTATCATCAGGCAGAATATAAGTGATTAGCCAATTAACAAAACTTGAAAGTTCAACATGATGCAAATGGAAAGCTCAATCACTATCAAGAGAGTAGCGAAGTCAAATGGATGCCCAAGCAAGTAAGGTAGACAAGTGTCATATACTAGAACAAAATGAAGAATGAATAGCCAAGAAAAAGCACAAGAGATTACAAGTACTAGAATTCATATCCACAATTTCCCCTTCCGGGCCTCAATATCCAAACATGTCAAGTCACGCATATACAAACAATGACAAAGATGTAAATTTGTCTAGAACTAATCTTGCATATAGTTGGTGCAATGCCACACCTGATCATTCATAATACCTGTACATGTCTGGCCTTTGCCTCGCCCCTAGGACCAGATCCGAGCCTGTATAAATATCGCCTAGTATTGAGTGTCAAAGTGGACCCAAAGTCCCATATCAAAATTTATAGACAACTTACTAATGGCATCAGAATTCAAATAATAGCTCATGGAATGAAGCACTAGGAGAGAAACATTCCACTTTAGTAAATGGCCAAGAGTTCCAAGGTCAAGCCATGTAGCCAAGGCAATATGTGTAGGAATATGGAATTCTTAAGAGAATTTCAACCACAAGCTCATTAATCAAAGGGAAAAGTCATTTAACAAAAATGACTTTAAGAAAAGATGTGAATGATTTCCAGGAATATGATTGCAGAATAGACCCAATAAAAGGTCATAATCTCAAGATATTATAGCCTGGAGAGGCCAGAATGGTCTAACACTCAAAAACCACAGAAATGGCAAATTTTCGGGACACCAGATGGAGTGGCGGTCAGCACTGGACCGTTATCACAAGGTGGCTGTCTCGAGGGGACCGCAATTGTAACGCCCGAGAATTTTCTAAGAATTTTCTAGGAATTTTCTAGGATTCAATATATTTATTAAGCATTTAAGCAGACTAAATGGGCTATTTAATGAATATAGGTCTATTTAATAATTATTTAAAGGCCCAGATATTATGTTAGGTTTAATCCACCTAAATAGGCCCACAAGACCCAAAACCTAACCTTTTAGGCCCAAGCCCAATTATAGAAACGTAATGGGAATTAAAAAGGGGATAAATAGCACAAATAAGGGACAAATAGGGGATAAATTCAAAAATCCAAAAATTTCGAGAAAATGGCCGAATGGCAGTCTATCGCGCAACCGCCAATCCCTCCTAGCGGTCCCTCAATGACCACTAAACCCTTCTGATTCCGTGAATGGAAGAAACATGAAAAAGCTTAGATCTTTGGCATCCAAATCCTTTGGGATCGAAGTGTGTAGACATGTAAACATGTCTAGGACTCTTGGGGATTGATCATACCCCTATGTAGGACTCTAAGTTCGATCTAACCCCCCAAACTCTAGGTGAACCCTATAAATAAACCCTAACTTCGACCCATGTGAACCCTAATGTTGGCTCACATATTTCAAAGGTAAGGAGACATCTTCTCAGGTTAGTTCTTTAGAATAATTTGTTCTCCTTGGTTTTATCTAACTCCCCTCAAATTTTCATGCTAGAAGACCCAGCCGTTGAAGAATTAGGGCATCCACAAGTCACTGGTTCGCTACAGCCTGCACAGGAACTAGAGCATCGGTCTAGTGAAGATCAGGAAATTAGAAGCCCTAATCGAGGTATTTAGAAGTTGATTCTTTAGAACTTTTTGTTCCCATTTCTATCTTCTACCTACCCTTCAATTTTCGCTAATATAGGTCAAGAGAATCAGAAGATAGAGGGGCGGGAAGTTACTGGTTTGGCACAGCCTGTGCAGGAACTTGAACGATCTTCCAGTTAGAAATTTGTAGTCTAAAGCTTGTCCCAGAGGTAGGTTTTCTCTTGGATGTCTAGAATAATATGTCAGGAGTAAAAGCCCTCTGTTACCTCATGATTTCATACACTGTACTTGGAGTATTTGATGTTTTATTTCAATTGCGCAACTAGGTTATCACAGCATGCATGCATCCTACCCTTAATAAGAAATTGATAATTTTGGCTTAATTCATGTGAACCATGCATCTCCATGCGTTTCTTATTCTCTATCATGTCTTATCCTTCTGTTTAGCATGATTTCCATTTATCTATTGCCAATAATAAGGCTTATATGACCTATTTTACTTGTCTATCACAGACGATAAACGGTCTCTATTAGACCGCCATATGTATTTAGCAGCCCTGCGATAGACCGCTAAATGCCTTCATGCGGTCCTCCCCTGATCGCTATTCTCTTTCTATTCTCTACAACCTATTAACTCTAAATAGATTGCAGATTGACCCTATTAACTATATGATAAGCCTAGGTAAATGGGTTTTATTCCTAGTTTTGACTTCATATTCATTGTATTGGTTATATTGTGCATTATCCTTGATAGGTTGCATGTCTTAGATGGTTAAAACACCTATTTTAAACTTATGTTAATTCCATGCCAAAACCATATAGTCTTGTATTAAAACTAAGGTTCATGTGCTTATGAGATTTGTTTGTTGATGACATTTGATCGCTGTTTATCTCGATTCACTCTCATCCAAAGTCTTTTCTTAAGTACATGATGTGTACCCCGGTGCATGGCCATTAGATACACTTTTGCACTTATAAGCACACCTCTTGGACTTGGATCCTCTCCGTTGGATATTCCTTCCACCGGACTAGGTGATCTTGTTTCAAGGCCTCCGTAAGTCTCCGCGAGCCTATGATTCCCACTAGGACGCCGAGCTGGTTGTACCCTCAAAGTCCAATTATCTAGAAAGCACTTACACTACATATATTTTTCTGCATCCTGGCTAGTAGCGGCCACAGGAGACCGCCACTGTTGAGTAGCGGCCATCCATTGGACCGCCAAAGTCAATTAGTGGCCTTGTCCGTGACCGCTATATTCTAGAGTTTTTATTGTGTCGACTCTGTTCTTTCACTACGTCAATTATGTCAATAAACGGTCTAGTAAACGACCGCTATTCCAAGAAACGGCCCTGACATGACCGTTTCTGTATCAAGTGTTCTTAATCCGAGGTTTGACCTAAGGGTTGATTTTTCTATGTTCCTAGATAGTCTATTGATTATCTAGAGCCTAACACCTTATTCCAAAGCTATCTAATAAATTATGGAAGTTAAAGAATATGCCGTTATGCTGCCGGATTCTTTCCGTATCATGACCTTGTTTTAAATCATTCTTTGAACTCTCATGATCATTCATTGGTGCGTTCTTTGCCTTGGTTACATTCTCATGAAATTATTGTTGAATTATACATTATTGGCTGAACCTTACTATATTCTCATGGAAGTAGCTTGATCTGTAACTTGAAGATGCAAGAGCGGGCACGGGCAGTGTCCATGGGCTCCACACTAGCCCCCTCGGCAGATAGCTGGAAACGTGCTAAAAATCATGGGGTACGATGAGTACTGGCATCGCATTGCACTGGGAGTACTTTTTTTTATAGACGAGCGAAAACCATGAGGCAACTTGTGATAATTAACATGCTTGCTAGTACATTCTTGTTCATGACTTTCTAGTGCATAGCCTTTATGGTTATGAAGTACATTATTGTTAATGAAAGGCCACTTTACCTTATATCATGCTTGATCATGCTCTATTGTTCACTCATTCTTCATATCTCTATTATTCATATCTTGTTACTTGGATTTTGTTCGTGTGTTCTATCACATTTTCTTTTACCTTATTCACTAGAGCAAAAATGTAATTACTTAAAGCATGCCTCCATGTTGGTGCGAAGATACCTATTGGGCAAGTGTGCTCATTACCCTACGTTTCCAATCTTTTCAGGAAGTTCAAGTCAGTCGGATTCAGAGTATTCTAGCGACGGGTCCGAGAGTGATGACTGATAGTCGAGAGAAGACGTAGAATGTCAAGTGTATTTAAGTAGTCTAGAGTCACGATGTAATTTTCATTTTTTCTTGAGTCTAGTAGATCAAGAGTCAACTTTATGTAATTATGGATCATTATTATCAATAAAAGTTAGAATTTTGGTCAAATATCGAGTACTCCATTTTTATGCGGATGTTATTGCACTCTGATTATATTGCTAGCTTGAGACGTATTACCGGCTGTTCACGTTCCCCGATATTACTTCTGTTGTACATGTCTCGGGGCGTGACAGTTAGATTGGTATCAGAGCCTAGGCTTAAGTATGTTCTAGGAAGATGTCATGTCATAGGCTAAGTCCAACGTTTAAGGACTCACACCTATAAATTAAAGGAAGAAATTTCCAACCATGGGAGAATGGGTAGAGCCGGGATGAGATAGTTAAGTTAGAAATTTTCTCTAGGTTAATTCTATTAATCCCATAGGAATTAACTAATTGATTATCCTCGCATGTATCTTATTTTCACAATGGCACACCGTGTTGACTGGGACGGGATGCAACAGACTATTGTAGGTCTTACCCAGGCACTACAGAATATGGCCCAAGTTGGCACGAGGGCTAGTGCCGGTGATTTACATAAGAATTTCCAAAGCTTAAATCCTCCACGGTTTTCTGGCTCTTCTAATCCAGATGAAGCAGAGAATTGGATAGATGAGATGGAAAGAATCTTCAATGTTATGCAGTGTGCGGATCAAGAGAAGGTCCGTCTCGCCACTTTTCAACTTAATAAAGATGCTCGTACGTGGTGGAAGGTCACCTCGACACAACCCCAAAATGCCCAGCCTACATGGAACGAGTTCCTTACACTCTTCAGAGCAAAGTACTTCTCCGAGCCCACCAAGGAGCAAAAGTCTGTAGAATTTGCTTCTCTACGCCAAGGCATGATGTCAGTGGCAGAGTACGAACTCCAATTCTCTTATTTGGCCCCTTATGCCGAACATCTGGTGAGCACAGATATTTTAAAGGCCAACCATTTTGTAGATGGGTTGAGGCCCATCTTCATTCAACAACTGGGCTCACAAAATATTCGGACCTATGCGGAGATGGTCCAACAAGCCCATTTATATGAAAGGACCATGGAGAAGGTCGAGAAACTTAAGGGCAAGGGAGAAGAATCTAGCCGAAGGATGGATCGGCATGGAAAGAAGGAGAAGTTCAGCATCACAGAACCTTACAAATCCCGTGATAATAGGAAGAGATCTTGGAATGGGAGTGGTAGTAGCTACCACAAGAACAAGAAGGTGAAGGAGGAAGATAAGCAAGTCATGGCGGCTTGCACATTCTGTGAGAAATTTGACCATGCGGTCGAGGAATGCTGGAAGCATCTTGGCGCTTGCTTAAGGTGTGGAAGCCGGGAGTATCGCATGCCAGACTATCCCCTCATGAAGGAACAACCCTCCAGGAATGACGGTGGATGAAGGCGGCAGGCTCGTCTTAATGCTGTTGTGGATGAAGAAGCTACAGAAAAAGGGGAACTGATGGAAGGTACCGTCCAAATTTACTCGCATCCTGCATTTGTGTTATTTGATACGTGTGCTTCTCATTCCTTTGTTTCTACCTCTTTTGCTAAAACCTTGCCAATTTCACCTACCCCGTTACCTATGAATTTAAATTTAAGTACACCCTTAGGTTCGGAAACGGAACTTAAAACTTATCTCCCTAATAGTGAAGCTATCATAGAAGGTCACAATCTCCTTGTAAATCTCGCATGCCTTGACATGGAGGGCTATGATGCCATATTAGTGTTGATTTTATTTTGCTTCTCTATCTTCTTTTTCTTGGGGTCTTAATGATGATATGTAGCAAGATGACAAGCAAATAATCAAAGATCTACACTCAACCTATGAACATGTGATCATGAACCTAGGCAACCAAAGCAAGCTGTAGCATGGGCATGCTATCTCAACCAAACTAAGCGAAGGAATAAAGGAAAAACACACGCCGGGGCGTGGAGCAAGGAGTAAATAGAAACACACCGCAAGGGGTGGAACAAGCAAGGAAATAAAAGATGTGAGATGCGAAAGAGAAAGCTAATGCCCAATACTTAAGAAAGATGTGATCACCATCAAAGTAAAAGCAAGCAAAAGACCTGTAAATACCTTGGAAATAGGTGGATGAAGCACCCACCCACGGGAGAGGAATGATCAGAGAAACTTGCAGGTCAGCTGAAAGTAACTGCCAGAACCCTATGCGTCACTTGGAAGTGACGGTCGCTCGATAGACCGCTGGAAGAATCTGACGCGCCTGCACAAGACCGTCAAATAACCTGCAATAGCAAAGCGTGAATCCTTTTAACTCCAACTCTTCCAGCCGGCTAGAAGACTTGGGCCTCGTACTGGTGGACCTGTAAACCTGCCAAAGACGTGGAAAGCAAGAGAAAACAACCCAAATTAGCCCTTTAGATAATATAGCATCAATTCTTCAATAAACATAATATCATCAAAAGGAAAGGGAAATACCGGGAGGTTTTGGTTTTTTAACCCCTCTGGGCGTTTTAAAAGATTGGGAGGATGTTTGTATGATGAAGAACAGTGAAAAACGTGGAGAAAGGAGAGAAATAATACTTATGATGAAAGGGAGATGGAAAAGGAATTCAATATGCAAATATGAACTTTGAAACCAAGAGGAACAGATACTCCCTTCACCAGGCAGCAAACGAACGTGAGAAGCACTTCTCCTTTAATCAAACGTGGCTCTAAAATGCAGCAGCACTTCGACGCAAACTCCAGAATTTCCTCTCCAAGAGCATGAAGTCAAGGGTTCTATTTATAGACCCTCAAACCCTCAGGTCGAGCAGAGGAAAATCCAGCAAGATAAAGGGATAAGTCTTAACAAATCCTTAAAGATAATATCACCAAGAGTCCATAGAATCAAACAGAAGGTCCTGAGGATTAGATTTGGAAGAGATATCATCAATCCAAGTTCTTATCTCAACCACGGAGTAGCAGAGAAAAGGCCTGAACTGCCAGGACTCTCTGAAGGAAGTAACGGCTGCACGACAGACCGTCACAGTGAAATAACGCATCAAGGAACATCCGTTACTTTCAACCTTATCCCAAAGAGATAAGATCAACATGAAGAAGATCAAAACAATAGGACTCTGTAAAGAAAGCAACGGCCAAGGCATAGGGTGTCAGAATGAAACAATGGCTGTACGACAGACCGTTATATTCAACATATAGGCCAAAGGATAAGCTTTGGAACAAGACCTCAAGCGTCAAGACTCTTCAAGGAGCAACGGCCCAGGACCCATCCGTTAGAAGGAAGAAACGCGCCTGGGACAGACCGTTATTATCAATGGAGTTCAAAAAGAAGGAATGAAGGTTTTGCTAAGCTTTAGTCAAAATGAAATGCCACAAAGAGCCACATCCGATCAAGGAGTCAAGACCCAAGAAATGATCTTCAACTAAACAAAGAGACTCGATGAAGAGTGAACAACTCGGAGCATCATATATAATGAATAAAGAGATAACCTGACTTATTGGTCATAAAATGGGTGTCAATAGATGCCCCTCCTTAATGTCCTCTTTGCAGGGGAGCGAGCGGAGGTGAAGCGGAAATGAAATGGAACATGAAGATGAAGCAGAAGTGAAGTGGAGTGGATCAAAAAGAGGGCGTTAAGGTAAAACGACACCCGTTCTTTACCAACAAGCGATAGGAATTTTCTGGAAAAACTTCGAACTGATCACAAGGAAATAGCCAACCAAAGGACGCATGTCTGGAGGAACTAACAACTAAGGAAAGGAAACACGGCTAGCCGCCGGAGGCAACGGAAAGGAAAGAGAACTGACTAAACTCCAGACAGGAATCTTCAGCCAACCAAATCGAGCGAGAGATCGAAGGAAACCTTCTAATTTGGAGTGGAATAATTCTCCTCATTCGAGATCAAGAATACAGCTATTCACCATCATCGATCTACCTTGAACATATGAAGTTTCATGAATGCTCAAAAAGATGCGTATGATGCATGCTGGGCTAAAGAAAAAGAAATCTTTAAAACGAATGCAAAGAAAGATGAAATATCAAGATACTCGAGAATAATATTGTTAAGCTGGAGAAACCAGGGTCAAGACACCATCTGCAACCACGGCGTGCAAGACAGAACCATCGTCCCCAAATTTCTCCAACCTAACGGCCTATCCAACGATTAAACATGTGAACTTAGATCATCATCATTTTTGTTTAAGGGGAACATCAGATCCTGGAACACATGAATGACCAGCCGGTTCTCGAGATAATATATCATAAATAACATATAGTAATGCATTAAAGGATAAGGGAAAGAGATACAATACCTGACTTACCTACCTGACGAACGGCAGAGCGTGACTTTGATCATGACTTCCTTCATGGAAAGAGGTTAGCCAATAATAAATATGAATATGAGCATGAATCAAGGCCTAACCATTTGTACGTGCGAGAGGCATCAATAATGAACAACATGGAAGAAAATGGAACCATTTTAACAGTAATTAGACTATTCAATTCATCAAGAAACTTGCAAGTTTTTAACGTTCTAGTGTAAGGGCGTCACACGAAATAACGGACCAGCCCTCGGCCGTCATAAACCAGGCGGTTCACATTCTTCAATAAAATAGGGCCAACACATGTAACGGTCGAAGACAAACGCGTCAGACAGATGTGACGGTCGGTCGATAGACCGTCACATTTCCTGAGCGTTCAAAAAAATAAAACCCGAATGGTCACGGCCCATTCATTCAACATTCAACAACCCAAAACCCTCAACCGAGAAACCTCCGACGATCACCAACCCCACCGCTCCAATGGCCGACGACGAGCCATCCCAGCCGCCTCCACAGAAGAGGGAGAGAGGAAAGAGGAAGGCAATACGGCGGTTCCACCGCCGGCTTGAACGGGAGGCCATCCCGCCGGTGGAAGAAGAGCAAACGGAGAGAAGAGATCCAAGGGAGGAAGAGGAAGCTCCCACGGCTGCAGAGGACCAAGAAGAAGCCCCCTTGGGTGAAGAGGAACCCAAAGAACCAGCCAAGAAGAGGAGAAGGGGCATGGACCATGAGGTAGGTCCCCACGCCCTAATTTCAATTTTTGATTTTTTTTTGATTTTTTATTATGTATGCATGCGGGGTTGAGGGGTAGAAATGGGTCCACGAACCCATTAGGAATGATTGTAGGCCATTTGGCCAAGGTGAGAGATCACGGGGATGCAAAAGGAAAAAAAACTAAAGGCAGACGATGTGACGGTCCTGCCAGCGATCGTCACACGCCTGACGCGCCACCCTGAGTGCGTCAGAGCCAAGTAACGCCCCACCACAGGGCCGTTACATCTACCAGAGACCCAAACTTGTTTTTAAGTTTTCTAATTTCTGAATTTTTGTTTTGTTTTCATTTTATAAATGTTTATGCAATGATTTTATGATGCAATCAACTAACCAATGATCTACGTGAATGCAGGGAAAGAGAAGAACGTGGATCTCCTGGCTGCAGACCCGGGCAGTGTACCAGGCGTTGCCCGATTACCAGAGGGAACGACTGGCCGGGATGGGATTCGCCGAGGTGCTCAGCACCGAGGTGATCGGGATGGACACACCCTTGCTGTACGCGTTGCACGAGAGGTGGGACCCAGTTAGCAGAGCCTTCATCTTCCCGTGGGGCCACATGATCCCCACACTAGAAGACATAGCGAGGATTACGGGATTGAGAGTCCACGGAGCTGTAGTGACAGGATGGACGTACGGCGACTACCGGGAGATGGCACAGCAGCTGCTTGGACTGGATCTGATCAGGCCAGGACAGTCCTCATCTCAACTCTCGAGATCAGTACTGCAGGAGAGCTTGGGGTTGAGAGGAGCAGCGATCGCCGTAGGAGAGCTACCCGAGGAGCATCTGGGCAGAGTGATAGACCAGGTGCACCCTCACGTGGCGGCGGAGGCAGGACCTGAAGGAGATAAAGTACTGCGACGCTTCCTGATGCTGCTGTTCGGGAAGTTCCTCTTTGCGACTCGAGCGGACGTCATCAGCTGCAGACTGCTTCCGATGATAGAAAACTTGCACAGAGTCGGGAGATATGCATGGGGAGCAGCAGTGCTCGTGTCCCTGTTCGAGTCCCTCAGCACGACGGATCGACAGACGATGCTGGGCGGCTTCTCGCCTTTTCTGCAAGTGAGTGCAATTTAAATGCTTTCTATATTATGCAAAAAAAATGTTTATGCCATGATTATGCAATTTGACTGACTAGATTTCTAAAATGTAGATCTGGAGCTACATGTATCTCCCGGGCATCGGGAGAGGCACACTACTCCACCTCGGCCGCATCCCGATCGCGAGGCGATGGACGGTAGCGAGGGACACAGGGTCGGTCATCAGACTGACCCGGACGATCCAGGATGACCTAGACTCCTACCCACACACGTCGGTAAGTCCAGAACTCGAAATGATTTCTATATGCTTTTAAATGCTTCTACACGCCTTTAAATGCTTCTACATGATGAACTTATATGCTGATGAACGGACTTAATGTTTCTAGGTGAGATGGACCCCGTACCGCGGTGAGGGTTACACGGGACAGCCGTGGGTAGAGGCGGCCTTGTCGTACAGGGGGCGAGACATATGGCTGCATTGCATCCACATCATCGAGCCTCTGCACTACAGGCTGATCCTGCGGACTCGGGGACTACACCAGCCCGAGGTGACCTTTCCACGCCACAGTGATGACCACCCAGGCAAGTCGGCAAGGGGCACCAGTGGCAACGTGGATTGGTGCGCCCGGAAGGCGAAGTACGTCCACGACTGGAACAAGGGGGGCCGAGCGGTGAAGGAGCGAGATGAGAGCGACGAGGCATATCTGAAGGCCTTCGCTCGACTCTACGGAGACCGGGTGTACCGAGGTACCCGACGACCGGTATGCAACTCTAAACCTTAAACCTCTTTATATGCAAAAAATGCAATGCTATATGTAAATGACTCACATGCTTTCTAAATGCAGCTAGACCCTGAGGGACGGATAGCCGAGCTGGAGGGATTACTTCACTCCACCATCCAGCAGCGGGACGAGTACCGGACTTCCCTGGAGCTCCTGGTGAGACTCTAAACTTAAACTTAAAATGATTATGATTATGATGCTTAATGATGCTAATCATGAAAATGCAGCGGGCCGAGGGAGTCCAACGAGCTGGACCGGATGCCCCATCGTCTTCCTCTCAGCCTGCGGGAGGCAGGGCAGAGCGGGACGCCGAGTTCGCTCGGGCGGTTGCCCGGGCCGAGGAGGCAGAGGCCACCCTCGCAGAGTGGGTAAGATGCTAAAAATGCTTATGCTCATGATGATGCCAATTAAATGCCTTATGATTAGCTATATGAAATGCAATCTATAGGCGAGAGAGGTAGCCGCAGCAGTGGCCGAGGGGAGGCAGGCTCGGTCGGAGGCAGAGCGTCTCCAGGCGGGGATAGAGAGGAGCCGAGCCGAGACGGAGAGAGCCCGAGCAGAAACAGAGCTTGTGCGGGCGGAGATGGCCAGATTGCGAGCGGAGACCCCGCGACGCCCGGACGACGGAGAGATGGAGCGACTTAGGGCTGACATCGCATGTGTAAGAGGCGAGCGAGATCAGTTCCGAGTGCAGACCTTTGAGATGAAGGGCGCGATTGGGGCCTTGAAGGATGCACTCTGGCTTCTAGGGAAGAGGTCGGGGACGAGCAGTCGGAGCTAGAGTGTGGCCCCTATCTGCGGAGTTCGCGGGTATTTTACCAGTTCTTCCGACCATCGGAGGAACGAGGAGGCGGACCAGAGACGACAGCCAGAGGGTGAGTACAGCGCCATGGGACCAATAGCCAGGCAGCCCGAGGGTACCGGAGATAGTGATGGCGGCCCGGGAGATAAGCCGGCCGAGTGATATATATGTATTTTTCTTTACCTTTTGTTATCACTTGTACATGACTTATATGGAGTGAAAAATGAAATTTCTTTTTGGTCTTTTGTTATTTTGTGCAGGAATGTGTGTTTGTGAAACGCCAAAAACAAATGAAGGATTCTATGTGATGATGAATGCATGAGATGTGTGTATGAATGCATGTGTAGGAACGCATGTATGTGATAAATGAAAACAGTTGTGCATGATAATGTGCGGAGAAGGAGGTGTAAAATGTGAAAGACCACCGGGTCTAGGCAAGGGCAGGAAGAAAATAGCCTCAATTCAGCAGCAGAGAATGTAACGGTCCAGGTTTAGACCGTCATAATCAAATAACGCGCTGGATAAGGGCCGTTAACCCTGACAGTGGTCAAATTGCAGCTTGGGCTACAGGAAAAGTGACGGTCAATGGAAGACGCGTTAAAGACAAATAACGGTCTAATGCTAGACCGTTGATCATGGCAGAGCGATGGTTTGCAGGGCAACTAGCAGGAAATGCGACGGCCCAAAGGAGACGCGTCGGGGTGAAGCAACGGTCCTGACCAAGACCGTCGGGAAGTGTTTTAGCCCAGAAGCCAAGGAGCTGAACGGCTAAGGGTGTAACAGCTCAGGGTTCACGCGTTACGAAAGAACAACGGTCAAACACTGGACCGTCAGACTTCACAGAACAGGATCGGGTGAACTTGAACCTCCAGGAAATGCGACGGCCCCATTCTGGCGCGTCAGAGACAAATGACGGTCCCACGATGGACCGTTGGAGCCTGAGTCGTGTTCCGAGACGGATTGAGCCGTGAGAGCCTAAACCCGAGATTTATCCACTTAATCTCCCACTAGAACTTATCTAGATTGAAGATAAGGCCTCCTAACTCAAGTCTCATCGTTCTAAAACCAACATTAAGCCTTTAAAACTTGGAAACTCAACCAAAAATCGTAGCTTTGCTAAAACCTCTGCTCTAGGGCTGAAAGACCACTCCGAAAGGCAGAAATCAAGATGAAGAGAAGCTTTGAGGTGATGGCTATGGAGGAGAAGGTCTACATCGGACCTAAGGCTGCAAGAAAGGAACACGGAGAGCTTCAACGGCTAACCTCAATTCCCAAGCACCTAAGCTCTAATGCTCAAAGGGTGGTAAGTCCCAATAACCCAGCCAAGTTCAGAATTTTCTGCACTTCAATTCCTTTCATGACTCCTTCTTCTTCTCCTTCTTAAGCCCCTTCCTGGCCCAAGATGCTATTCAAATTTGAAGTGGGTGGCTCCCATGGTAAAGGCACTCCCTATAGAAGTCACATCAATCCTTAAAGCATGGCACCTTCAATCTCTCTTGGTCTTAGGCAAAAACTTCCAGAAATTATCTTTAGATTGGCCAAGTATTTCAGCTCTTGTAGAACTATGGCATCCACAAACTCATACCTTCATCTTCCCTTCCTTTGAAGCGACAGTCCTATTAGAAGAGGTAGAGACCTACCTAGCCCTTCCTAAGACTAAGGTGGGGGATGAAGACCGGGTTTGCTACACGGTTGAGCCTATTGACTCGTCCTTGATCTTGAGTGATTTTATCCATAATCCGAAGGACGTGAGGACCATGATCAGCCCACACCACATTCATTTGATACCATTGGCACAATGGATAGTGTCCCATTGCAAGAACAAGTGGGAGAGACACGAAGCAATAGCCAAGGCGGTGGCGGTGTGCTTATGCGGAGTCTTCCTTTTCACCACAACCGACCACCTTTTAGACATAAAAAATCTCAGCATTATTAGTGGGTTGTGGCGGGGAACGTCCATCCCTCAAGCGATCCTCTCATACCTCTATGAAGGACTAAGTTCAGCTTGCCTAGGAGGACCTTTGTTCGGCTCCATGATACTTCTTGAGTGTTGGATGGGAGTGAGAGTCAAATTCCAACCAAAGGAAGACATAACTTCGGCCAGCCGAATCTTCGGGAGCCACCCTCTCTTCTTCATTGGAGGGGCATTTGGATACTCTTCACAGGTTGAATGCAAGACGGCGGATAAGAAAACTCGGGATGAATGGCGCCTCTTCTTCAACACTTTGCCAATAGACAAGTTCAATATGCGACCAAGAATCCTTCGAAGCACTCCTCTTAAAATACCGCGGCGTCAAGGCCTGGACCTCCAGCTAGTGGGGAACACTACAATGGCGATCTACAACCCGCACCGGTGCCATCTTCAGATCGAACTTCCAAGAACCCAAGATCCTGCACTATCACACTACCCTCCCCTTCTATCTAGGAAGATGGGGACCGAGGAGGATGAAAGAGCGATACGGAACGCGCTGACCATGTGGGAGATCAGCAAAGTGCGCCTGTGGCAAGAAGAAGTTGAAGAGAACGACGAAGCACGCCGAGGCTACGTGAAAGAGTTGAGGAAGATCCGCCCTCTTGCAGATAAAAAACTTAATGTAGCTTGATTTTTTATTTATGAGAGATGTTGCTTGTATGACAAAAAGTTGGAATTTTGTGAATTCATTTTTCATTAAGCCTGATTGAATGAGATGCGATTGTCTCAGTTGAATGAGCAAGAGTTTTGTGGCTTGATTGTCTGGAATGATGTGAACAGGCAGAACCTCTGGAGTATGTAACGGATGTGCACTGGGCCGCTATAAAGAAACGACGGTCTGACGATAGGCCGTCAGAATGGAAGCACGAAGAACCCTGTTCTCTGAAGGATGTAACGGTCAAGACTCAGGCCGTTAGAGTAAGTAACGGTCATCACCCTGGCCGTTAGAATGATGGATGCTGAAAGAAATAAAGCTTATGCAAGAAGAGGAGTGACGGTAAGGATATGACCGTTGGATGACTGTAGCGGTCTGGTGATGATGCGTTACAGCCTTTGAATCTGCATAATTGTGAGCTTCTCACTTTGATCTTGATCCTGTGTTCTGCGCACACTTCAAACATGAAACAAGTTAAATCTGTTCTTAGACTCAACCACTTGCCTTGAAGCAAGTTAGATAATGACCGTTTCTCAATATTTGGTCAAGGGGTGGAGCCTTGTTAAATAGGCGGAAAAAATAAAAATAATGCAATGCATATGATGGTGTTTTTCGGGGGTTTTGGAGAATATCTGATTTTTGTGAGACTTTGAAAATATTTGATTTGTTTGGGTTTTGAAAATATTTGATGTTTTTTTGGATTTTGGAAATATTTGATTTTTTTTATTCTGGAAAATATTAAATTTGTTTGGATTTTAAAAATATTTGATTTTTTTTGGATTTTGGAAAACCAGTGCTTCCCCAGCAGCGTGAGCCCTTCCTTGTTGATATCGAGTCTGGGGGTGGGTGTGAGAGAAGATGACGACCCCTGGACAAGGTCCAATTGGCATGACGGTGTTTCTGCCAGGGCCATACCCAGGGTACTAATCTTGGTCCTAAAAGAAAAACAGAATACGGGGGGTAAGCTTTAGGCCAGATATAGAAGTTTTTAAGACTTGATTTCCTTTCCGTACAACCCATTAGAGATTTGGTCTGTTGTGCCGGGGCTTTGAGTCCGTCATCGAACCTTAATCCACCCTAGGCATGCATGCGACCGGGCTCATAATCGTCCTGCGGGGAACTGTACTGCCACTCTTGTCATGCCTAGCTTTTCTTGCTTTGCCTTTCTGGAGCTTTGGAATTCATAATTCATACTATATCGACTTTGAGGTGATGCTTTTGATTTTGTCATAGAGATTGCCCCTTTGCTGTCTCTTTTATTTCTTGTGGTGTCAGGTCATAAAGGACTGCCCCTATTTGAGACCTCCTCTCGTGAGGGTGTTTGGATTGGTTATCGCCTCTTTATTCACCTCTTGCCCCTGGTTTTAGCTGAAGGAAGAAACGGACAGGGACCATGACTTTCCCCCAAAGCATGGCCAAGGAGAAACGTTGTCCTTTCTCAACGTGGAAAACCTGACCAGGGACGTTGTGTAGTGTGTGGTTGCCTCACTCGGGACTCCTTTAGTGAAAGGAGGAACATCTTGCTGCCGGGGTGGCACATGGTTAGACTCTAAGGAAATAAACGCTTAAGATACAACCCATTCCACGGGTGAGAGAGCTCCTCACCTTCCGCGTTTACTAAACGGTAAGCATTTCCCGGATAAGCTTCTTTTACGACAAACGGCCCTTCCCAATTAGGTTGTAATTTACACCTAGGACCTACAGACCGAATGAATTTTCGTTTCAAAACCATATCACCCTTTTGAAACTTACGTTCAATTACCTTCTTTTGAAAATAACGCGAAACCCTCTTCTGATAAACAGATACATGATCGGCCGCATTCATCCTCTTCTCATCTAAGAGTTCTAACTGAACCAGCAACGCCTCTCGATGTTCATCGAGATTAAGTTCCTTATCAAGCTGCACTCTAAGGGAAGGGATCAAGATCTCATATGGGAGCACCGCCTCCATCCCGTAGGTAAGAGAATAGGGAGTTTGTCCCGTAGGGGTACGGACGGAGGTGCGGTAAGCCCACAGAGCTTCCACTAATCTTTCTGGCCAATCAGAAAACTTATGAGCTTCACATGTTTTCTTGATGATTTTAAGAAGGGTTTTATTAGTGGCCTCGGCTTGGCCGTTGCCTTGAGGATAATATGGAGATGAATGATGCAATGTAATATTGAACTTCTTACATAGGTCCTTGAGCTCTTGGGAAACGAACTGGGGTCCGTTGTCGGTGATGATGCCGCTTGGCACTCCGAACCGTGAGATGATATTCTTCATAATAAAGTGGCACACCGTTGTAGCTTTGATCTCTACATACGCCTTGGCTTCAGCCCACTTGGTGAAGTACTCAGTGGCGGTAAGGATAAAGGATTTCTGCTTGATCTGGGAATTAGGATCACCGAGCGGGCCGACAACGTTAAAGGCCCACATAGAGAATGGAGCGGTCATAGGATGGAGAGACGAAGCTAGATAATGAATTTTATCAGCGTGGAGTTGGCACTTAAGACACCTCCGGACATAGAGGGAGCAATCTTCCTCTAGAGTGGGCCAATAGTAGCCCTGCCTAAGGATCTTCCTTGCTAGAGCCTGGCCATTGACATGACCCCCACACTCACTAGAATGGGCTGCTTCAGCCACCTTCCAAGCTTCAACGTCATCTAAGCATCTCATGAGCATCCCATTAGTAGCGCGCCTGTACAGTTCTCCTGCGACAATAGTATACCTTGCGGCGGCTCTTCTGATTGACTTGCGTTGCTCAGCAGTTGCCCCTTCTGGGAACAATCCCTCCTTACAAAACAACTCGATTTCATGATACCAAGGCAATTCTTCTTCGTCCAGAATCTCTTCTAGCTCTGTTAAAGATACTTCCTTAAGATCTTCCTTCTCAGCTCTTGCCTCCACAGATTTCCTAAGATTGATGAACCAAGGGTCCTGAGGAGAGGATGCGTCCAATCTCTGAACGATGATAGTCTTAGTGCTCCAACTGAGGGGGAAAGATAGGGAAGAAGCAAGGGATGCTAGAGCGTCAGCTAGGATATTCTGAGAACGGGGAGTATGGATATAGATCAGCTTGCGGAATCGCCTGGCAAGGAGCGTGACCAGATCTTGATAAGGCTTGAGCTTGGGGTCACGAGTATGGTAAGTGGTCAGAACTTGCCGTAGGACGAGCTGAGAATCTCCTATAATGTTTAAATAGCGCGCGCCTAGGAGATAGGCATGCTTCAATCCGGCCAGGAGAGCCCCATACTCAGTGATGTTGTTGGTAGCGGGAAACCGAAGTTGATAAGCAAAGGGGATGGTCACCCCCTCTAGAGTAAGCAGAACAGCACCGATCTCTCGGCCTTGAGAATTGAGTGCACCGTCAAAGTGTAGAGACCAGAAGGGGTGATGAGAGATAACAGAAAGATGCTCATCAGGGAAATCATCCTGGATGGAATAGGTGTGAGGAATGGGGAGATGAGCGAGATGCTCAGCAATGGCATACCCTTTGACCACCTTCTGAACAATAAAGGTGATGTCGAATTGAGAGAGGAAGCTCTGCCAGCGAGCTAACCTACTAGAAAGGATGGGCTTTTCTAAGAGATAGCGAATCGGGTCCATTCTAGAGATCAACCTAACTGGGTGGGCAAGAAAATAGTGTTTAAGCTTCTGAGCTACCCACACTAAGGCGGAACAAGTCTTCTTCATAGCGGTGTATCTGGACTCAGCTGGGTTGAATAACCGAGAGAGGTAATACGCAGCCCGCTCTTTTCCTTCATCATCCACTTGTGCTAAGACCGCCCCTAGGGAGTCCTCAATGACCGAGATATATAGGATTAGGGGTTTCCCAGGGACAGGAGGTTGCAAAACCGGGGGGTTGGACAGATATTCCTTCAAGTCCTCGTAGGCCTTTTGACAATCTTCATTCCATTCAAACTTAACCCCCGCCTTAAGTAATTCATAAAATGGATGGCACCTTTGAGAATGTTGGGATATGAATCTTCTAATGAATTGCAATCGGCCGATCAATCCTCGAAGTTACGTAATGTTCTTAGGTGGAGGCATATCCATGACGGCCTGTGCTTTGTTAGGATCAATCTGGATCACCCGTTTGCTCACTATAAAGCCTAGTAGCTTCCCGGAGGAGACTCTTAATACACACTTCTTCGGATTCATCTTAAGCTTGTACTCCCTGGCTCTTTGCAGTACCTTAGCCAGAATAGAGGGGTGTTCTTCTTTAGTTCTTGACTTCGCCAAAATGTCATCCACGTAAGCTTCCATGTAGATATGCATCATGTCGTGGAAGATGGCCATCATCGCCCTTTGATAGGTGGCGCCTGCGTTCTTCAGACCAAATGGCATAACCACATAACAGTACGTGCCCCAGGGTGTGGTGAAGGAAGTTTTCTCTTGATCTTCGGGAGTGAGACGGATTTGATTGTAGCCCGAATATCCATCCATGAATGATAGAGCTTCATACCCGGCGGTGTTATCTACTAGGACGTCTATATGAGGCAGCGGGAAATCATCCTTAGGACAGGCTTTGTTAAGATCCCTGAAATCGATGCAAATACGCACTTTTCCATCCTTCTTGATAACAGGGACTATGTTTGCCACCCACTGAGGATATAGAACAACTCTAATGAATCTGGCCTTATATAACTTGTCGACTTATTCCTTAATCCTTAAGGCCATGTGGGGGTGAAATCTTCTTGACCATTGTTTGATAGGTGTTACCCCTGGTTTATGCACAAGTCGATGTTCCACTAAAGAGGGGTCAAGACCTGGCATGTCCTTGTAAGACCAGGCGAAGGAATCGCTATACTCCCTTAGAACTTTGATTAAATCTTCTTCTACTTGTGGAGAGAGATTAACAGCAATAATGATGGGCCTAGGGTCTTCTTCGGTTCCCAGATTGATTTCTTTCGTAGGTTCATCCACTGCTGATGACGGCTCGTCAAATTTCTTAAGTCCTTGCGCGTACAGATCAGCAGTGTCATCTACGTCGATGTCCTCATTAACCGGATCTTTTCCACCTAGGATTTCATAGATGCCGAGTCCGTCATCGCCCCACGCCCCTTCCATTTCTTCTCCATCCTCAATCGTAATTACCGTAGCAACAAATTCTAGACATTTTAAAAGGGCATGACAGCACTGAGCTAGGTCTTGCAAGAACCTATCAGGAATAGATTTGGGAGGACGCACAAGCGGTCGCGGCTCAGAGGAGGAAGGGTTGGATGACCAAGGACATGACCCTACTTCTTTAGATCTAACTAATTCTACTTCCCTAGACTCGATAGACCCTAATCCTAACCTAGGAGAAAGGAGACCTAGTGGAAGGGAAGGAGCAGGGGACTCGTGCCCCTGGGATGAAGATGGAGACAGGGTAGCATAATCTTCCACTGAAATCTCCATTTTAAATTTGACGTTTTTTTTTGGAGATCAGCAGAGACTATACATCAAGATGGAGGAGACGGGAGCTGCATAGGGAATAGCTCGGGGAAGATGCAGTCAAAGAAGGGATCGGAAGATGAGAACCACATCTCGTGGAGTTGGGCGTTGGGAGGAGGAGGAGTGAATAGAGTGGATAGATCAATGGGCGGGCAGTGCCCGCAAGCGCAAGGAACAAATAGAATCTCGGGCGGATTAACGAAGGATGGATTTACCATGATAGGAGGAAGACGGGGTAAGAACTCCCATTGCTGGAGGAGAGATTGAAAGCGGGAGGGAGACCAAGAAAAGACAATCGGCGAGCTCCCCTCCTCCCGTGGATCATCGTCTGACCGCTTCTTCGGTCTCCATTGCATGAGCCGAACCTCTTGCTTCTTTTGGCAGTCTTCTTCATGAAACAACCCCTGTAGGGCTTGACCATAATCAAGCATATCATGTTCTGGCCTTTTTAGTGCTGGCGGAGGACTGGCAATCAGACATACTGTATTTCTCTCTAACGGAGCTGGCGGCAGAGCTAATCTGCCGGGCTGGAGAGGCCCTCGGACAAAGTGCTGACGGTAGTCCCAGGTGAGTGGCCCAGAATCACCCATCATAGATAATGCGGTTTCTTTGTAGCCAATACCTCTCCTGCCCATCTTTCTTCCCTTGGGTATGGGCTTGGTCATTCCTTGTAATTGTGCATCGAGGCCTCTCCCTGGTTGGTAGCCCAGTTTCAGTATAATGTTCCAGCCTTTTGAGTCTCGGATCTGGGGCTTCATCTTGATGTTAACTGGAGTAGTGATGGGCCTAGGAGGTGTATAAGCCCAAGGGAAGTTTAAATCCAGCACTGATAAGACGGGTCGGCTGCTTGGCCAAAGTGTAGGAAGAATCTATTCTGAAATGGCCTTAACCGATTGCACTGTAGATAGGCTTTTGACCTTGATGACCCTCCCTTGGAAACGGAATTTGACGCACTGATGTGCGGTGGAGGGCACGGCACCGAGCGTATCCAGCCATGGACGACCCAAGATAGCCTTGAACATAGGGTCGATGTCTAGTACATAGAATTCCATGGCCATTGTAAGGGGTCCGAGCTCTACTTGGATAGTGACCACCCCGTGACATGCTCGCCTTGAGTTGTCATATGCTGCTATAGTGGTAGGGGTAGGTCGTAATAACTCTTCAGATATGTTGCAAGCTTGGAGGGTACTGAGTGGGCACACATTGATTGAAGCCCCTGTGTCAACCAGTGTTGCTTTAAGGCTGACTTTGTTCAGAGTGATTGTAATGTAGAGCGGCATTTTCTGAGCTTCCGGGAGTGCTAACTCGGATTCTGAAAATGTGATTGCCGGCCCTTTGGAGATAGTTGCCAGTGCCGTCGGTAAACTATCGACTGCCATATCTTCGCTGACCATTACCTTCTGTAAGAAATATCTCAGTGCATCTTGATGAAGGGTATACCTTTTGATCAGCTCCGGCACAGATATTTTAGCGGGCACTCGATCCAGATGATGCAGCAAGTCATATTGAGTACCCGGCAAAGGTTCAGTTTCTGCCTGCTCGACCGTCGGCTGAGAATACTGGGGATTAGAAGTAGTAGGGTAGTTCCGATGGAACATCTTCCCGCTTCTTAAAGCACAACTTGAAGCGGCCGCGGCATCGGTGGATAGTATGATGGGCCCTGCGGGGTGGATGAGCGGAGTAGGCTGTATAGGGTTGGATGACCTAGAACATGACCCTACTTCTTTAGATCTAACTAATTCTACTTCCCTAGACTCGATAGACCCTAATCCTAACCTAGGAGAAAGGAGACCTAGTGGAAGGGAAGGAGCAGGGGACTCGTGCCCCTGGGATGAAGATGGAGACAGGGTAGCATAATCTTCCACTGAAATCTCCATTTTAAATTTGACGTTTTTTTTTTGGAGATCAGCAGAGACTATACAGCAAGATGGAGGAGGCGGGAGCTGCATAGGGAATAGCTCGGGGAAGATGCAGTCAAAGAAGGGATCGGAAGATGAGAACCACATCTCGTGGAGTTGGGCGTTGGGAGGAGGAGGAGTGAATAGAGTGGATAGATCAATGGGCGGGCAGTGCCCGCAAGCGCAAGGAACAAATAGAATCTCGGGCGGATTAACGAAGGATGGATTTACCATGATAGGAGGAAGACGGGCTAAGAACTCCCATTGCTGGAGGAGAGATTGAAAGCGGGAGGGAGACCAAGAAAAGACAATCGGCGAGCTCCCCTCCTCCCGTTTATCATCGTCTGACCGCTTCTTTGGTCTCCATTGCATGAGCCGAACCTCTTGCTTCTTTTGGCAGTCTTCTTCATGAAACAACCCCTGTAGGGCTTGACCATAATCAAGCATATCATGTTCTGGCCTTTTTAGTGCCGGCGGAGGACTGGCAATCAGACATACTGTATTTCTCTCTAACGGAGCTGGCGGCAGAGCTAATCTGCCGGGCTGGAGAGGCCCTCGGACAAAGTGCTGACGGTAGTCCCAGGTGAGTGGCCCAGAATCACCCATCATAGATAATGCGGTTTCTTTGTAGCCAATACCTCTCCTGCCCATCTTTCTTCCCATGGGTATGGGCTTGGTCATTCCTTGTAATTGTGCATCGAGGCCTCTCCCCGTTTGGTAGCCCAGTTTCAGTATAATGTTCCAGCCTTTTGAGTCTCGGATCTGGGGCTTCATCTTGATGTTAACTGGAGTAGTGATGGGCCTAGGAGGTGTATAAGCCCAAGGGAAGTTTAAATCCAGCACTGATAAGACGGGTCGGCTGCTTGGCCAAAGTGTAGGAAGAATCTATTCTGAAATGGCCTTAACCGATTGCACTGTAGATAGGCTTTTGACCTTGATGACCCTCCCTTGGAAAGGGAATTTGACGCACTGATGTGCGGTGGAGGGCACGGCACCGAGCGTATCCAGCCATGGACGACCCAAGATAGCCTTGAACATAGGGTCGATGTCTAGTACATAGAATTCCATGGCCATTGTAAGGGGTCCGAGCTCTACTTGGATAGTGACCACCCCGTGACATGCTCGCCTTGAGTTGTCATATGCTGCTATAGTGGTAGGGGTAGGTCGTAATAACTCTTCAGATATGTTGCAAGCTCAGAGGGTACTGAGTGGGCACACATTGATTGAAGCCCCTGTGTCAACCAGTGCTGCTTTAATGCTGACTTTGTTCAGAGTGATTGTAATGCAGAGCGGCATTTTCCGAGCTTCCGGGAGTGCTAACTCGGATTCTGAAAATGTGATTGCCGGCCCTTTGGAAATAGTTGCCAGTGCCGTCGGTAAACTATCGACTGCCATATCTTCGCTGACCATTACCTTCTGTAAGAAATATCTCAGTGCATCTTGATGAAGGGTATACCTTTTGATCAGCTCCGGCACAGATATTTTAGCGGGCACTCGATCCAGATGATGCAGCAAGTCATATTGAGTACCCGGCAAAGGTTCAGTTTCTGCCTGCTCGACCGTCGGCTGAGAATACTGGGGATTAGAAGTAGTAGGGTAGTTCCGATGGAACATCTTCCCGCTTCTTAAAGCACAACTTGAAGCGGCCGCGGCATCGGTGGATAGTATGATGGGCCCTGCGGGGTGGATGAGCGGAGTAGGCTGTATAGGGGAGATGATTTGGTAGGTTGTGAGGTTAGTGATGGTGGTGAGTGGTGGTGAGCAGATGATGGGTGAAGGATTGATGGAAGGCGGGATGGTGATGGTGGATGGCACGGATGGAGGGAGTGTTGGTGGAGGAGTCAAGACAGGTGATAGGTTAGGTGATGGCGTGATGATGGTAGCAGAGGCAAGTGGCGAGGGGTATGACGGAGTGGTGGGTGGTGGTGAATTTGTTGGAGCGGGTGTAAATGGGAGAACAAGTGGAGAGGGTATTGGGTGTGAGGGAAGGACGAAGGAGGGGGTAATAGGATTGCGGTGGTTGTGGTGGAGGGCCATGACTTGTGGTGTGGGGCCATTGTCATCAAAAGACCACTCGGCACTAGGGGCCGGGGGTTGAACTACGTTCACTTGAGCCGGTGCCGGCGACTGAGGTTGCTGTGGAGCAGGCGGATGATTTGGCATCGGATTGTGATGGATCCCCAGATCCTGAGCCTGTTGTAGTTGCTGTTGTGGTAGTGGCTGCTGCGGCTGCGGTGCTTGTTGCTGCTGCACTTGCTGCCTCGGTTGTTGCCCTCTCTTCTCTTTAATCTCAACAATGGCCCGATGCAACGCGGCCCAATCGATTCTCTGTCCCTCATGGAGATCGTATACCAGATCCCGGAACTGATAACATCCTTCGATAGTGTGGCCTGCCTGCCTATGGAACATGCAATATTTCGTTTGATCAACGGCTGGGTTCCAGTTAGGCCGTTCCGGAGAAAGTTGAATTGCATTCGCCGACATAAGAGCCGAGAAGATATCCGTGAGGGTCTCTGGCAGTGGAGGATATTGTGCCCTCTTGGGAGCCGGGCGCTTGTTGTTCGGATTGTTGTTATAGCCGTTGGGTGGAGGGACATTGTGGTATTGTGGAGGTGGTGGTTGTTGTTGTGGAGCGATGAAGGCGTTTTGTTGAACGGTGAAGGCAGGCGGAGGGTTTTGTGGAGCGGCTTGAAAGTTCTGTGAAGCGGGATTTTGTTGAGTGCGAGGTTTTTGGGGGAAGCGGAATGGTGCGGCTTGGAATGGAAAGGCAACGGCTTGTACCTATTCGTTTGTCTGGACCCCCTCGGTAATCGGCCCTTGTGGTTTCTTGTGATATTTGGGCTTTTGGTTTTCAAATAGGGCGTGTATGGGAGAATCCTTGAACTGGGTTTGTATGAAGCGCACCCGGCTGTAGAGTTGATGCATGTTAGCTATATCATTCATTGCCAGGATGTTCCTAAACGCCGGGGTAGCATTTGAAATGAGCAGCTTGACCTTCTCTTCCTCCGGAATGTGGCCAGGCACTCTAGCAGCCATCTGTCTCCACCTGTCTGCATAAGTGGCGAACTCCTCATCTGGCTTCATCTTCTCGGCTACTAGATCTGTAAATGAGTATTCCGGGCCGACCCTGTCTTGGAGCCGCTGGATAAATTTGTCCTTTACTACCTTGAAACTTTCAGCCTCCTCTAATGGCAGAGAGTAAAACCACTCCAGAGCAACACCATCCAAAGATCGGTGGAATAAGTACGCCATAAGGCGATCATCATATTGGAACTACGCCGACTCATATAGAAAATCCCTCACATGAATAACGGGATTGCCGTTCCCATCGTACTTGCGGTAGTTAGGGAGTTCCGATTGCGGAGGGAACTGAATGTTTTGAAAGCTCGGGACAGGAACATCTGCCAAAGATTATGGGCCAACCCGCTTCTGGAGGAAATTGAGTTGTTGCTGCATGGTGGCCCATTTATCAAGCAAGTCCTGCTCTCGGGAGGGAGCAGGGGTAGTGAAGGACGCTGATTGAATTTGAGGAGCAGATGAGATGATTGTGGCAGAAGATGGAAGCCCATAGGCAGGAGTGGAGGGATAAACAGTAGAGATGGAGGGCCCATAAGAAGGATATTGGGCCTGAGACTGGCCTAGATTAGAATGGGCTTGAGCCACCCCTTGCTGAGGGCGCAAGAAATCTGAAGGGCCCATGAGAACTTGCGGAGCTATCGGGCCCGATGTATATATGATGATCCACCTGAGCAAAGGAAGGGACTGGTGACTTCCTTTTATCAAAAAATTGATAGGCTGAGTTGGAAGATTGGCCCGTCTCCATGCCTGTGAAAGTGATGGTCCGAGGTTGGACCGGGGTGAGATCAATTGGAGTGGGCTAGACAGAGGGCCCACTGATTCTAGATGGATCGATAGGAGGGTTGGATTTAGAAGGAGATGCGTTGGACCCTTGCATGGCCTGATAAAGAACTTGAAGTTGGGTCGGATCCAATTGGGCCATCATCTGAAGAATGGAGCCCGCGGAAGGAGTGGAGAGACAAGGGGTAGCTTGAGGGGTAGTCCCCTCTCCAGAAGAAAAGGTGATAACCCTAGGAGGGTTTTCAAGGAGCCCTTGAGGAAGAGAGTCCTCTTGGGAACGGGGAGGATTGAATGATGCCATGGCGGACTCGAAGAGAGGATTGGAATAGAACGTGAAGAAGGAATTGACTTGAGGAGATGGTTCGGACGAACGAAAACAACTCCACATGCAACGGACAACCTTGACGATGCAAACAATCAACACAAACAATCACACAATGAGTAACCAAACTCGGATGTTTTAACAAAAGATGTAAGTGATAAAAGATGAAGACACCCCAAGTCAACCAAGTTGTTTAAGATGATGCAGCAAGATTCTTGTGATTTCTCCTTCGGAACTTTAGTGAATTGATTGAAATGTGCTCTCAACAATGGGTTCCTAACAGGAGATGGGTATGGGACTTGGCTTGACTCTAAGTGTAATCACTCCTTCACTTATGCAACCCTAGACACGGGGTGGGAAAGGTACAACCAGCCTGACATCCGTGTGGGAATCCATGGCTCGCGGGGACTTATGGAGGTCCCTGGTGTGATTTCCTAGTCGTCCCCAAGGAATATGGAGACGAGAGGTCCTCACAACAAGGTAGGAAAATGCAATCTATGATATGAATGTATGAATGCCCCTATGTGCACCGGAGTGCATGCAAAGTCTAGCCTATGATCTAACAAACAATGATGTACGCAATGATATGGAGATATGAAACAAAGCAAGGAGGAAGGCAAGTATCACCCAAGCAAAGGGTCACAGTAGAAACTGTTGAAATAAATGCACCTCGGATGCGTACCTGTCTGGAGTATAACGGTCGAGGAACCCTGTGTCAGAATAAAATAACGGTCGAAGACCAGACCGCCAGAAGTAATATAACGCAGGGAGGTAGGACCGTCAAATGAGCCAGAGAGCCAAAATCAACCAGAAGTAATAGGAAAAGACCATGAAAACTCTAACAGCAGAACAGATGTGGCGGTCTAATGACCCTGCGTCAGAGGACACCAACGCAGGGACACATGGCCGTCAGAATGCTCAGAAAACCAGGATCAACAGGAAATAAGAGGAAAACGGGAGGGGAACAACACAAGAGATGATGGCAGGTTTAACAGGAATCAAAAGCATGATTGGCACAAGTGGTCCCACCGTGATCGCCAAAAAATTTTAAGATCTGTTGATTTTATTTTGCTTCTCTATCTTCTTTTTCTTGGGGTCTTAATGATGATATGTAGCAAGATGACAAGCAAATAATCAAAGATCTGCACTAAACCTATGAACATGTGATCATGAACCTAGGCAACCAAAGCAAGCTGTAGCATGGGCATGCTATCTCAACCAAACTAAGCTAAGGAATAAAGGAAAAACACACGCCGGGGCGTGGAGCAAGGAGTAAATAGAAACACACCGCAAGGGGTGGAACAAGCAAGGAAATAAAAGATGTGAGATGCAAAACAGAAAGCTAATGCCCAATACTTAAGAAAGATGTGATCGCCACCAAAGTAAAAACAAGCCAAAGACCTGTAAATACCTTGGAAATAGGTGGATGAAGCACCCACCCACGGGAGAGGAAAGATCAAAGAAACCTGCAGGTCAGCTGAAAGTAACGGCCAGAACCCTATGCGTCACTTGGAAGTGACGGTCGCTCGATAGACCGCTGGAAGAATCTGACGCGCCTGCACAAGACCGCCAAATAACATGCAGTAGCAAAGCGTGAATCCTTTTAACTCCAACTCTTCCAGCCGGCTAGAAGACTTGGGCCTCATACTGGTGGACCTGTAAACCTGCCAAAGACGTGGAAAGCAAGAGAAAACAACCCAAATTAGCCCTTTAGACAATATAGCATCAATTCTGCAATAAACACATTATCATCAAAAGGAAAGGGAAATACCGGGAGGTTTTGGTTTTTTTACCCCTCTGGGTGTTTTAAAAGATTGGGAGGATGTTTGTATGATGAAGAACAGTGAAAAACGTGGAGAAAGGAGAGAAATAATGCTTATTATGAAAGGGAGATGGAAAAGGAATTCAATATGCAAATATGAACTTTGAAACCAAGAGGAACAGATACTCCCTTCACCAGGCAGCAAACGAACGTGAGAAGCACTTCTCCTTTAATCAAAACGTGGCTCTAAAATGCGGCAGCACTTCGACACAAACTCCAGAATTTCCTCTCCTAGAGCATGAAGTCAATGGTTCTATTTATAGACCCTCAAACCCTCAGGTCGAGCAGAGGAAAATCCAGCAAGATAAAGGGATAACTCTTAACAAATCCTTGAAGATAATATCACCAAGAGTCCATAGAATCAAACAGAAGGTTCTGAGGATTAGATTTGGAAGAGATATCGTCAATCCAAGTTCTTATCTCGACCACGGAGTAGCAGAGAAAAGGCCTGAACTGCCAAGACTCTCTGAAGGAAGTAACGGCTGCACGACAGACCGCCACAGTGAAATAATGCATCAAGGAACATCCGTTACTTTCAACCTTATCCCAAAGAGATAAGATCAACAGGAAGAAGATCAAAACAATAGGACTCTGTAAAGAAAGCAACGGCCAAGGCATAGGGCATCAGAATGAAACAACGGCTGTACGACAGACCGTTATATTTAACATATAGGCCAACGGATAAGCTTTGGAACAAGACCTCAAGCTTCAGGACTCTTCAAGGAGCAACGGCCCAGGACCCATCCGTTAGAAGGAAGAAACGCGCCTGGGACAGACCGTTATTATCAATGGAGTTCAAAAAGAAGGAATGAAGGTTTTGCTAAGCTTTAGTCAAAATGAAATGCCACAAAGAGCCACATCCGATCAAGGAGTCAAGACCCAAGAAATGATCTTCAACTAAACAAAGAGACTCGATGAAGAGTGATCAACTCGGAGCATCATATATAATGAATAAAGAGATAACCCGACTTATTGGTCATAAAACGGGTGTCAACAATTAGGAGTAGATTGGCTTTGTGACCATTATGCCGACATTAATTATCGCAATAGGTGGATTTCTTTTCATAAACAAGATTTCTCAAAGTTTTCTTTCCTTGGCATCAAGTATAGGAAGCACCCTACTCTTATTTCTTCTCTTCAAGCTTGCAAACTCATCTCATAAGGGTGTGAAGCTTTTTTTACTTACGTTATCATTACTGAGTCCAAGGAAATCTTTATAGAAGAAATCTCTATTGTAAAAGAATTTTCGAACATCTTTCCTTCGGACTTGCCCGATATACCACCCGAGAGGGAGGTTAATTTTTCCATTGAACTCACACCTAGAGCAGCACCTGTGTCAAAGGCTCATTACAGAATGTCCCCCACAGAGCTCAAGGAATTGAAAAGGCAACTTCAAGAGTTATTGGAAAAAGGCTTTATTTAACCCAACACATCCCCTTGGGGTATGCGGGTTCTATTTGTCAGGAAGAAGGATGGATCCCTCAGGCTGTGTATCGACTATCGGCAGTTGAATCAACTTACCATCAAAAATAAGTACCCATTGTCACGTATTGATGAGCTGTTCGACTAGATCTCCGGTGCGGAGTATTTCTCCAAGATTGACCTCAGGTCGGGCTATCATCAACTGAAGATTAAGGAAGAGGATATTCACAAGACAGCTTTCTGTAGTGGATATGGACATTATGAGTTTGTGGTTATGCCGTTCGGGTTAACCAACACCCCCACAGCATTTATGCAACTCATGAACAACGTCTTCAGGCCTTCTCTCGACCACTTTGTGGTCGTATTTATTGATGACATGCTTATCTATTCCAAGACAAAAGAAGAACATGAGGAACATATGAGAACTACCTTACGAACATTAAGGGAACACCAACTATATGCCAAGCTAAATAAATGTGAGTTTTAGCTAAAGGAGGTTTCTTTCCTTGGCCATGTTACTTCCAAAGAAGGAATTGTCGTGGATCCTTTTAAAGTAGAAGCTGTCAAGGACTGGAGCCGACCGAATACTATATCTAAAATTAGAAGTTTCCTTGGTCTGGCCGGTTATTATCGGTGGTTCATCAAGGATTTTTCCAAAATTACCGTTCCTCTCACAAGACTCACTAGAAAGGAAAATCCATTTGTATGGACCACGGAGTGCGAGGAGAGTTTCTTGACTCCCAAGGAACATCTCACCACTGCCCCCATTCTGGCACTACCTATCGAAGGTGACGGATTTGAAGTATACATGGATGCATCAGGCATTGGCCTTGGGTGAGTTCTTATGCAACGTGGCAAAGTGATTTGCTATGCCTCAAGACAATGGAAGTGGCATAAGGAAAATTATCCAGTTCATGATCTGGAACTAGCTACCGTTATATTTGCTCTAAAGATCTGGCGCCACTATCTTTATGGAGAAAAGTTCACAGTATTTTTGGACCACAAAAGTCTGAAATATCTCTTTTCTCAAAAGGAGCTAAACATGAGACAAAGGCGATGGCTGGAATATCTTAAGGATTTTGACTTCGCCATCCAATATCATCCAATCAAGGTGAATGTTGTAGCCGACGCGCTCAGTAAAAAATCAATGGGAATGTTATGAAGCCTCAGGAAAGGTATGACTAATCTCATTGTTGAATTTGCCCAATTAAATCTAGATATAAATGCAGAGAAAGAAGAATGCTTTATTGCCAATATTCGGTCACAACCTACATTAATAGAAGGCCTGGTCAAGTTGTAAGAAAATGACCCTACACTGATGGAAATCAAGGGTGATATGGATCAACAGTCAGAATTCTCTATTGCAACTGACGGAAGATTGGTATTCTGAGGTCGAATTTGTGTCCCAGATCATGCTGATATTAAGAAGTTGGTTATGGATGAAGTACATAAATCAAGGTATGCCATTCACCCTAGTGCTACCAAGATGTACCAAGACATTAAATGGAATTATTGGTGGCCTAATATGAAGAGAGAACTAGCGGACTATGTATCACACTGCCTCACTTGTCAACAAGTTAAGGCAGAGCATCGAAAGCTCCCTGGAAAGCTACATCCCTTGGCGATTCCCGAGTGGAAATGGGAGAGTATAGGGATGGATTTTGTCATGGGTCTACCTAAATCAAGAGGAGGGCATGATGGTATTTGGGTGATCATTGACCGCTTGACCAAGTTGGCTCACTTCCTACCTATTAAGAGTCGATGGTCTGTGGATGTCTTATATGTAAAAGAAATTATAAAAATGTATGGAGTCCCTGTCACTATTATATCTTATCGAGACCCTCGATTTACATCTCAATTCTGGAAGGGTCTACAACATTCATAAAGGACCCAGTTGAATTTTAGCACCGCATTCTATCCACAAACTGATGGTCAAACCGAAAGAACCAATCAGGTAGTGGAAGACATGCTTCGGGCATGTGTACTTGATTTTGGTGGAAGTTGGCACGACCACTTCCCTCTAGTAGAATTCTTCTATAATAATAGCTATCAAGCTAGCATCAAAATGGCACCATTTGAAGCCCTATATGGCAGGAGTTGCCGCTCACCTATATGCTGGAGTGACGTTAGGGAAAAGCAATTTCTAGGCCCAGAACTTATTCAGGATACTACTGAAAAGGTCAAACTGATTCAAAAAAGACTCAAGATGGCTCAAGATAGGCAAAAGTCTTATGCTGATAATCGAAGGCGTGACCTGGAATTCGAAATAGGAGACCACGTATTCCTCAAAGTTTCTCCGGGTCGAGATATCTGAAGATTCGACATCAAAGGCAAACTTACTCCGAGATTTATAGGCCCTTTTGAAATTCTTGAAAGGGTAGGCGAGGTTGCTTATCCACTAGCTTTACCTCCTCAACTAGCAGGAGTTCATGATGTCTTTCACGTCTCAATGCTCAAAAGGTACGTCCATGACCCATTCCATGTCATCACTTATGATAACCTAGAGATACATGAAGACTTGACGTATAAGCAAAGGCTACTCAAGATAATTGAGCGAGAAGTACACCAGCTTCGAAATAAAAATATTCCCATGGTCAAAATCCAATGGAGCAAATCCTGGCCACACGAGGCGACATGGGAAACGGAAGAAGCTATGCTCAAGAGATTTCCAAAATTATTCGAATGTAAGTATACTCTCCTTAAAAATCACATGCACGGAATTTGGGGATCAAATTCTTTTAAGTGGGGGAGGGTGTATCGCCCGAGCATTTTCTGAGAATTTTCTAGTAATTTTCTGGGATTTAATATATTTATTAAGCATTTAAGTAGACTAAATGGGCTATTTAATGAATATATGTTTATTTAATAATTTTTTAAAGGCCCAGATATTATGTTAGGTTTAATCAACCTAAATAGGCCCACAAGACCCAAAACCTAACATTTTAGGCCCAAGCCCAATTATAGAAACGTAATGGGAATTAAAAAGGGGATAAATAGCACAAATAAGGGACAAATAGGAGATAAATTCAAAAATCCAAAAATTTTGAGAAAATGGCCGAAGGGCGGTCTATCGCGCAATCGCCAATCCCTCCTAGCGGTCCCTCAATGACCGCTAAACCCTTCTGATTCCGTGAATGGAAGAAACGTGAAAAAGCTTAGATCTTCGGCATCCAAATCCTTTGGGATCGAAGTGTGTAGACATGTAAACATGTCTAGGACTCTTGGGGATCGATCATACCCCTATGTAGGACTCTAAGTTTGATCTAATCCCCCAAACCCTAGGTAAACCCTATAAATAAACCCTAACTTCGACCCATGCGAACCCTAATGTTGGCTCGCGTATTTCAAAGGTAAGGAGACATCTTCTCAGGTTAGTTCCTGAGAATAATTTGTTCCTGTTAGTTTTATCTAACTCCCCTCAAATTTTCATGCTAGAAGACCCAGCCGTTGAAGAATTAGGGCGTCCACAAGTCACTGGTTCACTACACACAGTCTGCACAGGAACTAGGGAGTCGGTCCAGTGAAGATAAGGAAATTAGAAGCCGTAATCGAGGTATTTAGAAGTTGATTCTTTAGAACTTTTTGTTCCCCTTACTATCTTGTACCTGCCCTCCAATTTTCACGAATATAGGTCAAGAGAATCAGAAGATAGAGGGGTGGAAAGTTGATGGTTCGGCATAGGACGTGCAGGAACCTGAGCGATCTTCTAGTTAGAAATTTGAAGTCTAAAGCTTGTCCCAAAGGTAGGTTATCTCGTGGATGGCTAGAATAATATGTCAGGAGTAAAAGACCTCAGTTACCTTGTAATTTCATACTCTGTACTTAGAGTATTTGATGTTTTATTTCAACTGCGCAACTAGGTTATCACAACATGCATGAATCCTACCCTTAATAAGAAATTGATAATTTTGGCTTAATTCGTGTGAACCATGTATCTCCATGCGTTTCTTATGCTCAATCATGTATTATCCTTATGTTTAGCATTATTTCCATTTATCTATTGCCAACAATAAGGCTTATATGACCTATTTTACTTGTCTGTCACAGACGATAAACGGTCTCTATTAGACCGCCATATGTATTTAGCGGCCCTGCGATAGATCGCTAAACGCCTTCATGCGGTCCTCCCCTGACCGCTATTCTCTTTCTATTCTCTGCAACCTGTTAACTCTAAACATATTACAGATTGACCCTATAAACTATATGATAAGCTTAGGTAAATAGGTTTTATTCCTAGTTTTGACTTCATATTCGTAGTATTAGTTATATTGTGCATTATCCTTGATAGGTTGCATGTCTTAGATGGTTAAAACGCCTATTTAAACTTATGTTAATTTCATGCCAAAACCATATACTCTTGTACTAAAACTAAGGTTCATGTGCTTATGTGATTTGTTTGTTGATGATATTTGATCTATGTTTATCTCGATTCACGCTCATCTAGAGTCTTTTCTTAAGTGCATGGTGCGTACCCCGATGTGTGGCCATTAGATACACTTTTGCACTTATAAGCACACCTCTTGGACTTGCGATCCTCTCTGTTAGATATTCCTTTCACCAGACTAGGTGATCTTGTTTCAAGGCCTCCGTAAGTCTCCGCGAGCCTGGGATTCCCACTAGGATGCCGAGCTGGTTGTACCCTCAAAGTCCAATTGTCTAGAAAGCACTTACACTACCGGTGTTTTTCTACATCTTGGCTAGTAGCGGCCTGAGGTGTAAGACCCAAAATTATTTAATTGAGCCCAATATATTTATTAAGCTTTTATTAATTAAGAATTGAATTTTTATTGAATTAATAATTGAATTTCAGATTTATTAATATTTAAATCGTTAGAAATAGAATGAGTGAAAATCTGACTACCTTATAAAAATTCATAAAAATAGTAAACAGGTTAAGGTCGATGTAGATAACAACTGTATCTTCTGTCATTAAGCCATTAAAAATCCGTGGTTAGATCTAATTGGAGATTTAGCCCAAAAGTACACACTTTTTAACCCTTACCTAACCTTAATTTAAAACGCAGAATTAGGGCTTAATACTCAACCAAATTAGCTCAAATCAGTGGCAAATGAATGGTCACGAGCTAAGGATTAATAGCCCTCAATCAATTCGACATAAACCTAACCCTAACACGTGGTGTCGGCCGGCCTTTGATGAAGTCAACCATGGCGGCGCCGTTTTCCAACACCTAACTTGCGTGGTCGATTGCTCCTAGCTCCAAAGTCTCCAAAGGCTCTATGAGCTATCAAATTAAAGCTCTTCAAGTCTACTTTCATTTGGTGGCTGTGGGGTTCGCTGAAGTTTCAGATCTAGGAAGATCTTGCTCGATTTGTGGAGGTGGGTCGGCAGCCGTCACCCTCCTTCCTCTCCTCTTTGTTCCATCGATTGAGGTAGGTTTCCTTAACCAAAATCAGCTTATGAATATAGCAAATTATTCCTCTCGACGAGATCTTTCTAATAGTGGTAAAATCCCCAATTTTTATTAGGTATCCAAGGAGATATCACGGGTTTTCTAAGGTGCTGTTCAGTTCGTTCTTCATTCTAGGGTTTTAAGTTCTCTCTTCGATTGAGATAGGATCTAACAACCAAAATCTAATTAATATACATGGATGTAATCATCATCTTGTTATCTTTCATTTGGCATAGAAATCCCTAATTTTCATTGAGCATGTTTAGAGTATTTTGGATCGAAGTAAGTGTGTGTCTAGAACTTGATTTGTATTGTGACCCTTTGAGTTAGAGCTTGATTGCGGGCTGATTTTGAGTTATAGATCTTGATATACATATAGCTTATAATACATGGTTGGTTTCAGCATTGAGTTAGCTTTCTTTTGATGTAAGAAGTCCCAAATTTCGTTGTAAATATTGAGAGAATTTTAAGATTTAGTAGAAGTATGTCAAGAACTAAGTTTTTCATGTGTTTATCATATATAGGTTGTGATTTAATTGATTTCTGTTGAAATTTATGTTTTAAAGCTCATGTATTATGACCCTACTATGTCTATTAAGATTCCTAGAGCATGTGGTCAAGATCCCAACTCAATTGGATCTCAATTGGGTGAGTTCATACGTTTTCCGGAGGCTACGGCCGTTTTTGTTCTTGAAGGGGTCGATCCCTGGGGTCGACCCATTTTCTGGAAGCCCTGGCAGGCCCGAGGGTCGACCCCAGGGGTCGACCCATCCAGCACCCAGCAAGGGTCGACCCATGGGGTCGACCCATAAGGCAAAAATGTGGGGGTCGACCCATAGGGTCGACCCATTCTGTAGGATTTGTGGGGGTCGACCCCAGGGGTCGACCCATGCATCTGGCAGACCCCGTTTTTACAGGGGTCGACCCCAGGGGTTGACCCATGTACCAGAAACCCAGTTTTTGTCGTTCTTCGACCCGAGGATCGATCTGGATCATTAGGGGATCGACCTATTTAACTTAGACCAATTGAAAATTATATTCTAGAAGAACCAGTGACCTATTCAGGAAACCTTATGATTTCAATTTGCATTGGTTCCTACGTTCTATCATGGTGTAAAAACATGCCGTTTATCATTTTCATTTCAACACATACATTGGTTAAATAGAAACCCACATGAGTATTGGTTAATGGTATAACTAAATTGCTGTTAATATATGCTATTTCACTCCTGTGTGAGTTTGTTCTTTGCCTTATCATCTTGAATCATCATTTGGCAAATTGGTTTAATGCAAATGGTAATGGATAATCCTTGATATATTAACTTGGTAATTAGGATTAAATTGATTGTTAAGTTGCTGTTTTAGTCATTATTACCTAGTAAAAAATGGATTTCTTACACACCTGAACGGTACACTATCAGCCGTTCTTTCTTGACCTCACGGACCAAGCTTTGGTCCAGTTCTTGTAATGCGGCACCGAAGTGACCGTATAAACCGAGTTTTTGTTTTGAATCCAAGGACATGTTAGTCCTTAATTCTCGTACTTATGACAGTAATTCCTCTGATTAATTGGCCATTAAAAATTGACTGAATGACTGGACGGGTGGGACTTTGGACGCATTAAAATCAATGCCATCGCGTCATAGGGGCCCGGTCTGGTCCTGGGGAGAGCGCCCGAAAAATTATTGAGCCCATGGGATGTTAATGACATGGTGGGGCATTGCACCGAATACTTGACTTGCTTGTTGCGTCTATGACAAAAATCTCTTGTTACTTGTTACTTGATCGTGTTTGAATGGATGTTAAATTACTTGCTTGATTGGCCAATTCTTTACTACTATCTCTTGTTATATCTCCTGTTGTAAATTCTTGTACTTGTTATCTTGTTAATTCTTGATATCACATATTTCTTGACCTTGTAAGATCTTGTTATTACTGTTGTTTCTTTATATCATTATCGTCTTTATTTCTTTTTAGCATGACATATCAAAATGTAATTAACTTGGTAATCATGTAAACTTGCCTGTTATTTCCTACTGAGCATCAGCTCATAGTTGTGTTTCCCCCCCTTTCCAGGCTTTTCAGGTGACGCGCTTACCGATGGAGAAGGGCAGGAGTGATGTCTTGAGTGTATCAGTTCTAGTGTATTAGCAGTGTTATCTTACTCTTAGTGGTGCTTTAGAGAGTATTTAAGTTTCGGTTATGTTTTAGAGGTTTAGTGGTTGTTATCCCAGTTGTAAAAAGTTGATTTGAGATTATTGTATCAGTTGTGGTTTGTTTAATGATCAGGTAGTTATTCCCTTTTCATAGCACTTGTGTATATTTAGATTAATTCTCTCTCTTGCCAGCTTGTTTCTGACTGTACGTCCTGATATTCCGCGTCGGGGCGTGACAGTTTAGTTGGTATCAGAGCCAGGTTTCACATTCCTAGGTTCCCTAAGTTTAGGTTTTCTTGCATTGCATCCCAATAATCGGTATATCAAAAGGTGTTGTCCGAACGTTAGTGTAACGACCCGGATTCCAGATACCCGGTGCACCCGGTATAAATACCGAATACACGTGATACCATGAGGGACCCGCGAGGCCTCCCAAGCGCGGGAAAGCGCCGAAGGGATAAAAGGCATGTGTAGAGTACATTGAAGCCACAGAGATATAACAGTAAGCAAGTAAATTTCATTAGATTGGATTGCTAAAGTAGCAGAAATAAAATTACAGCTTCATTAATAATTTTTTTTAAGAATTAAACACAGAGTCCAGCCCAAAGGAAAGACAACAAGTCTAGCACAGTACAGTACGACAGAAAGAAACGTACACAGAAGTCGGGAGAAGCCCGACGCAGGTACGGCTGGCAGCTACAACAGCGAAAGAGCGCTCCACCAAGAACAGCAGAGGCAGACGGCGAAACCCACCTGAAAAGCAACAGGGGTGAGTCTCAACAGAAACTCAGTAGGGGTCACGTGGATCCCCACTGAAAAATGCACAAAGCAAAAGCAACGGAAGCAGCAACAAACGCAGCAAGAACAGCAACGTAGCAAAGCAGGAAAGCTACACTACAAAGCTGTAAAGGAACAGACGGGAAGTAGGAGTAGGGAACACGCAGGAGAGGGTGAGAACCCGCGCCAAACAAGCGGCTACCGAACTAACCTCGGCACCCCAAACTACTCCAAACAAAAGGCAACAAATGGATGACCCCAAACTTTCACAGAAGGGTACATCAGTCTGTCAACCAGCCCAACAAAGGCGAAGGCGAACGCCGACACCGGGAAACAGACAAAGCGCGACAGAGAACGTCGTGCACAAAGCCCCACGCACGAACAGAACACCGTGCGGACAACAAAACACTGACCCCAAGCACGTCCGCGAACGGGCAACTCGCAAAGGTCACAACGCGCAAGAAAATGCGAAAGCTACGCGTCACGTGACGGAAGCACCCCCTTAGAAAGCCAGCTGCGTCCACTGACGTCTCACGCTGCACCTCAAGTGTCTCACCTATAGTACTGCTGTAACAACAGCAGAGATGTAGACACCAGCTGAACCAAACAGTAACAGCAAACAAGTAACTAGTCAGGGTCACGCCCGTCGACGTAAGTCCTTAGTCCCTGACCACGTGTGCACACACTGGCTATAGTCTAAGCCAGGTCCTCAAGCTAGTATTCTCCCTCGGCAGGACGCCACCGTTGACTAGGAGCCCGCGGAACTAACTAAAAACCGCTCACCGGGAAAATCCCTCTGCCATCCGCTAGCGGGTCGGCACCTCTAGGCCTTAGGTCACACAAGTGGAGGCTTCACACGACACAGAAGCTCAAACACAAGTGCCGAAGTACAAACGGGCGACCACACCCCTCAACACGTACTTCGAAGCACCAAATGGCAGCATCGGCACTGCCGACAACTCAGGACAAGCAACTAGACCTCCTACGCAACGATCCTTGAGTCAAACGACTAAACGGCAAGATCGTCACAACCAGCGGAACAAGTCGCCAATCGGTCTAATCCTAAGCCAGAGAAACCACGCTCCGCAGAAAACAACACACGGAGACCTAAGGGAAACGCCAAGAACCCTCAGCACAGCTGGACACGCAAACTGAGGTAGAACAGCACCTCGAAGCATCCAGAAGCAGTGTCTCGGACAGGACAGAACTGCCAAGACACGCACAAGCAAGGTCACACGTCAACCACTGGGTCAAATCGGGTTGACCGAAACCAAACAACAACAGCATACAAGAGTAGGATCAAGAGTCCTACCACAAGTAAGAAGACTCCTGGCTACTTTACAACGTAGTCTTAACCCTCATAGGACATCAAGAGACATCCACGGGACAACGGGCAGACCACTAGGCCAAGCCAAGACACACAGAATCATCGGGCGGAAAACCAAGGCACAAGGAAGTAACGCACAGGCCCTAGACCGTTATTAGCAAGTGACGGTCTAGCTCAGGGGCGTTATTTCCCAAACGACGGACGGACACGGGCCGTCGCTCACACCACCCTAACAACCTACAAAGCACACAAAAGCCAAGTAACGCACCGGACCAGGGGCGTTACAAGCGAACGACGCACGGGGGATGGCGCGTTACTCACAACGTGCACAGCCACCCAAACCAAAGCGAAGTAACGCACAACGCCAGGCGCGTTACAGCAAAACGACGCGGCAGGAGAGGGCCGTCAGAGACAAACGACGCGCAGGGGCCTATCCGTCACATCCAACGGCATAGCCACCCTCAACCCAACACGACAGCAAACGACGGTCAGAGGTGAGCGCGTTACTCACAAACGACGCACAGGGTCCCCACCGTCACTTCCAACGGTGCAGCCACCCTACCTCGTCCACGTAGAATGTAACGGCCAGGGGCTCTACCGTTACACTCAAACAACGCACAAGGGCTCGACCGTTAGAGGCAACGCCTCAACGAGTCAAACGTCAGTCATCGGAAAGTAACGGCCTGGGCAAGGCGCGTTATTTCCATCTAACGCGCTGGGTCAAGCGCGTTAGACCAACCGACTAAACCCCAAGGAAAAATGACAAAATGCAAGTAACGGCCGGTCACTGCCGCGTTACACGGGAATGACGCACCACCCATGGGCCGTCACTTACCCAGAAGCAAAAGGGCTAAACCCTCAAACCAAATAACGGTCCATCGTAGGGCCGTCAAAAGCAAGTGGCGGTCGCTGGCTAGACCGCTACTTCGGTTACGGCGGGAAAACATAGGAATGGCCGGATCGGCCCATTCCACGCCCCATTCACGCCGAAACGCTGGGGAAACACACCGCAACGACAAAAGACAACACCAGGGAACTTCAAACCCCACATGCAACATGAAAAACACAAGATCCGGGCGATTTAGACAAATCCACCCAAAATGGGTCACCGAGGTTCCAGGGCTTCTACCGGCCTCGAATGAACACCAAATCGCACGAAAACTACGTGGACGGGATTCTAACATCCCTGCGGTCAGTTAGAGACTAACTACGCCGCAAATGGTCACCGTTTACCGGCCGACCCTAAAAACCTCGAAAATCACGGTTTAGGCAAAACAAGCCCAAACACGCTCGTTTCCTAGCCGAACGCCGTGCAATGGCAGGGAAAACGAAGAGGACGAAGTAAGGATCCGTCACCCTACCTCCACCGAAGAAACCGTGCCCCGAAAGGGACTAAACCACGCCGAAAACCACTCGCGAACCGATTTCACCGGCTTTGAATCCACCGTACGGGATCGCGCCAGAATCGATCCGATCCTCGCTCCATCGCGCATCCAACCAGCTCCACGGCTTCACCGCCTCGCCCACGCACGCCTCCGTCTGTAGCCGGGGCCGGAAAGGGGAGAGAACGAGAGAGAACGGGAGAGAGAGGGACGGTCGCGCGAATGAGAAGGAGAGAGAGAAAGGAAAAAGAAAAAGAAAGAAATTAGGAAATTTTCCTAATTTCCGAAAATTCCGAAAATGCGCCGAAAATGCACAAATTCAGAAAAATACACAAAAATAGGCGAAACGACCGGCTCGACGAGTACATCGTCACTGTAGCATCCACGAGTTCGAGAATCGACAAACAAACTCACCGTAGGGTTCCGTAACTAGTACGTGAGAAAAACTCACACGGCTCGTCAAACTCAACTCGGAAGCCACGAAAGCGAACCGAAACTCAACGAAACCAATCCAAAACAGATCCGAAAGATCCAACGAAGATCCATCAAGATCCAGGGCATTACATCCTCCCCTCCTTTAAGAAATTTCACCCTCGAAATTAAGGACTAACAAAGGAGAAGCAGGGAAGAACAACCCAAGAACGTAAATCTCGAAAAACACAGCTCAGAGGAACAGCGTCAGACCACAATCACAGGTACACACTCTAGCTTCCAAGACAGCAAGTCCACAGCACGAGTACGGCACCAAAGTGAACACATCTGACACCTCCGAAGCAAGGGTAACGTCGTTTACGTCTCACAGGGCAGGAGACACGACAGCCACAACAACAGACAATCGAAAAACACAATAACAACACGGCAAGCAGCAGCTTACACAAGGAGACACAGTCCTCACAGCTGACAGCTCGACCACATCATCGGCTCCAGTGCCAAAGGCAACAGGGGACACCTGGCACACAGAACACCAACGACAACAACACCACTGGACCACAAGCACAATCAAGTCAGCACTCACTCAGATATCACATCTGATCAAAGTCGCAAGCTCACTCCAAGGAAGAAGAGTACAGCAAAGCTAACTGACAAGACAATGGTCCAAGACAAGAGCACAAAATCATAAAAAAACAGCGCCAAAACAACACAACGGCAACACCTGCAGAACTCTGGCTCCGCACAACACGCAGTGCCAAGAAACACATCTGCAAGCAGGGTCACAACAAGGCACAAGAACAGCTGAGCACATGACCACAAAAGTCAGGTCGCGCATCAAACTGCTCACCAAGAGAAGACCCACAACAACGAGAAACGACAACAATCTCGGGGAACGCAACTCAAGGACTAACAACACGCCTCAAGAGCACAACACCCAAGAAAGAAAAAGTAGAGCAAAGGGTACTTAATCAGCAAGGAATGCTAACCAATTCCCCAACACTCACACGAGTGCCAATGCCAACACAAGAAAAACCAAAAAACAATGGCACGGCAACTGACGACATCAAGGCACGAGAAGCCAAGACGAAGTCACAACGAGAAGGAACAAACCTCTCGACAAAGGGGTAGTCAACCCACACACTTCAAATGTACTCTCAACAACGTGCACAGGCAACAGAACAACATCGGTAATCGCATCTCAGCACACACCAGCGTCATCGCAACCAACAAGATCGCAATTCACACGCCACGCGCACCGATCCAACGAATAACCGAACACAAGGAGCCTAAGTGCAACAAGAGAAGAGCACCAGCTTCAGCGCAAAGCACAAGGAAAGCATCAATCTCAGCTTACCTTCACGTCCTGACACAATAAATGAGCCTTCACAATACATCGGCCGTTAGACACAGCACGACAATTACGGTACACAATAGCTCTTAACACCATCATGGAGTCCAAAGCCAAGCAACCGTACAACAAGGAGCAGATCAGACTCAAAATAAAGCTGTCCACACTTAAGCAGACACAGGACAAAGGCATCACTAAGACAGCAATTCCAAGGCAAACTTCGGAAAAGCATCACCACGAAGGACGAGAAGCAACAAGCTCAACAACAGTAGCTCACCAGGAAGGGAAAATCCTAGGTTCGCTCGAGCAACTTCTCAATCGAGGCAACACGATAACCGAAACGACGAAAATAACAATGCATCAGGAGCCACACCAACTCAAGCTGGGACAACCAAAGCAACGTAAGAACGTGCATGGCCATCACACCAACGCTAAAAGTCATAAGCTACCTGAGCGAAATACAGAAAACAGCTCGAACAATGCACTGCAAGTTCATGCCAACCGAAAAACACTGCCAAGCGCAATACGATCGAGACCAACTTCAAAACGAACGAAGCACATCGTCTCATCCAGACGAGAGCAAAAACCACCTCGTACAGTGCTAACCAAGCACGTACAAGACCACACGCGAGAAGCACTGCGATAAACCATCGCAACACCTACGCCAGCAAGAGACTGTACTGGGCCTAAGGACTCTGGAAACTGTATATCTCGGATTCCCATGTACTTCACACAACAATGATCTGATAGCTCAGAAAAGAAACTCCGAACATCTCAGAACACTGCTCTGATACCACCTGTAACGACTCGGATTCCAGATACCCGGTGCACCCGGTATAAATACCGAATACACGTGATACCATGAGGGACCCGCGAGGCCTCCCAAGCGCGGGAAAGCGCCGAAGAGATAAAGGCATGTGTAGAGTACATTGAAGCCACAGAGATATAACAGTAAGCAAGTAAATTTCATTAGATTGGATTGCTAAAGTAGCAGAAATAAAATTACAGCTTCATTAATAAATTTTTTTAACAATTAAACACAGAGTCCAGCCCAAAGGAAAGACAACAAGTCTAGCACAGTACAGTACGACAGAAAGAAACGTACACAGAAGTCGGGAGAAGCCCGACGCAGGTATGACTGGCAGCTACAACAGCGAAAGAGCGCTCCACCAAGAACAGCAGAGGCAGACGGTGAAACCCACCTGAAAAGTAGCAGGGGTGAGTCTCAACAGAAACTCAGTAGGGGTCACGCGGATCCCCACTGGAAAACGCACAAAGCAAAAGCAACGGAAGCAGCAACAAACGCAGCAAGAACAGCAACGTAGCAAAGCAGGAAAGCTACACTACAAAGCTGTAAAGGAACAGACGGGAAGTAGGAGTAGGGAACACGCAGGAGAGGGTGAGAACCCGCGCCAAACAAGCGGCTACCAAACTAACCTCGGCACCCCAAACTACTCCAAACAAAAGGCAACAGATGGATGACCCCAAACTTTCACAGAAGGGTACATCAGTCTGTCAACCAGCCCAACAAAGGCGAAGGCGAACGCCGACACCGGGAAACAGACAAAGCGCGACAGAGAACGTCGTGCACAAAGCCCCACGCACGAACAGAACACCGTGCGGACAACAAAACACTGACCCCGAGCACGTCCGCGAACGGGCAACTCGCAAAGGTCACAACGCGCAAGAAAACATGAAAGCTACGCGTCACGTGACGGAAGCACCCCCTTAGAAAGCCAGCTGCGTCCACTGACGTCTCACGCTGCACCTCAAGTGTCTCACCTACAGTACTGCTGTAACAACAGCAGAGATGTGGAAACCAGCTGAACCAAACAGTAACAGCAAACAAGTAACTAGTCAGGGTCACGCCCGTCGACGTAAGTCCTTAGTCCCTGACCACGTGTGCACACACTGGCTATAGTCTAAGCCAGGTCCTCAAGCTAGTATTCTCCCTCGGCAGGACACCACCGTTGACTAGGAGCCCGCGGAACTAACTAAAAACCGCTCACCGGGAAAATCACTCCGCCATCCGCTAGCGGGTCGGCACCTCTAGGCCTTAGGTCACACAAGTGGAGGCTTCACACGACACAGAAGCTCAAACACAAGTGCCGAAGTACAAACGGGCGACCACACCCCTCCACACGTACTTCGAAGCACCAAATGGCAGCATCGCCACTGTCGACAACTCAGGACAAGCAACTAGACCTCCTACGCAACGATCCTTGAGTCAAACGACTAAACGGCAAGATCGTCATAACCAGCGGAACAAGCCGCCAATCGGTCTAATCCTAAGCCAGAGAAACCACGCTCTGCAGAAAATAACACACGGAGACCTGAGGGAAACGCCAAGAACCCTCAGCACAGCTGGACATGCAAACCGAGGTAGAACAACACCTCGAAGCATCCAGAAGCAGTGTCTCGGACAGGACAGAACTGCCAAGACACGCACAAGCAAGGTCACACGTCAACCACTGGGTCAAACCGGGTTGACCGAAACCAAACAACAACAGCATATAAGAGTAGGATCAAGAGTCCTACCACAAGTAAGAAGACTCCTGGCTACCTTACAACGTAGTCTTAACCCTCATAGGACATCAAGAGACATCCACGGGACAACGGGCAGACCACTAGGCCAAGCCAAGACACACAGAATCATCGGGCGGAAAACCAAGGCACAAGGAAGTAACGCACAGGCCCTAGACCGTTATTAGCAAGTGACGGTCTAGCTCAGGGGCGTTATTTCCCAAACGACGGACGGACACGGGCCGTCGCTCACACCACCCTAACAACCTACAAAGCACACAAAAGCCAAGTAACGCACGGGACCAGGGGCGTTACAAGCGAACGACGCACGGGGGATGGCGCGTTACTCACAACGTGCACAGCCACCCAAACCAAAGCGAAGTAACGCACAACGCCATGCGCGTTACAGCAAAACGACGCGGCAGGAGAGGGCCGTCAGAGACAAACGACGCGCAGGGGCCTATCCGTCACATCCAACGGCATAGCCACCCTCAACCCAACACGACAGCAAACGACGGTCAGAGGTGAGCGTGTTACTCACAAACGACGCACAGGGTCCCCACCGTCACTTCCAACGGTGTAGCCACCCTACCTCGTCCACGCAGAATGTAACGGCCAGGGGCTCTACCGTTACACTCAAACAACGCACAAGGGCTCGACCGTTAGAGGCAACGCCTCAACGAGTCAAACGTCAGTCATCGGAAAGTAACGGCCTGGGCAAGGCGCGTTATTTCCATCTAACGCGCTGGGTCAAGCGCGTTAGACCAACCGACTAAACCCCAAGGAAAAATGACAAAACGCAAGTAACGGCCAGTCACTAGCGCGTTACACGGGAATGACGCACCACCCATGGGCCGTCACTTACCCAGAAGCAAAAGGGCTAAACCCTCAAACCAAATAACGGTCCATCGTAGGGCCGTCAAAAGCAAGTGGCGGTCGCTGGCTAGACCGCTACTTCAGTTACGGCGGGAAAACATAGGAATGGCCGGATTGGCCCATTCCACGCCCCATTCACGCCGAAACGCTGGGGAAACACACCGCAACGACAAAAGACAACACCAGGGAACTTCAAACCCCACATGCAACATGAAAAACACAAGATCCGGGCGATTTAGACAAATCCACCCAAAATGGGTCACCGAGGTTCCCGGGCTTCTACCGGCCTCGAATGAACACCAAATCGCACGAAAACTACGTGGACGGGATTCTAACATCCCTGCGGTCTGTTAGAGACTAACTACACCGCAAATGGTCACCGTTTACCGGCCGACCCTAAAAATCACGAAAATCACGGTTTAGGCAAAACAAGCCCAAACACGCTCGTTTCCTAGCCGAACGCCGTGCAATGGCAGGGAAAACGAAGAGGACGAAGTAAGGATCCGTCACCCTACCTCCACCAAAGAAACCGTGCCCCGAAGGGACTAAACCACGCCGAAAACCACTCGCGAACCGATTTCACCGGCTTTGAATTCACCGTACGGGATCGCGCCAGAATCGATCCGATCCTCGCTCCATCGCGCATCCAACCAGCTCCACGGCTTCACCGCCTCGCCCACGCACGCCTCCCTCTGCAGCCGGGGCCGAAAAGGGGAGAGAACGAGAGAGAACGGGAGAGAGAGGGACGGTCGTGCGAATGAGAAGGAGAGAGAGAAAGGAAAAAGAAAAAGAAAGAAATTAGGAAATTTTCCTAATTTCTGAAAATTCCGAAAATGCGCCGAAAATGCACAAATTCAGAAAAATACGCAAAAATAGGCGAAACGATCGGCTCGACGAGTACATCGTCGTTGTAGCATCCACGAGTTCGAGAATCGACAAACAAACTCACCGTAGGGTTCCGTAACTAGTACGTGAGAAAAACCCACACGGCTCGTCAAACTCAACTCGGAAGCCACGAAAGCGAACCGAAACTCAACGAAACCAATCCGAAACAGATCCGAAAGATCCAACGAAGATCCATCAAGATCAAGGGCATTACAGTTAGGCTACGCCTATCGGGAAGGTCGCACACTTGCGCGAGTGGTCTTCGGATCGATTATCTCTGCCAGGTACCGAGTTTTGGTCGTGTCTTGGTGCATTAGATCCCTAACCTTGTAAAAGTCTAGAACCCGACATGGTGAGATTGGGTAGAAACTTGGGTTAAGTTCGTTCCTTAATTGTGTTGTTATCTATCTTATTGAACCTAAGTAATCTATTTCTCGTGTAGATGGCAGCTGATCGTGCTGAATGGAGGAACCTGCAGCGCACGGTTCAAGGCCTTACTCAGGCCCTTCAACAGGTAGCTCAGGCAGGAGCAGCACAGCATGGCACCGGTGATCTATACCGGAACTTCCGAGGGATGAATCCACCAAGGTTTGCGGGTTCGACCAACCCCGACCAAGCCGAGCACTGGCTAGATGAGATGGGGAGGATCTTTGAAGTTATGCAATGCACCAACCAGGAGCGTGTCCTGTTGTCCACATTTCAACTGGAACATGATGCACGTACTTGGTGGGATTCTATCAAGGCGACTCTCGGTGACCGGCAGGTTACGTGGGAAGAGTTCAAGGAATTCTTTAACAGCAAGTATTTTTCTGACCGAGTGCAAGAGAAGAAAGCGGCAGAGTTCGCGACCTTGAAACAGCGAGGTTTGTCCGTGGCAGAGTATGAGACTCAATTTGCACGGCTTTCTCGTTATGCTACTCATCTCATTTCTACCGAGAAAATGAAGGCGAAACGCTTTCTTAATGGATTGAAGCTTCATTATATTTATCAATTGGCACCGATGGAGATTTCCACTTATTCTGAGATGGTGAGAAAAGCTCAAGTTTTGGAGGATACTTTAGAAATGACGGAGAGAATCCGTGGAAATGGCACCAGGAAGGAACAACCTACGGGTTCCGGGAGTGTCAAACTCGGGTATACCAAGAAGAGGCCTGTTAGTGGACCTGGTTCGTGGAGCGGGTCCGGATCATGGAAAGGCAAGATGCCGAAGCGTGAAGACAAGAAGCCTGGCCCTATCGTTCCATACATGGGCGTTTGTAAGTTTTGTAATAATCCTGGCCACAGGGTGGAGGATTGCTGGCGCAAGCTAGGCGCATGCCTACGATGTGGAAGCAAGGAGCACCGTATCTCTGATTGCCCTCATATGTCTGAGCAAGCTACCCCAGCAAAACCGCAAGTCTTCAAGAAACCACAAGGCAAACTCCAAGCTCTGCATGCTGATGAAGCAGGAACAACCGAGGATGGTGGACTCGTCGAAGGTACTCTCATTATACTCGACAAGCCAGCATTTGTTCTTTTTGATACTGGTGCCACGCATTCATTTATTTCTCAGAGATTTGCGAAGTCATTAGCTGTAGAGCCTATTTTGATGAATTCTCCATTAGAGATATCAACCCCTATTGGTACTAGATCGGTGATCCAGCATTTCTATCCTTCTAGTAAGGTTATAATGGATGAGCAGAACTTTCCAGCTGATTTAGTTTGCATGGATATGAAGGATTATGATGTAATCCTAGGAGCAGATTGGTTGGCTAGATATGAGGTTAACGTTCACTGTAGTTCTAGCTCCGTGTCTTTTACTAGACACCCTGGATTTTCTTTTATGGGAGTTAAGCACCATAACTCCGTACCGCTTATCTCGGCTCTTCGAGCTGATAAGCTTATGAGGCGAGGATGTGAGGCTTTTCTAGCCTTCGTCTGTACAACTCCTGAGCAGCAGATGGAGATTAAGGACATTTCTATTGTCTGAGATTTTCCTGATGTCTTTCCAGAAGAACTACCAGGACTTCCGCCTGAGCGGGAAGTTATCTTTTCTATTGATCTTATTCCTGGCACATCTCCTATTTCCAAGGCTCCTTATCGTATGTCTCCTGCGGAACTGAGGGAATTGAAGCAACAGCTGATGGAATTGCTTGAGAAGGGCTTTATTCATCCTAGCACTTCTCCGTGGGGAGCCCATGTGTTATTTGTCAGGAAGAAAGATGGTTCGATGAGGTTGTGCATTGATTATCGGCAATTGAACCAGCAGACTGTCAAGAATAAATATCCATTACCGAGGATTGACGAGTTATTTGACTAGATAGCGGGAGCTCAGTATTTCTCTAAGATCGATCTTCGATCTGGATATCACCAGTTGCGGATTAAGGAAGAGGATATTTATAAAACGGCTTTCCGTAGCAGGTATGGTCATTTTGAATTTGTCGTTATGCCTTTTGGTCTAACGAATGGACCGGCAGCTTTCATGCAGTTGATGAATAATGTATTTCGGCCCTATCTTGATCAATGGGTCGTGGTCTTTATTGATGACATCTTGATCTATTCCAAGAGTGAAGTGGAGCATGCTGAACATCTGAGGATGGCATTGCAGTTATTGAGAGATCATCAACTTTATGCCAAGTTCAGTAAGTGTGAATTCTGGCTGCAAGAGGTGTCCTTTCTCGGACATATTATCACCAAGGATGGTATTTCTGTTGATCCTTCGAAGGTTGAGGCAGTGAAGAATTGGGAGCAGCCTACCAGTGTGACGGAAGTTAGAAGTTTCTTAGGCCTGGCAGGCTATTACCGAAGATTTATCCAGGATTCCTCTAAGATTGCGGTACCTATGACAAGGTTAACCCGCAAGGAGAACATGTTTGATTGGTCAGATGATTGCCAGCGAAGCTTTCATACTCTGAAGGAGTGTTTGACTACTGCACCTGTATTGGCTTTACCTTCTGGTGAAGGAGGTTTTGTTGTTTATACTGATGCTTCAGGTATCGGCTTAGGCTGTGTACTCATGTAGTATGGGAAGATGATTGCCTATTCTTCTAGGCAGTTCAGGAAGCACGAGGAGAATTATCCTGTTCATGATTTGGAACTTGCAGCAGTCGTCTTTGCTTTGAAGATTTGGAGGCATTACCTGTATGGAGAAACCTTCACAGTGTTTTCAGATCATAAGAGTTTGAAGTATTTATTCTCTCAGAAGGAACTCAATATGCGGCAGCGCAGATGGTTGGAGTATTTGAAAGACTTTGACTTCTCGATTGAGTATCATCCTGGCAAGGGTAATGTTGTGGCAGATGCATTAAGCCGGAAGCTGGTAACTAGATTGTCAAGTCTTATGTTACAAGAATGGAGGTTATTGGAATAATTGTCCAGCCTGGATCTTAATATTGACAATGATCGGGTTATGATTGCTCAGATCCAACTTAAGCCCGAATTGTTGATGGACATCAAGTCCTTGCAAGATAATGATCCCGAGCTGGTAGAGATCAAGGGAAGCTTGAGCAGCAGACCTGACTTCATGTTGGCTGACGATGGAAGATTATTATTCAAGGGCAGAACTTGTGTACCTGACGAAGCCGCAATAAAGAACAAGATTCTTGAGGGAGCTCATAGATCAAGATATACTATTCATCCTGGCGGCACTAAGATGTACAAAGATTTGAAAAGATCCTTTTGGTGGCCGAATATGAAAAGAGAATTTGCAGATTTTATGAGTAGATGCTTAGTATGTTAACAAGTTAAGGCCGAACATTTCAGACCGGCAGGGAAATTGAAACCACTCGACATACCCTAATGGAAGTGGGCAAGCATTGGCATGGATTTCATTATGGGTCTACCTAGGACTCGTGGTGGATTTGATGCGATATGGGTGATTGTTGACCGATTGACAAAGTCAGCTCATCTCTTACCAATTAAGTCCAAGTGGACGATTGTGGCATTCCAGTCAGTATTGTGTCTGATAGAGACCCCAGATTTACTTCACATTTCTGGAAGGGACTGCAAGAGTCTCTTGGTACTCGTCTGAATTTCAGTACTGCTTTTCATCCGCAAACCGATGGATAGACTGAAAGAACCAACAAGATAGTGGAAGATATGCTTAGAGCATGCATGATTAATTTTGGAGGCAGTTGGAGTGATCACTTGGCATTGATTGAATTCGCCTACAACAACAGTTACCAATCCAGCATACAGATGGCTCCTTTTGAAGCATTGTATGGTAGGAGTTGTCGTTCTCCGTTATGTTGGGATGAGGTAGGTGAGAAACAGTGGCTTGGACCGGATCTTGTCTCAGAATCATCACAGAACATACGTATTACCCGAGACCGGTTACAAGTAGCCCAGTCAAGACAGAAGAGTTATGCCGACAACAGAAGAAGAGCATTGGAATTTCAGGTTGGCGAGCATGTGTTCTTAAAGGTCTCTCCGACGAGAGGGATCCGAAGATTTGGCATTCATGGCAAGCTGAGTCCGAGATATATTGGTCCATTCGAGATTCTAGATAGAGTGGGAGAGGTGGCATACAGATTGGCTTTACCGCCGCAATTGTCGGGCGTACACAATGTCTTCCATGTGTCTATGCTACGGAAATACGTGTACGACTCCACTCATATCATTCAGCAGGTGGATTTTGAACTGAAGGAAGATTTGACTTATGAGGAAAGACCTGTCAAGATTCTGGACCGGAAGCAACAACAACTCCGGAATCGTTCGATACCGATGGTCAAGATTCAGTGGAGTCGGCATGGGACCGAAGAAGCTACATGGGAGTCTGAAGAGACTATGCGGAAGCAGTATCCCGATTTATTCTAGGTGAGCGATCTTTTTCCCGACTCTTAGTTTTAGTGCAGTGAATTTGGAGGACCAAAAAATTCCTTTAAGTAGGGGAGGGTGTAAGACCCCGAATTATTTAATTGAGCCCAATATATTTATTAAGCTATTATTAATTAAGAATTAAATTTTTTTTGAATTAATAATTGAATTTCAGATTTATTAATATTTAATTCATTAGAAATAGAATAAGTGAAAATCCGACTACCTTATAAAAATCTATAAAAATAGTAAACAGGTTAAGGTCGATGTAGATAACAACTTTGTCTTCTGTCATTAAGCCATTAAAAATCTGTGGTTAGATCTAATTGGAGATTTAGCCCAAAAGTCCACCCTTTTTAACCCTTATCTAACGTTAGTTTAAAACGTAAAATTAGGGCTTAATACTCAACCAAATTAGCTCAAATCAGTGGCAAATGAACGGTCACGAGCTAAGGATTAATAACCCTCAATCAATTCGACACAAACCTAACCCTAACACGTGGTGTCGGTCGGCCTTTGATGAAGTCAACCATGGCGGCGCCGTTTTCCAACACCTAACTTGCGTGGTCGATTGCTCCCAGCTCCGAAGTCTCCAGAGGCTCTATGAGCTATCAAATTAAAGCTTTTCAAGTCTACTTTCATTTGGTGGCTGTGGGGTTCGCTGAAGTTTCAGATCTAGGAAGATCTTGCTCGATTTGTGGAGGTGGGTCGGCAGCCGTCGTCCTCCTTCCTCTCCTCTTTGTTCCATCGATTGAGGTAGGTTTCCTTAACCAAAATCAGCTTATGAATATAGCAAATTGTTCCTCTCGATGAGATCTTTCTAATGGTGGTAAAAGCCCCAATTTTTATTAGGTATCCTAGGAGATATCGTGGGGTTTCTAAGGTGCTGTCCAGTTCGTTCTTCATTCTAGGGTTTTAAGTTCTCTCTTCGATTGAGGTAGGATCTAACAGCCAAACTCTAATTAATATACATGGATGTAATCATCATCTTGTTAGCTTTCATTTGGCATAGAAATCCCTAATTTTCATTGAGCATGTTTAGAGTATTTTGGATCGAAGTAAGTGTATGTCTAGAACTTGATTTACATTGTGACCCTTTGAGTTAGAGCTTGATTGCGGGCTGATTTTGAGTTATAGATCTTGATCTACATATAGATTATAATACACGGTTGGTTTCAGCATTGAGTTAGTTTTCTTTTGATGTAAGAAGCCCCAAATTTCGTTGTAAATATTGAGAGAATTTTAAGATTTAGTAGAAGTATGTCAAGAACTAGGTTTTTCATGTGTTTATCATATATAGGTTGTGATTTAATTGATTTCTATTGAAATTCATGTATTAAAGCTCATGTATTATGACCCTAGTATGTCTATTAAGATTCCTAGAGCATGTGGTTAAGATCCCAACTCAATTGGATCTCAATTGGGTGAGTTCATACGTTTTCCGGAGGCTACGGCCGTTTTTGTTCTTGCAGGGGTCGACCCGTGGGGTCGACCCATTTTCTGGAATTCCTAGCAGGCCCGAGGGTCGACCCATGGGGTCGACCCATAAGGCAAAAATGTGGGGGTTGACCCTATGGGTCGACCCATTCTGCAGGATTTATGGGGGTCGACCCATGCATCTGGCAGACCCCGTTTTTACAGGGGTCGACCCATGTACCAGAAACCCAGTTTTTATCGTTCTTCGACCCGAGGATCGATCCGGATCATTAGGGGATCGACCCATTTAACTTAGACCAATTGAAAATTATATTCTGGAAGAACCAGTGACCTATTCAGGAAACCTTATGATTTCAATTTGCATTGGTTCCTACGTTCTATCATGGTGTAAAAACATGCCGTTTATCATTTTCATTTCAACACATACATTGGTTAAATAGAAACCCACATGAGTATTGGTTAATGGTATAACTAAATTGCTATTAATATATGTTGTTTCACTCCTGTGTGAGTTTGTTCTTTGCCTTATCATCTTGAATCATCATTTGGCAAATTGGTTTAATGCAAATGGTAATGGATAATCCTTAATAAATTAACTTGGTAATTAGGATTAAATTGATTGTTAAGTTGCTATTTTAGTCATTATTACCCAGTAAAAAATGGATTTCTTACACACCTGAACGGTACACTGTCAGCCGTTCTTTCTGACCTTACAGACCAAACTTTGGTCCAGTTCTTGTAATGCGGCACCGAAGTGACCGTATAAATCGAGTTTTTGTTTTGAATCTAAGGACATGTTAGTCCTTAATTCTCGTACTTATGACAGTAATTCCTCTGATTAATTGGCCATTAAAAATTGACTGAATGTCTGGACGGGTGGGACTTTGGACCCATTAAAATCAATGCCATTGCGTCATAGGGGCCCGGTCTGGTCCTGGGGAGAGCGCCCGAAAAATTATTGAGCCCATGGGATGTTAATGACATGGTGGGGCATTGCACCGAATACTTGACTTGCTTGTTGCGTCTATGACAAAAATCTCTTGTTACTTGTTACTTGATCGTGTTTGAATGGACATTAAATTACTTGCTTGATTGGCCAATTCTTTACTACTGTCTCTTGTTATATCTCCTGTTGTAAATTCTTGTACTTGTTATCTTGTTAATTCTTGATATCACATATTTCTTGACCTTGTAAGATCTTGTTATTACTGTTGTTTCTTTATATCGTTATCGTCTTTATTTCTTTTTAGCATGACATATCAAAATGTAATTAACTTGTTAATCATGTAAACTTGCCTGTTATTTCCTACTGATCGTCAGCTCATAGTTGTGTTTCCCCCCTTTCCAGGCTTTTCAGGTGACGCGCTTACCGATGGGGAAGGGCAGGAGTGATGTCTTGAGTGTATCAGTTCTAGTGTGTTAGCAGTGTTATCTTACTCTTAGTGGTGCTTTGGAGAGTATTTAAGTTTCGATTATGTTTTTGAGGTTTAGTGGTTGTTATCCCAGTTGTAATAAGTTGATTTGAGATTATTGTATCAGTTGTGGTTTGTTTAATGATCAGTTAGTTATTCCCTTTTCATAGCACTTGTGTATATTTAGATTAATTCTCTCTCTTGCCAGCTTGTTTCTGACTGTACGTCCCGATATTCCGCGTCGGGGCGTGACACAAGGTGTAATGCCCCAGAATTTTTATAAATTATTTCTGATATAATTAAGAATTTTTTGGAATTATTAAGGGTCTAAATGAATTAATTAATGAATATTGGGTTAAATAAATCATTATTAAGGCCCAAATATGGTAAACAATTAATCCAACCTTAATAAATAAAGCCCAATAGATTCAAGGACCAAACCCATTAAATTTGGCCCATATTCTAGAAGGTTATTAGCCTATTCACGAATTTTAAGGATAAATATTATTTTTATAGATAATTATATATATATATAATGAATAAAAGAGTTTTATTAAATTGAAAACTCTGCACACGTTGGATGTAACGGTCTATCGGGCGACCGCTACAGTGGTGTAACGCACCTAGACACAATCGTCACACTCTGCTGATTCCGTAAGTTGAAGAACTTACAAAAAGATTGGAACTTTGGGGATCCTCTCTACAAGAGACCTAATTAGGAGAACATGTAAGGTTACTAGGGACTCTTAGGGATCAGGTTTTGGCCAACTAAGGACTCTAGAATCTATCTAATCCTCAAACCCTAGCCAAATATCTATAAATAGGACCAGTTCTGAACTGAGCGACCCTTACTTTTAGCTCGTGAAGAAACAAGGTAGGGAGATAGAATCTCGGGTAAGTTCTTTAGAATATTTTATTCCTAATACTTTAGACTAACTACCCTCAAAATTTCATGTTAGGAGATCAAGTAACCAAGGAGATAAAGGCATCTAAAGTCGCTGATTCGGTCATAGCAACCCAGGATTCAGAGCAAAGGACAGCTGAAGATCAGGAAAATTGAGAGCTTAAACGAGGTAATTAGAGTTAGATGCTTTAGAACTTTTTGTTCCCCTTAGTATCATCTTCTTAACCGCCAAATTTCACGTCCTTAGGTCAAGAGATTGAGGAGTTAGAGCGACGTGAAGTTGCTGAAAAATTACAAGAAGAAGGGAACTAGGGCGTGTCTTGAAGACTCAAATTAGAAGTTTAAAGCTCAGTTAAGAGGTAGGTCATCTCATGAACGGCAAAAACAACGTGTTAGCGATAAAAGTCCTATGATTTTGATTGATTACATGCATTATAGATTATGAATTTCATGTTTTAGTAACTTCATGTATACATCATACCTTTAGCCTAACCAAGGATAAAAGACATCATCTTGATCATTCACTGCGACCTATGCATATATCTGGCCTTTACTTCATTTATCATGGCTAGACTAGTTAGTAATTGTGATTCTTCTTGCATGGACATGGTTCCTTATCTTTATCCCCAGCAGAAGCTCTGGCGGATTAGGGTAGGACCGTCACATGACTATAATGGTCTTACGATAAGCCGTCACACTCTTTGTTGTGTTTAATTGATCTGTTGTCTCTAACACACCATAGCAGGAGCGTTACAATACTGTAACGGCCCCTCGACAAACCGTTACACGGACTGTAACGTGCCGATGCTAGACCGTTAGAACACTATTTTCTGTCAACTCGAGACGGAATGGAAATTAGTCAAAATCTACTTATAAATAAGCTTAGTTATCTAAGTTTTGACCTGATATCATGACTTTGAGTTTATTTATTGATTCATGATAAGAATTATATGATTACAAGTATCTTGAGTTATTTTAAGTTATGTTGATTTCATTGGCTAAAACTCTATAGTTTGTATTTAAATTATGATTGTAGATGATGCATTAACAGAGTTTTTATCATAGTTTCACATCGTTTCATAGTCTTTTCTCTCTATAGAGTCATTTTCTTTAAGTACATGGCATATATTCCGGTATATGGCGATTAGTTCACACTTTACACTATAGGAACATTATCTTGAACATGGGGACCTCTCTTTTGGATATTCCTTCCAATGGACTAGGAAATCTTATTTTAAGGCCTCCGTAATTCTCTGCGAGCCTGGGATTCCCACTAGGACGCCGAGTTAGTTGTACCATGAAAGCCCAATCATTAGAAAACACTATCGATGGTTTCTAATTTTTGGATATGTAACGGATCAATGTTGAACCGTCAGGCTCATCTTACGGCCCAATAAATGACTGTCACATGTACTGAGTCCATCTTTATTGCTTCCGGATTCAGATCATTGTAACGGCCCAACACTGGAGCGTCACGTGAATGTAACGGCCCAGTATTAGACCGTCACAGTTCTTGAGTACATTAACCCGAGGTTTGACCAAAGGGTTGATATTCTAAAGTTCCTAGATGGGTTATTGATGGTCTAGGACTTGTCATATTGTCCAAAGAAACTTAATTTAAATTATGAAAGTTAAGGAATGTATTGTTATGCTGTCAAATTGTTTCCATAAGCATAACCTTATCTTAAATCATTCTTGATCTCTCATATTCTTAATTGAAGCATTCGTTCTTTGATAATTGTTCTCATGAGCTTATTGATTGAACTTATTACATTCTTGGCCATACTTTATTGTTACACTCATGGAAGTAGCTTGATTTATACGTGAAGATGCAGTTCGGGTGCTGATTGTGTCCAAGGGCTCTATGCTAGTCCCCTCGACTGATTGCCGGAAACATACTATTATAAATCATGTGGTATGATGCTGCTGGTGTCGCATTGCGCCGGGAGTACATTCTTTATAAATAAATGAAATCCATGAGCACTCGTGAAAATCTAGTGAATTGTTACACGATTGATGTTCTAGTGCGTAACCTTTATGGTTATGAAAGTGAAAAGTGAAAGTGCATTTTCGTTACATTCTTGTTCATGAAATGCCATATCATGTTCTTGTTACATTCTTGCTAGTTCATACTTGCTCTCATTCTATCTTAACGATCATCTTTGTTACTTTGGTTATTCGCATGATTGATCGCATTCGCATGATTTTGCCTAAGCTCTTTAGAGCTAAAATGCTAATTACTTAAACATTGCTAATCTTGTTGATGCGAAGATACCTACTGGGGAAGTGTGCCCATTACCTATTTTTATTCTTTTTCAGGAGATGGAAGTGATACGAATTCAGATTCGGGTTATACAAGTAGCGGGTCCGAGAGCGAATGAAAGTCATATCAAATTGAGAGTGAAGACTTAGGAAGTCTACAATGTTTAGATCGAGTCTTTGTAATTTCTTATTACTTGAGTCCAATATGATGAAGATAGTTGAATTAGTAATTGTACTTGAATATTTGATTATTAATGAAGTAAAGTTGGAGTTTGAGTAATTATTATGCGATTGCATTCTTATGTGTGATTGCCTTGCGCTCTGATCGTTCTTGCTTGCAAGAGGCTTACCATGTCGGTTGTTCACGTTCCTCGAGTAAGTCTTCCGTTGTAATAAAGGGCTCGGGACGTGACAGTTAAGTTGGTATCAGAGCCTAAGTCTCAGGACTTAGGGAGAAGAATCATGTCATAGGATAAGTCCAAGGTTTAAGGACCCCTACCTATGAACTAAGGAAGAAATTTTCATACCCATGTGAGGATTGGGTAGAGCCCGGGATGAGATAGTTATATAGAAATTATCATAGGAAAAATCTTCCCGACTCTAAATAACTAAAATGTCCATGTTCTCAGGTACCTTGATTCTCAATGGCTCATCGTGTGAACTGGGACGAGATGCAGGAAACTCTTGCAGGACTTACCCTAGCCCTACAGACAGTGGCCCAAGCTGGTGGAAGGGCTGGCGCGGGTAACTTGCACGGCAATTTCCGAAGTTTAAATCCCCCATGATTCTCTGGATCTTCTAACCCAGATGAAGCGAAAAATTGGATCGACGGGATGAATCGAATATTCGATGTCATGCAATGCACCGACCAGGAGAAAGTTTGACTTGCTACGTTCCAACTCAACAAGGATGCTCGTACATGGTGGAAATTCATTCTGGCGCCACCTGCAAATGCACCTCATACATGGGAGGGTTTTCTTACACTTTTTCAAGCCAAGTACTTCTCCGAGCATGTAAAGGAGAGGAAGGCTATGGAATTTGCCTCCTTAAAATAGGGCACTATGTCCGTGGCAGAGTATGAATTATAATTCTCTCAACTAGCACCGTATGCTCCTCACTTGATAAGCACAGATTTATTGAAAGCTAACCGATTTATGGATGGTTTAAGACCCAGATTTATCCAACAACTTGGAGCACAGAATATCTGCACCTATACCGAGATGGTTCAAATAGCGCATGATGCCAGACGGACTGAGGAGATGACGCTACATGAGACGGACACGACTCGACCAGCAACGACACGACTACTAGAGCGACCTCGGCCCGACACTAGGAGCTCCTACAGGCTACATGTCGCTAACAGAAGTGCAAACTCACTCGCCGTCCCATGCGAGGGAAAGCGTGGATCGTGTGAGGTTAAGGAACCGGCAGAGTTCAAAGTAGTCTGACTCAACTTCCGGACTCGGATCGAGTCGCGGGACGGGTCACTCTCACACTCACAGCGGTGACATGAACACACGGGCTAGGAACCTACACTCTCGCAGCGGCATATGACCGTATACTAGCTAAGCAAAGTAACGCCGAGAAGTTTAGACCGTTACCTCCATGCACTCAGCGTGGCGAAGACAACCCCGGCCAATCACAGACTCCCGGTTAAACAATTTTACAGCAGTACAATAAATTTAACCCACTCCACGCAGGGAGGTAAAAGGTCACATGCTGGCCCCGGGAATCACGCGAATTGGGTTGACGGGCAGCATCTTGATGTCACCCGGCGGTGCCAAACTCCGCATTTTCGTGCTGTCCGGACGGCGGATTCTACGGGTCCGTGGGGCCCACGGATGGCGCTGTCCTCCCGGCCTACTAGGGTGAGGCCCGCTGTGATGGGGACCCCTGGTGGCGCGCCTCCCTGGACGGTGGTCGGCCGAAAACTCCGGTCGGTGGCCGATCGGTTCCGATCTCCAAATTTTTGGAGTTGCTGCCCACGGATTTTCACTTCTGTTTTCCAGCACGCGCTCCGGCGAGAACGGCCGCTGCGATCAATCCCGATGTCGGATCGGGGCGCATGAGCTATCGTTGGAAATCTCTCTTGAAATCCTTCAATCTAGGGACAGAGGGATCTGCTAGATATGGCCGGAACTAGACTTTATTGAATTTTCAAGTTTCTGTTGTACAATACCCGAAATCTCAGATCTGCAGGTAAGTTATCTGAGAAATGCCGTTGACCACTAAGAAGACGTCCGATTCAACCTCTGGGTTCTTCACCAAAGTTGTAGGGATTGGAACAAGGAAGACGGCAATAATTGTTGTGGGAGGATTGGAGGAGGCTACGAATTGTTATGAATTTTTCACTGGAAGGTGGTCGGATCTGGACAGAGGTGGGTAGAACTGTAGCTGGCTCTGAAAATAAATTTTGAAAAATAGATGGTGGGCTGATCAAAAATCAATAAAAATCGTGAGTGGAGGGGTTGATGGGAAGAACGCCTGGTAAAATTGGGAGCCCCAGGAAAAATCACAAAAGGGGTCGAAGATAGGAAACTCATGAAAGTGGGAAATCAGATCTGAAACTGGGAGAACTGAAATTAAAAGTTGGATGAAAATGGAAAATTAGGAAAAGTGAATTAGAAGGCCAACCGAATTTTCTGTGGTGTGGTTGACATCCCTAGAACATCCCCTCCAAATTTGGTGCCCAGAAGAGCACAAGGGAGGGCTATAAAATTCGGACAAGCTGCTGCTGCACTGCTCGGACAGAATACCGATGAAGACCGTGGCGGTGCGATGGCGGCACGATGGCGGCGGCGGCGATCACCGGAACGATAAGGGAGGCGTCACACCTCAGAAGAGCAACCGTCTCAGCTGCAAGGGGGAGAGGGAGGAGAGAGGAAGGGGGAGGCCAAGGCCTTGCTCCAACAATTTCTTTGATTTAAATGGCATTAATTCTCCAAAATGGGAAAATACAAGGTTTTATAGGTCACATCTCAAATCCATCCTCCACCGTTGGATCTAGGGAAGGGGAATGGAGGGCCTGGATTGAGTGTGATCAACACACAAAAATTACAATAAAAAATTAAGGGGGGGGGGGGGGGCGCACCATTGACCATGAGGGAGCAAGCTTGACATGGTAGGTGGCCTACCTTGGACTTTGAAGTCCAATTGTCTCCCATGTGTCTTGTACCATTCAACCTTCTAGATGCCTCCATTCGAATTATTGACTGACCCCACATGGGGCCCTAGGCTGAGGTGGATCAATGGGATGGGGTCTGAGGGGCCCGTGGGACCCGGGGTCCCATTTTACAAATAAGCCCCCCTTACAATCAAAATTACAAACCGAATAAAATGAAGCAAACACACATTACACACAAATAATGTCTAAACAAATATGATAAATGTCGAGACTCAGGGGGGGGAGTCTCCAGGCTGTCTCCAAGCTAGATGGACGCTGAAGTGGCTCGAGTCGTGCTCCGCGTGCAATACCGGCAGCTCGGCGTAATTGCTCGGGTGTCCGCACCAATTCTCCCCGGGTGGGAGAAACTCGACCCTATCGAGTAAGGGTCTGCATCGCTCCGGTATCGCTCCAGAAGGTCCGGATCAATCCGCTGCAACTCGCCATGCGTGATCCATGTCTCCTCGGTAGCGGGCCGTCCTCTCCATCGCACTAGGTAGCGTGGGTAAGATGCACTCCTGGTAACTGTCACCTGCTCATCCAGTATATGGTCGATATGCTCACGCTGCCGTGAAAGAGGGGCTGGAGGTGGACACTCAGGTGTGGGATCACTCTCAGGGGGAGGAGATGGCTCGAAAGGCTCACTGGGGATCACCGCTGGGTCCCTATATGCAACTAGATCTGAAAAAGTAGAGCTTATACCGTATTCCTCGGGCAGGTCCACAACATACGCATTGGATCCAACACGTTTCAACACTCGAAATAGACCGGCTCCGCGAGCTTGCAACTTCTTAACGGTTCTAGAGGAAAACCGTTCAGGTCTTACCCTGATCATGACATATTCACCCTCTTGGAACTCTCGGTGGTGTCGATGTGCATCGGCTAGCTCCTTATACCGTGCATTGCTGGCCTCAATGTGACGACAGATGTCGTCATGCAGACTCCTAACATGCTTAGCAAAAGAAAAAAAAACACACGGATGCACACACAACCCTACACAAACCTAATGTTAGTCCGACCCAATCATATGCAAGGTGGTCCAGGACATCCGAATGTGTGCCATGCATGCATTTGACATAACCGGAGGTTAATGTCATGGTGGACTCCTAGACATCCTACGATGCACCAATCATGGACATTGGGTTTGGATGTGGGAAGTCCGGGAGGTTTGGGTGGTTTAGGTGGACCGGGGGAACCAAAGTCTTCATTACTCCCAAATGACGGTTCGGACCTATTACCATGTGAAGGTTGCCAGGCCCGAGTAGGAGGAGTGTGATAGTGGACTTCCTTAAAGAGGTGGAATGGAGGTTGTGGGCCAAGGGGTCCACGAAGAAAGGGATCGAAGGGATCAAAGAATGTGTGACCCCTCGATATGGATTCCCTCATCTCAAGATCCCATGTGTGGAAGTCTAGAAGGTGTTGTTGATCTCCTTCATCTATGAAGGGAGATGAGACGGTGGGGGTATGATGGTGGACCCTCTCAAAAAGGTGGAGTAAATATGGTGGGTCACGGGGTCCACAAGAAAATGGGTCGAAGGGATCAAAGAAGGTATGACCCCTCGGACTAGGCTTCCACAAATCACTGTCCCACATTTGGAAATCTTGGAGGTGTAAATGATCACCTTCATTCATTGTGAGAGGTGGGATGGCAGTCATAGGTAGAAAGTAAGATTCCTCCCTTGGGCAAATGGGAATGAACTCGGGCTCGGCCGGCATAGGGAGGAGTAGAAGAACCTCCGTGGTAACATGACCCACGGTGTACACGGAGGTGATGGACCCTAAAGCGGGATGAGTGAAACTACGACCTGTGGGTCAGTCGAAGCCTGGAGCCAACAAGTGCATAAATGTCCACTGCCGGTCTAACCCTTTAAGAAGGTCATCCAATGTATCCACATAGTGACTAGACCGGAAAGTGGTGTGAAATGAATTGATTGGCACCAGAGGTAGGATAGGGTCCATAGATGGGAAGGGAAGTGGGAGCAAGCCCTTCTTGAGCCAGCTAAGAAGCGGCTCGGCTATGACAAGCATACCCGTTAGAAACACGGGTGGCTCGGGCTGAGGGGGCTTAGAATAAAGATCGGAGAGTGGGGCTTCTCCAACCCTTTTGTCCCTTAGGGCTAGAGATGTCCGAGTGGGACACTATCCGGCGTAGTGGCCGAACCCCTGGCAGCGATAACACTGCTGTCGTGACCCACTATGCTCCCTGATAAGTGGGGCCCTACCCTTATCCTCCGGACGGACAGGGGGTGTAAGCAATGGGGCTCTCGTGGGTGGGAGAAGAGGACCCACCATGATGGGGAGAGGACCTTGGGGTGGAACCCTAAATGGTACTGGGTTGGGACTACCAATTACTCCCTCCTTAGGCTCGTGCTTGGTTCCATCCCGGCCAGGTGGTTGGCAAGGGGGAATCAGGGATTCGATATAATCACACCTCTTATCCAGTCTATCCGCAAAGATTTGGAAGAGTTCGGCAATGGTGGGGTTTGGAGTAGGAGTAATGTGGTGGACTCTCCCATATGAACGTGGCTTAGTCGTGGACCTAGGCTCTCCTACATGCGCGGCGCATTGCCTCCGATTATGTCCCACTTGGGTGGAGGTGATTGGGTGGGGTCGGTTGGAGGTGATCGGGCCGGGTAGGTAGACCTTCCTAAGTTCATCCTTCATCTCATGCCATGACTCGATGGGCCTTTGCCTCCTAACCTCCCTCATGCGCTCAATGCTCTCCCATTTCCAGGCGACTTTCTGGACAAGCCTCTCTCGGGTAAAACTAACTTGCATGGCATCGGACATGGTGTAACAGTCAAAATATTTGTCCATGGTGGCCTCCCAATTGAGGTAGTCGCCCGGATCATTAGAGCCATAAAAATCCGAGGCTTCGGGCCTACGGAAGGGGAGAGGATGGTTGATAAGCCCATGGATAGACCAACGGCCATATTGCCCGGGTGATTGGGAATCCATGGGAAATTGGGGGGAACTACATGTTGGACATGCCGACACTTGGACAAGACCGACTGACTCTTATTGGACTACACACGAACTAGGAGACACAAACTTATGCAAACACCGACTAATGCACCTAGACCTAAACCAATATTCGGTACGTGGCGGAGTTAATCGATCCGAAGATCACTCCCGCAAGTGTGCGACCTCCCGATAGGCGTAGCCTAACGTTCGGACAACACCTTTTAAGATACCAAATTATCGAGATGAAATGTAATTTTAAAACACCTTTTTTTTGTTTTGAAAATAGTGATGATCCTAGACTTGACTTAGACTATGCAAGACTTATGCAACGACTACCCTAGACTATGCAAGACTCATGGAGAAGGTGGAAAGGCTTCGAGGAGAAAGGTCAAGCCGAAAACATGATAGGCAAAAAGAGAAAGAAGTGGATGAGGATGAAAATCGTCACGTTAAGAGATTCCGTAATGGGAACGGTAACGGATAAAGAAATGAAAATGAAAACGGAAAGAATAAAGATAAAGAAGAAGAAAGAATGGAAGTCTCCACGGCTTGCTCATTTTGTTAAAAATTTGGGCACTCGCAGATGAATGTTGGAAGCGTCTCGGCGTTTGCCTCAAGTGTGGAAGCTGGGAACATCGCTCGCCCATATGTCCTCTCATAAATAAACGATCTTCAAGGGATAACAACGGACGTAGGAAGCGAGGTCGATTAAATGCCATCCTAGACAAGGAAGGTGAAATGATAAAAGGTACCCTCTTAACCCATTCACCTTACGTTAATTTTTAATACATTAAAGTACGTACACTCTCCACAATCCATGTATTGAATTTGGGGACCAAATTCCTCTAAGTGGGGGAGGGTGTAGTGCCCCAGAATTTTAATAAATTATTTATGATATAATTAAGAATTTTTTGGAATTATTAAGGGTCTAAATGAATTAATTAATGAATATTGGGTTAAATAAATCATTATTAAGACCAAATATGGTAAAAAATTAATCCAGCCTTAATAAATAAAGCCCAATAGATTCAAGGACCAAGCCCATTAAATTTGGGCCATATTCTAGAAGGTTATTTAGCCTATTCACGAATTTTAAGGATAAATACTATTTTTATAGATAAATATATATATAACGAATAAAAGAGTTTTATTAAATTGAAAACTTTGCACATGTTGGATGTAACGGTCTATCGGGCGACCGCTACAGTGGTGTAACGCACCTAGGCACGACCGTCACACTCTGCTGATTCCGTAAGTTGAAGAACTTGCAAAAAGATTGGAACTTTGGAGATCATATCTGCAAGAGAACTAATTAGGAGAACATGTAAGGTTACTAGGGACTCTTAGGGATCAGGTTTTGGCCAACTAAGGACTCTAGAATCGATCTAATCCTCAAACCCTAGCCAAATCTCTATAAATAGGACCAGTTCTGAACTGAGCGACCCTTACTTTTGGCTCGTGAAGAAACAAGGTAAGGAGATAGAATCTTAGGTAAGTTCTTTAGAATATTTTATTCCTAATACTTTAGACTAACTACCCTCAAAATTTCATGTTAGGAGATCAAGTAACCAAGGAGATAAAGGCTTCTAAAGTCGCTGATTCGGTCATAGCAACCCAGGATTCAGAGTAAAGGATCGCTGAAGATCAGGAAAATAGAGAGCTTAAACGAGGTAATTAGAGTTAGATGCTTTAGAACTTTTTATTCCCCTTAGTATCATCTTCTTAACCTCCAAATTTCACGTCCTTAGGTCAAGAGGTTGAGGAGTTAGAGAGACGTGAAGTTGCTAAAAAACTACAGGAAGAAGGGAACTAGGGCGTGTCTTGAAGATTCAAATTAGAAGTTTAAAGCTCAGTTAAGAGATTGGTCATCTCATGAACGGCAAAAAAAATGTGTTGGCGATAAAAGCGCTCTGATTTTGATTGATTACATGCATTACAGATTATGAATTTCATGTTTTAGAAAGTTCATGCATATATGCATATCTTTAGCTTTTTTTTTTAAGCCAACACCGACCAGATAGGATGAGCTTAGGTCGAGTGCACCCACCCTCAGAGAGGGGGAGTGTTCTCACTCCTCCTAATTCACCCTATGGTCCTAATTTTTATTAAGTGAGTGGAACAAAGTACATTGTCATAGGGGCATACCCCTAAGAAAACAATGGGCTAAAAATGAAAGCCCAAACAACCTTACATGGGAATTAGACACTAGAACTAGAATCACAGACACTACAAAATTATTGACTTCGAAAAGAGGGCAGACCTGCCATATCCACTCTAAAGACTCCCTTGCACAGCTGAGGTAAATCCTTTACTTTGGTATAGACTATGTTAGTAGTCATGCTGCTAGCATGAGAGGCCAGAGAATCCGCTAGCGGGTTCCCTTCCCTAAATATATGATGAAGCTCGCTTCCACTTTCTTGGAGAAGAGACAGAGTTTTCTTCCACCATGGGTAAAGTGTCCAGTTATGACATATTCCATTCCGACAAGCATCCACCAGAAGAACACAATCTGAAAAAGTTGCCAAGAGCTTGATTCCACCATACTTTGCAATTGCCAGCCCATCATGAAGTGCTCTGCATTCTGCCATCAAACTATTTCCTACGCCATAGTTGAAAGCAAATCCAACAATTAAATCTCCAAAGTGATTCCTTATACATCCGCCTCCACCACATCTGCCGGGATTTCCTTTAGATGCCCCATCCACATGCAAAGTGTACCCCTATTTGGCCAAGTTGCAGTAAACCTTAATTGGCTGCTTGACCTGTACCCGAGGAAACAGACCAAATGAAGCTAAGCAACCGACTTGGGCAGGAGAAAGGGGCCTGTGAAATTTAAATTTATCAAGAGCCATCTGAACAGAAGATAGAATCTTACTTTTAATAAGGGTGGTATTGATGGGAACCCCTTCATATTTCGAAGCACATCTCTGCTTCCAAATTTCCCAAAGCATCAGAAAGGCTGAATACATTTCAGCTAGGCAAAATGCTGATTGCATTCGGGTAGCAGACAAAAGATTCCAGCATCTGCCAGTGATTTGGTCACCGAGCCATACATTATTACTGACAAGGGGCTGTAGCCAATCCCATAGATCTGAAGCCAAGCCTCCATGAATGAAAACATGGTTGAGATCTTCATAATCTGGATAGGAGCAGCAACTGCATTTGGAAGCCATCTGGATGCCACAGTTGATGACCCTGCTATCTACTGGAATTACCCTGTGGATTAACTTCCATATGAAAATAGCTGACCTAGGATTAAAGGCAGAATGTCATAATTTAGCCCAAGCTGGTCTTCTCATCCCTCTAGTACGAATAAGATTGTAGGCTGATTTAATAGAGAAATTACCTTTAGCAGTTTTCATCCAAAAACATAGATCAACCTCATTGTTGAAAAGGATGTTAGGAATATGAAAATCATCTCCAATAAAGTTCCAAGCCAGATGATGATTATTACTAATTACTTCTCTAATCGAGACATTGGGGATTGAAAGCCCAATATCCCTATTACTAACCTGTTCAGCACTAATAGCAATACCATTTCCAGTCCAGTTGTCTCTTAGAAAGTCTATTGTTTCTCCAGACCCTGCAATCCACCTACTATTTTCCAAAAGGATATCTCTAGCCTGCCTGAAAACAGATAGAGGCATACCTGCAGGAAATGATTTAATACTATTCGCAATATGAGACTTAAGAAATCTTTGTCTAGCATATTGAGACCAGAGAGAAGATCCATAGACAATGTTCCATAACATCTTGACAGAAAAAGCAGTATGGACAGACGATAGATCCCTGAATCCAAGGCTGCCCTCTATGCGAGGCTTCTGAATATTAGACCATGCAATCCAGTGCCTGCGGTTAGTTCCATGTTTCCCTTGCCAAAAGAAAGTTGCACATTGGCTATCCATGAAGTTGATTATCTTTTTTGGTATGAAACGGGCTGATGCAAGATAAACTGGCATGCTTTTTAAGACTGAATCAATAAGAACTGCTCTGCCCGCTTGAGACAGCAACTTGGATTGCCAACCTTCTAACGTGGTTTGAATTCTTTCAACAAGAAATTTAAAGTCAGAACACAGGTATCTGCCCTTTTTAATAGGAATTCCAAGATACTTAAATCCAGCAGATTGATATTTATATCCAGCTAATGTTCGAATAGCTTGAATTAGAGAAACATGGGCTTTAGCTGACAGGATGAAACAGCTCTTAGCTACATTGACCTTTTGCCCTGAGCAATTTTCATATTTATTGATAAACTGTTGAAATGCCACTATGTTACTTCTGATGGCATTTAGAAATACCAATGAGTCATCAGCATATAACAGATGGGAAATCTACATTGTACTTCTGGGCCCAGCATAGCCTTTTAGGCTTCCAGAGTGAAATAATGCAGATAATCCTCTGCTTAATACCTCCGATGCTATTATAAAAAGGTATGGGGCAATTGGATCCCCTTGCCTGATGCCTCTGCTGGACTTGAAGAAGCCAGAAACATATCCATTAAAATTGATTGAGAACCAGCAATTATATAGAAGCATACCAATAAGGGATGTGAACCTGGTGCTGAAACCGAACTTTCTCATTATTGATAATATAAAGTCCCATTCCATTCTATCATATGCTTTAGCCATATCTAGCTTGATAATCATGTTGTGACCCCTAACTTTCCTGTTAATATCCATCATCAGCTGTCTAGCAAGGGATACATTGTCCAAGATAAAGCGCCCTTTCACAAAAGCACCCTGCTCCTTTGATATTATGTTAGGCATACCTTTAGCCTAACCAAGGATAAAAGACATCATCTTGATCATTCACTGCGACCTACGCATATATCTGGCCTTTACTTCATTTATCATGGCAAGACTAGTTAGTAATTGTGATTCTTCTTGCATGGACATGGTTCCTTATCTTTATCCCCAGCAGAAGCTCTGACGGATTAGGGTAGGACCGTCACATGACTGTAACGGCCTTACGATAAGCCGTCACACTCTTTGTTGTGTTTAATTGATCAGTTGTCTCTGACGCACCATAGCAGGAGCGTTACAATACTATAATGGCCCCTCGACAAACCGTTACACGGACTGTAATGCGCCTATGCTAGACCGTTATAACACTATTTTCTGTCAACTCGAGACAGAATGGAAATTAGTCAAAGTCTACTTATAAATAAGCCTAGTTATCTAAGTTTTGACCTGATATCATGACTTTGAGTTTATTTATTGATTCATGATAAGAATTACATGATTACAAGCATCTTGAGTTATTTTAAGTTATGTTAATTTCATTGGCTAAAACTCTATAGTTTGTATTTAAATTATGATTGTAGATGATGTATTGACGGAGTTTTTATCATAGTTTTACATCGTTTCACAGCCTTTTCTCTCTATAGAGTCATTTTCTTTAAGTACATGGCATATATTCCGGTATATGGCCATTAGTTCACACTTTACACTATAGGAACATTATCTTGAACATGAGGACCTCTCTTTGGGATATTCCTTCTAATGGACTAGGAAATCTTGTTTCAAGGCCTCCGTAATTCTCCGCGAGCCTGGGATTCCCACTAGGACGCCGAGTTGGTTGTACCATGAAAGCCCAATCATTAGAAAACACTATCGATGGTTTCTGGTTTTCGGATATGTAACGGATCAACGTTGGACCGTCAGGCTCATCTAACGGCCCAATAAATGACCGTCACATGTACTGAGTCCATCTTTATTGCTTCCGGATTCAGATCATTGTAACGGCCCAACACTGGAGCGTCACGTGAATGTAACGGCCCAGTATTAGACCGTCACAGTTCTTGAGTACATTAACCCGAGGTTTGACCAAAGGGTTGATATTCTAAAGTTCCTAGATGGGTTATTGATGGTCTAGGACTTGTCATATTGTCCAAAGAAACTTAATTTAAATTATGAAAGTTAAGGAATGCACTGTTATGCTGTCGAATTGTTTCTATAAGCATAACCTTGTCTAAAATCATTCTTGATCTCTCATATTCTTAATTGAATTATTCGTTCTTTGATAATTGTTGTCATGAGCTTATTGATTGAACTTATTACATTCTTGGTCATACTTTATTGTTGCACTCATGGAAGTAGCTTGATTTATACGTGAAGATGCAGTTCGGGTGCTGATTGTGTCCAAGGGCTCTATGCTAGTCCCCTCGGCTGATTACCGAAAACATACTATTATAAACCATGGGGTATAATCCTACTGGCGTCGCATTGCGCTGGGAGTACTTTCTTTATAAATAAATGAAATCCATGAGCACTCGTGAAAATCTAGTGAATTGTTAGACGATTGACGTTCTAGTGCATAACCTTTATGGTTATGAAAGTGAAAAGTGAAAGTGCATTCTCGTTACATTCTTGTTCATGAAAGGTCATATCATGTTCTTGTTACATTCTTGCTAGTTCATACTTGCTCTCATTCTATTTTAACGATCATCTTTGTTACTTTGGTTATTCGCATGATTGATCGCATTCGCATGATTTTACCTAAATTCTTTAGAGCTAAAATGCTAATTACTTAAACATTGCTAATTATGTTGATGCGAAGATACCTACTGGGCAAGTGTGCTCATTACCTATTTTTAATCTTTTTCAGGAGATGGAAGTGATACAAATTCGGATTCAGGTTATACAAGTAGCGGGTCCGAGAGCAAATGAAAGTCATATCAAATTGAGAGTGAAGACTTAGGAAGTCTACAATGTTTAGATCGAGTCTTTGTAATTTCTTATTACTTGAGTCCAGTATGATGAAGATAGTTGAATTAGTAATTGTACTTGAATATTTGATTATTAATGAAGTAAAGTTGGAGTTTGAGTAATTATTATGCGATTGCATTCTTATGTGTGATTGCCTTGCGCTCTGATCATTCTTGCTTGCTAGAGGCTTACCATGCCGGCTGTTCACGTTCCTCGAGCGAGTCTTCCGCTGTAATAAAGGGCTCAGGGCGTGACACCAGGAGACTGCCACTGTTGAGTAGCAGCCATCCATTTGACCGCCAAAGTCAATTAGCGGCCTTGTCCATGACCGCTATATTCTTGAGTTTTTACTGCGTCGACTCTATTCATTCGCTGCGTCAACCCTGTCAATAAACGATCCAGTAAACGACCGCTATTCCAAGAAACGGCCCTGGCATGACCGTTTCAGTCTCAAGTGTTCTTAACCCGAGGTTTGACCTAAGGGTTGAGTTTTCTATGTTCCTAGATGGTCTACTGATTATCTAGAGCCTAACAACTTATTCCAAAGTTATTTAATAAATTATGAAAGTTAAAGAATATGCCGTTATGCTGCCAGATTCTTTTCATAGCATGGTCTTGTTTTAAATCATTCTTTGAACTCTCATTATCATTCATTGGTGCGCTCTTTGCCTTGGTTGCATTCTCTTGAAATTATTGTTGAATTGTACATTATTGGCCAAACTTTACTATATTCTCATGAAAGTAGCTTGATCTATAACTTGAAGATGCATGTCACGCCAGAGCGCGGAAGGAACCCGATATACTTGACGAGTTATGTAATGCCCCGAAATTTTTATAGATTAATTTTGATATATTTAGGAATTTTCTGGAAATTGTTAAAGGCCCAAATGAAGTAATAAATGAATTTTGGCTTAAACAAGTCATTATTAAGGCCCAATTATGATGAACAATTAACCTAGCCTATTTAAATAAAGCCCAATGGATTTAAGGACCAAGCCCATGAAGTTTGGCCCATATTCTAGAAGATTAATTAGCTTATTCACGGAATATAGAGATAAATACCCATGGATTAGAAAATTAAGTGGATAATAGAATAAAAGAGTTTGAATTAATTCAAATTTGGTGACCAGGATCTGTAGCGGTCTAACGTGAAACTGCTACATAACAGTAAGCGGCCCATTAATCAACTGCTAATTCCTGTCAGTTCCGTGAGTAAAAGAAAGAGCAAAAAGATTAGATTTTTGATGGGTTATCACCTAGAGATTGAGGTGGGAGTACTAGTAAACATTCCAAGGACTCTCAGTAGTCGACCTAAGGTTTAATAAGGACTCTAGGATCGTTCTAATCTTCAAACCCTAGCAAACCCTATAAATAGACCTTACATTTGACCTGCGCAACCCTTACGTTTGGCTCGCATAGAATCAAGGTAAGAAGGTATTATTTTGGATAAGTTAATTAGAAGTTTTTATTCCCAATACATAGGACTAACATCCCTCAAAATTTCATGCTAGGAGATCAAGCACACAGGGAGTTAAAGGCGCTCAAAGTTGCTGGTTCCACATTGGCGACCCAGGAAACTGAGCAAAAGTCCGGTGAAGATAAAGGGATTAGGGAACCAAATAAAGGTAATTAGCATTAGTGCCTTTAGAACTTTTTGTTCCCCTTAGTATCTACTTCTTACCCTCCAAATTTCACGTCTATAGGTCAAGAGAGTAAGGAGTTAGAGCAGCGTGGAGTTGTTGACTTATCACAAGAAGTGCAGACCTAGGATTGACTTCCAATCGGAAATTCTAAGCCTAAAGGCCTTAACAGAGGTAGGTCATCTCATGAACGGCTAAAATATCATTCTAGGGATAAAAGCCCTCTTGTTTCACTAGATTTCATGAACTATGCATCAAGAATTTAATGTTTTATGCATATAGTATACATTCATGCATATTCTTAGCCCTAAATAAGTTAAGAGGAACTTTCTTGTTGATTCATAGAAAACCCATGCATCTTGTTAGCTTAACCTTCGTTCTATCATGATAGGGAAGTTTATACATGTTGATTTTCAGACATTATGTGTTTCAGACATAGTTTCATCTTATATATTTAAGTTTACTGTTAGACGTTCTCTAGCGGCCTTGTCTTCGACCGCCAACCTTTTGAAGTGGTCCTACGATAAACCGCTATACACTCTATAAATCCGATTTTTATGAAACCTCTGGCGGACCATAGATAGACCGTTAAAGATTCTCTGGCGGCCTTACGATAAACCGACAACTGTCTGTAACGGTTCTATAATAGACAACCAAGGTTTTGTTTTCTATCAACCCGAGATAGATTTAAGAGTAGCCCATTTAAACTTCTAGATAAGCCTAGTTAACTATGTTCTAACCTATTTTAATGTTATTTACTACTCTGAGTTTTTGTTTACTGATTCATAATAGTGATTTCATGTTGTTTATGGTACTTAGGAATTATTTTAAGCATATGACAGTTTCATGCCCAAAAACCATATAATCTTATATTACATTGTGGTTTAAACGCTACGTTGGTTTATCACAATACACATTCTCTTCTTATCTCAGAGTCATTTTTATAAGTACGTGGCATATATTCCGGTATATGACCATTAGTTACACTGTTGCACTATAGGAACATAATCTTGGACTTGATGACCTTTCCTTTGGATATTCCTTCCAATGGACTAGGAAATCTTGTTTCAAGGCCTCCGTAATTCTCCGCGAGCTTGGGATTCCCACTAGGATACCAAGTTGGTTGTACCATTAAAGCCCAATTATCTAGAAAGCACTACCGATGTTTTCTGAATTTCTGTCCAGTAACGGTTCAATACTCGACTGCTAAGGCCCATTAACGGTCCAGTATCTGACCGCCAAATTCTCTGAGTCCAAACTGATTTCTTTCTGGATTTATCCCACTCTACCGACCCAATATGAGACGGCCATATCAATATAGCGGCCTAGTTATAGACCACTAAGTTTCCTGAATACTGTTGACCCAAGGTTTGACCCAAGGGTTAATATTCCTATGATCCTAGATTGACTAATGATAGTCTAGGACTTGTAACCTTATTCAAAGACATCTAAGATAAAGAATGTACCATTATGCTGTCGAATTTTCTCCCAAGCATAACTTAGTTATTAATACATTTCTTGAACTCATGAATCTATATTTGGTTCATTCTTATTTGATGTTGAGTCTTGAACATTCATTGAACTTATTACATGCGTGTCCAACTTTATTGCTATATACGTGGAAGTAGCTTGATTTATACTTGAAGATGCGATTCGAGCACTGATTGTGTTCAAGGGCTCTATGCTAGTCCCCTCGGCTGATTGTCAGAAACATACTATTATAAACCATGAGGTATGATGCTACTGGCGTCACATTACGCTGGGAGTACTTTCTTTATAAATAAGTGAAATTATCCACGGCTCGTGAAGTGAAAATATCACAGAAATTCACGAAGTACTTGTTACTAAGTGAAGAGTACATTCTTGCTTGACTTGCTAGTACACTCCCGTTACATTCTTATTCATGAAAGGTCATAATTACATTCTTGCTCAATCATATCTTAACTTGATCATGTCTTGTTACTTTGGTTTATTCATGTGATTTATCGCATTCGCATGATTTTACCTTATTCTTTAGAGCAAAAATGTTAATCACTTTAATATTGTATTCATGTTGATGCGAAGATACTTATTGAGCAAGTGTGCTCATTACCTATTTTTCAATCTTTTCAGGAGATGCTAGTAGTTCAGATTCGGATTCGAGTTATTCAAGTGATGGATCCGAGAACGAATGAAAGTCACATAAGATTAAGAGAAGACTTAGGAAGTCAATGATGTCTAGATCGAGTTCATGTAATTTTTGTTGTGTCCCTGAGGTCATTTGAGTCATTCTGTGGTAACTTGGGTCATTCGACATCATTTTATATTCATATGAGTTCTGTGGTATTCTTGGTTTTGATAATGGCTAAACACTATTAGTCATTGATATCTTCCACTCTCATGTGATTGACATATGTGATGTTTTTATTCATGACAGATATGACAATGAATGGATAAGGAATCAAGTGGCAATGGCCAAAGTGAAAGCTAATTGATCGCGCCCAAGCAAGGATGCAAATCTCATCTCTCTTACAAGCAAAAGTTGACATTTCATATTCGGCTTGTCACTCATCCAAGGTCAATGCACAAAGAAGTATAGCCAAGAGAATCCAAGGTTAAAGACTCAGTTGATACCTTCTAGACTATCAAGGGTCATGCCACAAACATGCACGGGCTGCTAATGGAGTTGAACGACGGAGCTGAAGCGGATAACGGACCGACCCGGGGAAGCCTGGAATCAGCCCAGCTGGCGGTCGACCGCCAGCACAGGGGCGGTCGACCGCCCCAGCCAGCATCTGCCAGAATGTGTGTCTTTCAGTAGCGGTCGACCGCCAGCCATTAGCGGTCGACCAGAAACTCCAAGGACTAATCCTCTACAGCGATTCTCAGTGGAGGTCGACCGCCAGAAGCCACAGGTTGACCGCCAGCCCCGATGCAGCCATGTTTGACTTCGAATTCCACCTCGTGGCCAGCCCCTTTCCATGGATTTGTTTAATCAAAACTCACCTAATCTTCCATGATTTGTGGATCTTGTCTGGGGGGTGTCTATGGACCATTCAAGGTCTATAAAACCAACACATGAAGGGTTATAAACCCTAATGCTTCAAGGGGATTCAAGGGAGGGTACAAGGGTGAGAGGAGTTCGAGTACTGTAGCCGTGAACAGTACTCCGTGAAGAACTTTTCATCCTTTCCAAGGCATTCAAGTCCAGATCTGAAGCCATCTCAACCTCCAAGGAAGAAAAAGCAATCAAGACTCTCAAGGGTGATCTAAACTGCACCCTTCTTCCTCTTCATCAATTCAAGAGGATCAAAATGAAGATCAAAGCTACATCCAACACTCTCTCCATCAACTCAAGGTGATTTAAGTTCATATCTCAATCCAGCAACCTCCAAGGAAGAGTAGAAGCAAGAAAGGCTAATAAGGGAGATCAAAGAAGGCTGCAAGGGTGTGTTCAAGGGAGAGGAGTTCGAGTACTGTAGCTGTGAACAGTACTCCGGGAAGAAGTTCTTCATCAAATCTCCAAGTGATTCAAGCTACTTCAAAAGAAGATTCAAGCCCCAGTAATCTCAGACAAGATCCTTTCTCTTTGAGCATATTTCATATCTTGTTTGAGTGTTTTCATATCTTGTTCTTTTCCATTTCATTCAAACATTTGGGACTAAAGATCGTCCCTACCGGTGGTTAGTAGGAAGGCAATCGGAAGTTGTCTGATCTGCGGTGTTGACGTCCCTACCGGTGGTTAGTAGGAAGGCAATCGGTGGTCTTTCCGATTTGCGGTTCCGTACGTGGCACTAGTGGAGACTCACCGTATTTGGTGAGGGGTGGACGTAGGACTGGAAATTCAGTCCGAACCACCTTAAAATCTCGTCTGTTGTGGTTTGCTTGTGTGATTGCTTTATGTTAGATGCATGCTTAGGTTCAATATCTATATTGCGTAATCATCTTGCCAAGCAAATCATTCGTGTTCTTCGTCAAGCTAGTTATATTCCACTGCTTATTTCATCATCTAGCTTTAAAGAGGGTTGCATTGCGAAAAGAGGGGCAGATCTATTCACCCCTCCCCTCTAGATCCGCTGTCCACTACACAACAAGTGGTATCAGGGCCTAATCTCTCATTATGGGGTCCAACGACCTTGAGGGAAATGGTGGATCAGCGTCTAAGGGTTATTTACCTGAAGGACATTCTGTGAATAGGCCTCCTTATTTCACTGGATCTAATTATCCCTATTGGAAACATCGTATGAAGGTGTTCATTCGCGCCCAAGACTACGAACTTTGGCGAGTGATCAGCAAAGGTCTGTATGAGCTTACAGATAATGAGGACTTGTGGACCAAAGAACAGATAAGGCAATCCACTGTCCACTGGAGTGCCAAACACATCATGCAATGCTCACTCCATCCAGTTGAATTCTCAAGAGTGGCTACCTGCGCATCTGCAAAACTAATGTGGGACAAGCTAGAGGTAATCTACGAAGGAACCTCTCAGGTACGAGAAACAAAAGCCAACATTTTAGTTTCTGAATATGAAATGTTCCGCATGAAGCCTGATGAATCAATTCAAGATATGTATGCTCGATTGACCGTGCTTACTAATAGTTTAATTGATTTGAGAAAGAAATATTCAGAGCAAGAAATTGTAAGGAAAATTCTCAGATCGTTAACTCCAGCATGGCACACAAAGGCTACCGTGGTTGAAGAATCGAGAGATCTCACAACTTCCAAGGTAGATGAACTCATTGGGTCATTGATGACCTATGAGATCAACCTCAAGAACAAAGAGGCTGAGGCACCTAAGAAGAAGTCCCTAGCTCTTAAAGCAGGACCCAGCGGTCATGGCACTTCCGATGAAGGTGAGGATTCGACAAGTGAGCGAGAAGAGGATGACTTAGCCATGCGCACACGTAAGTTCAAAAAATTCCTGAGAAAGGAAGGTAAGAGCTTCATGAGAGAAATGTCAAAGGTAAGAAATGGTTTCAAATCTAATTCTTAAAACTCTAAAAAATCTGATAAAATCATTTGTTATTCTTGCAACAAATCAGGGCATTTCAAGAATGATTGTCCTGACAGATTCAGAAAAGCTGACAAATGGAAGGGCAAGAAGAAGAACAAGGCCATGGTGTCCACATGGAGCGATGAAGAGGAAAGTGATGACGGAACCAGCTCCTCGGATAAAGAAAAAGAAGATTTCTATCTTAGGCCAAAGGTGATGAAGAAACTGAGGTAAATTCTCTATTTGAAGATTATACAACTGATGATTGGGAGGATGCATATATACAACTCATGGAAAAATATGAAATGTACAAAAAGGAGAATAAATCATTGAAAAAGAAAATTAACTCATTTGTGCATGATCATAATATGAATGATAAGAATGCTCTACTTGAGACTGAAATTGAAGATCTTAAGAAAATGATTGAGGATTTGGAGGAAGGAAGAAAAGAAATGGCCGACTTGGAAACTGAAAATGAGGATTTGAGAAATGAGATTGATAGCATGAAGCTCAAAATGCAAAGCTATGAAAAAGATAGTAAATTGAGCAATGAAAAGTATGAAGCTGTCAAACAAGTCAACATTCAACTTCTTCAAAATATTGAAAACCTACAAAAAGAGTTGAAGGATAAACAATAATCTTTAGAAAAGTTTGTGGATGGAAGAGAAAACCTAGATGCTTTGCTAGGTACTAGAATGAACTTCAACAAGGAAGGGTTGGGTTTTGAACCAACAAACAAAAGGCCAATTGGGCTCAAAACTGTCACATTTGTTTCATCTTTCGAAGCTTCCACCTCAAACACAACTCCCACACAAAACCAGCAAAAATAAAAGGAGAAAGGAAAAGAAAAGATTAAAGAGGCAGTCACCAACATTCCCAAAAAGCCTGTCCAAAAACCTAAGAAAGGTCGACCTTCCCCACAGCATAGGTCAACACTTCCTTGGCCATTGCATGCTCAATCTTCCAGATATCACCAAAACTGGATTGCTCATTCATATAGGCCAACACCACCATACTTTCGAAGAAATTGTGATTCATGTGTTCATCAATCCTATAACTTTCAATCTTCTAGGTGGCAAAACAATCACTTTCAACCCAAAAACAACTAATGGCCACAATGGGTTAAGAAGCCAATTTCATCAAACTTTCACAAAATCCAACAAAGAGCCTCTAAACAAAAAGGAAATGTCAAAGCTGAAAAGAAAAACCAAATCCCTGCTTTAAGCAAACAAAACATGAATGTTAGAAAGGTTTGGATTCCAAAAGAAATGGTTTCATATTTTAAAAATATTAAGAGTTTGATGGGACCAAAAATTGGTTGGGTTCCAAATACAATTGCTTAATTGTTTGTGCAGGAATGTCTTGCAGCCATGCATAATAGGTGGTATCTTGATAGCGGCTGTTCAAGACACATGACTGGAGACAAAAAAAAATTTTATCTCTTGGAGGAAAAGGAAGGAGGAAACGTTACGTTTGGAGGGAATAACAAAGGAAAAATCATTGGAACATGTAATGTAGGTAAGAACCTCTCCAACTCCATTAGAAATGTGTTGCTAGTTGAAGGTTTGAAATATAACCTACTTAGCATAAGTCAATTGTGTGATAAAGGTCATAAAGTGTTGTTTGACTCTCATGAATGCAGAATTCTTGAACCAAAATCTGATAAGGTAAAATTTTCTGGTAAGTGAGTCAATAATGTTTACATGATTGACTTAGATGATCCTGCTCATTTAAATCTTTATCTTGCTGCACCAAAATCTGAAATTGCTTGGTTATGGCATCGTAGACTAGGACATGCTAGCTACAATGTCTTACATAAATTGTTAAAGCATTCAATGGTGAAAGGGTTGCCTGAATTATCATTTAAACAAGAAAACAAGTTGTGTGATGCATGTGCCCTAGGTAAACAAAAAAGAAAATCTTTCAAGGGAAGATCTAAAAATACATCATCCAAACCACTCGAGCTAATTCATATGGACTTGTTTGGTCCAACCCGAACTGCTAGTTTAAGTGGTAGAAAATATGGATATGTCTTGGTGGATGAATTCTCTAGGTTCACATGGGTTTTCTATCTCACACATAAAAATGATGTTTTTGATGAGTTTCAGGCGCTCTACATGAAGATAAAGCAGGACGGTGTGTTCAAGATCTCCAAGATTCAATCTGATCACGGTGGTGAATTTGAAAACACTGACTTCTATAATCTTTGCAGGGCTGAAGGTATTTCACATCAATTCTCTTCACCAAGAACGCCGGAGTAAAATGGTGTAGTTGAAAGGAGAAACCGAACACTTGTAGAGATGGCAAGAACCATGCTTGCTGAACGGCAACTTCCAAGGAGGTTTTGGGCCGAAGCGATAAACTCGGCATGTTACATTATCAACCGCTCTATGGTAAGGTCACACACCAAAAAGACTCCTTATGAGTTGTTGAAAGGTAAAAAGCCCTCTCTCTCACATATGAAAGTGTTTGGGTCAAAATGCTTCATCCACAACAATGACAAAAGAGACTTAGATAAATTCGAGCCCAAGAGCGATGAAGGTATATTCCTTGGATATTCTGATAGATCTAGGGCTTAAATAATTTACAATATCAAAAGTCAAACTGTGGAAGAATCACCCCATGTTTCCTTTGATGAATATCATGATTCTAACAATGATAACTCTTGCAGGAAAAACGATGAAGATGGGGAATTCCTAAACATGAAGGACAAGAGTGATCCTCCACAAGAAGAAATAAAAGAAGATGGTGACCTAGCTGAATCAAGTAATGCAAGGGATCAAGCTCTAGGGGAAGGTAACGATTCTCCAAACATTAGAATTCTTAAGGATCATCCCTTGGAAAATATCATTGGCAGCTTGAATGACCCACCTAGAACAAGGTCACATTTTAGAATTGTGGAAGAACTAGATCAAATTGCTCTTGTCTCTCAGCTTGAACCCAAAAACATTGATGAAGCATTAAAAGATGAAAACTGGATAAATTCAATGCAAGGCGAGTTAAACCAGTTTGACAGGAATAAAGTCTGGCATCTTGTTCCTAGACCTTCATCACAATCTGTCATAGGCATTAAATGGGTCTTTAGGAATAAACTAAGTGAGGAAGGCAAGATAATAAGAAACAAAGCTAGATTGGTGGCTCAAGGGTATAATCAAGAGTTTGGGGTAGATTTTGATGAATCTTATGCCCCAGTTGCTAGACTCGAAGCCATCAAAATTTTACTTGCCTTTGTATGCTCCCTTAGAATAAAGCTGTATCAAATGGATGTCAAAAGTGCTTTCTTGAATGACTTGATCAAAGAAGAAGTCTATATTGAGCAGCCCCCTGGCTTTGAGAATTCTAACAATGCAGATTTTGTATACAAGCTAGACAGGGCACTTTATGGACTTAAGCAAGCACCAAGAGCTTGGTATGAGAGACTAAGCTCGTTCCTCATTGAAAAAGGGTACACACGAGGTAAGGTAGATCAAACACTTTTCACCAAGAAGCAAGGTAAGAATATCTTGATTGTTCAAATTTATGTTGATGACATTATGTTTGGTTCTACAAAATCTAAAATGTGTGAGGAATTTTCTAATCTCATGACTAGCGAATTTGAGATGAGCCTAATGGGAGAACTTCAATTCTTTCTCAGTTTGCAGGTCAACCAAGGAGAAGATGGTTACTTCATAAGCCAAGCCAAATACATCAAGGAGCTGCTAAAATGATTTGACACGGCAAACAGCAAAATCATTGCAACTCCAATGAGCACCTCAACTTCACTGGATTCGGATGAAAATGGTAAATTGGTGGATGCAAAGGTCTATAGAGGTATGATTGGTTCTTTGCTTTATTTGACTGCATCCCGACCAGATATCCAGTTTAGTGTATGCCTTTGTGCTAGATTTCAAGGTAGTCCTAGAGAATCTCATTTGACTGCCGTCAAACGTATCCTTCGATATCTTGCCGGCACTCAAGATTTGGGATTGTGGTATCTGTCATCATGTGATTTATCTCTTATATCTTATTTTGATGCGGATTACGTTGGATGCAAGCTGGATCGTAAGAGTACTAGTGGCTATTGCCAGTTTCTAGGCGGGTGTTTAGTTTCTTGGGCCTCCAAGAAACAACACTCGGTTGACCTCTCAACCGCGGAGGCAGAACATGTTGCTGCGGGGAGCTGTGGCACCCAAGTGTTGTGGATTAACCACCAACTCCAAGACTACTTGGTGGATCTTGGTTGTGTCCCGATTCTGTGTGATAACACTAGTGCTATCAACCTTGCAAAAAATCCAGTCCAGCACTCTACGACTAAGCATATTAAGATTAGGCATCACTTCATTAGAGACGAGGTCAGTAAGAAAAATTTTGAACTGCATTTTGTTGATACTCTAAATCAAATTGCTGATATTTTCACCAAGCCCTTGTGTAATGATAGGTTTTCAACACTCAGAAGGGAGCTTGGTCTTTGCCGACCTCAGGCCAATAAGAATTTGAAATGATGATCATGTTCAATTAGTTGTGTGTTTTGCACGTTGGTATTCATTTATTGTTTATATGTCAATATGTCTTTTTACATATGGTGTCGCATTGCATGTAGTTGCATAATCAAGTTGAATCTATATTCCCAATGCATTGCATGGTTTGTGTCGCATCATTCTTGCATGGCCATGGTATATCAAATGTTGATGTATGGAAGGGCAGGTTATGCTTGTCTCGAAGCACTCAATATGCGTGAGGTTTCACCTCCGCCAAGTACCATGTGTCAATGTCGCATATAGGCCATATAGTATGGGGGAGTTGTCCTTTTACAGCATTCATGCATATAATTCATATTCATTCTGTGGCATTTAATAAGTGTACAACCATGGGTTGGGTCATACATTTCATTTCTACGACCTTCATGAGTGACTAGGTCAACCTCCTTTGTCATTCCACTTGATTGCAAACATAACTCCTTCGTGCATCCATTGTATATCCTTAGGGGGAGTTTTGTTGATTCTCTTAACCTCTTGCAAACTGCACTTCAGTGGCTTACAGTCTGGTTTGAGTTCATGAGATAGACGGACATATGGTGTAAGAGCTTTCTATTATATGACCTAATGATTGTCCATTCAATGAAAATGGTTCAGATTTAATGATTTCCTTGTAGTTCTGATATATCTTGTTTGAAATCATCTATGTTCTGTAGTTTTAATAGACTTTCACTAAAGACTGCATGTTATGTCTTGAATGACTATCCTGAAATCTGAAAATCCAGACTTCATGACAATCTTGGTGATACACTAGAGCTTAGTATTGTTTCTAAACATCTTGATGAGCTGGAATTCTTGAAAATCAATTTGCAGAGCAATGATAGTGTTGCACGGAGAAATATGTCACGTCATCAAATCAAGTGACGAATGATATGTCATGATGTGCCTTTATTATCTCTGTCTTAATTCATCTGGACTCTAGGCAGAGCAATGGCATAATTGCTGAGAAACATATCTTCTCATCAATGAAATAAGTTTGGATATGTCATAACGTGACTTTGCTATCTCTGTTCATTTTGAAGCATCATAGTCAGTCTTACCAAATACCTAGGAATACTGGCGTCTAAACAACGTGTATTCTTACGGCTTGGAGGCATGTACTAGACTTGATTGCTCGTAAAATATGAGTCATGTGCCTTCAAATTAAAAAGATATTGAAAATCAAATTTGTTTAACTCATAAAATTCCATGCTTTAGTCATGATTGTTTAGCCTCAATACTCGTTTTTAGTGTTATTCCCTTTGTAGTTACTGAATATGGATATATAAGACAAGGGACGCTTAAACATTATCATGATATGCACATTTGGTTCATTTCTATTACATCTTGGATGTAGCTGCTTTTCGAACTCTGTTGATGAATTCGGATTTCATTAACTTTGAACCATATATATTGCTCACGGTCTATTTCAGGTTTGCATATATTGGCTTGCTCTTAACTCCTTTCAGCTCTGGTCTCACAGACATTTTACTATTATCACTCTTTTTTTGCTGTTGGCAAAGGGGGAGAATTCTTTGTGTGAGTCCTTTGTTAGAGCTATATGCGTTATCGCATTGTCAAAGGGGAGAGCTTATGTGCTTTGTGAGTTGTCATGGGGGATGTGTGAATGGTGTACGGGGAGAGTCGAAGGGGAGAATCCATTGTTCACTTTGCATCTCATATGTGTATGTGATGAGGTTTGCATAATTGCATAGCATTCATATCATAATTGCCTTCACATGCTATTACTATCATGGATCTTGAGCTGCATATGTTGCATTTGTTATAACTTGTGCCATTTTAGACATTTCTATCACATAATGACTCACAGTGTTGCCATCATCAAAAAGGGGGAGAATGTTGTGTCCCTGAGGTCATTTGAGTCATTCTGTGGTCACTTGGGTCATTCGACATCATTCTATAGTCATATGAGTTATGTGGCATTCTTGGTTTTGATAATGGCTAAACACTATTAGTCATTGATATCTTCCACTCTCATGTGATTGACATACGTGATGTTTTTATTCATGACAGATATGCCAATGAATGGACAAGGAATCAAGTGGCAATGGCCAAAGTGAAAGCTAATTGATCGCGCCCAAGCAAGGATGCAAATCTCATCTCTCTTACAAGCAAAAGTCGACATTTCATATTCGGCTCGTCACTCATCCAAGGTCAATGCACAAAGAAGTATATCCAAGAGAATCCAATGTTAAAGACTCAGTTGATACCTTCTAGACTATCAAGGGTGATGCCACAAACATGCACGGGCTGCTAATGGAGTTGAACGACGGAGCTGAAGCGGATAACGGACCGACCCGGGGAAGCCCGGAATCAGCCCAGCTGGCGGTCGACCGCCAGCATAGGGGCGGCCGACCGCCCCAGCCAGCATCCGCCAGAATGTGTGTCTTTCAGTAGCGGTCGACCGCCAGCCATTAGCGGTCGACTGAAAATTCCAGGGACTAATCCTCTACAGCGATTTTTTTTTTTATAAAGCCAGTCATCTAGGAAGAGAATAGGGAGAGTGCACCCCCATCCAAAGGACGGGAATGTTCTCACTCCACCAATCACCTACTAGATGCTCATTTTATTGCTATCAAAGTGTGGTTACATCATCAATAGAGGATAAAGCCTCTTGTATATGAAATGAAGAAACTCCTATACAAGCTTAACACGGATGTTTGGCAAACCCCAAGCATCAACTAAAATAAACCCCTTGGCCAACAATGGCAACTCCCGAAAACATGAAAATACAGAGCTACTACCCTTTGCAACTGCATAGTTAGCTAATGCATCTGCCACTTGGTTAGCCTCTCTATAGGAATGAACAATAGGACAGTTAAATGTTGGAAATAGTTGAAGAAGATCCTACCACCAGGGAAGAAGGGTCCACGGGGGGTCTCGTTTTGAAGCCAGCATATCAATTAGAGCCATTGAATCAGTATATATCACAGCCAAAGAGATGCCATGAACTTTTGCCAGCCTTAAACCATCCAACAAAGCACGACCTTCTGCAGCCATATTTGTTCCAGAGCCATAGAAGAAAGCAAAACCCATAATGAGTTTCCCATTTTTGTCTCTGAAGCAGCCACCCCCTCCTACTAAACCTGGGTTCCCCTTACTAGCACCATCCACATTTAGAGCCAAACCTTCAGCAGGAGCAACCCATCGAACACGTAGAACATTTGGGTAGAAATGGTTGATAGCAATGCCAAATTCCTGCAGAATTCCCATATATCTTGTGTTGACCCCTTGCTTAAATTTAATCTTGCTGACAGCATATGCAACCTCTGCAATTATATGATCTGCAGTGTTGAGAAAGCTTAGATATTTACCTTCATATCTTACTCTGCATCTATATTTCCATGTCTCCCAGATTATCAGGATGATAAGCAGTAGGGATATAAATGATTTTGGTTTGTGAAGAGCAGCCTTATTTATTGCAGACTTCAGCCTACTTGTTATGTTGCTAAGTTCCAGACAGCTAGCATTGATCAGGGATCCAAATCTATACCAAAGAAAAGTAGCTATATCACTAGTAACAAAAAGATGGTCCATATCTTCAGTGTTCTGGACAGAAGAGCAGCAGTTGCAGCAGGAGGCCAGACTTATACCACTCTTCTGAATTAATGTATCAACAGGAACAGCTTGGCACAAAACTTTCCAACAAAATATAGAAGCTCGGGGAGAGAGGAAATTCTGCCAAAGGTTTTTAAACTTTACATCCAGCCGAGGAGTTTGATGTCTGCATATGCTGAACGCAGTTTTAAAACTAAATTTGCCTGTGCTTGATAGTGTCCAAACAGGGATGTCTTCCCCTCTACGTAAAACCATCGCTTGAAGCTGGTCTTTCAGTTGCTGGTCTTCAACTTTTTCCCAAACGGGATGTAGACGATTGGCTAGAACCTCTTGAACAGAGCAATTTAAGGAATCTGTGTCAGTCTGCATGGAAAAAAGGTTGGCCAGGGATGTGTCTTTACACCAGCAGTCCTTGAGAAAATTTGTGTTGGCCCCGTCCTGGATAATCATTCTAGAGCCTGCCATATAGATGGTTTTAGCCTTCTCAAAGTCTTGTTTCTTAATCCCTGCTAAAAAAGGAACTTTACATTCTGAAATATGCCGACCATTTAGATATTTGCTTCTAACAAACGTAGCCCAGGGAGAATTACTCTATAGCGATTCTCAGTGGAGGTCGACCGCAGAAGCCACAGGTCGACCGCCAGCCCCGATGCAGCCATGTTTGACTTCGAATTCCACCTCGTGGCCAGCCCCTTTCCATGGATTTGTTTAATCAAAACTCACCTAATCTTCCATGATTTGTGGATCTTGTCTGGGGGGTGTCTATGGACCATTCAAGGTCTATAAAACCAACACATGAAGGGTTATAAACCCTAATGCTTCAAGGGGATTCAAGGGAGGCTACAAGGGTGAGAGGAGTTCGAGTACTGTAGTCGTGAACAGTACTCCGTGAAGAACTCTTCATCCATTCCAAGGCATTCAAGTCCAGATCTGAAGCCATCTCAACATTCAAGGAAGAAGAAGCAATCAAGACTCTCAAGGGTGATCTAAACTGCATCCTTCTTCCTCTTCATCAATTCAAGAGGATCAAATGGAAGATCAAAGCTACATCCAACACTCTCTCCATCAACTCAAGGTGATTCAAGTTCATATCTCAATCCAGCAACCTCCAAGGAAGAGTAGAAGCAAGAAAGGCTAATAAGGGAGATCAAAGAAGGCTGCAAGAGTGTGTTCAAGGGAGAGGAGTTCGAGTACTGTAGCTGTGAACAGTACTCCGGGATGAAGTTCTTCATCAAATCTCCAAGTGATTCAAGCTACTTCAAAAGAAGATTCAAGCCCCAGCAATCTCAGACAAGATCGTTTCTCTTTGAGCATATTTCATATCTTATTTGAGTGTTTTCATATCTTGTTCTTTTCCATTTCATTCAAATATTTGGAACTAAAGATCCTCCCTGCCAGTGGTTAGTAGGAAGGCAATCGGAAGTTGTTCGATCTGCGGTGTTGACGTCCCTACCGGTGGTTAGTAGGAAGGCAATCAGTGGTCTTTCCGATTTGTGGTTCAGTGCGTGGCACTAGTGGAGCCTCACCGGATTTGGTGAGGGGTGGACGTAGGACTGGAAATTCAGTCCGAACCACCTTAAAATCACGTGTGTTGTGGTTTGCTTGTACGATTGCTTTATGTTAGATGCATGCTTAGGTTCAATATCTATATTGTGTAATCATCTTGCCAAGCAAATCATTCGTGTTCTTCGTCAAGTTAGTTATATTTCGCTGCTTATTTCATCATCTAGCTTTAAAGAGGGTTGCATTGCGAAAAGAGGGGCAGATCTATTCACCCCTCCCCTCTAGATCCGCTGTCCACTACACAATAATTTTCTCTTTATTGGGTCAAATAGATTTAAGAAAGTTGAATAGTTGATGTACTTGAATCATTCTTATTATTAATAAAAATGAAGGTTCGAGTAAATTATTGAGCAATTACTTTGTATGATTGTTATTGCGCTCTGGTTATTCTTGCTTGCAAGAGGCTTACCATGCCGGCTGTTCATGTTTCCCGAGATTATCTTCCATTGTATTAAAAGCTTGAGGTGTGACAATTAAGTTAGTATCAGAGCCTAAGTCCAAGAACTTAAGGGGAAAAGTCATGTCATAGGATAAGTCCAAAGTTTTAGGACCCATACCTATGAACTAAGGAAGAAATTTCCCACCTATGTGAGAATTGGGTAGAGCCCGGGGATAAGATAGTAAATTAGCTCAACATTAATCCCTTTAAAAAATTCCATGGGAATTAACAAATTGTTATTTCTCTCAGGTACCTTATTATTATAATGGCTCATCGCGTAGACTGTGATGGTATGCAGTAAGCTGTTCTGGGCCTCACTCAGCCACTGCAAACGATAGCCCAAGCAGGCATAGGAGCAAGAGCTGGGGACTTGCATCGTAATTTTTGAAGCTTAAATCCTCCACGTTTCTATGGTTGTTCTAACCCAGACGAGGTCGAGAACTAGATCAATGAAATGAACCGAATATTTGACATCATACAATGTACAGACCAGGAAAAAGTGCGTCTTGCTACCTTTCAACTCAACAAAGATGCACGTACATAGTGGAAGTCAGTACCGGCACCTCCAGCCGACGCACCACACACGTGGGAAGGTTTTCTTACCTTATTTCGTGCCAAGTACTTTTCTGAGCATGTCAAGGAGCGGAAGGCTATGGAATTCGCTTCTCTAAGTCAAGGAATGATGACAGTTGCCGAGTATGAATTGCAATTTTCTAGGCTAGCGCCATATGCAACTCATCTGGTCATTACCGACTTATTGAAGGCTAATCAGTTTATGGATGGGGTAAGACCCGGTTTCATTCAGCAGCTCGGGACTTAAAATATCTGTACTTATGCGGAGATGGTCCAGTGGGCGTATCTCTGTAAGAGGACCTTGGAAAAGGGTGAAAAATTGAAAGGCAAGGGAGAAGAGTCAAGCCGACGATCGGATCGGCGTAGTAAGAATGGAGAAATTTAGCATCATGGAGCCCTACAAACCCCGTGATAGCAGGAAGAGGTCAAGGAACGAGAGCGGGAGTAGCTCCCAAAAGAATAAGAAAGTCAAGGAAGAGGAAAAGCAAGTTATGGTGGCTTGTACCGTTTGTGAAAATTTTAGCCACTCGGCCGAGGAATGCTGGAAGCTCCTTGGTGCTTGTTTAAGGTGTGGCAGCCGGGACCATCGAATGCCAGACTACCCTCTCATGAAGGAACCATCATCTGGTGGTGGACGTAAGAGGCAGGCTCGCCTCAATGCTGTTTTAGAAGATGAAGAAGCACCCAGGGACGGCGGACTTATTGAAGGTACTATTCAATTTTATTCCCATCCTGCATTTGTGCTATTTGATACCGGTGCTTCTCATTCCTTTATATCCACTGCTTTTGCAAAAACATTACCAATTTCATCAATTCCCTTACCTTCGGACCTTTCTATTTCTACACCCTTAGGTTTTGGAACAAAGCTTACCGATTACTACCCTAATATTGAGATAATAGTAGAAGGTCATAATCTCCCTGCAAACTTGGTATGCCTTGACATGAAAGGTTACGATGCCATTATAGGGGTAGATTGGCTAGTAGATCATGATGTCGATATCAATTGCCGGAATAGGATAAAATCCTTTTGCAAACCAGGCTTTCCAAGATTTTCCTTCCTTGGTATTAAGTATAGGAAACATCCTACCATCGTTTCTTCTCTTCACGCTTGTAAACTTATTTCGCAAGGATGTGAAGCTTTCCTTGCTTCTGTAATTGTTACTGAGTCTAAGGAGATCATCTTAGCAGACATCCCCATCATAAATGAGTTTCCTGATGTATTCCCACCAGATTTACCCAGTTTACCACCCGAAAGGGAAGTAAACTTCTCCATTGAACTCATTCCTGGAGCAGCACCTGTTTCAATAGCTCCCTACAGGATGTCCCCCATAGAACTTAAGGAATTGAAGAAGCAGCTTCAGAAATTGTTAGACAAAGGTTTCATTCGACCTAGCACATCCCCTTGGGGTGCGCCAGTTCTTTTTGTCAAGAAGAAGGATGAATCACTCAGGCTCTGTATTGACTACCGGCGACTGAATCAACTCATAATTAAGAACAAATATCTGTTGCCGCATATTGATGAGCTCTTTGATCAACTTTCGGGAGCAGAATATCTTTCTAAGATAGACCTCAGCTCAAGATACCACCAGCTCAGGATTAAGGATGAAGACATATACAGAACTACTTTTCGAAGCCGTTATGGTCATTATGAATTTATTGTAATGCCGTTCGGGTTAACCAATGCCCCAGCAGCATTTATGCAACTCATGAATAAAGTTTTTCAGCCCAGACGAAGGAGGAACAGTTGGTAGTCATCTTTATTGATGACATTCTTATTTACTCCAAGATGAAGGAGGAACATGAAGAAGAAAGATTGTTTTATAGCCAATATTCGAACTCAACCTACATTAATAGAAGATCTAGTCAAGCTATAAGATAATGATCCAGTATTATTGGAGATTAAAGCTAATATTGAGCAAAGGTCGGATTTCTCTATTGACAGTGATGGAAGGTTACTATTCAAAAGCCAGATTTGTATACCGGATCACGTTGATACTAAGAAACTAATCCTGGAAGAAGCTCATAGTTCCAAGTACACCATTCACCCTGGTGGTACTAAAATGTATCAAGATCTTAAAAGGAACTTCTGGTGGCCTTACATGAAAAGAGAAATAGCAGATTTCGTGTCCTGCTATCTCACTTGTCAACAAGTAAAGGTAGAACATTTTAAGACCCGTAGGTAAATTAAACCCCTTGAATATTGCCGAATGGAAATGGGAAGGTATAGGGATAGATTTCATTATGGATTTATCTAAAATAAGAGGTGGACATGATGGTATATGGGTAATCATAGACCGATTGACTAAGTCTGCACATTTTTTGCCAATTAAAAGTCGATGGTCTATGGATATTCTAGCAGTATTATACATAAGGGAAATCGTCAAATTACATGGTGTCCCTGTCACTATCATATCTGATCGAGATCCTCGATTCACATCACAGTTTTGGAAGGGTCTACAACATTCATTAGGGACCCGACTAAACTTTAGCACGGCATGCCATCCACAAACTGATGGTCAAACGTAAAGGACCAATCAAGTGGTGGAAGATATGCTCAAAGCTTGTGCTATTGATTTTGGAGGTAGTTGGTATGATCACTTACCTCTAGTAGAATTTGCATACAACAATAGCTACCAAGTTAGTATCCAGATAGCACCATTTGAAGCTCTATATGGAAGAAGCTGTCGATCACCGATATGCTGGAATGAAGTAGGGGAGAGACAATTTCTAGGCCCCGATATTATCAGAGATACTACTGAAGAGATAAAGCTTATTCGAGAAAGACCCCATATGGCACAAGACCGGTAGAAATCTTATGCTGATAATCGAAGGCACGACTTGGAGTTCCAAGTGGGAGATCATGTGTATCTTAAAGTTTCTCCGGGTCGTGGTATTCGAAGATTTGGCATTAAAGGCAAGCTTACCCCAGGATTCATTGGCCTATTTGAAATTCTAGAAAGGGTCGGTGAAGTGGCTTATCGACTAGTTTTGCCTCCACAACTAGCAAGAGTTCATGACATATTCCATGTCTCAATGTTGAAGAAATATGTTTATGATCCTTTCCATGTCATCACCTACGATAATCTGGAGATTAAGAAGGATTTGACATATGAGCAAAAGCCAATTAGGATCATTGAACGGGAGGTAAGTCAACTTCGGAATAAAAATATTCCTGTGGTCAAGATCCAGTGGACAAAGTTAGGAGAAACATGGAAAACTGAGGAAGCTATGCGCAAAAGATTTCCAAAACTATTTAATTGTAAGTACACTCTCCATATAATCCAGGTATTGAATTTGGGGACCAAATTCTCTTAAGTGGGGGAGGGTGTAATGCCCCGGAATTTTTATAGATTAATTTTGATATATTTAGGAATTTTTTGAAAATTGTCAAAGGCCCAAATGAAGTAATAAATGAATTTTGGCTTAAACAAGTCATTGTTAAGGCCCAATTATGATGAACAATTAACCTAGCCTATTTAAATAAAGCCCAAAGGATTTAAGGACCAAGCCCATGAAGTTTGGCCCATATTCTAGAAGATTAATTAGCTTATTCACGGAATATAGAGATAAATACCCATGGATTAGATAATTAAGTGGATAATAGAATAAAAGTGTTTGAATTAATTCAAATTCGGCGACCAAGATCTGTAGCGGTCTATCGTGAAACCGCTACATAACAGTAAGCGGCCCATTAATCGACCGCTAATTCCTGTCAGTTCCGTGAGTAAAAGAAAGAGCAAAAAGATTAGATTTTTGATGGGTTATCACCTAGAGAACGAGGTGGAAGGACTAGTAAACATCCCAAGGACTCTCAGTAGTCGACCTAAGGTTTAATAATGACTCTAGGATCGTTCTAATCCTTAAAACCTTAGCCAAAGCCTATAAATAGACCCTACATTTGACCTGCGCAACCCTTATGTTTCGCTCGCGTAGAATCAAGGTAAGAAGGTATTGTTTTGGGTAAGTTATTTAGAATTTTTTATTCCCAATACATAGGACTAACATCTCTCAAAATTTCATGCTAGGAGATCAAGCACACAGGGAGTTAAAGGCGCTCAAAGTTGTTGGTTCCACATTGGCGACCCAGGAAACTGGGCAAAAGTCCGGTGAAGATCAAGGGATTAGGGAACCAAATCGAGATAATTAGCATTAGTATCTTTAGAACTTTTTGTTTCTCTTAGTATGTACTTCTTACCCTCCAAATTTTACGTCCATAGGTCAAGAGAGTAAGGAGTTAGAGTAGCGTGAAGTTGCTGATTTATCACAGGAAGTGAAGAATTAGGATTGACTTCCAGTCCAAAATTCTAAGTCTAAAGGCCTTAACAGAGGTAGGTCATCTCATGAATGGCTAAAATATCATTCTAGGGATAAAAGCCCTCTTGTTTCACTAGATTTCATGAACTATGCATCAAGAACTTCATGTTTTATGCATATAGTATACATTCATGCATATTCTTAGCCCTAAATAAGTTAAGAGGAACTTTCTTGTTGATTCACAGAAAACCATGCATATTGGTAGCTTAACCTTCGTTCTATCCTGATAGGGAAGTTTATACATGTTGATTTCCAGACATGATGTGTTTTAGACATAGTTTCATCTTATATATTTAAGTTACTGTCAGACGTTCGCTAGCGGCCTTATCTTCGACCGCCAACCTTTTGAAGCGGCCCTACGATAAACCGCTATACACTCTATAAATCTGATTTTTATGAAACCTCTGGCGGACCATAGATAGACCATTAAAGTTTCTCTGGAGGCCTTACGATTAACCGCCAACTGTCTGTAACGGCTCTATAATAGACCGCCAAGGTTCTGTTTTTTGTCAACCTGAGATAGATTTAAGAGCAGCCCATTTAAACTTATAGATAAGCCTAGTTAACTATGTTCTAACCTGTTTTAATTTTATTTACTACTCTGAGTTTTTATTTACTAATTCATAACAGTGATTTCATGTTCTTTATGGTACTTAGGAATTATTTAAAGCATATGATAGTTTCATGCCCAAAAACCATATAATCTTATATTACATTATGGTTTAAACGCTACGTTGGTTTATCACAGTACACATTCTCTTCTTATCTCAGAGTCATTTCTATAAGTATATGGCATATATTCCGGTATATGACCATTAGTTACACTGTTGCACTATAGGAACATAATCTTGGACTTGATGACCTCTCCTTTTGATATTCCTTCCAATGGACTAGGATATCTTATTTCAAGGCGTCCGTAATTCTCCGCGAGCTTGGGATTCCAACTAGGACGTCGAGTTGGTTATACCATTAAAGTCCAATTGTCTAGAAAGCACTACCGATGTTTTCTGAATTTCTGTCCAGTAACGGTTCAATACTCGACTGCTAAGGCCCATTAACGGTCCAGTATCTAACCGCCAAATTCTCTGAGTCCAAACTGATTTTTTTCTGGATTCAGCCCACTCTAGCGGCCTAATATCAGACTGCCATATCAATGTAGCGGCCCAGTTATAGACCGCTAAGTTTCCTGAATATTGTTGACCCAAGGTTTGACCTAAGGGTTAATATTCCTATGATCCTAGATTGACTAAGGATAGTCTAGGACATATAACCTTATTCAAAGACATCTAAGGTAAAGTATGAAAGATAAAGAATGTACCGTTATGTTGTCGAATTTTCTCCCAAGCATAACTTAGTTATTAATACATTTCTTGAACTCATGAATCTATATTTGGTGCATTCTTATTTGATGTTGAGTCTTGAACATTCATTGAACTTATTACATGCGTGGCCAACTTTATTGCTATATACGTGGAAGTAGCTTGATTTATACTTGAAGATGCAGTTCGAGCACTGATTGTGTTCAAGGGCTCTATGCTAGTCCCCTCGGCTGATTGTCGGAAACATACTATTATAAACCATGGGGTATGATGCTACTGGCGTCGCATTACGCTGGGAGTACTTTCTTTATAAATAAGTGAAATTATCCACGGCTCGTGAAGTGAAAATATCCACAGAAATTCACGAAGTATTTGTTACTAAGTGAAGAGTACATTCTTACTTGACTTGCTAGTACATTCTCGTTACATTCTTGTTCGTGAAAGGCCATAATTATATTCTTGCTCAATCATATCTTAACTTGATCATGTCTTGTTACTTTGATTTATTCACGTGATTTATCGCATTCGCATGATTTTACCTTATTCTTTAGAGCAAAAATGTTAATCACTTTAATATTGCCTTCATGTTGATGCGAAGATACCTACAGGGCAAGTGTGTTCATTACCTATTTTCCAATCTTTTCCGGAGATGCTAGTAGTTCGGATTCGGATTCGAGTTATTCAAGTGATGGGTCCGAGAGCGAATGAAAGTCACATAAGATTGAGAGAAGACTTAGGAAGTCAATGATGTCTAGATCGAGTTCATGTAATTTTCCCTTTATTGAGTCAAATAGATTTAAGAAAGTTGAATAGTTGATGTACTTGAATCATTCTTATTATTAATAAAAGTGAAGGTTTGAGTAAATGATTGAGCAATTACTTTGTATGATTATTATTGCGCTCTGGTTATTCTTGGTTGCAAGTGGTTTACCATGCCGACTGTTCACGTTTCCCGAGATTATCTTTTGCTATGTTAAAAGCTCGGGGCGTGGCAAGTTATATCATTCATGTCAATCAGAGCGTAAGTGTATGCGACACATAATTAAAGTACATAAAAATAGAGATAAACCAAATCCTTTATTCGTAATAACCTTCAATGTAAATTCCTTTACATAACTTTGATAAAGAAAATGCTAAAGGACAACTCTGACTCAATAAAAGGAAAAGTACAATGATGAATTCAATAAAAGACACGGATAGTTGGACGCTTCTAAAACTGGATGGCTCTAAGCTCTTCACTCTTGACCGTTCCCTTTCGAGTGATCCTCATCATCGGAATTACCTAAAAAATATGGGAAACACTAGGGTGAGGGAACGCTCAGTAGGAATTATATCTCAAGTACAACCATCATTTTAAATATTTACATGTTACATGAATGTAGGAACAGCTATGCATGTATGGGTGAAAATGACAAGAGAGATAGTACATCAAGAGATACAGATTTGAACTAGCAAGATTACAAATATTCAAGAGAACTTATCAAGATAGTCAAGCATGTCATTATCAAGTCATGATGCTAGAATTGGCTATCATTATATCAAGCAAGTAAAATACCCTATCTGGGCCGCGCAAGTCATGTCATGTCAAGTCAAGTCGAGTCAAGTACGATTTGTGGAATGTCAATCTAGCAAGTCAAGCACTTCAGTGCAATACCACACCGTGATCAATATAGCTCCCATAGATACAAGTACTTTCGGGTGCTCCTCTCAGGACCAGATCAGGCCCTATATGCGCAAGCATTGAGTCATGTATATTTTAGACATCCACTATAGTTATAGCCAATATAGAGTTCCAAAGGATAAACTATTATAGGATGATAAGGTAGATTTCACTAATGAAAGAGTTCAAGGGTTGAACTTTGAACAAGAATGACTAATCATTAAACCTCTCACGAAAATCGAGACATAATGGAAATCTGGGTAAAAGGCATCCACTCGGTCGTCGTGATTTACAGAAATAGCGCCCACACAAGTGGTCGCCTATTCCTGTGAATAGTACAGGCTAGATGAAAATAGCGCCCAGGCTTAGGTCGCTATATCAGTAAATAATGGCACTGATCAGGTCCCCAATTCTTTATGGTGCCCAGGTCAATGTCGCCAATTAATGGCAGTAATTGGACTTCTCAAAGAGGCCAATATCAGCACTCTAAGAGGGCTAAAGCATCACGTTTCTTTAGAGTGACGTGACTAGACTCAGTGAAATGGGTTTTTAGGGTACAACCAACTCAATCGGCCTTGAGGGAATCCAAGGCTGCGAAAAGACTTACGGAGATCTCTATGATGAAATCGCTAGTTCGAAGGAAGGAATATCATGCGGAGGGCTCAATCATCACCGAGAATTAGTGGGGTAAGCATGAAACATCGTGAAAACGTGGGACTACATCTACGGACTGAGATATAGTGCCGAGAAACCCTCGGTACGGGTCATAGGAAAACTCGAAAGGAACTGGGAATCAGGAGATTGGTGACTTAAGAGGTGATTTCATTTTAATAAAAAGTGCCTTCTTAATGAGGCGTGTAATCTAGAATTCCACATTTATATATATCACAGTTCTTGGAGAATTTCTCCACAGGGAAAATGGCGCCCTCTGAAAGAGTCTTCATTTCAGAATATAGCGCCCTGGATAGGGGCGCTATATTGAATTGTTACTTAGGTCCAGTCGTGCTTTCCTTCTTATGAAATTTAACATGAATAGTAGCACTTTCTTAACAAATAGAATTGTGCAAAAGTGAATATATGGACAGAAAGAGAAAAATAGCTGGATTCCAGAACTATACTCATGCATTAATTTGAACATCAGGTTACATAGTTATTAATTTTTAAACATGTGTATTTATTAAATGTCCAAAAGAATGACGACCATTCACAAGGTCGTTTTATCTATATAGCGCCCAAGGCTGGGTCGCCAAACAAATAAAACTCGATACAAAAATGGTTTCTGCAACCACTTACAGACCTATATGCATGTATATGATTCTGAAATTACTAGGTTGGGCTTAGAACTTGAGAACACCTACCTTACAGATGTGTTTTGGGATGGCAGAACATGAAGAATCGAAAGAAGATACAAAAATAACTACGGCAGAGGCACAGGCTGAAGAGAATAACAAGAGCAGCAGCGGCTCTCGAACAATAATAACGCAGTGGCGGTCAAATAGAAGCAATCGACTTCAATCACGGGAGTATCTGTAGCTTCGAACTGAAACGGCAAGAACAGAGGGCCGTGCTCGTGTGCAGGAAACGATGAAAAGAAAGAAGAAGCAGCATAGGGCTTCTTCATGATGCAGCAATCGCAGCAGGGACCAGGTTGGAAGAAGAAGCGACTCTTCTACTTAACTGTCGATGGAAGATAATAGCAGAGGAAGAAGAAGCAGAGGGCGGTGGTGTTCGTTCGTGCAAGGAAAATAATACGAGCAGTAGCCATGGCTTGCTCGACGAGGACTTATTTATAGATTTTAGGATTTAACTTCCTACTGGGAATTAATTTTTTCCATGAAGAATCCTATTAGTATTGGTGTTTCCTTCTCATGAATCCTGGTGTACTTCAAACTTTTAATCCTACAGCCACCTTCCCTGATGGAATTCGAACTGCCATAAGCAACCTTCGTACGAAGAGCAAGGGTTTTGTGGTTTTGCCAAAAGCCCACGCATCTGGTTATATTTTCAAAGATACTTATAAGCCCATTAATGGTTAACTATGTGTGGGAGGCCTTTAAATGCATGTTGTTTGGGCCTAATGACTTGTAGGTTTTATTTATTTAGGAAATTTATTACTACTGTATATGTATCCTATTCCTTTATTGGATGCACGGAGGGCTATGGGCCTTTAGTGAATCATATATATATATACATACATACATATAGGAATCCCTTTAGTTCATGTATATAGGTGAGGCCCATTTGGTGAGACTAAATTATTTGGGGCCTTGTCGTATTTATTTAGAAAATTACTCATGTTAAATCCATTTAGGAAAATTTTATTCTTACAATTTATCAGGGTTGCTACACCCTCCCCCACTTAAAAGAATTTGGTCCCCAAATTTAAACTCATATAGTCATGGAGGGTGCAGAGCATATACCATAGGTTCGGGAATCTCCTCTTCATGGATTCTTCTGTCTCCCAGGTGGCTTCTTGTTCCGAGCATTTGCTCCTATAACGCCCCGAGATCCGGTTCCCAAATTTTGGGGTATTTTTTTTCTGTCAGACCCCGAAGCAATTACTTCGTACGTATCACGAAAGCACCAATGTAAATAAATGTGCATGCATTCACATGAGAGAGTGATAAACCATAGGTTACAGAAATGTAGGTAAACTTTTCAACCATTCATAATCTCCAAAAGAGTACAAGTTCATAGTTCCAGATTACACAAGAGCCAGCATGGGCTTACCACTCCACAACCTTACACAAAATAGAAACATTCGACCATAGCATACCCAGACGAACGGTGGCTAACTCTACTCTTCAGCTGTTGCCTCCTCCTCAACCTCTTTCTCTATGTCCCCTGAAACGTGTGTCACAAGGGGTGAGTGTGACGCTCAGTAGGCAACCTAGTCAAACCGAGGCTAACTTTGCATCTATATAATCCATTATATGTAGAGTTTAGACGTTAACACTAGCATAGTCCATTGCATCATCAACTCTTAAGATAACTCATTTAAGGAAAAATATAGATTCTTTGACTAAAGTATAAGGTACCCAAGCATGCAGCAAGAACCCAGTAATTAAGCAATTAAACATTATCACATTTCCATGAGTGTTCACATTTTTTCCATGCAGGGAACCGGACAGCTGCCGCTAACATAAGAGGCCCACACACACACAAACGAACGAAAGAGTACTGCGCAGACCCGAGAGCGAACTCCCACCTAGACTCTAGTTGCACGGGGCGTTACGCATCGTCGTCCCCCGGCTTCTGTGGCGTTACGTATCGCCATCCCACAGAACAAACCGGCCGAATCGATAGGTTTTGACCAGGGTGTTACGCACCGCCGTCCCCTGGGATCTTTTACTTCCGCGGCGTTACGTATCGCCGTCTTGCAGAAGGGACCAAAGTCCTATCTCACGGAATGCTGCTGTTTTCCCTCATGGCATACACATTCTTACTTATCTTTACTAACATGATACTTATCATAACAAACATGTTTTCATGGGTTTAAAGGGCTAAACATACTTTACAGTCACGTTCAGGTTACTATCTGAAGAGAACAGATATATTTCTAGGTTACACATGCATAGAAAATAAATCATAAACACTAGTGCAGATTTTCATATGAGCATGAAATTTTTACAGTGGATTACTAACTTAGTCTTCTACCATTTTCTAATTTTTTAGATTTTTCTGAACTAATATGACCTGTCAAAACTCTATTTTTCCACGTTTCTGGAAATTTGGTCCAGTGTTCTCTGGGTGTCAACCTGTCCAAAGGAAGTGTCGACATATCAACCCTATACACGGGTAGAAAATAAACCATAACTACAAGTGTAGAATTTATGTGAGGATGAAATTTTTACTGTGGGTTACCAACTTACCCTTCTACCATTTTTCTAATTTTTCAAATTTTTCTAAATTAATTTGACCACTCAAAACTCTCTTTTCACACGTTTCTGGAAATTGGGGACATGGTTCACAGGGTGTCGACACATTCATGGGAAGTGTCGACACATTCGTGGGAAGTGTCAGCATGTCCATGGGCAGTGTCAGCACATCCGACAGTTTCTAAAGAGGAAGTGTCGACACATCCAGGGTAAGTGTCGACACATTCAGTGTAAGTGTCGACACGTCCAGGGGAAGTGTCAGCACATCCGGCAGTTTCTGAAGGGGAAGTGTCGACACATCCATGGTAAGTGTTGACACATTCAGAGGAAGTGTCAGTACGTCCATGGGCAGTGTCAGCACATCCGACAGTTTCTAAAGAGGAAGTGTCGACACATCCAAGGTAAGTGTCGACACATTCAGGGGAAGTGTCAACACGTCCATGGGCAGTGTCAGCACATCCGATATTTTCTAAAGAGGAAGTGTCGACACATCCAGGGTAAGTGTCGACACATTCAGGGGAAGTGTCAGCACATCCAGGGGAAGTGTTAGCACATTCATGGGATGTGTCAGCACATTCATGGGAATGTGTCGACACATTCGTGGGTAGTGTCGACACCACCCAATATTTTTAGTTAAAATTCTGAGAAACCTCTCAAAAACACATAACTTGATGGAAAAACCAGTAAATAGACATGGTAGTCAATCCCACATGCCCTTAATCCCTTTTTGGCATATAGAAGCTACTTAAAATAATTTTAATGCATCATTGACCCCTATGATTTAAGTATAGGTGCCTACCTTTGAAATGATAAACCGATGATCCGAGGATAATATCCACACCCCAGATCCACCTCAGATTTACCCTTCGATCTGGGGATGATATCCACATGCCGGACCCACCTGAGACTCCTGCCCGCTGTCCTAGGACTTGCAGGATCACCCCCCCCCCCTTCGCAAGGCCAAGGTCCCTCACCTCTCCTCTCCTTCAAGTGAAACCGTAGATGGTGGATGTTGAGGATAGGTGTTGCTAAAGGCTAACCACCCTTGGAACCCACTTTTTTATATAGGTTTCAAGCCTCCCAAGGCCTTTCCCATGTCTAGCAAGGTTCAGCCCAGCCCCAAGGTCGCTGGTTTTAAGGAGGGATTGAATGTTAAGCACCCCCTCGGTTTGAACCGAGGTGACCCTTCATCTACCCGGTGATATATGCGAATGGGCGCACCTTTGTGTTAGGATTTAGGTTAGGATGTCTTCATATGAAATGAAGAAGACTTCCATATCTAACTTTCAGTTTTGGTTTCATAAAATTTCATCAAAGCTATTGGGAGTTATGATTTTCCCAAAATTAATGTTATTCCTCCTCTGTTTCCGTCGCGACCATTCGTCTACCTGATCATAAATGCGAGTGGGCATCCTATCATGTTGGGATTTAGATTCAGATGTCTTTCGATGAAATCAAGAGGGCTTTAATATCTAACTTTGGGTCATGGTTTCATCAAATTTCAGTATCCCTAGTCCAAGTTATGATTTTTATAAGTTTATCCTTTATTCTCCCTTATTCAAATTGCGACCTTTAGGTAGCCCGAGATAATCTGGGCGCAAATCTATAATCCAGTCTGCATTGGGCCTCGACCCCATCATAGAAGTTGTGGCTAACACCCTACTCAAAATTTTGGTCTTGGTTTCAGGTCATTTCATTAACCACATGCGAAGTTATGAATTTTCCATTAATTACTTTTGAATTTTCCCAATAGTCACACCCCTTTGTGATAGCTGTCAGCCAAAGGGTTTCGGGCCTAAGTTCTGGTACGAATTGGGATTCCTCCCTAACAGAGAAGTTTGGGCTAAGGGCCCAAGCTTTCTAACGAGCCTAGTTTCATCCTTTTCTGATCTTCCTATGTTAAGTTACGGGTTTTCTAAGGATTCTTAATTAATCTGACTAGATTTCTGGCCCGTTGGGTTCATGGGTCCGAATCATACCCGATTGGGCTAGTACCCAATTGGCGGTTATAACATTCTCTCCCCTTTAAAATAATTCCATCCTCGAAATTGAATTGAAGAACTTCCTTTCAAGGAAAATTACTTACCGAATAGTTGGGGGTATTCCTAGCGCATCTTGTCCTCCGGCTCCCTAGTTGCCTCCTCGGAATGAGAATTCCTCCATAAGATTTTCACCAGCCGAATGGTCTTATTCCTCAATACAAGTTCCTTCCGGTCTATGATCTTGATGGGCTGCTCCACATAAGACAGATCTGCTCGAACTTCCAGGGGCTCGTGTTCTATCACATGCGAGGCATCTCGAACATATTCCCTGAGCATGGAGACATGGAAAACCGGATGCACATGTGCCAGAGTGGGCGGGAGTGCAAGTCGATAAGCCACCTCGTCGACCCTTTGTAGAATCTCAAAAGGCCTGAAATACCTGTGACTGAGCTTTCCCTTCTTCCCAAATTGCATGACTCCCTGGGTAGGAGATACATGGTCTCCTTCCGCAAATGTCAACTCTCTCCGCCGCTGGTCTGCATAACTTTTCTGGCAGCTCTGGACTGTGAGGAGTCACTGTCGGATCATGGATATCTTCTCTGAGCAGTCTTGCACCAATTGTGGCCAGAATAGCTACTTCTCACCAGCCTCATACCAACATATCGGTGACCTACATGGCCGCCCATAAAGTGCCTCATAAGGTGCCATCCCGATGGAGGAGTGGTAGCTATTGTTGTATGGAAACTCTATTAGGGGTAAGTGATCATCCCAGTTGCCTCTCCAATCAATATTGCACGCCCTCAGCATATCTTCTAGGGTTTGGATGGTACGCTCGGATTGCCCATCGATCTGAGGATGAAAGGCCGAGCTAAGCCGTAACTCTGTCCCCATAGCCTGCTGCAAACTCTTCCATAACCTCGCGGTGAATCGAGGGTCCCGATCAGAAATGATGGACTAGGGTGCACCATGCAACCGAATAATCTTAGCGATGAATAATTTCACTAAGGATTCGATTGGAGTTTACTTGTTGACAGGTAGGAAGTGTGCAGTCTTTGTGAACCTGTCCACAATTACCCAGATTGTGTCATGCCTTCTCTTGGTCATGTGTAGACCCGACATAAAGTCCACGGTGATTTGTTCTCATTTCCATTGTGCCATCTCAATGGTCTGGAGAGGACTGCCAGGTCTTTGATACTCAATTTTTACCTGCTGACATGTGAGACATTTGGACACGAACTCTGCAATGTCTCACTTCATTCCTGGCCATCAGTATGTCCTCTTCATATCCTGGAACATCTTGGTGCTGATAGCACGAAGAGTGAGCTAGAAGGGGGGGATGAATAGATCACTCCCCAATTTAAAGCGATTCAAATTATGAGCGATGAAATCCTAGTTGCAGTAAGTGAATCTTTTAGAATAGCCCACAGAGAGAGACACTAAGTAGAAACTAAACAAGAATGAATTGAAATAGAATAGTGATCAAACAGCAGACGTGCTTGAACCACAATAAAAGGTCAGCGAAATGAACCACACAGAAGCAGTCGATCAAGCACCCAACCACAAAGGAGACAAAGAGTTTTTAGGTGGTTCGATTGCGAACAACAATCTACGTCCACCCCTTACTCCAAAGGAGTAAGGCTTCCTTGCACTAAGCAATATAAGGCACAACAAACTCAGTCTGCAGACATCCACTGCCGCACAGCTTGCCAAAAGGGAACAAATCCCTCAACACCGATCCTGCTACCCACAGGATCTGAACCTGACCTTGCCCCAGCAAGATCAGAATCGGAGGACCAACCTCCTTTCCTCTAAACCAGAGGGAACACACGAGCGAAATCCCTCAACACTGATTCATGGAAGCAAAGCATTTGATTCAAGAGAGTGTAAGTGTAAGTCAAAAACATGAGGGCACTTTATTCATGAAGCTAAGATTTAAAAATGCCTAACTCTCTTCTCAAGGATATGAATTTTTCATTATCTAGTGGCTTAGTGAAGATGTCAGCTATTTGGTTTGCAGTGCCTACATGGATTAATTCAAATGTTCCTTGGGAAACCTCATCTCTAATAAAATGATGTCTTATCTCTATGTGTTTGGTTCGAGAGTGCAGAACTGGATTCTTGGCAAGATTAATGGCACTAGTATTGTCACAGTAAATAGGTGTACACCTCAGGTCTACTTGGTAGTCCAGAAGTTGGTGTTTGATCCAAATGACTTGTGTACCACAACTCCTTGCAACTACGTACTCAGCCTCTACTGTAGAGAGGGCCACTGAGTGTTTCTTCTTGGAACCCCAAGAGACTAAACACCCACCTAGAAATTCACAATGTCCACTTGTACTTTTTCTATCCAACTTACACCCAGCATAGTCATCATCTGTATATGCAGCAAGATCTAAAGTGTGTGATGCATGAAACTATAAGCCTAGGGTGTCCTTCCGTTGCTCTTGCCCTATCTCCCCATCATGTTACTCCTCGCATGTTGGTCCAGGCTCCCTTCGAACCCCTCTGTCCTCCCTTTGGCCTTTCCCCCCTTGGCCCCTCCCCTCTCCCCCCCCTTTCCTGCCTTTCATCTTTCTGGCCCTGCTCCTGACCCGTCGCTGGCCGTCCTGGCGTCCCTCTCCCCCCTTTGTCTTCCTGCCCTCCTGCCGGCTCCCTTGCTTTCCCCCTGGTCCCCTCTCCCCTCCCTCGGCTGGCCACCCCCACCTCTTGGCCTTCCTATCTCCCTTGCACCCTGGCTGCCCTCTGCCTAGCCTCTGCCTCATCCCCCCTCCCCTTCGGTTCCCCTTTGGCCTTGTCAGCCCTCGCGACTCTCCCTTGGCCCTGTCTATCCTCCCCCTCTCTATCTCTCTTCTCCCTGCCACTTCTTTGTCATCGGCTGCAGGCTTCAGGTCCCTCGGCTTCCCTGCTGCCTTTCGCGCCCTGGATGTTGATGCCCTCTCCCTTGCTGCCATTCAGGTCAGAGCCCCCCCAGTTCCGATCATCGCCTCTCGCACACTAGTCATTACTCCTCCCCGTTCAGGTCACTGCTCCCGCCGCTCCCCTGCTGCCCCTCGTGCCCTGGTCCATGCCCCGGTTGAGGCCGTTGCACCCTCCACCGTTCAGGTCGAAGCACCCCTCGTGCAGGTTGATGCATCTGGCCCTGTTCGTGCTCCCGCTTGCTGTTGCGCCTTCGTCTTCTGGGTGGGTGGCCACCCATGGCATGTTCCCAACCGGTGGCCAAGCTTGCTGCCCTGCCTCCTTCGGCTTCATTTGCGGAGTCCCCCCTTGGGCCTCGTCCGCCATGCAGCCCTCTACGTTTGCCTGCCACCTCTGATGGGCTCTTCGTCGCTGCTCCGACGTGGTCAAGCCACCATCCCCGTGTGTTGCCCCTCTTCGAGCTCCCGCTTTCTAATACGATCATGTCCTCAGGGTGTATGGCCCACCCCTGGCATGCTCTCGCCCGCCCGCCATGCTTGCTGCCATCGGCGACCGCGTCCTGAGCTCTACTTCTATGTTACCTTGGCTCGTCTCTCTTTTGGGCTATTTTGGGCCTTGCCCCCTTGTTGTATTTGGGCCTCCTCTCCTCTTTAGCAGGATGCCTCTCCCCCCTCCCCCCGACCTTCGTGGTTCCCTGTATCCCCCACCCTCTTCTTTCTTTTATGCTTATTATATAAAAAACCTTTCTTGTAAGGTGGCCGAGGTCGAGTCTCTCCCCCTGTCCCTTACAAGTATGACCTTAGTGAAAAAAAAAGTATTTGAAAATTTTTTTTACAGCTGCTAAGTGTAATTCAGTGGGTCTAGATTGATACCTATCACACATTCCTACACTGAATTGTATATCAGGTCTCGAGGCAGTTAAGTAGAGCAAAGATCCAATCATACCTCGGTATAGCTTTGCATCTACATCTTTACCTGATTTGTCTGCATCCAATGAAGTATTGGTACCCATTGGTGTTGTGATGTGCTTCAAATTGTTCATGCCAAACCTCTTGAGAATGTCCAATGTGTACTTGGTCTGGTTGATGAAGCATCCATCCTCCAGTTGTTGTACCTGCAAGCCAAGAAAGTATTTTAATTCACCTACCAAACTCATCTCAAACTCAGCAGACATCAATTGAGAAAATTCATTGCATAGTTCAGTACTTGTTGAGCCGAAGACAATATCATCTACATATACCTGAACTATGATGAGGTCTTTATTTAAACTATTGGTGAATAAGGTTTGATCCACCTTATCTCTGTGGTAGCCCTTGCTGATCAGAAATTCTGTCAACCTTTCATACCATGCTCGAGGAGCCTGCTTTAGACCGTACAGGGCTTTATTCAACTTGAAAACTTGGTTAGGTTGAGGGGAAAATTAAAATCCGGGAGGTTGTTCAACAAAAACTTCTTCTTTGATAATTCCATTTAAAAATGCACTCTTAATGTCCATTTGTTGAAGTTTTATATTTTTAGAGCAAGCGAAAGCCAGTAAAATCCTAATAGCTTCCATCCTAGCAACAGGTGCATAGGATTCATCGAAATCAACACTAAATTCCTGACATTAGCCCTTGGCTACTAGTCTGGCTTTATTTCTAGAGATAATCCCATCTTCATTCATTTTATTCTTAAACACTTAGTTTCTATGAGATTAGTATTTTCTGGTCTTGGCTCCCACACATTGTTTCGTTCAAACTGTCCTAGTTCCTCATTCATAGCATTAACCCAACCTTTATCTTTTAAAGCTTCTTCAACATTTTTGGGTTCTATTTATGAGACCAAGGCAACTAGGTCTTGATTTTGAACATTTCTAAAATGAGATCTTGTCCTAGGGGGATCATTCAAATCTCCTATGATGTTTTGGACATAATGGTCTTTTAGAAATCTAACATTTATTGAAGACTCACCTGGTTCAGCTGGTGTTACTTGGTTGGGAGCATCTGGTGTTTCATTAGGCTGAATCTCCTCTTCTTCTTTATCTTCTAGGAATTCTCCGTCATGCTTGGAATCCCTGTCAGCATCTTCAAGGTTAGTAGCACCTTTTGCTTCATCAAAAATGATATGTGGAGACTCTTCAATTTTTTGTTCAGTAATGTTAAAGACCCTATATGCTCTCGACACTTCAGAGTATCCTAAAAATATTCCAGGATAGCTTTTAGCATCAAATTTATCTAGGTCCTTCTTATCATTATTATGGATAAAACATTTAGCACGAAAAATCTTGAAATGAGCCAAGTTTGGTTTCTTACCTTTCAATAGCTCATAAGGAGTTTTCTTGTGAACTGGTCTTACCATGGCCCTATTGATTGTATAAGTTGTTGTATTGGCCGCCTCTGCCCAGAACTTCCTTGGTAGCTGACTCTCGATCAGCATAGCTCGGGCCATTTCCACAATGGTTCGATTTCTTCTCTCCACAATTCCATTCTGCTCCGGTGTCCTGGGAGAAGAAAACTTTTGCGTTAGTCCCTCAGTTTCACAAAGATCAGAAAATATGGAGTTTTTAAATTCACCTCCATGGTCACATTGAATTGAACAAATTTTATGTTTTCCTTCTTGTTTGACCTTATTGAAAAACTGTTTGAATTTTTGAAAAGCATCATTTTTGTTAGCTAAGAAAAAGATCGATGAAAATCTAGAGTGGTCATCAATAATCACATAACCAAACCTACTTCCATTAAGACTCTAGGTTCTAGTAGGACCGAAGAGGTCCATATGAAGAAGTTTCATTGGTCTGGAAGACAATGGCTTAGATCTTAGTTTAAAAGACTTTCGGGTCTATTTGCCTAGAGCACATGCATCACAAAATTTTAATTTTGAGTTGAAAGTTATTTTAGGTAAACCCCTAACCATATCAAATTTCACCAATTTATTTAAGGTAGTGTAGCTAGCATGACGTAAGCGCCTATGCCAACTAAAAGCATTATTTTCAAAATCAGCAGACAAATAGAGATTTAACTCAGATTTATCATCTAAGTCCACAATGTAGATGTTATTGACCCTATTGTCTACAAACTTCACATTATCAGAATTTATTTCCAGAATTTTGCATGAATCATTATCAAACACAACTCTGTGACATTTGTCACATAGCTAACTAATACTGATCAAGTTGTGTTGTAGACCTTCCACTAGAAAAACTTTCCCAATAGAGGTAGTGGGGGACTTACCAACTGTTCCAATGCCAACAATTTTACCTCTGTTCTTCCCCCCGAACTTGACCAGACCCCCTACCTTCATCTCCAGCTTGCTGAATTTGGATCGATCACCTGTCATGTGCCTGGAACAGCCGCTATCTAGATACCACTTGTTGTTCTCGGCTGCTAGGCAAACCTGCATGGAGCAAATTAATCAAAGTGGTTTGGAACCCAAGATAGGTTGGGTCCAAAAACATTATTCAATTCTCTAAGCAAGCACTTTGGAATCCATACTTGTCACATGGTGTTTTTTGTTTGAACTCTATTTTCAATTTTATTGAAGTTATGACTCAAGTTCTGTCCACTTGATTTATTGATGTTGAACATGTTCCTGTTGGTGGACTGAACATTCCTCAGGTATCTACTGTACCCAAACTGTCTAGAGGAGTTTGGTTTATTAAAAAAATTCTGTGAATGTGCAAGACCTCCCCAGCTTGTTTTGTACTGACCCATTCTGTTATAGAAGTTGAAGTTTATGTTTTGACTCACATAGCTTGACCTGTTCTTGTTCTGGTGAATGGGCATAGTAGGTTGCTTCGCGAAGTTCATTCCTGTTTTAGATTATCGTCCAACATTGTTTGTTGAGTTTTCCTTTGGATGTTGAACATTTTAAACATTGTTAGAACTGGATGGTGTGTCCAATTTTTCTTTCCCTTTAGCTGGACAAAATGTTGTAGTTTTGAATTCAAATGGTCTTTTCTGTGACGGATTGTAGCCCAATCCTTCCTTATTGAAATTAACTCTAGTACCCAATAGAGTTTCTAAGTTTGACTTTCCCTGAACAAATTTTTCTAGAGTTTTTTGTTTTTCTTCCAGCTCTTCCTGTAATTTTTCACAATTTTTCAAGAGTTCAGAATTCACTTTCTTAACAGCTTCGTTCTTCTCAATGATTAAGTTGTTTTCACTTTGACTCTCTTGAATATTTGATTTAAGTTCATCATTTTCTTTTCTAAGCGTGTTCAATTCTTCTAAATCTTCCTTGGCCTTTTTATTTTCTTCGTTAGTTTGGATCTGTTCTTCAGTGACAACAGTCAATTTCTCTTTACCATCCTATGCTTTTTACTTAAGGCATTAAACTTAGCTAGCAATTCGACATAGGAATCTTCCCAATCATCAATTGTAAAGTTCTCAAAAATATTTGTTACCTCTTCGTTGCTTTTGGCCATGAGGCATTCTCCTTCTTCATCTTCCTCTGACGAGTTGGTCTATGGGTCTTCTTCCTCATCACTCCACGTGCAGACCATAGCTTGAGGTTTCTTCTTCTGCACCTTGGAGGGCTTCTTCTGGAGATCAGGACATTCACCCTTTATATGTCCTGTCTTTCTGCAATGATAACACGTAATCTTCTTAGCGCTCCTATTTTTATCATTGTTAAAATAAAACTTCTTACCAGAGGGATACGACCCTTTCCTTCTAAAAGTTTTTCCCTTCGTTCTCAAAAACTTTCGAAACTGACGAGTGAGCATAGCCCGCTCCTCTTGATCAAGGTCTGACAAGCCGTCAGACTCCCCACTGCTACTACCACTGCTGCTGCTAGCTTTACTGCTGGACACCTTGAGGGCAATGTTCTTACCCTTCTTCTCACATCCTTCACCGTTCCTTTTGAAGTTCATCTCGTAGGTCATTAGGGATCCTATCAGTTCAGTGACTGTCATTTTCGACAGGTCCCTAGACTCTTCTATCACTATGGCCTTAGTGTGCCAGGCGGGGGATAGCGACCTAAGAACTTTCCTGACAATGACCTCCTCTAAATTTTGTTTCCCAATCCCATTAAGACTATTAGTAATCAAAGACAATCAGGCATACATTTCAGTGACCGTCTCCTCATATTTCATTTTTTTTTAAAAAAAAAAACCCAACCGATTGGAGGAGGAAGGGAGATCCTACATCCACCACTAGGAGGCAATTTTATTGATAATGGCAAAAAAAGAATTACATCAGGCAGATGCTAGGCATGCCTAGCTTATCCAAGCGAGCAGCGCCTTTAGCATAATTAGGTAGCTCATGTTTTGCAAAGAAAGAGTTACATTTGGTAGAACAAGCTAAAGATGCTAAATGATTAGCAACTGAGTTTGCTTCTCTAAAAATATGGGAGATGGAATATTGCTGGGGAAGAATGTTCCAAATCTCTCTGACATAAGTGAGAATCAGCCATGGGCATTGAATTTTCTTTCCAACACTCTGAACAAGAATTAGTGAGTCGCATTCAATGAGGACCGGGTCACTTGTGATAGTGAGAATATATTTGATGCCATCTAGGAGTGCCCTTGCTTCTGCTATGATGCTACTTGACTGGCCATAGAAGTGAGAGAAGGCAAACAATACCGTTCCTTGAGAATCCCTTATAACTCCTCCGCCCCCTGATTCACCAGATTGTTTATAAGAGCCATCAGTGTTAAGCTTGATGAAGGGCCACGGTGGACAGCACCATTTGATAATCTTAATCTGAGGTTTTGTAGCTGTAACAACCTTCAAGCCAAATGCTTCCAGCTGAAGTCTTTTACTGTACTTATTCTCCTTCAGATTGGATAATGCACAGCATTGCTTAACTTGTGCAATGATTTTGTGGAGCAGACAATTCTTGGAAATTTTTTCCCCATCAAACTTTGAAGTGTTCCTGGCCTTCCATATTTCCCACAAACCAAAACCAATGATAGCTAAGGAGAAAAGACTGTATGCAGAATTTGGCTTCAATTGGGAAGTGAGATTAAGAATAATTTACTTGATCGAATTACCTTCAATGTGAAGATCAGATTTCTGGAAAAAAGACCAGGTATAAGCAGCAATCTCACTTGTTAAGAATAAGTGATTGACGTCTTCCATATGAGGGCTTCTGCAGCAGTGCCATTTTGAGCAGAGGGGGATGCCCACTGATTGGACTTTTGCATCAACAGGGATGCAGTTATTGATGATTTTCCAGAGGTGCATTGAAATTTTTGTTGGCAGCCATTTGGACCAGATATTATTCCTGCTCTGTAGGGTAGGAGAGTGAAGGCCATTGCTGCATGAGGCTTTGTAAATAGAAGAGACTAAGCAGTTCCATGTACTGGACAAGCTCCATACAATCTTATCAGGATAGGATGTCAGCTTAATATGCCTGAGTGCAAGCAAAACTTCAGATGGAAAATATCTATTAAACAATTCATATTCTTTAGTAGTCGGCTGTGTGAGGCAATTTATGACAGTGACCTTATTATTAGGAATAAGGTCATTAGGAACCAAAGAGGTTAAACAGATATTTCCAAACCAAGTGTCATACCAAAAGCTTGTGGAAATCCCATCACCAATAACCACTTTTTTGTATTTCAGCAAGAAACTTTTAGCTTCAATCCAACCTTTCCTCAGGTGACCCTTTATATTTCTAAATTGAGCATTAGCCAAGTGATAGTCCCCAAAGTATTTGGATCTGAAATATATCACCCAAAGGGAATTTGAATTCATGGCTCTCCAAAGCATTTTAACACGCATCGCAAAGTCCATATGTCTAAGGGATATAATGCCGAGACCACCCTGGTTTGTTGGCTTACATAAGTCAGTCCAAGCCTTCCAGTGCCTCTTATTACCATGACTAGAAGATCCCCAGAAAAATTGGCAAAAGACTTCTCAAGTATTTTATGAACACCAGAGTGAAGAGGAGAAGATGTTAAAGCATAGATAGGGATTGAGGTGAGGACATGCTTAATCAAAATCAGCTTTGCTCCTTGAGAAAGAAGGTTGGCCTTCCAGCCATCAATACGTTTCTGAATAGCAGAGATGATTCCTGCAAAATGGACTATTTTCCTCTGACCTAGGACTAAAGGAAAGCCTAGATATTTGTGAGGAAAAGAGTGTCTGTAATAACCTGTTAAGGTTTCAACACGAATAGCAGCAGTTGCATTGCATTTGGGGTGGATAAAGAAACCACTCTTTCCAGAATTAATGCTCTGGCTAGAGGCCGGTTCATATACTTTAAGAACCATCACCAAATTCCTCACAGGTTTGGAGGAAGCCTTGCAAAATATGACAGTGTCATCAGCAAAGAGAAGGTGAGAGGTGATAGGGCACCCTCGGGGGCCAGCATACCACTCCACTCTGCCTTGGGTGAAAGCCTAATGAAGGGATCTACTCAGAGCTTCTTCAGCAATAATAAAAAGAGATGGGGCCATAGGATCACCTTGTCTAACACCTCTAGAGGATTTAAAAAATCCAGCAGGCTCCCCATTCAATAAGACAGAGAACCAGCAATTGTTTACCAATAATTCAATAAGATCTATGAATGGCATACTAAATCCAAATCTTTTCAAGACAGCAAATAAGAAGTCCCACTCAAGTCTATCTTATGCCTTTGCCATATCTAATTTGAACATTACATTGTTACCTCTAGTTTTTCTGCCCAATTCATGAATCATCTCCTGCGCAAGAGCAATGCTATCCACTATCTGTCTACCTTTAACAAATGCAGACTGTTGAGGAGATATAATAAATGGAAGCACAGCAGCAAGTCTGTTATTGATGATAGTAGATATAATCTTATTGAAGAAATTACATAAACTTATTATCCTGTAATCATCTATGTCAATGGCATTGTTCTTCTTTGGAATGGGAGCAATGAGGGTAGAGGTTACACTTCTGGGAAGAGCTTTGCGATGAATGAAGAATTCCTGAATGGCTTTAATCACTGTTGCAGAAATAATAGGCCAAGCCTTCTGGAAAAAAGCACCTGTGTAGCCATCCGGACCAGGGGTGATATCAGCTGACATTGAAAAAATAGTCTCCCGAACCTCAATCTCACTAGGGATAGCATAGAGAGAATCATTTTGTTGCTGTGATATCAATGAAGGAATGCAGTTCAGAATACGTTCATCCACAAAATGGTCCTGAGAAGTAAAAGTTTTAGTAAAGTGAGCAACAACAATTGACTTCATTTCTTCCTTGTCAGAGGTTAACTTTCCTACAGTGTTACACAATTGAGCAATAGAGTTCCTTTTTCTGTTGGCCACAGTGGTCATATGGAAGAACCTTATGTTTCTATCTCCTTCAAGAAGCCATTTAACCCTCGATTTCTGTCTCCAAAAGCACTCCTGCTTTAATAAACAGTCAGAAAGAATTGATTTGGCCTCATCCAGTTTGCTTGAGTTAATGTCAGAAGGGTTATTGTCATAGTTAAATTCAGCCTTCAGTACTTCATCTTCAGCCTTCATGATGTTCATATGCACATTTCCAAACACTGTCCTATTCCAAGTTCCTAGCATTTTCCTCAAATGCTTCAGTTTCAGACTGAGGGTGGTAATATGTGAAGTTGCCAATGGACCTAGATGCCAAAAACCTTCAATATCTACCAGAAATTTATCATGCAATGTTCACATCTTTTGAAAACAGAATCTACTTTTAAATTGATTCTGAGTAGTAGTCCTCACAAGAAGGGGGGCATGGTCCGAAGCTTCCCTAGAGAGGTGATCAATAGTAATAGGATGGAGCTTCAACCAATCAGAATTAATAAGCACTCTGTCTAATCGGGCCCATATTCATTTCTTCCCACTCTGGTTGTTGTGCCATGTAAATTGGGAACCCAAGAATCTAGCATCAAGGAGAGCACAATTAGAAGCACATAGCTTAAAGTCAGACATGGACATTAAATTAGGAATATTACCTCCTAGCTTGTCGTTCATGTCCATAATGCAGTTAAAGTCTCCTGCAACAAGCCAAGGGCCATCAACTAGATGATGCACAGAATTGAGTGAAGCCCAGATATTCTTCCTCTCAGATACTGAACACTTAGCATAAACAAAAGTAACAAAGAAGGAGACAAAGTAGGACTAGTTTGAATAAGGGAAAGTTGCTGATCATCCTGACAGAGAATAGAAAAATCCATTGAACCCTTCCACAATACCCAAATGTATGCCATAGAATCATTCAGATTGTTAGCAAGAGCCTTATCCATACCCAGCTTTCGTCTTATTCTATCCAAATGGCAGACTTCTATTTTCGGTTCCAGAATAACAATGCAATCCAGTTGATGAGATTTAATAAGATGCTTAATCCGGCCTTGAGATAAGTCATTACCAATACCTCTGATATTCCAAATAACAAAAGCCATTAGCAATTAGAATTCACCAGAAATGATCCTATGGAACCTACCCTTTTCATTGCTCTTGTAATAATCCATGGTCCACTATCATTCATAAAACGTATATTGTTAACAGCAGCATCAGTAGCAATACTTTGGCAAATAAGGTGAATATTTTCTTGTTGCAACACATTAGTAACAGAAGATGATTTTGATTGGGAAGGAACCAGGCACAGATTCTGATTATCCAAATCCTCAGGACTATTAGCATTCAAATGCCCAGTGTTTTGGAATGAAGGGAGCCCCGATAAATAAGTATCATCTTTGTCTGGAGCATCTGAGGAGTCAGAAGATTGGTTGGCGGACGGTACCAATGCTGAAGCGGGTAAATGAGAGTCTGGGGCAAGAGCAGTATCCATATCCTTCAATAGAATCAAACTCTCCCCTTCTCTTGTCTCAGCAGAAGTAGTCGCATCCAATTTAGTTGCAGGAATTCCAATGTCAGGATCAAGGCTAAGGACAGCTGTCGGTTTTAGCTCAATAGTAGACTGTCCAATTTCAGCATCATAAGGAAGAACAATCATATCCCTTTTTGTAGAAACCGGTTGCCACTTGGTTTTTGGTTTGATAATAGCAACTGGAGGTGCTCGAATGGCATTGGTCTCCATCGAATCAGCAGGCTGCTTTGATTTAGATTGCACTCTACAGGCATCCGCATTGTGACCGAGCTTGACACAGAGGGAACAAAAAGTGGGAAACTTTGGGTATTTAACGTCTTGCCACGCTCCACCACCAGGGTAGCCAATCCAGACTCTTGAAGGATGGGTCTTCGAGACATCCAACTCAACACAAACTCGTGCAGCTATGGTATTAGACAAATTAGATGTCTATGGGTCAATCTTCATAACCTTTCCGATATTACCAGCAATCGATCGGAGCATAGGTTCCAGAAAAAAATTGACCGTCAACCCCGGAAATTCAATCCAGACGGGTAGAACAGGGGAATCCGAGTCTGGCGAAAACTCCATAGACCAATTGAAAAACTTGAATAATTTACCATGAACATACAGGGAATCCCTTAGAAGCAGCAGCAAGAAATCATCATAATTCCTAAAACGTAGAAGAAGGTGTCGCGGGTCTAGAGAGCTGATCATGAAGTCATCCTTGAAACCACACCTTGAGGAAAGATGCGATCTTATTTCAGGAAATGGAGGCCTACCATATGGAGTTCGAGCAACAATGGCGAAAGAGAATGGTTGAAGCAACGACGATATCTCCTCCTTGCTGAAGAACACTGCAGGCTCACCATTGTCGGTCACCGACGGGCTGTGAACCACACCAAGCATTGTCGGAGGTGCCATAGAAGATGATAAAACTTCAGCAAAAGTTCTGGCCAATGCGGGAAGCTTAACGGGCAAAGACGGAGGGAGAGAGGACGAAGACGAAGGCGCCGAGGGGGCCACTGAGGGCCCCCCGGGTGCATCCATGGCTCCCGTCGGCGACAGGAAACCCAGCGGGAAGCACACTCGAGGTCTGAGATATCATATTTCATTTTAAATAATTCATATTCTGAGGTAAGCCTGTTTACCTTAGTGGCCTTCACTTGGGATGTACTTTCGTAGATCAGCTCCAATTCATCCCACATCTTTTTGGTAGTCTTGCAGGCTGAAATCCGGGCCTATTCATCAGGGTGAACCGCGCACTGTATGATGTTCAGGGCTGACCAGTTGATTGTTGAAAGTTTGACGTGATCATCCGTCCACGCATCTTCATTCGGTGGAAGGTCATAAGGCCCTACGATGATCACTCTCCAAAGCTTATGGCTCTGGGCTCTCATAAACACCTCCATCTTGTTCTTCCAGTAGAAGTAGTTAGTACTATCGAAGAAAGGGGGGCGACTAATATATTGTCCCTCAGCCATGAAGCTTTGAGGACCGCTAGATCTAAGATTACCCTGGCCGTTGGACCACATGATGGGTAACCTGCTCTGATACCAATTGATAGCATGAAGAGTGAGCTAGAAGGGGGGATGAATAGATCACTCCCCAATTTAAAGCGATTCGAATTATGAGCGATGAAATCCTAGTTGCAGTAAGTGAATCTTTCATAACAGCCCACAGAGAGACACTAAGTAGAAACTAAACAAGAATGAATTGAAATAGAACAGTGATCAAACAATAGACGTGCTTGAACCATAATAAAAGGTCAGCGAAATGAACCACACAGAAGCATTCGATCAAGCACCCAACCACAAAGGAGACAAAGAGTTTTTAGGTGGTTCGATTGCGAACAGCAATCTACGTCCACCCCTTACTCCACAGGAGTAAGGCTTTCTTGCACTAAGCAATATAAGGCACAGCAGACTCAGTCTGCAGACATCCACTGTCGCACAGCTTGCCACAGGGAACAAATCCCTCAACACCGATCCTGCTACCCACAGGATCTGAAGCTGACCTTGCCCCAGCAAGATCAGAACCGGAGGACCAACCTCCTTTCCTCTAAACCAGAGGGAACACACGAGCGAAATGCCTTCACTCACAACTAGAGAACCAATCTCCCTTCCCCTGAGAACACTTAGAGGGTAACAAAACAGTATATAAGAAATTGGTGAAATAACTCAAAAAATGAAGAAAATGAAAAGAAAATAGTCACTCAAAACATCAAAAATATAGCTTCCAGAGAAGCAATCTTCCAAGCTCAAAAAACCCAACAATGATCACTCAAACACTTCAGGCTCTTCTCTCGTATAGAGAAAATTCTTCAGTGGCTACAGATGCTCACTTTCTTTTTCTATTCTTCAGCAGCGTTCTCTTGCAACCTTCAACCTCTTTTATAGCTAGAAGGTGGCACGTGGTTAACATGATTCCCGCCCATTCCTTCTGGCAGAGCTGATCCCTTTTCGATTCCACGTGGCAGGATCATCTTTTCTTTTTGTTCCCTCGGATCACGAGCCCTTAGACTTGGTACATTGACTTCCACGTGGAGTACCCTCACTGGTTTTGGGTTCGCCAAACACCTGCTCGACCAGGTGACAGACCTACCAAGCAAGAGAAGACATTAGTGGAAGCTACACTGATCACGAGCATGCACAGACCTTGATTGAGCATATGCCAAGACATGCACAGGCCTTACGTGCGTGCATGAACAAGGGTTGCACCGACCTTATGCAGCCCAATGCAAAGATTGCACGGGTATTATTGCACAAAACAAAACAAAGCACGGACACTAACATGCCTTCTACAAGAAAAACTACACCAACGATGAGATGCACATTGATAGAAATTGCACCTAGTTCAGGTGCCCTAATGCAAAGAATACACAGACTGTGATGTGCATAATAGAAGATATGCAAGACAAGAGGATGTGTACTGACCTGTTTAGCACAAAATGAACCCTGCACCAACTTAGTATGGGTAAGATAATGTAAGACTTGCACAGACTTAAAATGCTTCGTAACACAAACATGCACGGACATAATTGCTCAGGACTGGAATAGTGCACACACTCAAATCATGCCTAAGACAAGAAATTGCACCAACGTTGATCATGCATAAATGACATTTGCACCGACCTTATGTGTGTGCAGACATCGAATGCACTGACTTGATGCGTGCAGAGTATGCACCGACCAGTGCGAGCCAAAGCTTGCACCGAGGTTATACCTATAGCTTCTTATGCACAGACTAGGCAAGAAAGAATGCACAGACTTTAAATGTGCACGGACTTTATGTGCATGGTGTGAGAATTGCACCGACTTGACTATTGCATGAACAGACAATGCAGCGACTTAGTCGCGTGCAGCAACTAAGATTGCACCGACTCGATGCTTGTATGCACAGACTCTACTCAGTTGAAAAAGCAGCATATGCACGGACGTAATGTAGGATGTACTAATATGCACGGACTATCTGAGTAGAACTAGAGAATGCAGTATCTGAAAAAAATGAATAAGTGGAATGTATTGATATAGATTATCAAGATTGACTTATAGTGTGAGACATCATCAAAACTGTAGGAGTGCAACAGGTGCTTCCGGGATGGATGGAGAACTTTGACCCATGAGCCTCCCGCATCAAGTCCTTCTTCATCTCCACATCATCTGGTACACAAATTCTTCCTCGGAATGTGATCAGTCCATCAATCCCCATTGGAAGTCCTCATTGTTCAGTTGTCTCTGCAATGCCACGTCCAGCCTTTGCGCCACAGCAATTCTATCTAAGTAGGCAGGTTTTGCTGACAACCCCGCTAGGAGACCGAACTGCTTCATTTTCTCAGGTCATGATTCGATCACACCCTCCATCAGATCCCACTCTCGGTGCAAACTCAGTGCCATCAACTTTCGGCTGAGAGAGTCTGCCACTACATTCGCCTTGCCCGGATGGTACTGTAAGGCGAAGTCATAGGCCTTCAACAGTTCGACCCATCTTCTTTGCCTTAAATTGAGTTCCTTCTGGGTGAATATGTACTTGAGGCTCTGGTGATCGGTGAAGACCTCAAACCGAACCCCATATAAGTAGTGCCTCCAGATACGCAAAGCGTGGACCACTGCTGCCATTTCTAGGTCATGAGTGGAGTAATTCCATTCATGGTCCTTCAGCTGTCTTGAGGCATAGGCGATCACCCGGCCATTTTACATTAGTACACAACCGAGGCCGATTCTAGAGGCGTCCATGTAGACAGTGAAGCCATCGACCCCCTGAGGGAGTGCCAGTACTGCGGCCGAAGTCAATTTTTCCTTCAGCATCTGAAACCCGTCTTCGCACTCCTTTGACCAAATAAATTTTGCTTCTTTCTTGGTCAGCTTGGTCATTGGGGCTGCAATGGTGGAGAAGCCTTCGATGAATCGGCGGTAGTATCCGGACAGGCCAAGGAAGCTTCTAATCTCCATGACTGTCTTCGGTGCTTCCCACTTTGACACTACTTCCACCTTGTGCGGGTCCACTGTTATACCGTCCCCGGAGATAACATGTCTGAGGAACATAACCTGATCAAGCCAAAATTTGCATTTGCTGAATTTGGCGAAGAACTTGTTCTCCTTGAGGGTCTGAAGAACCACTCTCAAGTGTTGCCGATGTTCCTCCTGACTGGTAGAATATATCAGGATGTCGTCAATAAAGACCATGACAAACTAATCTAGATAGGGGCGGAAGATATGGTTCATCTGCTCCATGAACACGGTCGGAGCATTGGTTAACCCGAATGGTACCGCTAGGAACTCGTAGTGACCATATCGAGTTCTAAAGGCCATCTTGGATACATCCTCGGGCTTGATTCTGATCTGGTGATAACCTGTCCTCAGATTAATCTTGGAGAAGACCTTGGCAGATGATAGCTGGTCAAACAACTCTTCAATCCTCGGTAGAGGGTACTTGTTCTTTATGGTGACCTGGTTGAGCTTGCGATAATCAATGCACAGCCGCATGGTCCCATCCTTCTTCCGCATGAACAAGACTGGTGCTCCCCACGGGGACACGCTGGGCCGGATGAAGCCCTTGTCTAGCAACTCTTGCAATTACTTCCTAAGTTCAGCAAGTTCTACCGGAGCCATTCGGTATGGGGGAACAGAGATGGGTGCGGTGCCTGATGCTAGCTCAATGGATAACTCTGTCTCACGAGCTAGTGGTAGTCTCGGCAGATCCTCGGGAAATACATCAGAAAATTCTCGGATTGTGTCCAAGTCTTCTAGAATCTTGACAGAGCCTTCTTCAAGCACCACACTAGCTAAGAAATAGTCGCACCCTCTGCTGATCACCTTGAAGGCCCGGATGGCTGATACTATCATTCTCCCGGACTTGTCCTTAGGGCATTGAAGGAAGAATGTCTCCCTCCCCGATTCCTGAAAAATCACTCTCTTCTGACGACAGTCCAAGAGGGCGAAGTGTTTGTCTAACCAGTCCATCCCCAGGATGTGGTCAAAATCGGCCATGTCTAGGATGTAGGCTTCCCCCAACAATCTTCTCCCATAGATCTTTACCTCAATAGTAGGTATCACAAGCTTGGTGTGGACTTGTTTCCCGGTCGGTGTACTAACTACCATTTCCCCAAAGAATGTGGCTTGGGGTCGGTTCTTCAGTTGATTAGCAAAGTTGGTGGATATGAATGTGTGTGTAGCTCCTGGGTCAAACAAGACCTTTGCATAGACATTATCCACAAGGAGCGTACCTTCAGCCACGGTAGGGGTGTTGTCTGCCTCTTCTTACATTAGTGCATAGACCCGCCCTTTGTACTGGATCTTCTCTTGTGGGGAAAATGGCTTTTGTTGGGCCTTCTTGGGGCAGTTCTTCACGAAGTGTCCGGCCTCGCCGCATTCATAACATTTTCCTTCTACCCTCTAGCATCCTTGTCCCTTATGGTTGCATCCGCACTGGATGCAAAATGGAATACCCGGCCCACCCCTCGGAACCAATTCTTGGCGTGCCACCTTTTCCTTGTCTCGCCTCCCTCCGGCCTGCATAGGCCTTTTGCCCGATGACTTCTGCTCCTCAGCGAACCTATAGTGGACATTTGTTAGAATTTAACCTTATATGTCTCCTAGATTTTCATGGCTTCAGCCATTACCTTGTATTTTCTTGCTCGGATAGATGAGCAAGCCTCAACGCCGTTGGGTAGGAACCTGGGTCTTGGGTTGAAACATAACGTCAGACATTGCTACGCAGTCCATTGACAAATTTCTTCACCTTCCGATGCGCCTCATCGAATATGTGTGGAGCATATTGGCCCAGAGCAGAAAACTTGGCCTCATACTCGGCCACCGACATGCTCTCTTGCTCGAGGCTTAGAAATTCTTGCTTCTTCGCATCTCGCACATGCTCGGGAAAATACTTCTCTTAGAAGACAGCCAAGAATTCCTCCCATAGTATGTCGCCGTCGTGGTAGTCCGCAAAGGTGGTCCGCATCTTGGCCATCCACCACAAGTCGGCCTGGTCTTGTAGAACATAGGCCGCCAGGTTCACCTTCTCTTCTTCGGGACACCGCATTACCCGGAACTTCTTTTCCATTTCGTTGAGCCACGACTCAGCCACCTCTGGATGGCTCTCCCCCTTAAAGATAGGAGGCACCGACCTTAAGAACCGATCAAGTGTGGGCAGGTCGTGACGTAGTGCGGCTGCGGGCTGCTGCACCATTTATTGCTGCATGGCATGCATCAACCCTTGGAGGCTCTACATGAACCCTTCCAGGTTGACTCCCGCATTGGGCACCTGCCCACCGCCAACTGCAGGGGCATGGACAACCCCATCATTCGCCCCATTTGGGTCATCTACACCCGATCCCCTCTCATCCGCCTGGGGAAGATCTCTTTGCCTTCTTCGCGGCATAGTTCTGAAAAACATACAATTGTTTAAGTGAGAGGGTTTTAAATGGTTTCAAACATACTCTACACTTTCTCCATTCTAACCTATCTCTTCCTCCACTATGGAGCATCTGGAATGGTTGTGACCTTGGTTTGTCTCTCATGCTCTGATATCACGTTGTAACGCCCCAAGATTCGGTTCTCAAATTTTGGGGTATTTTTTTCTTCTGTCGGACCCCGAAGCAATTACTTCGTACGTATCACGAAAGCACCAATGTAAATAAATGTGCATGCATTCACATGAGAGAGAGAGAAACCATAGGTTATAGAAATGTAGGAAAACATCTCAACCAGTCATAATCTCCAAAAGTGTACAAGTTCATAGTTCCAGATTACACATGAGCCCGCATGGGCTTACCACTCCACAACCTTACACAAAATAGAAACATTCGACCATAGCATACCCAAACGAACGGTGGCTAACTCTACTCTTCAGCTGCTGCCTCCTCCTTAACCTCTTTCTCTATGTCCCCTGAAACGTGTGTCACAAGGGGTGAGTGTGACGCTTAGTAGGCAACTGATGGGGACAGCCCTTGCCCCTCCACATTTTCTGAAGCTCGGATTGATCGTCGGTGTACGCCATTATGTTCCTCATGTGTTTGTGAGTCGAGTCATGTAATTTTCTTATTTTTATTTGAGTCTTAAACATGTAATTTTCCCTTTATTGAGTCATGTACCTAGGTTAGAAAGTCATTTTCCTAAGTCTTGAAGTCATTATGTTGGTTTGATAGGTTAATGGGCCCAATTCATTGGGCTAGGCCCAGGGGCGCCCCTCCCTTGGACTGTTTGGTCATTAGTTAGTTTGTTAGGGTCAGTTTGGTCTTAGGAAAAGTGTGGGGTCTATAAATAGCCCCACCCCTCTCTCATTTGTAACAATTATGCTTGAATATTGAATCCAGAAAATTTCCACACCTTCTTGTTCCCTCTCAATATCTCCCTCTCTCTCTCTCTCTCTTACTATCACTCTCTCTAAGTGGGTTGTGCCCCCTCTCTCTCTCCTCTCCACCCCAATTTCGAAATTCATTCTCTCTCCTCCCCATTCACCCCTCATTAAGGCCCCTTCCCCATGCACTCATTCAATTCCCCCTCCAACCCCTAGGTGGAAACCCCTTCTCCTAGGCACCTTTCCACTCTCCCAAGCAACCCTCCCTCTCCCCAAGACTGAAAGAGCCCTTCCCTAGGCCAAATTTCAAATTTCCCTCTCTCTTGGGATGTGCCCTTTCATCTCCCCACCTCCCTAACCACCCAAGGTCGCACCCCCCCCTTCCCCATCCACCAAATAACCCCTTGTTCATGCCCTTCCCCACACCCTCTCCTCCACCTATTCTGTCCCTGTTGCAGGTTTCAGAAAAGCAGTGATTTGCAGTAGCAGCCACGACTTCCCCTGAAGGCTCCCGGTGGCATATCTTATATTGATGGAATTATCTCCAAATCTTCTTTCCAACGGTGGTACTCCTGCCTGCATCCGAGTTCGGAGCTGTCCGGAGGAACGTCATCTTCAACGACTGCGCAATCTGTCCCAGACTGAAGGCCAGAGCGATCTTGGAAGCCGTTCAGCGGCCAACCTTGGAAGAATTCGATCACGCTTTCTTCTACAAAATTCTTCTTCGTCTAGTCCTCCACAAGTACCAGAAGGAACGATGCCAATTGACTGCCCGAGCTATTTGTTCTGAATTTCTTCGCCAGAGTGTGCAGTCTGCCCCCTGCAGGTCCAGATTCGACATGTCTTCACTTCTCCGGCCACCATTCTCTACTCCGACCTCGGATTGTGGCCCCGTCAATTTCTGCTCGAAGCTACTTCGACCACGATCGTCACCACCAGTTTCGTTCAATTTGGAGTTCGGGAGCGACCTCAGTGCCTTCTGCAATCCACTGTATCAGTTCTACATCAGTCAGAGGCAGCGTGTTGCTGTCCTGCTCCAGTCGCCGGTCCGATCATCCCCGAGTTCCAGAGCTTCGCAAAAAATTCAAGCATCATCCTCGGCCAGCTGGGCAACTTTTGGCACCGGTTTCATCAAATTTGGAGCTCGGTTGAGTCCGTGGCAGCATCTTCATCGACAACCTGTTCAGCAAAACTGAAGAGTAGCAGAACCGGCGAAGCTTGGAGAGTCGGCGTTCTCTTCATAATTTCCCCACCCCGCTTGACCGGCTGAAGGCCCCTCCCTGCGTGGAGGTAATATTGGTTGTAATAAGTCTAACCCCCACCCCAAGAGCCCCCCTCCTGCGAGAGGTGTAGTTCATGTAATAATTCTTTCACAGATTTGAAGCGACACCGACGCGGCTTGCGGGCGCAAACCCTTGCCTCCCTGCTCGCCCCCGTCTTCGGCCGGAGTTGGCGTCTTCACGCCGGCTAGGTGAGCCTCGGTCCCCCTTTCCTTGCTTGTCAATATCACTTGCTTAGCTTAGTATTCTTGCTTTGCTGCGTCGGACGGAGAGCGAGGGCCCGGCCCAAATTGCCGAACACGTGAGTGTCCATCGCGGGCGAGTTGTGAGCGAGCCATTTCAACCCACACCCATGGTGTGACGGCTGCCCGTGAGTGGGCATCCCTGGCCCAATTGGGGTTCTCCCCAAGCTTGCCAAGCACCGGAGCATCATTGTCCCACCCCGGACCCTCTCCATTATCTTTTAGTTGCCCACGGGCACAAGTGTGCACCAAGCGAGTGAGCCGCTCGAGTGGTATCATCGCCAATTTGCTTGCTTGCAACCTTAGGTCCAAGGGTCATATTGTCTTGCGGTCATCACCCCAAGGTGGTGTCACATCAAGTGGTATCATAGTATTATCCTTAGGGTGTGTCACATCAAGTGGTATTAGAGCAAGTTCACAACTTGTCTCTATCAAGTTGGTCCTAGGACGCTCATATGCATTTAGAGTCTTCGGTTGCATCTCTTTTGTCCACTAGCATGGCTACTTCATGTAAGTCACATCTATCTCACTCGGCCCTCCGCAAAGGTCCGATTGACACCCCTTTGGACAAAGTCCTATTTGAGGACCTTATCTTTAACGGATACCACCCTAGTGCATATTTAGAGTGGGAGGAAAACATGGACAAATACTTTGAAAGGAATCCAATGACTGAACCCATGAAAATCTACCTTGCCAAGAGTCGACTTGTGTACCATGCCGAGGATAGGTGGAAGTTCATTGAACAATTTAGGAGGGTTATGAGGCTAGAGCCTATTAACACATGGGAGAACATGAGAGCCGAACTTAGGAAAGTCTAGACTCCCCGACCTCCTCCCTCCTACCCGGGTTACCAAAACTCGAGGAGCACTCCCACTCCTCCAACCCCACCCTTCCAAACCCTTACCACTAGAAACCAAGTGTCCAAGGCCTCCACCTCCCCACCTAACCCCATGAGGACCCCCACACCCCAACCAAACCCCCCTTCCCTAACCTACACTAGTCAAGCCCCTTTAGCCCCCACTTCCACCCCAAACAATCCCAAGGACAAGAGACCCCTAACCGACCCAATTCCCTCCATGGTGACCACCACTTATCCAACCCTCACCATTAAAAATCAAGTGGACACCGCGTCCACCCCTCCACCTAGGCCCATAATGGCCACCACCCCCAAACCCAAAACCCCTCACCAAACCCGTACCCCACAAGCCCCCTTGACCACCACCACAAACCCACCATCGTCCCCAAAAAGGGACACATCTCCCAAAACAAATCAACCCAAAACCCCTCACCCAACTCACCTCCCACTTCCTACACCAATCTTTCCCCAACCTAGGCCTCCTCTACTTCCCCTTCCTATCCCAACCCGAGCCCATGCTTGTTCACCACCCCGGGTGTGTCATACGCTAGCTATCACCAAACCACCCACCATAGATCCCCCTACTCCATTAGCAATAGAAGTTGCTACCCACACACCTACCCAAGTGGAGAAGGATGCCCATCCGAATCCACCTCCCAACATAGAGGAAATCCAAAGGCCAAAAAACTCACACACCTCTAGCCTAGCTCCTCTAGAGACACCCAACCTCACCATAGATAAGTCCATACTCCAATGGCTCAAGAAAGGTCTCACCATTCCTAGTTCACAACCATGCCACCTACCCATGGGATATCAATCCCAAATCATTCCCATTCAGTCACATGTCACTTATCAAACTTCCTATTGTGTGGAAGATTTGGGAGACTTAGTGAACTACTTACATTGGCAAATTCACTTGACCAATATGCTAGCCTTGAGGCCGTCCGAAACTAACACCATTAGCCTAGCATATCCCTCCATTGGCTCCATCACTTCCATCTACACTAATGGCCAAGTTACTAGTAAGATCATCCTCCTTCTTCCCATGGAGGAAGAACCTATCCTAGTCCACTCCCCAACCATTAAGATCCCAAGTGCTTTGATCGGTCAACCCATTAGCAACCTTGGCCCAATTATTAAGGAGGATGACTCACCATTCGAGGACCTTGAGAGCATAGAGTACCCCTACCAAGGTGACCCTTACCATGATCCCTTTGACCCTTTTCTATGGGAGCCTAGATGTCAATGTAACCCACTTACCTTATTCACCACCCACCTTACCCTACCCTTACCACCCATGATAATCCAAAACCTTCCCTTCCTAGAATTGGGTTACACCAAAGAAGCCTTAACCATAGGCAACATACACAATGGGATTGATAGATGGCCCCACTCCATGATGTCTCCCTTCTTAGATCCCTTTGACTCATACGAATGGAAGCTCAAGGGCCACCCCACACCTATGCACATAGAAGTCATCACGAGGATTGAAATGCATGTGCTTAGGCATACCACCCCACTTGACATGATTAGAAAGTGGGGTCCATTCATTCATATCACCCACATGTCAAGAAGAAAACATGAGTGGTCAATATTTGGTTGTAATGGTCCACCATCATTCATCATAAATCTCAAGCATGTTAGGAGCATTCATGGATATCCGGGTCCCCCGGCACTCATCACACTCACACATGAAAGGGACACCTATGGATGCCCCGGTCCTCCCAAGACATTCAAAGTCTTCATAACATCAATGCATGATAGGTCTACATGTGGTTGCCTTGGACCACCTTTGCATACCATGCACTACTCACTCACACCGCATCTTAGTACATGGCATATGCATCAAAACATGCATCAAGCAAAAAGCGGTGAGAATTACAAAGAGCGGGCAAAAACTCGTGAGCGCCACTTGAAATTCCACGTTGGCAACTTGATGATGATGATGATTTTGGAGTGGCTCTACTCTAGGGTCACCTCCAATTTGAGGGCACGAGAACTTGGACCTTGCCAAGTTCCGAGTGGCCTTGGCACCCGGCTTGCGGGTTGAACTTACCAATGGGTTTTGGGATTCATCCCACTTCCCACGTGGCGGATCCGGCACCCTCTAAGGGTACCGCAGTGGATCCTAGTGAGTGTCTTGAGCCTACACCTATCCTTGTGAGAGACACCCTCGGAGTGCCACCACAAACTAGCCCGAGAGCCCGACGTCAGCACATGGCGGAAATACTAAGCAAAGCAAGATCTCTTCGCCAGTCTAAGGGTGTGTCCGAGCCACTTTGTCGAGTGGAAGCACCGTTCCTCGGCTATGGACATGGGTCGAGTTTGGAGAACAAGGTTCGCCCGGAACTACGTTTGGGATGCTACTTCCCCGGTGGACCCATACTCTACATGGTCAAGTTTTCCCCACCCCGGGGGTATGATGGGGACATCCCTTGCCCCTCCACATTTTCTGAAGCTCAGATTGATCATCGGTGTACGCCATTATGTTCCTCATGTGTTTGTGAGTCGAGTCATGTAATTTTCTTATTTTTATTTGAGTCTTAAACATGTAATTTTCCCTTTATTGAGTCATGTACCTAGGTTAGAAAGTCATTTTCCTAAGTCTTGAAGTCATTATGTTGGTTTGATAGGTTAATGGGCCCAATTCATTGGGCTAGGCCCAGGGGCGCCCCTCCCTTGGACTGTTTGGTCATTAGTTAGTTTGTCAGGGTCAGTTTGGTCTTAGGAAAAGTGTGGGGTCTATAAATAGCCCCACCCCTCTCTCATTTGTAACAATTATGCTTGAATATTGAATCCAGAAAATTTCCACACCTTCTAGTTCCCTCTCAATATCTCCCTCTCTCTCTCTCTTACTATCACTCTCTCTAAGTGGGTTGTGCCCCCTCTCTCTCTCTTCCCCACCCCAATTTTGAAATTCATTCTCTCTCCTCTCATTCACCCCTCATTAAGGCCCCTTCCCCTTCCCCATGCACTCATTCAATTCCCCCTCCAACCCCTAGGTGGAAACCCCTTCTCCTAGGCACCTTTCCACTCTCCCAAGCAACCCTCCCTCTCCCCAAGACTGAAAGAGCCCTTCCCTAGGCCAAATTTTGAATTTCCCTCTCCCTTGGGCTGTGCCCTTTCATCTCCCCACCTCCCTAACCACCCAAGGTCGCACCCCCCCTTCCCCATCCACCAAATAACCCCTTGTTCATGCCCTTCCCCACACCCTCTCCTCCACCTATTCTGTCCCTGTTGCAGGTTTCAGAAAAGCAGTGATTTGCAGTAGCATCCACGACTTCCCCTGAAGGCTCCCGGTGGAATATCTTATATTGCTGGAATCGTCTCCAAGTCTTCTTTCCAACGGTGGTACTCCTGCCTACATCCGAGTTCGGAGCTGTCCGGAGAAACGTCATCTTCAACGACTGCGTAATCTGTCCCAGACTGAAGGCCAGAGCGATCTTGGAAGCCGTTCAGCGGCCAACCTTGGAGGAATTCGATCACGCTTCCTTCTAAAAAATTCTTCTTCGTCTAGTCCTCCATCAGTAGCAAAAGGAACGACACCAATTTCCCGACCGAGCTATTTTTTCTGAATTTATTAGCCGGAGTGTGCAGTCTGCCCCCTGCAGGTCCAGGTTCGACCTGTCTTCACTTCTCCGGCCACCATTCTCCTCTCCGACCTCGGATTGTGGTCCCGTCAATTTCTGCTCGAAGCTACTTCGACCACGATCGTCACCACCAGTTTCGTTCAATTTGGAGTTCGTGAGCGACCGCAGTGCCTTCTGCAATCCACTGTATCAGATCTGCATCAGTCAGAGGCAGAGTGTTGCTGTCCTGCTCCAGTCGCAGGTCCGATCAGCCCTGAGTTCCAGAGCTTCCCAAAAAATTCAACCATCATCCTCGGCCAGCTGGGGAACTTTTGGCACCAGTTTCATCAAATTTGGAGCTCGGTTGAGTCTGTGGCAGCATCTTCATCGACAACCTATTCAGCAAAACTGAAGAGTGGCAGAACCGGCGAAGCTTGGAGAGTCGACGTTCTCTTCATAATTTCCCCACCCCGCTTGGCCGGCTGAAGGCCCCTTCCTGTGTGGAGGTAATCTTGGTTGTAATAAGTATAACCCCCACCCCAAGAGCCCCCCTCCTGCGAGAGGTGTAGTTCATGTAATAATATTTTCGTAGATTTGAAGCGACACCGACGCGGCTTGCGGGCACAAACCCTTGCCCCCCCCGCTCGCCCCCGTCTTCGGCCGGAGTTGGCGTCTTCACGCCGGCTAGGTGAGCCTCGGTCCCCCTTTCCTTGATGGTCAATATCACTTGCTTAGATTAGTATTCTTGCTTTGCTCCGTCGGACGGAGAGCGAGGGCCCGGCCCAAATTGCCGAACACGTGAGTGTCCATCGCGGGCGAGTTGTGAGCGAGCCATTTCAACCCACACCCATGGTGTGACGGCCGCCCGTGAGTGGGCATCCCTGGCCCAATTGGGGTTCTCCCCAAGCTTGCCAAGCACCGGAGCATCATTGTCCCACCCCGGACCCTCTTCATTATCGTTTAGTTGCCCACGGGCACAAGTGTGCACCAAGCGAGTGAGCCGCTCGAGTGGTATCATCGCCAATTTGCTTGCTTTCAACCTTAGGTCCAAGGGTCATATTGTCTTGTGGTCATCACCCCAAGGTGGTGTCACATCAGCAACCTAGTCAAACCGAGGTTAACTTTGCATCTATATAATCCATTATATGTAGAGTTCAGATGTTAACACTAGCATAGTCCATTGCATCATCAACTCTTAAGATAACTCATGTAAGGAAAAATATAGATTCTTTGACTAAAGTATAAGGTACCCAAGCATGCAGCAAGAACCCAATAATTAAGCAATTAAACATTATCACATTTCCATGTGTGTTCACATTTTTGCCATGCAGGGAACCGGACAGCTGCTGCAAACACAAGAGGCCCATACACACACAAACGAACGAAAGAGTACTGCGCAGACTCGGGAGCGAACTCCCACCTAGACTCTTGCTGCACGGGGCGTTACGCTTCGCCATCTCCCGGGTTCTATGGCGTTACGTATCACCGTCCCACAGAACGAACCAGCCGAATCGATAGGTTTTGACTAGGGCGTTACGCACCGCCGTCCCCTGGGATCTTTTACTTCCTCGGCGTTACATATCGTCGTCTCGCAGAAGGGACCGAAGTCCTACCTCACGGAATGCTACTGTGTTCCCTCATGGCATACACATTCTTAATTATCTTTACTAGCATGATACTTATAATAACAAACATGTTTTCCATGGGTTTAAGGGGCTAAACATACTTTACAGTCACATTCAGGTTACTATCTGAAGAGAACATATTTATTTCTAAGTTACACATGCGTAGAAAACAAATCATAAACACTAGTGTAGAATTTCTATGAGCATGAAATTTTTACAGTGGATTACTAACTTAGCCTTCTACCATTTTCTAATTTTTCAAATTTTTTTGAATTAATATGACCTTTCAAAACTCTCTTTTTCCCACGTTTCTGGAAATTGGTCCAGTGTTCTCAAGGTATCGACCTGTCCAAAGGAAGTGTCGACCTATCAACCCTATACACGGGTAGAAAATGAACCATAACTACAAGTGTAGAATTTATGTGAGCATGAAATTTCTACTGTGGGTTACCAACTTACCCTTCTACCATTTTTCTAATTTTTTGGATTTTTCTAAATTAATTTGACAACTCAAAACTCTCTTTTTCCACGTTTCTGGAAATTGGGGACATGGTTCACAGGGTGTCGACACATTCATGGGAAGTGTCGACACATCCGTGGGAAGTGTCTGCACGTCCATGGACAGTGTCTGCACATCCGACAGTTTCTAAAGAGCAAGTGTCGACACATGCAAGGTAAGTGTCGACACATTCAGGGGAAGTGTCAACACGTCCAGGGGAAGTGTCAGCACATCCGACAGTTTCTGAAGGGGAAGTGTCGACACATCCAGGGTAAGGGTCGACACATTCAAGGGAAGTGTCAGCACGTCCATGGGCAGTGTCAGCACATCCGACAGTTTCTAAAGAGGAAGTGTCGACACATCCAGGGTAAGTGTTGACACATTCAAGGGAAGTGTCAGCACGTCCATGGACAGCGTCAGCACATCCGACCATTTCTAAAGAGGAAGTGTCGACACATCCAGGGTAAGTGTCGACACATTCAGGGGAAGTGTCAGCACATCTAGGGGAAGTGTCAGCACATTCATGGGATGTGTCAGCACATTCATGGGAATGTGTCGACACATTCGTGGGCAGTGTAGACACCACCCAGTATTTTCAGTTAAAATTTTGAGAAACCTCTCAAAAACACATAATTTGATGGAAAAACTAGTAAATAGACATGATAGTCAATCCCACATGCCCTTAATCCCTCTTGGCATATAGAAACTATTTTAAAATCATTTTGATGCATCATTGACCCCTACGATTTGAGGATAGGTGCCTACCTTTGAAATGATAAACCGACGATCTAAGGATAATATCCACACCCCAGATCCACCTCAGCTTTATCCTTCGATCTGGGGATGAGATCCACACCCCAGACCCACCTGAGACTCTTGCCCATTGTCCTAGGACTTGCAGGTTCGCCCCCCCTTCATAGGGCCAAGGTCCCTCACCTCTCCTCTCTTTCAAGTGAAACCGTAGATGGTGGATGTTGAGGATAGGTGTTGCTAAAGGCTGACCACCCTTGGAACCCACTTCTTTATATAGGTTTCAAGCCTCCCAAGGCCTTTCCCACGTCTAGCAAGGTTCAGCCCAACCCCAAGGTCGTTGGTTTTAAGGAGGGGTTGAATGTTAAGCACCCCCTCGGTTTGAACCGAGGTGACCCTTCGTCTACCCGGTCATATATGTGAATGGGCACACCTTTTTGTTAGGATTTAGGTTGGGATGTCTTCATATGCAATGAAGAGGACTTCTAGATCTAACTTTCAGTCTGGGTTTCATTGAATTTTATCAATGCTAGCATGAGTTATGATTTTCGCAATATTAACGTTATTCCTCCTCTGTTTCCGTCGTGACCCTTCATCTAGCTAATCATAAATGCAAGTGGGAGTGCTCTCAAGTTGAGATTTGGATTCAAATGTCTTCAGATGAAATCAAGAGGGTATTAATATCTAACTTTGGGTCATGGTTTCATCAAATTTCAGTATCCCTAGCCCGAGTTATGATTTTTGCAAGTTTATCCTTTATTCTCCCTTATTCAAATTGCGACCTTTTGGTAGCCCGAGATAATCTAGGCACAACTCTGTAATCCAGTCTGCATTGGGCCTCGACCCCATCATAGAAGTTGTGGATAACACCCTACTAGAAATTTTGGTCTTAGTTTCAAGTCATATCATTAACCACTGGCGAAGTTATGAATTTTCCATTAATTACCTTTGAATTTTCCCAACAGTCATACCCCTTCATGATAGCTGTCAGCGAAAGGGTTTTAGGCCCAAGTTTTGTTGCGAATTGGGCTTCCTACCCAACAGAGAAGTTTGGGCTAAGGGCCCAAGCTTTCTAACGAGCCTGGTTTCAACCTTTTCTGATCTTCCTATGTTAAGTTATGGGCTTTCTAAGGATTCTTATTTAATCTATCCAGATTTCTAGCCCGTTGGGTTCATGGGTCCAAATCATACCCGATTGGGCTAGTACCCATTTGGCGGTCATAACAGCTCCACTGAACCTTGACCATGGGAATTGCTTTATTCCTTTGTGCACGCACCTCGCGATCAAGGATCTTCATGGGCTTTTGTTCATATGTAAGATCCTTTTGTATCACTAGGTTGCCATGATCCATGACATGTGACGGATCGTGCGCATATTTCTTCCACATTGATATGTGGAATACATTATGAACTTCGGACATTTGAGGAGGCAAGGCGATGCGGTAGGCAACCTCACCCACTTTTTCTAGTACCTCGAAGGGACCGATATATCTTAGTGTAAGCTTGCCCTTAACACCAAATCTTCTAATTCCTCGGCCTAGAGAAACCTTAAGAAAGACGTGATCTCCTACTTGGAATTCAAGATCTCCCCTTCTTGTATTGGCATAAGTCTTTTGTCTAGACTGAGCCATTTGAAGTCGTTCTCTAATTAGCTGGATCTTCTCGGTGGTATCCCTTACCATGTCCGGGCCTAGTAGTTGCTTTTCGCCAACTTTATCCCAGTAAAAGGGTGATCGACACCTCCTTCCGTATAACGCAACAAAAGGTGCCATTTGAATACTCGCCTGATAACTGTTGTTATATACAAACTCAACCAAAGGCAAATGATCATGCCAACTTCCACCGAAATTAATGATGCAAGCCCTGAGCATGTCCTCTACCACTTTATTTGTTCTCTCGGTCTGACCATCCATCTGAGGATGAAAGGTTGTACTGAAGTTGAGTCTTATCCCCAACGAATGTTTTAGACCCTTCCAGAAGTGTGAAGTGAAGCGCGGGTCCCGGCCAGACACGATTGAGATGGGAACTCCATGTAATTTGACAACTTTCTTGATATATAAAGTAGCAAGAACATCGACTAACCATCGGCTCTTGATTGGCAAGAAGTGTGCCGACTTGGTCAAACGGTCAATGATGACCTATATTCCGTCATGACCTCCCTTTGATTTAGACAGACCCATAATGAAGTCCATGCTGATATCCTCCCACTTCCACTTGGGAATATTTAGAGGATGTAGCTTACGGGCAGGCTTTTGGTTTTCTGCCTTGACTTGTTGGCAGGTGAGACAACGAGATATAAAGTCTTCTACCTCCCTTTTCATGTTGGGCCATAAAAAAGTCTATTTCAAGTCGTGGTACATCTTTGTAAATCCGGGATGGATCGTGTACCTTGATCTATGAGCTTCTTCTAATATCTTCTTCTTTAGTTCAAGGCAATCTAGTACACAAGTCCTTTCCTTGAATAATAATCTTCCATCTGATGCTAATTTAAAGTCTGGTTGTTCTTCTAGATTGCCCTTGATTTCCACTAACACCGGGTCACTGTCTTGAAGTTCTTGAATTTTGGTGAGCAGATCTGATTGCACCCTCATGTGTGACAGAGTAATACACATGTTCTCCTCGTCCATACTTATGTTAAGTTTAGAGAATTACTCTAGCAACTTCCACTCTTGAATCATATAGTTGGCTAGAAAGGCTCTCGGCTTCCGACTGAGGGCATCAGCTACAGGATTACCCTTTGTTGGATGATATTATATTGTGAAGTCAAAATCCTTGAGATACTCAAGCCAACGCCTTTGTCTCATATTTAATTCCCTCTGAGAGAAGAGATACTTTAGACTTTTGTGATCAGAGGAACCCGTCTAAAAGCAGTTTCCTCATATCTACGAAAGCTTCCCAGAGGGTGGTTTCTAAGATCCATGAGATTACTGGGTTTCGTCATCAGACAGGGGCTATTACCTATCTTGGTCTGCCCATCAGATCAGGTAGAACCCTTGTGGCTGATTATAAGCAGCTTATTGATAATGTTAATGCTCGCATTTGCTCTTGGAAGTCTAGGTTCCTCTCCCAAGCTGGTAGGGCGGTTCTTTTAAACTCTGTGCTTTGCTCCATTCCGGTTTATCTTGCTGCTGCTGCCTCTGTGCCAAAGTCCATTCTCTCTTACATTGATCACCTTTGTGCGGGTTTCTTTTGGGGTGATGTTGATGGAAACCACCAAAGGCATTGGGTTCCTTGGCATGTTATCCAACGTCCTCAGATCAAAGGGGGGCTCGGCGTTCGTAGTCTGTGGCATGTTCAGCTATCCTTGGCGGTGAAGTTGGTCTGGAATATTTATCAAGGCACTTCCCTATGGGCCATGTATGCAAGGCAGAGATTCTTAGTCTTTAAAGGTGGGATCTCCTTCTCCTCCCACCTGCACGCATCCCAAGGAAGATGTTTCAGGCTGCTTGTGAGGTGGTTACTTCTAATACTCGTTGGGTTTATTGGAGATGGCAGTAGGGTTGATTTTCTGGATGATATATGGGCTGGGAACAAGCCGTTGAGGCCTCTTTTACACCGGCCATACCAGGGTTCTCCTGTTTCCATCCGTGAAGTTCTCTGTAATGTGACCCACCCTCTGCGGTCGTTGCTACCGGATTCCATCTCATTGGATGGCATTGGCTTATCTAACTATGAGGATAAATGCTTTTGGTCTTTATCGTATTTTGGTGATTTCTCTATCAAAAGTGTGTATAATCTTGTTAGGCCGAAGGGTATTAGAAGGCATCCGTTGCTCTCCATCTGGAGTGGCTCTTTTAACAGACGTGCATCTATGTTTGGATGGAGAGTCCTCTATCGTGCTGTACCAGTAGACTCACGTGTTGCTGAGTGCGGGGTCACGTTGGTATCTAGGTGCAATTGCTGCCAGGAACCGCACTCGGAAGATCTTAATCATCTCTTCTTACATAGTGATCTGGCCATGGCACTTTGGAATTGGCTCTTGCCTCTCATTGACCCTAGTATTGGACTGCAGCTTAATATCACAATGCGCCTTTGGGATATCTGCTCTGGATGCAATATTCATACCCCCACGGGTTTTCTTGCTATTTACTCTTCCATTCTCCTTGTCTGGGAACTTTGGAAGGCCAGGTGCAAGATGCGCTTTGAAGGTCTGCATATATCAGCATCTAAAATCATCCACAACATCCACTTCTATATTAGTGCTGCTCTTGAGAAAAAAATATTCCATCAGAGTCCCACAAATCAACAGTCTCAGGTGATCTCTGCTCTTGGCTTCAAGATCCGCTGCTCTACCATGAAGGCTAAGCTGGTCAGGTGGATTTCGCCCCTTCAGGGTCTGGTGTTAAATGTTGATGGTGCAAGTAAAGGCAACCCAGGTTTATGTGGGGGTGGTGGATGTGTCCGGGCTTGTAGTGGCAATCTTCTCTTGGCTTTCGCCCACTTTTATGGCTTTGGCAATAGCTTGGTAGCTGAAACCCGTGCTCTTTGTGATGGCATCAGATTAGTTAAGGAATATGGGCTACCAATCACTTGCATTCGCACGGATTCATCAGTTTTGGCAACTTCCTTACTGACCGGTGTAGCTCCATCCTGGAGGTGTCTGCGGTGGTGGCGCGACATCAACGAGTTTATCAAATCCTCGAGCATTCCTGTTTCTCATGTGTACCGCGAAGCCAATCGGGTGGCTGACACTCTTGCGTCTCATGCCTGCCACGCCGGTGTGAATGCTGTTGTTTCCTCTCCTTCTGATCTCCCCAAGAGCTGCTTTGGTGCATTAGTGTGTGATCGTTTAAGCATTTTCTCTGTGCGATTGTAATTGGTCATGGGGATTTGCTGCTCTGCATTTCTCTTTCAGGGGTATGCCCCGTAGTTCATGTACCTTTCTATTAATCTTATAAAATCTTGCCGGTTAGGTGTAGTAGTGGAGCGAGAGCGCTCACCTACTATCCTAATATGTTTTTATTAAAAAAAAAAACTGCTCTCCGTTGAGGTAAGGTCTCCAGATCTTTAATGCAAATACCACCGCGGCCAACTCTAGGTCATGGACCAGGTAGTTTTCTTCATGCTTCTTTAAATGTCGAGAAGAGTAAGCTATGACTTTTCCTTATTGCATTAATACACATCCGAGGCCAATGAAGGAAGCATCGGTATATACCTCGAATTTTCCCCCCTCAGTTGATAATGCCAATACTGGGGCTGTGGTCAAGTGATCCTTTAGAGCTTGAAAGCTTCTTTCACAATCTTCGCTCCATTCATAACGATTCTCCTTGCGGGTCAGCCTAGTAAGAGGCACGGCGATCTTAGAGAAATCCTTGATGAATCGCCTGTAATAGCCAACAAGACCCAAGAAACTACGGATCTCGGTAGCATTGGTTGGCCATTCCCAATTCTTCACAGCTTCTACTTTTGATGGGTCAACAGAAATCCCATCCTTGGAGAGTTCATGTCCTAAGAAAGACACTTCCTCGAGCCAAAACTCACATTTACTGAGCTTTGCATATAGTTGATTTGTCCTCAATATCTGTAATGCAATCCTCAAATGCTCTTCATGTTCTTCCTTGGTCTTTGAATAAATCAAAATGTCATCAATGAAGACCACTATAAATTGATCCAGATGAGGCCTAAAGATACTATTCATCAACTGCATAAAGGCTGCAGGGGCATTTGTTCGTCCAAAAGGCATAACAACAAATTCGTAGTGCCCATACCTGCTCCTGAACGCGGTCTTATCAATGTCCTCATCTTTGATCCTCAGTTGGTGATACCCTGACCTGAGATCAATCTTTGAAAAATACTTAGATCCAGATATTTGGTCGAATAATTCATCGATCCTCAGCAGTGTATACTTATTCTTGATAGTAATATGGTTTAACTGCCTATAGTCGATGCAGAGTCTCATTGATCCATCTTCCTTCTTTACAAATAATACGGGCGCTCCCCACGGGGAAGTGCTGGGTCTGATAAATCCTTTCTTTAAAAGGTCTATCAATTGTTCTTTCAATTCCTTGAGCTCGACCGGGGACATCCTATAAGGTGCCTTAGAAACTGGACCAGCACCAGGGACAAGGTCGATGGTGAAGGCCACCTCTCGTTGTGGGGGTAATCCGGGTAAATCCTTCGAAAATACATCAGGAAACTCCCGAACTACATGGATGTCTTCTATCTTAGATTCCTTAGTCTTCTTTATGGTGACAAAAGAAAGGAAGGATATACACCCTTTCCTTATTAGCTTACTAGCTCGGAGAGCTGAGATAATGGGTGACTTGTTCCGACCCTTAGGGTTGGTGTAGATAAGTTCCGGGAACTCTTTAAAAGTTACTTTGCCTTCATGGCAATCAACAACTACCTTGTGTGTGGATAGCCAACCAGCTCCTAGTATAACGTCATACCCTTTCAAGTCTAGGCATATTAAATCTGCTGGTAGATTTTTCCCTTTCACCATGACTTCACAGTTCGAATAATGGTGTGAGAGTTCGGATTATTTTACGAGAGGGGTTGAGATTACTAGGTCTATCCATTTGGGTTCCATAGGTAATGGATCGGCAAACTTCTTGGAAACAAAAGAATGTGATGCACCGGTATCAAACAAGACATGTGTAGACTTGGAATAAATCTTTAGTGTACCTTCCACCAGTCCGCCTTCATCTTGTTCCGCCTCCTGAAGCACTTGGAGACGTGCTTGTTTCTTTACCGGGCGCTTCTCGTCTCCGACTTGTTCGTTTAGCAGGGGCAGTCAGGAATTCGGTGATCACGACTCCCGCAATGGAGACAAGCTCCCAGTCTCCTCCAGCATTCTTCGGCCCTATGGCCGGTCTTGTCGCAGTGTTTACATACCTCCTTAGAAGGTGTGGTAGTGATGGAGAAAGGCTTGTTATTCTTCTTAAGCTTCTTCTCTTGGGAGGAATTGCCTCCATTGCTAGCTCTCCTTTTGTTAAAGGTCGGCTTAAAAGTGTCGGAGCTGGTAACATGTTCCTTCTTGTCCTTGCCATGGATTCGGTTAGACAGTTCCGTGGCATCTTCAAGCAACTGGGCTCTTCGCACCATCTCTGCATAGATCTGAATGTCCATTGGCGCTAGTTGGGTTATATATTGAGGTTGACGCCCATTAAGGAATCTTCTCGCCTTCATCTTTTCCGTATGCACTTGATGCGGTGCATACATTGACAGACAGGAGAATTGGGCCTCGTACTCGACCACGGATAAGGTCCTTTGTTTCAATGCTGCGAACTCCGTAGCCTTCTTCTCTTGGACACGGTCAGAAAAGTATTTGTTGTTAAAATGTTCAACGAATTCTTCCTATGTAATATGATCATGTGCCATTGTAGCTTCTACGGACTCCCACCAGAAACGGGTGTCCCTCTCTAACTGAAAGGTTGCCAATAGTACTTTCTCTTCGTCCGTGCATTGCATAACACGGAATATCCTTTCTACTTCCCTAATCCAGTGCTCAGCATCATCAGGCTCGGTCGAGCCAATGAACTTTGGAGGGTTCATATTGCAAAAACTACGGTGGAGATCCCCGGCTCCACGATTAGCTCCACCCTATGCTACATGTTGTAGCGCTTGGGTAAGGCCTTGCACAGTACATTGCATGTCGCGCCATTGAGCACGTTCAGCGGCCATGGTCCTACAAGATTTAAATAGCTATATTAATATGTGATTAACCAAGAGTCTAAGTCCCTAAGTTAGCTTAACCCATGGTTCTACCCAATCTCACCGGGTAAAGACATAAACCTATCCTTGGACTTGGGTTTTCCTAGGAATTGAATATCCAAGGCTCTGATACCACAAAAATTGTCACGCCCCGAGTGTGGAAGGAACCCGATATGCGTGATGAGTTATATCATTCATGTCAATCAGAGCATAAGTGTATTCAACACATAGACAAAGTGCGCAAAAATAGAGATAAACCAAATCCTTTATTCATAATAACCTTCAATGTAAATTCCTTTACATAACTTTGATAAAGAAAATGCTAAATGACAACTCTAACTCAATGAAAGGAAAAGTACAATGATGGACTCAATAAAAGACACGAATAGTTGGATGCTTCTAAAACTGGAAAGCTCTAAGCTCTTCACTCTTGACCATTCCCTTTCGAGTGATCCTCGTCATCGGAATTACCTAAAAAATATGGGAAACACTAGGGTGAGCAAACGCTCAGTAGGAATTATATCTCAAGTACAAGCATGTGTTTAAGTATTTACATGTTACATCAATGCAGGAATAGCTATGCATGTACGGGTGAAAACGACAAGAGAGATAGTATATCAAGAGATATAGATTTGAACTAGCAAGATTACAAATATTCAAGAGAACTTATCAAGATAGTCAAGCATGTCATTATCAAGTCATGATGCTAGAATTGGCTATCATTATATCAAGCAAGTAAAATACCCTATCCGGGCCATGCAAGTCATGTCATGTCAAGTCAAGTCAAGTCAAGTACGATTTGTGGAATGTCAATCTAGCAAGTCAAGCACTTCAGTGCAATGCCACACCGTGATCAATATAGCTCCCATGGACACAAGTATTTTCGGGTGCTCCTCTTAGGACCAGATCGGGCCCTATATGCGCAAGCATTGAGTCATGTATATTTTAGACATCCACTATAGTTATAGCCAATATAGAGTTCCAAAGGCTAAACTATTATAGGATGATAAGGTAGATTTCACTAATGAAAGAGTTCAAGGGTTGAACTTTGAACAAGAATGACTCATCATTAAACCTCTCATGAAAATCGAGACATAACGTAAATCTGGGTAAATGGCGTCCACTCGGTCGTCGCGATTTACAGAAATAGCGCCCACACAAGTGGTCACCTATTCCTGTGAATAGTACAGGCTAGATGAAAATAGCGCCTAGGCTTAGGTCGTCATATGAGTAAATAACGGCACTGATCAGGTCGCCAATTCTTTATGGCGCCAAGGTCAATGTTGCCAATTAATGGTAGTAATTGGACTTCTCAAAGAGGCCAAGATTAGCACTCTAAGAGGGGTAAAGCAACACGTTTCTTTAGAGTGACGTGACTAGACTCAGTGAAATTGGTTTTTATGGTACAACCAGCTCAATCGGTCTTGAGAGAATCTAAGACTACGAGGACACTTACGGAGGTCTCTATGTTGAAATCGTCAGTCCGAAGGAAGGAATATCCCGTAGAGTGCTCAATCATCACCGAGAATTAGTGGGTAAGCGTGAAACATTGTGAAAACAAGGGACTACATCTACGGACTGAGATATAGTGCCGAGAAACCCTCGGTATGGGTCACAGGAAAACTCAGAAGGAACTGGGAATCAAGAGATTAGCGCCTTAAGAGGTGCCTTCATTTTAATAAAAAGCGCCTTCTTAATGAGGTGTGTAATTTAGAATTCCACATTTATATATATAACAGTTCCTGGAGAATTTCTCCACAGGGAAAATGGCGCCCTCTGGAAGACGCTTCATTTCAGAATATAGCGTCCTGGACCGGGGTGCTATATTGAATTGTGACTTAGGTCCAGTCGTGCTTTCCTTCTTATGAAATTTAACATGAACAGTAGCACTTTCTTAACAAATAGAATTTTGCAAAAGTGAATATATGGATAGAAAGAGAAAAATATCTAGATTCCAGAACTATACTCATGCATTAAGTTGGGCATCATGTTACATAGTTATTAAATTTTAAACATGGGTACTTATTAAATGTCCAAAAGAATGACGACCATTCACAAGGTCGTTTTATCTATATAGCGCCCAAGGCTGGGTCGCCAAACAAATAAAACTCGATACAGAAACGGTTTCTGCAACCACTTACAGACCTATATGCATGTATATGATCCTAAAATTACAAGGTTGGGCTTAGAACTTGAGAACACCTACCTCACAGATGTGTTTTAGGATGGCAGAACATGAAGAATCGAAAGAAGATATAAAAATAACTACGGCAGAGGCACGGGCTGAAGAGAATAACAAGAGCAGCAGCAGCTCTCGAACAACAATAACGCAGTGGCGGTCAGATAGAAGCAACCGAATTCTATCACGGGAGTATCTACAGCTTCGAACTAAAATGGCAAGAACAGAGGGTCGTGCTCATGTGCAGGAAACGATGAAGAGAAAGAAGAAGCAGCAGAGGGCTTCTTCACGATGCAGCAATCGCAGCAGGGACCAGGCAAGAAGAAGAAACAAATGTTCTTCTTAATTGTCGATGGAAGATAATAGCATAGGAAGAAGAAGCAGAGGGCGGTGGTGTTCGTTCGTGTAGGGAAAACAATACGAGCAGCAGCCATGGCTTGCTCGACGAGGACTTATTTATAGATTTTAGGATTTAACTGCCTATTGGGAATTGATTTTCCCCATTAAGAATCCTATTAGTATTGGTGTTTCCTTCTCATGAATCTTGGTGTACTTCAAACTTTTAATCCTACAGCCACCTTCCCTGATGGAATTTGAACTCCCATAAGCAACCTTCATACGAAGAGGAAGGGTTTTATGGTATTGCCAAAAGCCCACGCATCTGGTTATATTTACAAAGATACTCCTAAGCCCATTAATGGTTAACTATGTGTGGGAGGCCTTTTAACGTATGTGGGTTGGGCCTAATGACTTGTAGGTTTTATTTATTTAGGAAATTTTTTCCTATTGTATATGTATCCTATTCCTTTATTGGACGCACGGAAGATTATGGGCCTTTAATGAATCATATATATATATATATATATATATATATATATATATATACATAAATATAGGAAGCCCTTTATGTTTATATGTCAGGCCCATTTGGTGAGACTAAATTATTTGGGGCCTTGTCGTATTTATTTAGAAAATTACTCATGTTAAATATATTTAGAAAAATTTTATTCTTACAATTTATCAGGGTTGCTATAATGCAAGAGCGGGCACGGACAGTGTCCAAGGGCTCCACACTAGCCCCCTCGGTAGATAGTCAGAAACGTGCTGAAAATCATGGGGTACGATGACTACTGGCGTCGCATTGCGTCGGGAGTATTTTTTTTTATAGACGGGTGAAAACCATGAGGCAACTTGTGATAATTGACATGCTTGCTAGTACATTCTTGTTCATGAGTTTCTAGTGCATAGCATTTATGGTTATGAAGTACATTCTTGTTAATGAAAGGCCACTTTACCTTATATCTTGCTTTATCATGCTCTATTGTTCACTCATATTCTTCATATCTCTATTATTCATATCTTGTTACTTGGATTTTGTTCGTGTGTTCTATAGCATTTTCTTTTACCTTATTCATTAGAGTGAAAATGTAATTACTTAAAGCATGCCTCCTTGTTGGTGCGAAGATACCTACTGGACAATTGTGCTCATTACCCTACTTTTCCAATCTTTTCAGGAAGTTCAAGTGAGTCGGATTCGGAGTATTCTAGCGACGGGTCCGAGAGTGATGTCCGATGGTCGAGAGAAGACTTAGAATGTCAAATGTATTTAAGTAGTCTAGAGTCACGATGTAATTTTTACTTTATTGAGTCTCACTATGTAATTTTCATTTTTTCTTGAGTCTATTAGATCAAGAGTCAACTTTATGTAATTATGGATCATTATTATCAATGAGAGTTAGAATTTTGGTCAAATATTATGTACTCCATTTTTATGTGGATGTTATTACACTCTGATTATATTGCTAGCTTGAGACGTATTGCTGGCTATTCACGTTCCCCGATATTACTTCCATTGTACATATGTCTCGGGGCGTGATAGTAATCTGGTGGGTCAGACCAGACTTAGTCGTTCAGAGTAATGAATGCGTCCAGAAGGACTGATGTGTTTACCTAAAAATGTCTAGGTAACATGACGCCTCTAAAGCCAATCTTATCGGTTCACAAGAACGCGGTCTATCACGCGACCGCTACCAACAAGAGGCGGTCAAGCTAAGGCCGCTATCAGAAAACTGGACAGAAACTCGATAGAACTCGGACAAGGCCTAGTTCTGCCCTTAGTGGTTTCCAGTGGGTTTAGGATTTGGTGGTACAACCTGCTCGGCGTCCTAGTGAGAATCCCAGGCTCGCGGAGACTTACGGAGGCCTTATTGATGTGACACCACCTTGGGGTGATAATCACATGATCAAATGACCCTTGGACCTAGCAAGCAACCAACGCACGAACCGGTGACTTTACTCAGGCGGACTCACCCGCTAAGTGCACTCTTGTGCCCGTAGGCAAACCGGTGATAGTGGTGAGGGTCCGGGACGGGCCCTTGCTGCTCCAGGGGTTGGCTAGCTTTGGATTGGACCTCTCAAGGGTCCTAGGATGCCCACTCTTGTAGGCGGCCAGCACACCGAGGGCGTGGGTGTTAATGTCTCTCTGGCAACTCACCCGTTGTAGTCACTCAATCATAAGCAAATTCGGGTTCGGGCGCTCCACTTACCACTGATGGCACTAAGATGCGATACTAATTAAGCAAAGGAATTTAAGCAAAGAGGAGTGTGCGGTGGCTCACCTGATCAGTGTGAAGACACCGATCCTGGCCGGAGACGAGGGCGAGCGAGGAAGCGTGGGCTTACCCGCACGCCGCGCCGGAGAAGCTTCGACCTAAAATTTTAAATGACATGCACTACACCCCATGCAAGGGGGGGGTCTTGGGGAAGGGAAACCAAAGAATACATCCAATTACTACCTCCACACAGGGAGGGGCCTTCAGCCGGCCAAGCGGGGAGGGGAGAAAGTGATGAAAACACAAGAGAAGAAGCCGATGCTGAATCTGCCCGCTCTCTGCGATAGGGGACAGACAGCCAAAGTTGAGGACGCAGATCTTGATCTAGAATTTTGCTGATGACGGGACTAGTAGGAAACTCTTCGTATCTGGAACGGGAATGACTCAGAATTTTGTTAATTTCTTCTGGTGCCGAGGCTGGTCCGGGCAGAGGCTTGAATAGGATAGCAGCTTCTCGAACTGACAGCCTCAGGTTTCCAACAGCAGGAAGAAGAGGATGCCCCGACCGCTCCTGAACTCAGAATCAAGTGCCGTCAAGTCTGTTGGAACCGTGGACAAGCCCTCCTCTCACCAAAACTGGCAGGGAAGCCAAACGATGCCGGAGAAGACCAGTGGACTCTGAACAGTGGTGATAGGTCGGTGCAGACTGTGGGGAAGCAGAACTATGTACCCAAAGAATAAAATTGGTAACTCTTGAATACAAACGCCGATAGGAGTTCCGCTTCTTGATTCTGAAAGTAGACAGGACGTGGAAGAACTTGCAGAAGAACTTTTGGCCTGATTCTTCCGAGGTTGGTCGTGGTGAAGCTTCTACTCTGGATCAGGTACTCCGCAGGGGCAGCTCTGTGCAATTGTGGGAGAACGGACCTCCCGGGCGACACGGACCTCGGATGGGGATGAGACCATCGCCATTGCGAATAAGATAGGAAGACGCTTCCTTGGATAGCTCTTGGGTCTTCAAACTCGTCCGGAGGAAGATGTGGTCACCTCTGCAAGCTGCTACTCTTCTGCAGATCTTCAGTTGAGAGCTGTAGGTTGAAGATGACGGGGGGAATGGGGTATATGGGAGGGGAAATGGGGGTGGATGAGTGTGGGGAAAGCCCAGGCTGTGAGGGGGTCTAGGAGGGGGTGTTCCAAGGTGGGGGAAGGGAAGAATGGGGTCTGGAAGGGGGTCTAACAGGTGGTGGGAGGAGGAGCTACGAATTTGGGAAGGTGGGTGAGAGGGAAAGGGTATTTGAAAATGGGTTTAAGGGTGGGATTAAATTTTGGTCTTGGGGGATGGGAAGAGGTGTGTGGGGAAGGTAAAAAGGGGCTTGGGGAGTGGGAATTCTCCCTTGGGAGATGAGAGGGTGCTTGGGGAAGGGGAGTGGGTGGTTGGTGGTTGGAGGTTGGAGGGTGGAGTGGGGAGTGGTGGAATCTCCCTTGGGGATGGGGTGGAGTTAAGGTGGGTTGGTGGGGAGTTGGGGATGAGTTATTGGAGGGGGGGAAGAGAGAGAATGGTGGTTGGGAGGGGAGGGGAAAGAAAGGGGCGTAGGTTTTAGAGAGAGAAAGTGGAGGAGAGAGAAAGTGACTTATTAGAGAGAGAGGGGGGCATAGGGGCTTCTCACCCAATTAGATTCACTCCACTAAACTAAGTCTTTGAACTCTCAAATGGCAATTTTTTCATTGATTGATTAATTGATTGATTACAAATGGGGGAAATGGGGTCCTATATATAGGCAACCCACATTTTCACAAAAGACCCTGACATTTAACACACTAACAAATAACTGAAAGAAGGGGGGGCGCCCATGGGCCTAGCCCAAAGAAATAGGCCCAATAGCAATCTCATTAGCCTAATGAGACTCAAACTTAGGGAAATGACTCAATAACCTAGGTACAAGACTCAAATAAAAAGAAAATTACATGATTATGACTCAAAGAAAATATGAAAATTACATGACTCGACTCAGAGAAATATGACAGACACAATGGAGCCATGCTAGCAAGCAATCGATGTTGTAAAAAAATATGAAGGGCGTGGGATGCCCCCATCATACCCCCGGGGTGTGAAGAACTCGACTCCGTCGAGTATGAGTCCGCCGGGGAAGAGGTCCTCCAACGCAACTCCGAGCAAGCTACAACCTCCAAACTCAACCTCGCGTTCGCAACCATGGGACGGTGCTTCAACTTCTCAAGGTGACTTGGACACACCCTCTTGCCTATGATAGTACCTTGCTTGCCCAGTATTGCCTCCGTGTGCGCACGTCGGACTCTCAAGTTGTTATGTGGAAGCTCTCAAGGGTGTCGCTCACAAAGATGGGGGTATGATGTGACACAAGTATAGGGTATGCAGCAAGCAAACGCAAACCTCAGACCTAATCCGCATTCACAATCACATAGCAAGTAAAATGATAAATTGAGACCGAAACGCCGTCGCACACTCGCAAGCCCCGGGTAACTATATGATGCTAGAAGGAGGTGATGGATCAAGACCCTAACTGGTAGAGTGCCAGCAGGGCTAGGGTTATCCTCCCGAGGGTACGTGGCCCACACTTTGGGGCTGGCCGGTGCCACTTGGGGCACAAGGTCCCACTCTCTCACGATGACCACGGTGACCACTCAATGATGATGGCTCCGGGAACGGGCACTCACTCTCTTGCGCAACGGAGCTATGTCTACGGATATTAAACAAACAGACACTAATATAAATGGAGCAAAGTTTTAGAGCTCACCTGGTTGGTTTGAAGAAACCAACCCCGTTTGGAGACGTGGGCGAGCGGGGAAGTGTGATCCCCGCACACTGCGCCGATGAAGCTTGGGCTGCTAGTTACATGAACTACACCCCACGCAGGAGGGTTGAACTAGGGGTGGGGTAATCACAATTACATCAAACACTACCTCCACGCAGGGAGGGGCGCTAAGCCGGCCAGGCGAGAGAGAGAATTCCGCCGAGGACGACGGAACGGGCGCCGACGTGGTTCTGCCCACTTGTTGTTGGAGGGGACAGGAGGTCGCTGTTGCAGTCGTAGCTTGCTCTCAGGAATTTTGCCGATGACGAGATCAGTGAGGATGGCTTCGTAACAGGTACAGGGATGCCTCAGATTTATGTCAAATTCTTCTGCCGTTGCTGGTGGTCGTGGTGGAGACTCGAACAGGACGTCGGAATCTGGGTTGGCAGCTTCAGAATGGATGCAGCCGGATGCAGAAGTTGTACCTGGGGCTTCCGGACTCAGAATCTCGATCCGTCAGAGTTGTTGGATCCGTGGACAAGTCCTCTGCACAGAAAAACTGACGGAGACTCCTTCTGAGGTCGGGGTGGACAGGAGGGATCCGTTGAGTGGGATCTGGTCACGGCAGACAGCAGGAGGCAGACCCGAACGACGGTGGGAGAAAATTTGGAACTCTAGCTCCCGGAGGCCGAACGGGGTTCCGTTTCTTGCTCCTGATCGGGGATAGGGAGAGGAAGATCTTTGGAGAAGAAACTTCAGTCTGGATCTATCGCTGTCGACCGTGGTTGAGCTTCTAGTCGGACTCTGGTGCTCTGCAGCTAGTTCCAGACGCTGTCGGAGGAGATCGGCTCTCACGGGTGGCCACGAACTTGGAACGGAGTGCTTCCACTTCGCCTGGGAAGAGGACTGGGAGCTCTTTCCAGAATGGTATGCCTTGCCTTAAGAAGCCACTGTATGAGTTCGGGGGAGCCTCTGCAAGACGTGTCTTCTTCTGCTACCTGTAGTGGGGCAGGATGTAGGAGAGGGGGTGGGATGGAGGCATGGGAGGCTAGTGTTTGGTGGAGGTGGAGAGGGTGGGGGTGTTCGTAGGTGGCAGGGGGGTTGTGTGGGAGTGGAGGAAGGGGTGGAGCAGGGGTGTGAAGGGGCAGGAGGGTGGAGAGGAAGTGGGGCCGAAGCTAGTGGAGGTGGAGGTGGGGTTCGGCCATGGCAAGGATGTAAGAGGGGGGGGGGGTGGCTGTTTGCGCAATAGGTGGAGGGGGGCTGGAGTTTGAATGGTCTTGGGGTGTGAATGAAGGTGTGGGGGAGTGGGAAGGTTGCTTGGGGAAGAGGGAGGGGTGTATTGGAGGTGGGGAAGGTGTATGGGAAATAGGAAGAGTCACTTGGGAAGGGGAGGGAATTGATGGGGGGTTAAGTGGCCTAGGGGAGGTGAAAGGTTGGAGGGGGAGGTGGCAGCTGAGGTGGAGGAGAGAGAGAGGAGGTGAAGGGGCAGGTTCGCCCTTGGGAGAGAGAGAGAAGGGGGAGGAGAGAGAGGGGGATCCGCCCCAAGGAGAGAGAGAGGGAGAGAGAACTAGAGAGAGAGAGGGGGATTGCAATTATGCTCAATTCTTCAAATCTTCATTACCTTCTCAAGTGGGAGTTGGGGTTCTATATATAGGGAACCCAACTTTGTACAAAAGCCCTTGAGAAAAAGGGAAATAACAGATAACCAAGGGTGCAAGAAGGGGGCGCCCATGGGCCTAGCTCCCTAATGGGCCAAAAGACCAGACAAGTCCAATATGATGACCCACTAATAAGAGCACCTAGGGCAAGACTCAAAAATAGAAGTGAAATACATCAAAAGGACTCAACAAAGGAGAAAATACATCAAGATGTCTATAGTAGTGAGATCCAGTGCCGTCGAGGCCCCATCAAGTCATCCTATCCGTCTCCAGAGGGGAGAGATGTGTCGAGCCAGAGGGAGCTCTGAGTGATGTCCCCATCAACTCCCCTGGACTGGGAAGAACTCGACTCTGTCGAGTAAGGGTCTTCTCGGCTGCGGTAATGCTCCAGGAGATCAGGGTCCAGCTGCTGAAGATCCTCCCTGCTCACCCATGAGTCATCTGTAGGAGGCCGGCCCTTCCACCTGACCAGGTATCGCTCGTATACTTTGCTCCGGGTGACAGTGACCTGTTCATCCAATATCCGCTCTATCTGCTCCCGTTGGCCTCTCTGGGCTGGTGGAACTTTCTTGTGGGTGGGGGCTCTCTCAAAAAGTGGGATAGGCTCAATTCCCTCACTAGGTGTCACCGTGGAACCCCTGTATGGCACCAGGTCAGCCACATTGAATGTGGGACTTATTGCGTATTCCTCGGGGAGGTCTAACACGTAAGCGTTTGTGCCAATCCTCTTTAGAACCTGGAAGGGGCCTGATCCACGCGACCTCAATTTGGAGACATTCCCAGGGGAAAGCCTCTCAGTTCGTACCATTACATAATCACCTACGTGAAACTCCTGGTGGCGGCGGTGGGAGTCGGCCGACTTTTTATACACCTCATTGCTTTTGTTAATGTGTTTGCGGATTTCCTCATGCAATTCCTTCATGTGTTGGGCAAATGACTCAGCACTAATAGACACTCTAGCATGCAGTGGCAAAGGAATGAGATCTGTAGGGGTTCTAGGCTTGTACCCATGCATAGCTTCAAACGGGCTCATCCCTATCGACCTATTCACAGAATTGTTGTATGCAAACTCTGCCTGGGATAATATGAGATCCCAATTCCCGGGGCGATCCTCAACAAGGCACCGTAGAAGGTTCCCCAAGCTCCGATTGACAACTTCAGTCTGTCCATCGGTTTGGGGGTGGTAGGCTGTGGAAAACTTAAGCAGGGTCCCCATAAGATGCCAGAGGGTCTTCCAAAAGTAGCTGGTGAATTTGACGTCCCTATCTGAGATAATTGTCTTGGGTAGACCATGGAGTTGGACCACCTCTTCAAAGAATAGACGGGCCACATGGGAGGCGTCTGAGGTTTTGGAACAGGGGATGAAATGAGCCATTTTAGAGAATCGGTCCACCACGACATAAATGGAGTCATGTTTCCTTTGGGTCCGGGGTAGCCCTAGTACGAAGTCCATGCTAAGATCTTGCCAAGGTCGGTCTGGGACTGGTAAGGGAGTGTACAGGCCTGTGTTTTGTTTGATCTGCTTAGCGGTTGCACATGTGCGGCATTGCCTCACAATTTTGGCCACATCCCTTTTGAGGCTGGGCCAATGGAATTGTCCTTCTACCAAGGCAATGGTTTTGTGAATCCCAAAGTGTCCAGCCAAGCCTCCTGCATGTAATTCCCAGATCAGAAAATCCCGTAGAGAGGTCCTTGGTATGCAAAGCCTATGGCCTTTAAAAATGAATCCGTCCTCTAAAATGAATCCTTGGTGTTCCTTTGGTGAGAGGGTGGACATGCACGAAGGAGAAGAGATTGACACGCGGGTGGAAGTGCAAGAGCCCTTGGACCTAGGCTTGTAGAGACAAGTCTAAAACCTGGCTCTGATACCAATTTGATGTGACACAAGTATAGGGTATGCAGCAAGCAAACGCAAACCTCGGACCTAATCCGCATTCACAATCACATAGCAAGTAAAATGATAAATTGAGACCGAAACGCCGTCGCACACTCGCAAGCCCCGGGTAACTATATGATGCTAGAAGGAGGTGATGGATCAAGACCCTAACTGGTAGAGTGCCAGCAGGGCTAGGGTTATCCTCCCGAGGGTACGTGGCCCACACTTTGGGGCTGGCCGGTGCCACTTGGGGCACAAGGTCCCACTCTCTCACGATGACCACGGTGACCACTCAATGATGATGGCTCCGGGAACGGGCACTCACTCTCTTGCGCAACGGAGCTATGTCTACGGATATTAAACAAACAGACACTAATATAAATGGAGCAAAGTTTTAGAGCTCACCTGGTTGGTTTGAAGAAACCAACCCCGTTTGGAGACGTGGGCGAGCGGGGAAGTGTGATCCCCGCACACTGCGCCGATGAAGCTTGGGCTGCTAGTTACATGAACTACACCCCACGCAGGAGGGTTGAACTAGGGGTGGGGTAATCACAATTACATCAAACACTACCTCCACGCAGGGAGGGGCGCTAAGCCGGCCAGGCGAGAGAGAGAATTCCGCCGAGGACGACGGAACGGGCGCCGACGTGGTTCTGCCCACTTGTTGTTGGAGGGGACAGGAGGTCGCTGTTGCAGTCGTAGCTTGCTCTCAGGAATTTTGCCGATGACGAGATCAGTGAGGATGGCTTCGTAACAGGTACAGGGATGCCTCAGATTTATGTCAAATTCTTCTGCCATTGCTGGTGGTCGTGGTGGAGACTCGAACAGGACGTCGGAATCTGGGTTGGCAGCTTCAGAATGGATGCAGCCGGATGCAGAAGTTGTACCTGGGGCTTCCGGACTCAGAATCTCGATCCGTCAGAGTTGTTGGATCCGTGGACAAGTCCTCTGCACAGAAAAACTGACGGAGACTCCTTCTGAGGTCGGGGTGGACAGGAGGGATCCGTTGAGTGGGATCTGGTCACGGCAGACAGCAGGAGGCAGACCCGAACGACGGTGGGAGAAAATTTGGAACTCTAGCTCCCGGAGGCCGAACGGGGTTCCGTTTCTTGCTCCTGATCGGGGATAGGGAGAGGAAGATCTTTGGAGAAGAAACTTCAGTCTGGATCTGTCGCTGTCGACCGTGGTTGAGCTTCTAGTCGGACTCTGGTGCTCTGCAGCTAGTTCCAGACGCTGTCGGAGGAGATCGGCTCTCACGGGTGGCCACGAACTTGGAACGGAGTGCTTCCACTTCGCCTGGGAAGAGGACTGGGAGCTCTTTCCAGAATGGTATGCCTTGCCTTAAGAAGCCACTGTATGAGTTCGGGGGAGCCTCTGCAAGACGTGTCTTCTTCTGCTACCTGTAGTGGGGCAGGATGTAGGAGAGGGGGTGGGATGGAGGCATGGGAGGCTAGTGTTTGGTGGAGGTGGAGAGGGTGGGGGTGTTCGTAGGTGGCAGGGGGGTTGTGTGGGAGTGGAGGAAGGGGTGGAGCAGGGGTGTGAAGGGGCAGGAGGGTGGAGAGGAAGTGGGGCCGAAGCTAGTGGAGGTGGAGGTGGGGTTCGGCCATGGCAAGGATGTAAGAGGGGGGGGGGGGTGGCTGTTTGCGCAATAGGTGGAGGGGGGCTGGAGTTTGAATGGTCTTGGGGTGTGAATGAAGGTGTGGGGGAGTGGGAAGGTTGCTTGGGGAAGAGGGAGGGGTGTATTGGAGGTGGGGAAGGTGTATGGGAAATAGGAAGAGTCACTTGGGAAGGGGAGGGAATTGATGGGGGGTTAAGTGGCCTAGGGGAGGTGAAAGGTTGGAGGGGGAGGTGGCAGCTGAGGTGGAGGAGAGAGAGAGGAGGTGAAGGGGCAGGTTCGCCCTTGGGAGAGAGAGAGAAGGGGGAGGAGAGAGAGGGGGATCCGCCCCAAGGAGAGAGAGAGGGAGAGAGAACTAGAGAGAGAGAGGGGGATTGCAATTATGCTCAATTCTTCAAATCTTCATTACCTTCTCAAGTGGGAGTTGGGGTTCTATATATAGGGAACCCAACTTTGTACAAAAGCCCTTGAGAAAAAGGGAAATAACAGATAACCAAGGGTGCAAGAAGGGGGCGCCCATGGGCCTAGCTCCCTAATGGGCCAAAAGACCAGACAAGTCCAATATGATGACCCACTAATAAGAGCACCTAGGGCAAGACTCAAAAATAGAAGTGAAATACATCAAAAGGACTCAACAAAGGAGAAAATACATCAAGATGTCTATAGTAGTGAGATCCAGTGCCGTCGAGGCCCCATCAAGTCATCCTATCCGTCTCCAGAGGGGAGAGATGTGTCGAGCCAGAGGGAGCTCTGAGTGATGTCCCCATCAGGGTAGGCTCAAGGTGCTCACTAGGATCTACCGCGGTGCCCTTAGAGGGTGCTAGATCCGTTACGTGAAAAGTGAGGTATATCCCAAAATCCCATGAGTAAATCCAACCCGTAAGCCAGGTTGCCAAAGCCACTTAGAACATGGAAGGTCCAAGTCCTCGTGCCCTCGAGTTGGAGGTGGCTCTAAGGTAAAGCCATTCCAAAGTCACCATCGTGAGGTTGCCTTCTTGGAATTCAAAGTGCCACTCGTGAGTTTTTGCCCGCTCATTACGATCCTCACCGCCCATTGCTAGATGCTTGCTTGAATGAGTATGCCTTGAGCTACGGTGCGGTGTGGGTGGGAAGTGTGTGGTATGCAAAGGGGGACCGGGGCAACCAAAAGTAGACCTATCATGTAATGACGCAGTGTAGACTTTGGTCAACCTAGGTGGGCTTGGGCACCCGTAGGTGGCCCTATCATGCAAAGTGGTGGTAAATATCGGGGGACCTAGACATCCGTAGATGCCTTTGACATGTGTATGACCAATGTGAAGTGAGGGAGGGCCGGGGCATCCATAGGTGTCCCTTTCATGTGTAGGTGTGATGAGTGCCGGGGGACCCGGACATCCGTGAATGCTCCTAACATGTTTAAGACTTATGATGAATGACGGTGGCCCATTACATCCAAATATGGACCACTCATGCTTTCCACTTGACATGTGGGTGATATGAATGAATGGACCCAACATAGTGTTCATGCCAAGTGCTGTGGTAAGCCTAGACACATGCATGTTTTTCCTAAAGGTGACTTTCATATGTATAGGTGTGGGGCAACCCTTTAACTGCCATTGGAAAGGATCGAATGGATCTAAGAAGGTGGTCATCATGGGGTGGGGCACAACCTTATTACCTAGGGGTATGTGGCCCAAGGTCATGGTTCCCAAGGTGTAACCCGGATCTAGGATGGGGTGAATTAGGTCTAACATGGTGGGTTGGGATAGGGAATGGTGGGTGGTGGATAAGGTGGTTGGGTCACATGGGGAACTAGACTCCCATAGGAAGGGATCAAAGGGGTCGTGGAAAGGTCTTCCTATAGGGAGGCACTCTATGTCTTCAAGGTTCCCAAATTGTGAGTCATCCTCCTCCAAGATAATTGAGCCAAGTTTTCTAGTGGGTTGGCCGATCAAAGTATTTGGGATCTCAATGGTAGGGGAGTGGATCGAGATGGGTTCTTCTACCATAGGGAGAAGAAAAAGGAGGTCGCTAGTGTAGCAACCAATGGTATAGACCGAGGTGATTGACCCGATGCATAGGTGTAGGAGGCCAAGGCTCCTAGGTTGTTCGGCCATAGGGGGCAACATGCTAGTGAACTCAATTTGCCATGCTAAGCCTCTAAGAAAATCCTCTAAGGTCTCTACTTGATAAGATGCTTGGATTGTGGTGTGATAAGAGGAGATGGGCACTATGGGATGGTTTTCCTTCATGGGTGGGAAATCGTGGGCCGTGATCTCTCTTATTGGGCTCTTATTTAGCCAACTAACAAGGGTTTCCCCTAAGATGAGATTGACTCCAACTAGAGTGGTGATGTAAGGTGAAGACCCTCGTGTGTTGTTTCTTCTTCAATTTGGACTTGGGTTTCCTCCAAGGTGGAGAGTGGGCTTGGAGTGTTCACCACTACGGGGTGGGGTATGGGTTCTTTTTCTAAGGAGGTGAGAGGGGCTTTTGAGGGTGTGGTGATGATTGGGGCATAGTGTATCCGGGGTGGTAGGTAGTGGAAAACTTGGGTTAGGATAGGTAAGGGTAGTAGTGGAGGCTTTGGTGGGAGTTGGATTGGGGTAGGGAGAGGAAGATGGGTGGGTTGAAGGGGTTTGGGTTGATTGGTTTTGGGAGGAGTGTCCCCTTTTGGGGGTGATGGAGAGGTAGTGGTAGGGGTTAGCACCGGCCTAGGTGGAGAGTTGGCCATGGGGCCCAATTGGGTATGGGGACCTATGGTTGTGGTGTGGACTTGGAGGTGGGGTGTAAATGTAGTGGTTGGGGTAGGAGAGATGGGAAGTGGTGGGGAATGGGTGATTGGGGTCTTGGATTGACCGGGTGGGGATGATAGAGTTGAAGTGCTCCTTGGACTTTGGTGATTTGAGTAGGAGGGAGAGGGTTGAAGGGTGTAGGTTTTTCTAAGCTCGATCTTCATCTCATCCCAAGTGCTAATTGGGGCCTCCCTACGGATCTTTCTCAAACCTTCCACAACTAACCAATGAGTTTTAGTTTGTTTGGAGATGTGTGCCTTGGCTAGCCTCATTCTTCTTCCTTCGTTCAAGGGACAACTTTTAAAGAATTGGTCCATGGAAATCTCCCAATCTAGGTAAAGGCTTGGGCTGTTGGATCTATCAAAGGCGGGGGTTTTGATTTTCAAGTGTTCTAAAAATATGGTTTCTAGATTTCCCCAAAGGTCACTCTCATTCACTCTTGGTGCACGGCTATTTCCTTCAAGTCGGTCGAGTCGAGACATGATATCTTCAAGCCGATGAACGACATTAGGTAGGGCTTCTATGATCGAGGTGTTGCTACCCACTTTGTTGGCAATGGAACTTCTATGAGGATTTGGGCTTCTTGGGAAAATTGATGGGGATTGATATGACGGGTATAAAGTGGCCATTCTAGTGGACATGGGAGATGCAACCGAGGACTCTAAATGCATAAACATGCCCTAGGACCAACTTGTGGAGAGACAAGTTGTGAACTTGCTCTGATACCACTTGATGTGACACCACCTTGGGGTGATAATCACATGATCAAATGACCCTTGGACCTAGCAAGCAACCAACGCACGAACTGGTGACTTTACTCGGGCGGACTCACCCGCTAAGCGCACTCTTGTGCCCGTAGGCAAACCGGTGATAGTGGTGAGGGTCCGGGACGGGCCCTTGCTGCTCCAGGGGTTGGCTAGCTTTGGATTGGACCTCTCAAGGGTCCTAGGATGCCCACTCTTGTAGGCGGCCAGCACACCGAGGGCGTGGGTGTTAATGGCTCTCTCGCAACTCACCCGCGGTAGTCACTCAATCATAAGCAAATTCGGGTTCGGGCGCTCCACTTACCACTGATGGCACTAAGATGCGATACTAATTAAGCAAAGGAATTTAAGCAAAGAGGAGTGTGCGGTGGCTCACCTGATCGGTGTGAAGACACCGATCCTGGCCGGAGATGAGGGCGAGCGAGGAAGCTTGGGCATACCCGCACGCCGCGCCGGAGAAGCTTCGACCTGAAATTTTAAATGACATGCACTACACCCCATGCAAGGGGGGGATCTTGGGGAAGGGAAACCAAAGAATACATCCAATTACTACCTCCACACAGGGAGGGGCCTTCAGCCGGCCAAGCGGGGAGGGGAGAAAGTGATGAAAACACAAGAGAAGAAGCCGATGCTGAATCTGCCCGCTCTCTGCGATAGGGGACAGACAGCCAGAGTTGAGGACGTAGATCTTGATCTAGAATTTTGCTGATGATGGGACTAGTGAGAAACTCTTCGTATCTGGAACGGGAATGACTCAGAATTTTGTTAATTTCTTTTGGTGCCGAGGCTGGTCCGGGCAGAGGCTTGAACAGGGTAGCAGCTTCTCAAACTGACAGCCTCAGGTTTCCAACAGCAGGAAGAAGAGGATGCCCCGACCGCTCCTGAACTCAGAATCAAGTGCCGTCAAATCTGTTGGAACCGTGGACAAGCCCTCCTCTCACCAAAACTAGCGGGGAAGCCAAACGATGCCGGAGAAGACTAGTGGACTCTGAACAGTGGTGATAGGTCGGTGCAGACTGTGGGGAAGCAGAACTATGTACCCAAAGAATAAAATTGGTAACCCTTGAACACAAACGCCGATAGGAGTTCCGCTTCTTGATTCTGAAAGTAGACAGGACATGGAAGAACTTTGCAGAAGAACTTTTGGCTTGATTCTTCCGAGGTTGGTCGTGGTGAAGCTTCTACTTCGGATCAGGTACTCTGCAGGGGCAGCTCTGTGCAGTTGTGGGAGAACGGACCTCCCGGGCGACACGGACCTTGGATGGGGATGAGACCACCGCCATTGCGAAGAAGATAGGAAGACACTTCCTTGGATAGCTCTTGGGTCTTCAAACTCGTCCGGAGAAAGACGTGGTCACCTCTGCAAGCTGCTACTCTTCTGCAGATCTTCAGTTGAGAGCTGTAGGTTGAAGATGACGGGGGGAATGGGGTATATGGGAGGGGAAATGGGGGTGGATGAGTGTGGGGAAAGCCCGGGCTGTGAGGGGGTCTAGGAGGGGGTGTTCCAAGGTGGGGGAAGGGAAGAATGGGGTCTGGAAGGGGGTCTAACAGGTGGTGGGAGGAGGAGCTACGAATTTGGGAAGGTGGGTGAGAGGGAAAGGGTATTTGAAAATGGGTTTAAGGGTGGGATTAAATTTTGGTCTTGGGGGATGGGAAGAGGTGTGTGGGGAAGGTAAAAAGGGGCTTGGGGAGTGGGAATTCTCCCTTGGGAGATGAGAGGGTGCTTGGGGAAGGGGAGTGGGTGGTTGGTGGTTGGAGGGTGGAGTGGGGAGTGGTGGAATCTCCCTTGGGGATGGGGTGGAGTTAAGGTGGGTTGGTGGGGAGTTGGGGATGAGTTATTGGAGGGGGGGAAGAGAGAGAATGGTGGTTGGGAGGGGAGGGGAGAGAAAGGGGTGTAGGTTTTAGAGAGAGAAAGTGGAGGAGAGAGAAAGTGACTTATTAGAGAGAGAGAGGTAGAGAGAGAGGGGGGATAGGGGCTTCTCACCCAATTGGATTCACTCCACTAAACTAAGTCTTTGAACTCTCAAATGGCAATTTTTTCATTGATTGATTAATTGATTGATTACAAATAGGGGAAATGGGGTCCTATATATAGGCAACCCACATTTTCACAAAAGACCCTGACATTTAACACACTAACAAATAACCAAAGGAAGGGGGGCGCCCATGGGCCTAGCCCAAAGAAATAGGCCCAATAGCAATCTCATTAGCCTAATGAGACTCAAACTTAGGGAAATGACTCAATAACTTAGGTGCAAGACTCAAATAAAAAGAAAATTACATGATTATGACTCAAAGAAAATATGAAAATTACATGACTCGACTCAGAGAAATATGACAGACACAATGGAGCTATCCTAGCAAGCAATCGAAGTTGTAAAAAAATATGAAGGGCGAGGGATGCCCCCATCACTTGTGATAGTGGTTCTAGTCCGATGGAAGGAATATCCGGTGGAGAGTCCCAACAATCCCAAGAAATAGGGTTTGAGACTGTGAAAAATGGGAGTAATCGGTAAGTCGAAACCACCGGAGTGGCATGACCCTTAAACAATCCTACCTTAAATAATACTAACTAGCAAGTTATGAACAATAATCAGGTGAATAGCATCAAAAGGGTCCATGAACAAATCCATTAAGTTAGCAGTTTATTCTACACCTTTTCCAGACATTAGATGACAAGAAGATGATTAAGTTAGGAACAATTATTTCATAAAACCGAGTTAGCCATGTTCTATAACGCTATTAACCTAACAACGTGTGGTATAACAGTGAATAACCAAGCATAACATGCGGGAAAATAACCTGGATTCTTGTTGGAAAATAGGGTCAGAACGCGGTCTTTAGGAGGCCACCATATCCAGAAAATGGTCTTGGGAGGACCGCTATCATAAATATATATATATATATATATATTGAAAATATCACATAAATGCGTCCACTCTAGAGGACGCGCTTAAAATAACGCGTCTAGGGAAATCGACGCGGGTAATATTTCTCACAAAAACAATATGAACAACTATATTTTTATTGTTAAAGAACACGTCTAGAGATGGCGACGCGTTAAAAAGGAGGCGTCCATATGGTTGACACGTTCATAATAACACATCAATTTTTTGAAAACGAACACAAGGTGGCGGTCTATCGGCGACCGCGATCTTAGGTGGCGGTCACTGGGTCGACTGCGACCTGAAATCGAGCCCCGCCTTCCGGCGAACCCCGACACGCCTTGATTAAAACTACTAATTCGATCAGTATAGTGAGTAAAAATTGGGCAAACTAGTACTAATAGAAAGATCAGTTGAAGACGCACAAGATGACATGAATTATTAAAGGTTTAGCCTGAGAGAAACTTACCTTTGATGGATGTTGTCACGCCCCGAGATATGCAGTGGAATTAAGTCAGGAACGTGAACAGCCGGCAAGATAAGGCTCAAGCTAGCAAGAAATCAGAGCGCTAAACATTCACACATAAAAGACGAATGCACAATATCTGATCAAAACTCCAACTTTATTGAATCATAATCAAAGGTTATAAAAGACAATTGACTCCTCGACATAATAATTCACTAGACTTAATAAAGAGAAAAATTACATCATTTCTACTCTAAATTATATAAGACCCTTGTGACATCTCTAGGGCTCCACTCGAACTTCAATCACTCTCGGACTCGCCACTTGAATAGTCTAAATCCGACCCGCTAGAATTTTTTGAAAAAGATTGGAAATTAGGGAATGAGCGCACTCACCCAGTAGGTATCTTCGTATCAACATGATGGCATAATTTAAGTAATTAACATTTTAGCTCTGGAGGGTAAGATAATGAAAATATGATTAAAACATGTGAATGAAACCTTAGTAACATCAAGATATAGACTGTAGAGATATAAGAATTCAAATAAGTATAAGAACATGATCAAGCAAGATTATAATATGGCCTTTCAAGAATGAGAATGTACTAGCATGTATCGAGAATGTACTTTTCAAAACCATGTAGGCCATGCACTAGAAAGTCATGTAATAATGAAATTTCATGAGAATTCATGAATTTCACACATTTATAAAAAAAGTAATCCCAGCGCAATGCGACGCCAGTAAGCATCATACCCCATGGTTTACAGTATATTTTTGGCCATCTGCCAAGGGGGCTAGCGTCGAGCCCTTGGTCACCGTCCGTGCCCGCCCTTGCATCTTCAAGTTATAAATCAAGCTACTTCCACGAAAAATATAATGTAGGCTAACAATATTCAGTTCAACAATAGTTTCATGATAACAAAATCAAGGTAAGAACGTACCAAAATGAAACCATGAGTTCAAGGATGAATTATTTGGACATTATGCTACGAAGAAATTTTGGTAGCATAACGGTATATTAATAAAGTTCCATAGTTCATTAATGACTTAATGAATAAGGTTTTGATATCAGATAGACAGGAGACCATCTGGGAATTTAACATGAGCAACCCTTGGGTCAGACCTTGGGTTGGGCGAAACTTAGCAGAAAACGGTCATCAAGAGACCGCCTCCACGAGAAGACGATCATGTGCAGACCGCTATCTGGCTGCGTCAACTCCAAAGGACGAGCTGGGTCGATTCAAGCAAGCTGAAACATGAAGGCGGTCATGGCCTGGCTGCAACCTTGAGGTGGCGGTCACGGGATGGCCATAATAAGAGTGTAGAAATCGCAGAAAACTCAAGTGCTCGCTAGACTTTTGGGATTTAAGGGTATAACCAGCTCGGTGTCTTAGAGGGAATCCCAGGCTCGCGGAGACTTACGGAGTCCTTGAAACAAGATCACCTAGTCCAGCAGAAGGAATATCCGATGGAGAGGTTCTCAAGTCCAAGCGTTGTTCTTATCAAGTGCGTGTGTATCTAATAGCTTACGTACCGGAGTATGGGCTATGTACTTAACCAGGAAAGACAGAGATGAGAGTGAATCATGTAAAAATAACAATCAACATGTAGGAATTCTAAGGAAAACCTTTTGACATACAACACTATATGGTTTTGGCGTGAAACTAACATAAGATTTAAAATAAATTCCTAAGACATGATGAGACATAAAACAGAACCTTGGAACTCATAATATAACGGAAAACATATTATAGCGAGCTAAGAATAATATACAGCAGGGGAGATAGCATAATCATGAATCAAAGAGGGGTGATCTGGCTACTTTTTAGGGTGAACAGCAGTCAGAAAGTAAGTTGCGGTCAACAGAAGGTCGCCTTATGTAGGTAGCGGTCAAGGGACGACTGCCGTTTGATGGTAGTGGTCTCTGGGAGGCCGCCATCATCCTATCATCCAACCGAAATAAGGCCGATAGTAGGGCTATTTCTAATGCTAATGATGATAAAAATTGTGTAAAAATTGAAGTAAAAGCATAGTATCATGAATCTAAGGCATGGGGAAGTATGCCTTCTACCAATGTTACTATCTTTTTGATTAACAAGGTATGGACATCATGCAGAGAAAACCTACTACGCAGTCATTAGAAAACATCAAATACTCCGTGTATACTGCATGAAATCATGAGTAAATAGAGGGCTTTTAATCCTAACATGTTGTTTGAGCCCTTCATGAGATAACCTACCTCTGAGATTGTTCCTAGACTTCGAATTCCTTGCTGGAAAAGAGCTCTCGTTCCTGCACGTCCTACATGGAACCAGCAACTTCCAGCCCTTCTACCTTCTCGACGGCTTGGTCTCTTAGCATGGGATTTAGCAGAGAGTTAGAAGATACTAAAGGGAACAAAAAGTTCTAAAGACTTAACCGGAGTGATGGGAATCAACACCGGGCACTAACATTTTTATTTTGTATTTATACCCTTGACTAATTGGGTTTACAATTGTAAGGCATTATAAGCTAAAGGGTTAGTCTTTAAAGTCTTTGGGTTTATTTGTAAAATTCCAGTAGGTCCAGCAGGGGGGCCCATCCTCTTTCTCATTGATCCACCTAGGATTTAGGGCCTATGTGGGGCTAGTTCAAAGTCCAAAGTTAGACTTGGACCAAGGGGAGACAAGGGGGGAAGAAAGTCCAAGTTGGACTCCCCATGGTCAAGGGGGCGCCCCCCTTATATAATTATTTAATACATGTTGTATTTTTATTTAATGTGGCCATTTGACCACATGTGAGATTAATGTGTTATCCCTAGTTTACCCCTCCCTAACCCTAGATCTGAGGGTAGGTTTAGTCTTTTTTACATTTCTATAAATTTCTTGTATTTTCCATTTTGATAGAATTAATGAAGAAGAATTTCAAAAAATTGTCCAAGAGCCCATGGGCGCCCCTTTCTCTCTCCCACCCCCTTGCAAATGTAGTTCTAAAAATTTCTTGAGGTGTGAAGCTTCTTCCCCTCCCCCTCTCTTAGTGGGAAGCTCAGCACCGCCACCGCCGCCGCCATCGAGCCGTCGTCGCACCACCACCACCGCCGCGTCGGAATTCTATCCACATCAGGATAGGAGGTTGAAGCCTGATTTTTATCTCCACATTAGGAGATCTTATCGAGCTGCAATTTTGAATGTTTGTTCTTCTTGTTATCCCTAGTCACCATTTTAAATTTCGTGTCAATCAGAGCTCATTTACTATTTTTCCCGTAATTTTAGTTCCAACCCTGATAGTCTGCCAATTTGCAGATCTGTAGGATAGGAGTCTGTTCTTCTATTCTTCTCACCCCCTTATACATCTCCATAAATCCCCAAAAAAATCATACGTGTTCCTCACTTACGCCCCTTCCACCCATAATTTTTCTAGGGTCTAGATCTATTATTTTCCTGTCGGTCAAAATTCATCTTCAAGCAGTTCTTGTTCTTCCCTGTGTGTCTGTAATTCCAAGCCACAAAGAAACTACAAGCCACAATCATTTTCATTTATAATCCGTCTACTGGATGGATCTGAAATAATTATATGTTGTATCCTTTTGAGTCCTCTATCCATCGGTACCAATTTTACGTAGATCTGACACCGAGTCTGGCCGAAGAAATTCTTTTCGTGGAGGCGCGGAGTTCAGATCCGTGGACAGGCCAGCAAATCAGTCCACCGGTAAATCCCGATAAAATACGCCGGGATACCTTTGGCGACCGCCGCTCCTGGAGATCGCTAGGCAACCCATCAGCAGCGTCCCAGCAAGCCGCCGCAGCAAGGAGATGCCCGGGCACCGCCGTCCCAGCAACCGGACCCGCCTACTTTCCCGTGGGACCCGCAAAACTGAGTCGAACCCGCAGTTCGTCTCCGGCCCAGTAGTGTTCCAAATTGCTGCCCGTCAACCCAAGCTTGGTATTCCCGACTTATTTTTGTCGCCCTTTACCTCCCTGCGTGGAGTGGGCCATAAAATTACTACTGTAATAATTTAATTACTGTGTACCGGGAGTACGAGTCTTGGCCGGGATCGTCTTCCCCACGCCCGGAGCGTGGAGATACACTCGCCACCCTCCTACTTTGGCATTTTGCTCAATTCGTATATTTTTGAATGTCACTGCTAGAGTGATAGGTTAATTAGCTCGATATTCATTTTTATCACCGCTTCGAGAGTGAGTGAGTGAACCCATCCCGTGACTCAATCCGAGTACACGCGAAAAAGCCGATACCCGAGGCTCATTGCCGATTTCTCAATCGCGCACGATCCCGCGTTTCCCTCGCTTAGGGACGTCCACGAGCTGGAGTCCCAGGTTCGCATCTCCGTCCCGGATCAAATTGGTATCAGAGCGTAAGGTTGAGTCTAGGGTAGTCTTTGCTTGAAAACAAAACAAAAAAAAAGTCTAAGTCAATCCAAGGTTTCATTTGCATTCCTTTATTCGATATATCAAAAGGTGTTGCCCGAACGTTAGGTTACGTCTATCGGGAAGGTCACACATTTACGAGAGAGGATCTTTGGATCCCATAACTCCGCCAAGTACCGTCTATTGGTTAAGTCTAGGTTTGTAGTCGAGTCGGCATTCCAACTTTGCAACGCATTTTAGAGTCGTGTCTAGGTGCTTGCATTAGTCTTGCATAAAAAAAATAAAAAAAATGCCATTGCATTCCCATTCCTAGGGGATCCAACCCCATCTTTGCCACTATGGCCAACCCATGCCGACCAGTCCAAGGCAACAAGTCCGTGTTTGAGTACATTCGGGAGTATGATAAGTATCGCTTGGAATATAGAGGTGGAGAGGAGAGCACCACAATCACCTTTCAGTTCCGAAAAGGTTTGTGGCTTCACTTCCAGTTTGAATGTCTTTGCCGCGACGTGTTCACTCTCGCGCAGAATTATCTGGTCACTCTAGAGGTTGAGCCTTTCGAGGCAAGGTTTGATGCTGCCCTTCGGTGAGCATCTACCCCTCAGCCGAGTCCCGAGCCAGTCGGACAGCCTACTCCACGGCCTCCCCCACCCCAGTCAGGGAACCCCTCCCCTAGAGCTCCATTGCCATCTACGTCTGATCTTTATTCGGAGTCACCTCATTTGGAGCCACCTTTGCCCGAGCCACCCGTGTCTCTAACGGGAAAGCTATTCTACTCCGAGCCACTACTTAGTTGGCTCAAGATCAGCTTGGTCCCTAGTCCACCTTCCTATCCATCCATGGACCCTGCACTACTATTAGTGCCAGTCAACTCATTCCATACCACATTCCAATCTAGTCACCATGTTGATACATTGGATGACCTAACAAAGGGTTTAGACTGGCAATGGAAGTTGACGCACTTATTGGCCCGAGGCTTTGACCAACCCAATAGTTGTAGCCTCACCCATCCGGTCTTAGGGTCCATTATCTCCGTGTGCACTATGGGTCATGTCACCACGGAGGTTCTTTTATTCCTCCCCATGCCGGTCGAGCCAAACTTCATTCCCTTTACCCCGAGGGAGGAACCATACCTTCTATATAAGATCACCATCCCCTATACCCTAGTGCATGAAGGTGACCACCTACACCTTCAAGAATTTCTGACATGGGACCGTGACATGTGGGAACCCAGCTCGAGGGGTCACACTTTCTTTGATCCCTTTGACCCCTTCCCTAGTGAGCCTTATGACCCACTTTACCTATTCCATCTTGTTAGGGAAGTCCATTATCGCTCCCCTTCCCCACAGGCTAGTCCACCTACACTCCGTAAGGAGTCCGTTCATTGGGGAAAGGAAGAAGGAAACTTTGGATCTCCTAGCCCTCCCAAGTCTCCTAAATCTAACAGGCAGCCACATGCTAGGGACATATTAGGATGTCTACGAGTCCCCTATTCCGTCAACCATCGATTGTATCTAGTGTATGCATGGCACACATTCGGATGTCCTGGTCCACCATTGCATGTGTATGGGTCGGACTAACAGTAGGTTTGTTTAGGGTCATGTGTGAGTCTTTGTTTCGTACAGTTTATCTGTCGAGTGCATATGCATACATCGAGTTGAGTCGGCCTTTTGTACGATTGCGTTGTCAATCCCTTTCGAGTGTGAGGCAAGTCGGATCTAATGCGTACGTTGTAGACTTGCTGAAATTTGGGATCGGCTTTACCTCAACATATCGGGTCTAGTCACATAAAGGGACCCAGCGGTGATTCCTAGTGATTAATTGAGCCGTATCCACCTCTAGCCTCATTCCCACAGCAACGTGTGCATATCGAATATATACGGGATGAGCAGGTGACGATTACTTGGAGTGGAGCGTACTCCACGTTTCCAGGTTCGATGACGGATCCGCCGGAGCCACATGAGCAGCCGCACCCCTTACTCGACGGGGTCGAGTTCTTCCCACCTGGGGAGAATTGATGGGAATCAACACCGGACACTAACATTTTTATTTTACATTTCTGTCCTTTTGTTTGCATTTATACCCTTGGATAATTGGGTTTGCAATTGTAAGGCATTATAAGCCAAAGGGTTAGTCTTTAAAGTCTTTGGGTTTATTTGTAAAATTCCAGTAGGTCCAGCAAGCGCCCCCATCCTCTTTCTCATTGGTCCACCTAGGATTTACGGCCCATGTGGGGCTAGTTCAAAGTCCAAAGTTGGACTTGGACCAAGGGGGGACAAGGGGGGAAGAAAGTCCAAGTTGGACTCCCCATGGTCAAGGGGGCGCCCCAATTATATAATTGTTTAATACATGTTGTATTTTTATTTAATGTGACCATTTGACCACATGTGGGATTAATGTGTTATCCCTATTTTACCCCTACCTAACCCTAGATCTGAGGGTAGGTTTAGTCTTTTTTACATTTCTATAAATCCCTTGTATTTTTCATTTTGATAGAATTAATGAAGAAGAATTTCAAAAAATTGTCCAAGAGCCCAAGGGCGCCCCTTTCTCTCTCCCACCCCCTTGCAGATGGAGTTCTGTGAATTTCTTGAGGTGTCAAGCCTCCTCCCTTCCCCCTCTCTGAGTGGGAAGCTCAGCACCGCCGCCGCCGCCGCCATCGAGTCGTCGTCGCACCACCACCGCTGCCGCGTCGGAATTCTGCCCACATCAGAACAGGAGGTTGAATCCTGATTTTTATCTCCACATTAGGAGATCTGATCTAGCTGCAATTTTGAATGTTTGTTCTTCTTGTTATCCTCAGTCTCCATTTTAAATTTCGTGCCAATCGGAGGTCATTTGCTATTTTTCCCATAATTTTAGTTCCACCCATAATAGTCTGCCAGTTTGCAGATATGTAGGATAGGAGTCTGTTCTTCGATTTTTCCCACCCCCTTATACATCTCCATAAATCCCCAAAAAATCATACGTGTTCCTCACTTACGCCCCTTCCACCCATAATTTTTCTAGGGTCTAGATCTATTGTTTTCCTATTGATAAAAAATCGTCTTCAGGCAGTTCTTGTTCTTCCCTGTGTGTCTATAATTCCAAGCCAGAAAATAACTACAAACCACAGTCATTTTCATTTCTAATCCGTGTATTGGATGCATCTGAAATAATTATATGTTGTAGTCCTTTGAGTCCTCTATCCATCGGTACCAATTTTGCATCAATCTGACACCTGGACTGGCTGCAGAAATTCTTTTCGTGAAGGCGCGTAGTTTAGATCCGTGGATAGGCCAGCAAATCAGTCCACCGGTAAGTCCCGATAAAATGCGCCGGGATACCTTCGGCGACCGCCGCTCCCGGAGATCGCTCGGCAACCCATCAGCAGTGTCCCAGCAAGCCACCGCAGTAAGGAGATGCCCGGGCACCGCCGTCCCAACAGCCGGACCCGCCTGCTGTCCCGCAGGACCCGCAAAACCTAGTCGAACCCGCAGTTCGTCTCCGGCCCGGGAGCATTTCAAATTGCTGCCCGTCAACCCAAGCTTGGTATTCTTGGGTTATTTTTGTCACCCTTTACCTCCCTGCGTGGAGTGGGCCATAAAATTACTGTTGTAATAATTTAATTACTATGTACCGGGAGTACGAGTCTTGGCCGGGATCGTCTTCCCCACGCCCGGAGCGTAGAGGTACACTCGCCACCCTCCTACTTTGGCATTTTACTCAATTCGTATATTTTTGAATGCCACTGCTAGAGTGATAGGTTAATTAGCTCGATATTTATTTTTATCACCGCCGCGAGAGTGAGTGAGTGAACCCGTCTCGTGACTCAATCCGAGTACATGCAGAAAAGCCGATAACCAAGGCTCATTGCCGATTTCTCAATGGCGCACAATCCCACGTTTCCCTCGCTTAGGGACGTCCGCGAGATAGAGTCCCAGGTTCGCGTCTCTGTCCTGCATCACTGAGATGACGATGTCTTACCTTCGAACCACGCCCTCCAAAACTAGGGTTCCCGCAGAATGAAATTAGGTTCTATTTATAGGGAAGGACCTAGGGCTGAGGGATTAGGTCGAATTAAGAGTTCTATATGGCGTCAATTTGATCCTCCTAGAACCCTAGATTGAAGTCCCGCGATCAATGACACCCAAGAGGGAGGGGGGTGAATTGGGTGATAACAAATTGTAACAAAACTTTAACCGATTTAAACAAGTGTGAAGAACAACAACAAAGAAGTTCAGATTTATATAGAGACTGTTAGATCTAATAATATCTATCACACACAAGTTATCCTTGGTACCATGGCGGAGGTGTGAATCCGAAGATTATACTCACACAAGGTGTTATCTTCCTGACAAGGTTTGCCTTGTCGATCCGAACCTACCTTTTAATATACCAGAGATCTGATGTGAAGATGATAAGTTATGCTAGATCTAACTCGAGATACAAAAAATCTAATCTACGTGTGTGTTTGCACAGAATGGAGATAGGAGAAAGGGATCAAACCATACAAGAGACAACGATTTTTAGGTGGTTCGGATGCAACAACGACAACCTATATCCACCCCTCACAAATTGTGAGGATTCACACACTATCTTGTAAGGGATTACAAGATCTGAACACACACACACACGTAGGAGTATAGGAACTCCAACAAAGGTGCAAGAGCACGAAACACACACAGATCAGACAGAAATCAAACACACACACACACACGGATCTAAGAAGATCCACACACACACGAACGTATAAGGATTACAAAAACACACACTTGAAGCTCATAATATGAAGGGAGAAACACAAAAGAAAGAACTCTGATTTGAGCTCCCCCTAAGTTGGTGATGCAGATTTGGATTAAGCTTGAGTCTCCACTCAGTTTGGGGTTGATTGGCTTCTGATTGATCTTGAAAAGCCTTCAGATGGATGAAGAATTTCTGGACGAAGCACTATTCACGGAGCTCTTCCTGCAGCACTCTTTCTCCCTTGGCAGCCCCCTTTGATCTCCCTTGAGTGATTAGGGTTTTTGACCCCAATGAGATGTTTTTTTACAACTTAAATGGTCAAGAGATAAGCCATGGACCAGATCCACAAATTATGGCATGTCTGGTGGCTTTGGGATTAAAAAATCCAAGGAAAAGGGCTTCCCACGTTGAAGAAACACAAAGTCAACAATTACTGCCTCGGAGGGTTCGGTCGATCGGGAGACATAGGGCCGTCGACCTAACTTTTACAGGTTTTAAAGGTTTCGTTACTGGGAGGATCGGTCGATCGGTCCAGTGGGGATGGTCGACCGAACTCTGTAATTTTACAGAGTTTTCAGCTCTGAGAGATTAGGTCGACCGCCCATGCTGGCTAGGTCGACCGAACTCTGAAAAACCTGCAGAAATAAACTTGTCATCCCATGGAACATATCATTATAAAATATACTTTAAGACCACACTTTGTTCCATTCAATTTGAGTTGGTTTAGACTCATTCTAGGCTTTTGAAACACGATCCTTTTGAGCGTACTCTTGTGATAAAAGAATAGCTTTGAGAGCCTACATGAGCACTTACATCTGTAAGAATGGATGAACTTAAACCATTTGTCATCCCGGGATTTTGTTATCATCAAAATCGCTTGAAAAAAACTCAACAATCTCCCCCTTTTTGATGATGACAAACTTCTAGATTTTTAAGTGCATTGGCGTGCTATGGGCGAATAGGAGACTTGCAAAACATTGCATTCAATCTGCGCAAGGATCCACATGATTCTTGTACGAGGCGGAGTTTACACTCACGCATAGTGAAGGATTTCAAACTGGCTAGCCCATCTTCCATCCGACACCATTTGATATACAAGAACCAATCAAAATGATAATCCATAAGGCGATCAAACCAGGTAATCATTTCATCAAGCCACATCCACTTAGGCCATTCAACCATTTTATTTGTAAAATAGAGAAGGAATAAAAGACATGAACCAATCAAATAACGTCAAATACCAAGTGCATTCTTTTCATCATTTCATACCATTAGTTCAGTACAAGTACATTGATGCTTGAGAGAATGCAAGACTTCTAGACATCATAACAAAGAGAAATGCAAAACTGACTCACAAAATATTCTCACTATTGATCATTCAACATGCATGCATAAGTTATATAAGACCTACATAACTACTTCTCCCCCTTTGGCATCATCAAAGGAGGGGATAGGATAGATGAAAAGAGAACCCGAAAGACACAAAACCTAAGGACACAGACTGGAAGAAGATAACTAAAAAAAATCCTCAATGGCCATCTGCATGATGGGGACATCGCTTACCACTTCCCACTTCTCCACGGGTCCGGATGATTGCCATTATGCTCAGCTTGATTTCCTAAGTTCAGCTATGTATTTTTATATCTTTCTTGAGTCATTTTGATGTAATTTCCCCTTTGTTTTGAGTCATGTCCCTAGGTCATCATGCTATTTACCTATGTTTGTTAGGCTAGGGGGTCATATGGGCCCAATTAAATGGGCCTGGCCCATGGGCGCCCTCTTCCTTCCCCACCCCCTTGCTTATTTGCTTTTAGCACTTTCTCCAGGGACTTTTTGTAAATGTTGGGATTCCTATAAATAGGACCCCAACTCCACTTGAGTTCAGTAATGAAAGTTTGAATGAATTTTGAGCATTAGTGCACCTCTCTCTCTCTCTATCTCTAGCTCTCTCTCTCTCTACTTCTCTCTCTCTCTCTAAAGGGGGCGAACCCCATTCTCTCTCCTCCCCACCCCAAATTCGAAATTCACACTCTCTCCTCCCTATTCACCTCTAATTAAGACCCCTCCCCCTTCCCCATACCTTCCATTTAAGTCCCCTCCAACCCCTAGGTGGAATCCCTTTCTCCTAGGCACCTCTCCCTCCTCCCAAGCAACCTTTCCCCTTCCCCATACAACCTTTCATTTTCCCAAGGGAGAATCCCTTCTCCCAAGCACCCCTTCCTCTCCCCAACACAACCCTTCCCCTTCCCAAAGCAACATTAAACCCCATTAACCTCTCATTCAAACCAAAGGAGAGAGATCTCCCTCTCTCTCTCTCTATCCCAACCCAAATTCGTAGCTCCCCCTTCCTCCACCTGCTAGACCATCTTCCAGCCCCCATTCTGCCCCTCCCACACCTTAGATCACCCTATACCAGACCCCCACACAGCCCGGGGTCGCCCCCCACACACATCCACCCCATCTCCCACCCCATCTACCCCATTTTCTATATACTAGTGAGCAGCTACAGTTCTGCAGAACCGCCCCCCTGTTGCAGCGTCACCCACGACCGCATCCCGGATCTTCTGAGGGCGTGGCCTACATCAACGGAAAGCTCTGCCAGTCTGCTTCACCACCGGGTTGGTCTCGTCCTCATCCGAGGTCTGTGCTGTCCGGGAGGTCCAATCTCCCCCAACTGCGCAGAGTTCCTCATACCGAGCTCCTGAACCGGAAGAGAAGCTGTACCCCGAAGAATTGCAGAAGATTCAGGCCAAGAGCTCTTCAACAAAGTTCTTCCTCGCCCAGTCCTCGTTCAGAATCAAAAAGCAGAACTGTGTTCGGCATCCGTGGGACAGAGTTACCATTTTTCTCCCTCGGCTACTCTAATCTGTGTCTCACAGTCTACCTCAACCTGTCCTCACTATTCAGAGTTCCCCAGTCGACTCCGACCTCATTCGGCTTCCCTGTCTATTTTTATGCGAAGAGGGCTTGTCCACGGTTCCAGAAACTCTGGCGGTTCATGATTTGGAGTCCGGGAGCGGTTGGGGGAACCTCTGCAAGTTGCTGTCAGAAACAGGAAGCTACTGCATCCAGATTCAGTCACTCTGTTCGAAGCTCTTCCCGGCCCAGCACCTTCTTCAGAAGAATTCAGAAAAATTCTGAGGCATCCCCGTTCCATTTACAACGCGTTCGCCACTGGTCTCGTCATCAGCAAAATTCCAGAACGAGATCTACGACCTTGACATCGACTGTCAGTCAGCCATCGCAGACAGCCGGCAGATTCGGCGTCGACTTCTCCGCCCGCTTTTCGTCGAATCTCCCCTCCCCACCTGGCCGGCTCACCGCCCCTCCCTGCGTGGAGGTAGTGTTTGCATGTAATACAAATCATCCCCACCCCAAGTCCACCCTCCTGCGTGAGGCGTAGTGAATGTTATTATTAAACAGGGATCAAGCTACACTGGCGCAGTGTGCGGGGAACCCACACTTCCCCGCTCGCCCTCGTCTCCGAACGGGGTTGGTTTCTTCAAACCAACCAGGTGAGCTCTAACCTTTGCTCCATTTCCTTCTGGTGCTTGTTCATTTAATATCCGTAGAATCCGCTCCGTTGAGCAAGCGAGAGAGTGTCCGACCCCACATGCTCCACTTACGAGCGGTCACCGTGGAGTGTGTGAGAGAGGGACCTAGTGCTCCAAGTGCCACCCGGCCAGCCCCTTAATTGTGGGCTTCGTACCTTCGGGAGGGAAACCCTAGCCTTGCTGGCACTCTACCAGTAAGGGTCTTGATCCATCACCTCCCCATCATTTAGTCACCCCGGGCTCGTGTGTGTGCGACGGCGAATTGGCCCGATCTGCCAACTGAATTGCTATGTGGTTGTGATTGCGGAATAGGTCCTAAGTTTCTGTTTGCTTGCTGCATACCCCATGGTCGTTTCACATCAGTTGGTATCAGAGCAAGTTCTAGACTTGTCTCTACTAACCATTGGATGGCGGACTCTCCTCCCCAGGTAATATGATCGGGCCAAAGTTTTTGGTGGGATGGTCGGCCATGAATGGAGGACTAGATGTTCTACCCGAGACAAGCAACTCTAGTTTGTGAATAGCATCGGGCCCGTCGGGTGTAGGGAGGAGTAAAATAAGGTCACTAGTGTAGCAACCCACAGTGTAAATAGAGGAGATTGATCCGACACATAGGTGTAGGAGGTCAAGGCTCCTAGGTCGGTCGGTTATTGTAGACATCATGCCAGTTAGCTCCATTTGCCAAACTATACCCTTAAGAAGATCCCCTAATGTTTCCACTTGATAGGATGATTGGATTGTGGTATGATACGTGGATAAGGGTACAATGGGAAGGTTTTGCTCCATGGGTGGGTAAACATAGGACACGATGGGGTGAAGTGGTCTCTCCTTTAGCCATCTAGCTAGGGGCCCCTCTATGATTACGGTGCTACTTGTGAAGGCTTGTGGCTCTTGGGGGTCCAAGCTATGTGAAGGGGACATTTGTGGTTCTTCCTCACCATAGATATGAACTTGGGTTTCCTCAAGGATGGGGATGGGTTCCAGACTAGCATCTACTCCCATGTGGATGGTTGTGGTCTCCTCTCTCAAGGGAATGGGAAGGTCTATTGGGGGTGGGGTGATGATGGTTGGTGCATGGTGTACCCGGGGTGGTGAGTGAGGCCGGACTTGGGTTGGGGTTGGGAGTGGAAGTAGCGGGGGACTAGGTTTGGGTAGGATAGGAGTTGGAAGTGGAAGGTGGGTTGGGTGAGTAACTTTGGATTGGGGAATGGTGGCTGTCACGGGCCTAGGTGGAGGGGTGGACATGGGGTCCACGTGGGTTTGAGTGGTGAGGGTGGAGTGAGCCATGATGCTTCTTCCACCTGGGAGGGGAACTTCTCGGCCTAACCCATGACACTGTGATTCATATTCTTCTTCCCAATCTAGTGGAGCCTCATAGTCTTCGGTTACCTCTTTAAGTTCCTTTTGGAAAGGGGTGGAAGAAGGATTTTTGGAAGTTTGTGGGGTGTGGGTTTGATGGAGAATTTTGGGTTGGGTGGTGGGGAAAGGAGGAGTGGGAGTGCTCCTCGGGTTATGGTTCTCAGGGTAGGAGTGGGAAGGTTGGGGAGTGAAGATCTTCTTGATCTCAATCCTTATCTCTTCCAATAAATATAGGGGTCCTTTGGGTGGTGGGGTTTGGGTCCTAATAGAGGTTTTGGGTTGACGGGGAGGGAAAGGGGGAGTGGGAGTGCTCATTGGGCTATGGGTGCTTGAGTTGGAAGAGTGGGAAGGTTTTGGAATGAGGATCTTCCTAAGTTCTACCTTCATCTCTTCCCATGAGTGAATGGGCTCTTGTCTCTCAATCCCCCTTCGAATCTCAAGCTTTCTCCATTCTGTCTCGCCGAAGGGACCAAGGGTCATCTTGGCGATGCGCACTTTTCTTTCCTCGGTCATGTAGTAGTGGTGGAAGTATCTATCCATGGATGTCTCCCATTTCCTATATGTGTGAGGGTTTCGGGACCCATCGAAGCGGGGCAACTCCGGCCCGATAATGAAGTAGTCATCGGGGTGCCTGGTGAGATACATGGTTTGGATGCTCGGATGACCTCAATGCAATGTGCCCTAGGGCAAGACTTAGTAGAGACAAGTCTAGAACTTGCTCTGATACCAACTGATGTGAAACGACCCCTCGGACCTGGAATTTGCAAGCAACACAACAATTTAGGCAACGTGACACAAGCGGACTCACTCGCGTTGGCACACTCGGGTCCGTAGGAGGACCGGCGATGGCGGTGAGGGTCCGAGGTTGGACCTCAACGTTCCAAGGGTATGGCCAGCTAAGTTTGGACCCCAATGGGCCAGGGATGCCCCAATTCTGTGGGCGGCCAGTACGCGAAGGGCGTGGGATGTAGCGGCTCTCTCACAACTCGCTCCGCGGCGGACACTCGAATTGATTGATTTGGGTCGGGCGCTCGCCTCACCACCGACGGGCAACTAAGAATGATACTAAGCTAAGCAATGGTAATAAACCAGCAACGATGAGTGGCCAGAAGCTCACCTGATCAGCGTGGGGATGCCGATCCCGGCCGGAGACGAGGACGAGCGGGGAAACGTGGGCTACCCGCACGCCGCGCCGATGAAGCTTCAACCTGTTCAACTTAATACAATCACTACACCTCGCGCAGGAGGGTGACCTCGGGGAAGGGATGATCAAATACAATCAAACACTACCTCCACACAGGGAGGGGCGGTAAGCCGGCCAGGCGGGAGACGGGAAAAATCGTCGGAGAACGGAAGAAGGAAGCCGAAGTTGTTTCCACTTGCAGGCTGTGGTGGCTGACAGCCAGACGGTCCCGGGGCTGTAGATCACATTCCTGAATTTTTATGGAAACGAGACCAGCGTGGGGTTCTTTGTATATGGCACGCGGATGGGTCAGAATTTTCCCGATTTCTTCTGCTGCAGCTGCTGGTCCGGGTCGAGCGACGAACAGGGTGGCAGATTCTGGCCGCAGCAGCTACCAGATATGAACAGCCACTTGCAGAAGCTACCCCGGCCGCTCCCGAACCCTGAATCACAAGCCGTTGGAGTTTATGGAATCGTGGACGAGTCTCCTTCGTAGCAGAATTGACGGGGAAGCCAGATGAGGTCGGAGGAGACCGGGGGACCCAAGAAGGTGCTGACAGGTCGTAGCAGACTTGGGGAGGCCGCTTGGAGCAGTCGGAGGAGAATCTCTATAACTCTGTCACACGGAACCCGAACGCCATTCCGCTTCCTGATCCTGGAAGAGGACAGGACGTGGAAGAACTTTGATGAAGAGGCCTTGGCCTGGTTCTTCTAGGGTTCCCCGTGGCACAGCTTCCTTTCAGGTTCAGGTACTTGGTGACAGTAACTCGGCAGCAGCTACTTGATACGAACAGTGACTTGCAGAAGTTACCCCGGCCGCTCCCGAACCCTGAATCATGAGCCGTCAGAGTTTCTGGAATCATGGTCGAGTCTCCTTCGCAGCAGAATCGACGGGGAAGCCAGATGATGTCGGTGCGGACAGGGAGACTCAGAAGAGTGGAGGCAGGTTGCTGCAGGTTGTGGGAGGCAGACCCGACCAGCTGAGGGGAAAAAATGAGAACTCCGGCCTCCGGACACCGAACGTAGTTCCGCTTCTTGATCCTCGTAGAGGACTGGAGGAATAAGAACTTTTCAGAAGGGCTCGTAGTCTGAATCTTCCACCATTTGTTGTGGTACAGCTTCAAATCGGGTTCTGGTACTCTGCAGGAGGAGCCTAGCGCAGTCAGGGGAGAACGGCTCTCCCGGACAGCCCCGAACTCGGAATGGAATGAGATTGCCTCGCCTGCGAAGCCGACTGGACGACCTTTCCAGAAATGTATGGTACGTCTTCAGAGGCCACCGTATAACTCCGTGACAGCTTCTGCAAGACGACTCTTTCTCTGCCACCTGCAGACTGATCAAAGGGGAAGAGAAGGGCGGAGGAACTTGGTGGGAGTAGGTGGGGGGGGGTTAGCAATGGAAGTGGAGGGGTGCTGATGGTGGGTGTGGAGGGATGTCTCTTGGGTGGTGAGAGGGTTTGAGCAGGGGAGAAGAGAGTCAAGAGGGAGGTGGGGATGGAAGGGGACGCAAATGGGTTTTGGGGGCAGGTGGAGGTGGTGGTCGGCCAAGGCTAAGGGAGGGAGTGAGGGGTTCGAACTTGGCTGGATGGGAAGGGCCAAGGGCAGCCTTGGGAGATGGATGAGTTGTCTAGGGGAGGGGAAGGGGCTCTTGGGAGATGGGAAATTGCTTGGGGAAGGGAGAGGGGCGCCTTGGAAGGTGGAGGGGTGCCTAGGGAATATGAAGAGTTGCTTGGGAAGGGGAGGGAATTGAAGGGGTATTAAGTGGCCTAGGGAAGGTGAAGGGGTGGAGGGTGAGGTGGAAACTGAGGTGGCAGGGGGAGGGGGAGGTGAAGGGGCTAGTTCGCCCAAGGGAGGGGGAAGAGAGAGAGAGAAGTAGAGAGAGAGAGAGAGAGCTAGAGATAGAGAGAGAGAGAGGTGCACTAATGCTAGAGATATGAGGACAATAAGGACCTAGAGTTCCTCTCCTTAGGTGACCCTTACCATGACCCCTTCGACCCCTTCCTATGCTTCCCCACCTTACTCTCCGCCAACCTTTTCCCACCCCAACCGACCTTATTAGACCAAACCCACTCCATTTTTCTTGACCCCTTTGACCCCTATGAATGGAAACTCCCACACCAAGCCATATGCATAGGAGGAACCATTTGGATGAAAATACATGTGCCACTACATTGTGCATCATTTGGTAGGGCTACTAAGCCTAGTCATGTCATACATGTCACGCACACTTTTAGCCCAAGGCATGACTGGCTCACATTTGGATGTGCTGGTCCTCCCTCATTCATCATTGATCATATGCACGTTAGGAGCATCTACGGGTGTCCAGGTCCCCCGGCATTCATCACCACCTAATGTAATAGGTTCTCCTACAGATACCAGGGCCCTCCCACCATTGTTATGGAGACTAGGTATGATAGGGCCACTAGAGGATGTCCCGGTCCTCCTAGGTTCATCAAAGTCCACGTGACACCATTGCATGTTAGGTCCACATTTGATTGTCCGGGCCCTCCCTTCATCGCTAAAAGATCATTCACAACTCTGCATGGTAACATCCGCAAACACACCAACAAAAGCAATAAGGTGTATAAGAAATCAGCCGATTCCCACCGACGCCACCAAGAGTTTCGCGTGGGTGACTTTGTGATGGTGAGAACTAAGAGACCTTTCCCTGGGAATGTCTCAAAACTGAGGTTGCGTGGATCAGGCCCCTTCCAGGTTCTGAGGAGGATCGGCACAAATGCCTACGTGTTGGACCTCCCCGAGGAGTACGGAGTAAGTCCCACATTCAATGTGGCTGACTTGGTGCCATACAGGGGTCCCACGGTGACACCTAGTGAGAATATTGAGCCTGTTCCACTTCTTGAGAGAGTCACCACCCATAAGAGAGTTCCACCAACCCAGAGGGGCCAACGTGAGCAATTGGAGCGGATATTGAATGAACAGGTTACGGCCATCTGGAGCAGAGGGATGGGCACTACCTCGCTTGGTGGAAAGGACCGGCTACCTTTGGTGGACTTGAGAGCAACCTCGTTGTGGCTTCCTCCGCATACGATGGATCTTTACTCGACAGAGTCGAGTTCCCTGCACTCCGGGAGTATGATGGGGACATCGCTTACCACTTCCCACTTCTCCACGGGTCCGGATGATTGCCATTATGCTCAGCTTGATTTCCTAAGTTCAGCTATGTATTTTTATATCTTTCTTGAGTCATTTTGATGTAATTTCCTCTTTGTTTTGAGTCATGTCCCTAGGTCATCATGCTATTTACCTATGTTTGTTAGGCTAGGGGGTCATATGGGCCCAATTAAATGGGCCTGGCCCATGGGCGCCCTCTTCCTTCCCCACCCCCTTGCTTATTTGCTTTTAGCACTTTCTCCAGGGACTTTTTGTAAATGTTGGGATTCCTATAAATAGGACCCCAACTCCACTTGAGTTCAGTAATGAAAGTTTGAATGAATGTTGAGCATTAGTGCACCTCTCTCTCTCTCTATCTCTAGCTCTCTCTCTCTACTTCTCTCTCTCTCTCTAAAGGGGGCGAACCCCATTCTCTCTCCTCCCCACCCCAAATTCAAAATTCACTCTCTCTCCTCCCTATTCACCTCTAATTAAGACCCCTCCGCCTTCCCCATACCTCCCATTTAAGTCCCCTCCAACCCCTAGGTGGAATCCCTTTCTCCTAGGCACCTCTCCCTCCTCCCAAGCAACCTTTCCCCTTCCCCATACAACCTTTCATTTTCCCAAGGGAGAATCCCTTCTCCCAAGCACCCCTTCCTCTCCCCAACACAACCCTTCCCCTTCCCAAAGCAACATTAAACCCCATTAACCTCTCATTCAAACCAAAGGAGAGAGATCTCCCTCTCTCTCTCTCTCTATCCCAACCCAAATTCGTAGCTCCCCCTTCCTCCACCTACTAGACCATCTTCCAGCCCCCATTCTGCCCCTCCCACACCTTAGATCACCCTATACCAGACCCCCACACAGCCCGGGGTCGCCCCCCACACACATCCACCCCATCTCCCACCCCATCTACCCCATTTTCTATATACTAGTGAGCAGCTGCAGTTCTGCAGAACCGCCCCCCTGTTGCAGCGTCACCCACGACCGCATCCCGGATCTTCTGAGGGCGTGGCCTACATCAACGGAAAGCTCTGCCAGTCTGCTTCACCACCGGGTTGGTCTCGTCCTCATCCGAGGTCTGTGCTGTCCGGGAGGTCCAATCTCCCCCAACTGCGCAGAGTTCCTCATACCGAGCTCCTGAACCGGAAGAGAAGCTGTACCCCGAAGAATTGCAGAAGAATCAGGCCAAGAGCTCTTCAACAAAGTTCTTCCTCGCCCAGTCCTCGTTCAGAATCAAAAAGCAGAACTGTGTTCGGCATCCGTGGGACAGAGTTACCATTTTTCTCCCTCGGCTACTCTAATCTATGTCTCACAGTCTGCCTCAACCTGTCCTCACTATTCAGAGTTCCCCAGTCGACTCTGACCTCATTCGGCTTCCCCGTCAGTTTTTCTGCGAAGAGGGCTTGTCCACGGTTCCATAAACTCTGGCGGTTCATGATTTGGAGTCCGGGAGCGGTCGGGGCAACCTCTGCAAGTTGCTGTCAGAAACAGGAAGCTACTGCATCCAGATTCAGTCACTCTGTTCGAAGCTCTTCCCGGACCAGCACCTTCTTCAGAAGAATTCAAAAAAATTCTGAGGCATCCCCGTTCCATTTACAACGCGTTCGCCACTGGTCTCGTCATCAGCAAAATTCCAGAACGAGATCTACGACCTTGACATCGACTGTCAGTCAGCCATCGCAGACAGCCGGCAGATTCGGCGTCGGCTTCTCCGCCCGCTTTTCGGCGAATGTCCCCTCCCCGCCTGGCCGGCTCACCGCCCCTCCCTGCGTGGAGGTAGTGTTTGCATGTAATACAAATCGTCCCCACCCCAAGTCCACCCTCCTGCGTGAGGCGTAGTGAATGTTATTATTAAACAGGGATCAAGCTACACCGGCGCAGTGTGCGGGGAACCTACACTTCCCCGCTCACCCTCGTCTCCGAACGGGGTTGGTTTCTTCAAACCAACCAGGTGAGCTCTAACCTTTGCTCCATTTCCTTCTGGTGCTTGTTCATTTAATATCCGTAGAATCCGCTCCGTTGAGCAAGCGAGAGAGTGTCCGACCCCACGTGCTCCACTTACGAGCGGTCACCGTGGAGTGTGTGAGAGAGGGACCTAGTGCTCCAAGTGCCACCCGGCCAGCCCCTTAATTGTGGGCTTCGTACCTTCGAGAGGGAAACCCTAGCCTTGCTGGCACTCTACCAGCAAGGGTCTTGATCCATCACCTCCCCTTAGCATCATTTAGTCACCCCGGGCTCGTGTGTGTGCGACGGCGAATTGGCCCGATCTGCCAACTGAATTGCTATGTAGTTGTGATTGCGGAATAGGTCCTAAGTTTTTGTTTGCTTGCTGCATACCCCGTGGTCATTTCAGATCACTGCAGGAGGGTGATCCTCAGGAGGAGGAGGCTGATATCCAAGGCGGCGTCGGATGTCCTCAAGAGAACGGTCTTGAAGCTGAAGATGATCCTGAATATGGGCAATGGAGTTGTCACGGGTCACATCACGGCACTGCATTCCAAGAAGTGTTAAGTTCATGATGTGGAAGGCCTGGCTAGAGTCTTCATGACTGGCGGTGAGGGAGGGCATATGAGTGGAGAGAGTGGTCATCTGAGCGGAGAGAGTGTCCAAGACTGTGGAGAAGGAATCTATGCGACCTGACATAGTGTCAATCACATTACCCATAGTGTCTATGCGATCCCCAAAGGTAGAGAGGTGACCCCCAAAAGTATCCACTGGAGTTTCTATCCCAGTAAGACACCTGTCAAAAGTCTCATAGTCTGCCCAAGAGTGTTGTCCGGCCCCCTGAGTAGAAGACTCCCCTCGAAAGACCTGTGGTGGGGGAGGCATCTCTGGATCCATATGACGAGGTGAAGGTGGAGGAGGCTGATCCTCCGCCTGGACTAGAGGGGGGACTTCCCCTTGAGCCTGTTGCTGCTCCTGTTCCTGCTCTTCCTCACTTTCAGCTTCGTCTCCATAAACGGGCACATTCCGGCGTAGCTCGCCATCGGGACCATAGTAATATCCAAAATCTGTGAAAATCTTATGCTTATTGTAGATATCATCCTATCGAACTTGTATGAACAGTTCATCACCCAAGTTTATCCCGGTATAAATAAATACTCCCGTCAACTGAGAAGCATAGGGCGGAGATCTCCTCAGTTGGGTTCGACATGTCCCAATTAAATCTGTCATGATCTCACCCATCTTGACTAAATTCCCATTCATAGCATGGTAAAACAGAATTCTGTGAACCTCGGTCACTTCATTCCTACTCCCACTCTTTGGATATATAAGAGAGGTGAACATGTGGTGTAGAATCCGCTGCAGTGGTGGAAAGTAATTTGCATTTAATGTAATCAAATTACTAACACCAGGCACAAAGTCACAGTTCATCATAGCAATAAATGTATCCTCAACTTCGCCATGACCGAAAACCATGTTAGCTCCCATGGCTGACACTCCTAAAGCATGTTCAAAAAGATCCGGAGTAATGTGAATCTCAACTCCTTTAACAACCATATATAGCTCGCCATTCCTCTCAACTAAATGTTTATAAAATTGTTGCACTAGACTTGGGTAATATCGGATATATCTAGTGACAAAATCGGTCCAGCCTTGTTGAATCACGAAAAGAGCATATAGATCGGGCAAAATCTCGTTCACCTCATTGAAGTAGACCAGTCGATGGTCGATAATAGGCCGTGGAGGCATCCGAGGTGCACAACGTGGTGCAGGTGTCCGCTGTGGTGGATGAGCCGGGGCCTCTCGTCTCTGACCGCTGGGTTCCCCTTGGGCAGAACACCGAGAACTCCGTCGAGGCGGCATCCTAGACTAGAAAACTCACCGGGAAACCCTTGAAGGATCAATCTCAACCCGGGTGATGAAGATGGACCAAAAGACACTCCTAGGGCTTGGAATGTGCTTCTCCACAATCTGAAACCTTGGGTAGATCTTCACGAACGCATGAACGGCAGTGGAGATATCGTCCCGAAACCGTGACAAATCGACCGGATCTTGTGCGGGTTAAGGAAGAAGTAAGTTTTTGGGCTAGGGAAATGGAGTTTTGGTGTTCTAGGGTTAGGAAATAGGGTAGGAGAGAGAGTAGGGGAGTTGGAATGAAGAAATGGAGTGTGAAGACCCCTTAAAAAAGAGTTTGGATGTTGGTTTGGTCGGTCCGGTTCGCCGGGTTCAGTCGACCGGAGGGGGGCTAGCAGTCGACCGAAGTGGTCGACCTAGCCCTAAAAAAATTCAATTTTTTTTATTTTTTGTTTCTTTTTCTTTCCTTTTTTTTTGATATGAGCACCATCAGCCGACCTTCTAAATGGAACCAACATCATGAAGTGGAGAGAAAGAGAAGAGATGGGGTTTTCAGGAAAGTTTTCTAACTCCCCCTCAGAAGGTGCCTTAGATCCAAAAGTCATACGGGTCCACATTTATTTAATCAAGGAATATTCATCTTTAGAAGGATTTTCAAGGAGGGTTGTATGTATAAATACACTCAAACATGCAGGGATGTAAATACACATAAGGTATTGAAAATAAGTACATACAATATGCATGTTAATCTACACTTTATGCATATGAGTTTCTATAAGTGCAACCCTCACCCTAAGTGCAGACCTATGTATGTATGCTCTCACCCTTGCACATGCCAAGTTCTCTTCTTATCCCGCTGAATTGATCCTAGTTTAGCGGTTTTGTGAAAATATCAGCTAGCTGATCGTGTGTGTCAATGAAATTCAATTCAAAGACCCCTTTTCCTACATGATCTCTCAGAAAATGATGTCGAATGTCAATGTGTTTTGTCCTAGAATGTTGAATAGGATTTTTTGACAAATTGATTGCACTGGTATTGTCACACATGATTGGAACACATTTCATTTTAACATCCAAATCAAACAATTGATTTTTGATCCAAAGTACTTGGGCTCTACAACTTCCGGCGGCTACATATTCAGCCTCGGCCATTGAGAGACATACTGAATGTTGCTTCTTGGAAGCCCATGAAACTAGGCACCCACCAAGAAACTGGCAGTACCCACTAGTACTTTTACGATCTACAATTCATCCGGCATAATTCATAACGGTGTATGCAATCAAATCAAATGAACTACCGATGGAAAACCACAAGCCAAAATCTATTGTGCCAATTAAGTATCGAAAAATGCATTTAACAGCCATTAGATGAGATTCTTTAGGACATGATTGAAAGCGAGCACATAGACATATGCTGAATTGAATGTTAGGGCGGCATGCTATGAGATATAGTAGTAATCGGATCATACCTCGAAACAGTGTAGAATCTACTGTTTTACCATTTTCATCTTTGTCTAACTTTGTGGTCGTGGCCATCGGAGTTGACAGGGGTTTTACTTCAGCCATCGTATTTCTTGATCAACTCTAGTGTGTACTTAGCTTGATTTATGAAAATACCTTCTGATGTTTGCTTAACCTGCAATCCAAGAAAGAATGTAAGCTCACCCATTAAACTCATCTCAAATTCCCCTTACTTTATTTCTACAAATTCATCACATAAGGCATTATTAGTACCTCCAAAAATTATGTCATCCACATACACTTGAACTAATAATATGTCTTTACCTAATTTTCTCGTGAAGAGTGTTTGGTCAACCTTACCTCTTTTGAAATCATTTTTAGTCAGGAATGAAGTGAGCCTTTTATACCATGGCCTTGGAGCTTGCTTCAATCCGTACAAGGCCTTCTGCAACTTGTACACATGCTTTGGATGTTTTAAGTCTTCAAAACCTGGAGGTTGTTCTATAAAAATATCCTCTTTGATGTACCCATATAGAAAGGCAGATTTAACATCCATTTGAAATAATTTGAAGTCGAGAGAGCAAGCAAAGTATAATAGAATCCAGGCTGCTTCTAACCGATGAACTAGTGCAAATGACTCATCAAAATCAATACTCATTTCCTAGCTATACCCTTTGGCTACGAGTCGGGCCTTGTTCCTAACAACCAATCCCGTGTCACTCAACTTGTTTCTGAAAACCCAACGGGTTCTTATTAGGGGTTGATTCTTAGGACGCGGCATAAGAATCCATACCTCGTTTCTTTCGAATTGGTGCAACTCTTCATGCATGGCCTAGATCTAGGATTCATTTTGAAGATCTTCATGAATATCCTTAGACTCTTCTTGAGAAATAAAGGCTATCAAATCCTCTTCTTCTACTTGACTTAATGAAGATCTAGTTCTTACCCTATCTTTAGGATTACCTAAGATGTTTTCAGTAGGGTGATCTTTTAAGAACATTGAGGAACTTGGCAAGTCGGGGTACTGCACTTGATGTTCTTGAAGTGTTTCAATTGATGGATCTTCATCCTTTTAACTCTTACTTGAGGTCCCTTCAGTTGGTTCATCTTTAACCTCAGATGTCCCAGCATCATTTAATTGTTTAGGAGCTTCATCTGCATCCAAGGTAGAAGAAATTTGATTTGTCAGTTTTAATTCAGATTCATAAAAGATGACATGAGGACTTTCTTCAACAACCAAAGTCCTTTTATTGAATAACCAGTAAGCTCTAGAATTTGATGCATAACCTAGGAAGATTCCTTTGTCACTCATTTCATCAAACATACCTAGGTTGGATTTACCGTTATTCAGGATGAAGCATGGGCACCCAAAAGGTTTAAGATAGGAAATGTTTGGTTTCTTTCCCTTATAGAGCTCACATGATGTTTTCTTCAAAATGGGTCTTGCCATTGCCCTGTTGATGATGTAGCATGCTGTACTTACCGCCTCAGTCCAAAAGAATTTGGGTAGGGAGTTCTCACTCAACATGGTCTGTTCCATGTCTATCAAGGTCCTATTTTTCTTCTCCACTACTCTATTTTGTTGAGGCGTCCTGGGTGATGAGAAGTTGTGCGTATGTCCTTGCTCTTGGCAAAAACTGCTGAAATCATGATTTTCAAGCTCGCCACCATGATCACTTTGAATTGTGGTGATGAGATATCCTTTATCATTTTGGATTTTCCTACAAAACACTTTAAACTCTATCAAGGCATCACTTTTATTGGCGAAAAATAACACCCATATAAATCTGGAGTAATCATCAACAATTACAAATCTATAGGATTTTCATCCTAGGCTGGATGTCCTAGTCAGACCAAAAAGATCAAGGTGCAGCAGTTCTAAAGGCCTAGCGGTAGAAATAATATTTTTATTTTTGAAAGAGATGCGTGTTTGCTTGCCTTTTGTGCAAGCCTCACAGATCTTATCACTTTCAAATTTTAATTTAGGTAACCCATTTACCAAGTCATGTCTAGACAATTTGGAGATTACTCCAAAACTAGCATGACCTAGTCTTCGGTGCCATAGCCATGTATTATCATAGTTATTTGCTACCAAGCACACATCATCGCCGGTAACATCATCAAGATCAATAGTATACACATTATTTTTCCTTTTGCCAATGAATCTGATTTCGTTAGAGATTTTATTCATGACAAGGCAATGAGTTTCATCAAAAATAATTTTAAAACCCTTGTCACATAGTTGGCTTATACTTATAAGATTATGATTTAAACCCTTCACCAAGAGCACATTTTCGATAAGAATTTCAGAATTCTTACATATGTTGCCAATTCCAATAATCTTACCTTTGTCCTTTCCACCAAAGGCAACCAAGCCTACATCCTTGTCTTGCAGAGTAGAGAACACCATCTTGTCCTCTGTCATATGCCTTGAACAGTCGCTGTCCAGGTACCATTTTCCCCCCTGGCTTTAAGACATATCTGCAAGAAACAACATTATCATCCAATTATTTTTGGTACCCAAACTAATTTGGGTCCATAAGGGTTAGTCCAATTCTTCATATATCTTTTTTTGGTCCAAATAGCATGATTCCTTTGATTGTTCTATTTGAACCAACAAGTAGCAATAACATGACCAAATCTACCACAATGAAAGTAATTGACATTTAAAAATCTTCTTTGGTATCTATGTGGTTTAGATTGGACATGTGATGGCTTAGTGTGTGAGCATGATGCACAGTTATTTTCTTTTTCATGAACATAGGATGTTGTGATCTTATACTCAAAAGATTTTTTGTTCTGGGGAATATATCCCAAACCTTCTTTTTAGAAGTTAACCTTAACTCCTAACAAGTTATCTAAGTTTTGTTTACCTTTGACAAACTTAGATAAGGTGGACTGCAGTTTAGCCACTCTTCATTTAAACTTCCATTTTTCTTTTCGAGTTCTGAAATCGTGGATATCAAAACTCCTTTTTCACTTTCCAATTTCTAAGAAAATTTTTCTATTTCAGATATTTTACATGATAATTCTTCTTTGGATTTTTCAATATCTAAAATTGTTTAAGACCAAATCTCTTTTTCTTTTGTTATTTCAAACCATTCTTGCTCAAGTTTTTCAAACTTAACAGAAAAATCCTCTTGTGATAAATCATCCATTTTCTTTTTGAGATTTTTATTTTCGGATCTGATTTTTCTGTATTTTGTATACATCTTTTCATATTCTGACTCTCATTGTTCATTTGAAATAAAATCAGGATCAGAATTTACCTCGGTTGAATCATCCTCATGTGCCATGAGACACAAGCTTTCCACGAGCTCCTCTAGATCCTCGTCAGATTGTTCATTCTCTTCGTCGCTCCATGTGGCGACCATGGCTTTGGGTTTCTTGAATTTGTCCTTTTTGAACTTTCTCTTCAATTCTGGGCATTCTCCTCTCATGTGCCCGGGCTTCTTGCACTCATAGCAAATAACATTGTTAGGTTTACTTGACTCACCCTTGGTTTGAACAGGCTTCCTTTGCCCTTTTTTGAAATTTATTTGGAAATTCTTCTATCTTCTCAGAAATTTCTTCACTTGGTGGGTCAGCATAGCCAAGTCTTCTTCTTCATTACTCTCCTCACTGGACTCCTCTTCTTGGGAGTCGTCATAAGACTGGTTGGCTTTCAAGCCCACGGTTTTCTTCTTTTTGGATTCTTCCTCAGCTGTTCTCTTCATGTTTATTTCATAGGTCATCAGTGACCCTATGAGCTCATCCAAGGAAAGTGTTGATAGATTCTTTGAATCTTCAAGAACTGTGACTTTTTTGTGCCACACAGGTAGAAGGGATCTCAAAACCTTCCTCACAAGTTCGGAGTTAGTGTACTCCTTCCAAAGGCCTTTGAGACCATTGGTAATTTCTGTCAACCTCGCAACCATTTCTGAGATCGTCTCCTCCGGCTTCATTTTAAACAACTCATAATCCCTGACCAGCATATTGGCTTTGGTTTCCTTGACTTCAGAGATTCCTTCGTAAATAAGCCGCAGCTTGTCCTACATTTCCTTTGCTGAGCTACACATAGAGACACGAGAGTATTCATTAGGATGAATAGCACATTGCATAATATTCATAGCATTAAAGTTCACTGTGGATTTCTTAATATCCTCAGGGTTCCATTCGTCTTCATTTTCAGAGAGTTCATATGGACCCTTGTCCACCACCCTCCAAATCTCGTATTCTTGGGCTCTTAGAAAAACATGCATCCTATTTTTCCAATAGGAGTAATTTGAGCCGTCGAAGTATGGAGGACGGCGGATTGAGTGACCCTTAGGCATCATCCCCTTGTTGGCCATTGATCTGGATCCTACTCTAGATCGTTAGATCTAAAAATTATAGAGCCTTAGCTCTGATACCAATTGAAGTCCCGCGATCAATGACACCCAAGAGGGGGGTGAATTGGGTGATAACAAATTGTAACAAAACTTTAATCGATTTAAACAAGTGTGAAGAACAGCAACAAAGAAGTTCAGATTTATATAGAGACTATTAGATCTAATAAAATCTATCAGACACAGCTAATCCTTGGTACCGTGGCGGAGGTGTGAATCCGAAGATTCTACTCACACAAGGTGTTATCTTCCTGACAAGGTTTACCTTGTCGATCCTAACCTACCTTTTAATATACCAGAGATCTGATGTGAAGATGATAAGTTGTGCTAGATCTAACTCGAGATACAAAAGATCTAATCTACGTGTGTGTTTGCACAGAATGGAGATAGGAGAAAGGGATCAAACCACACAAGAGATAACGATTTGTAGGTGGTTTGGATACAACAATGGCAACCTACGTCCACCCATCACAAACTGTGAGGATTCACACACTATCTTGTAAGGGATTACAAGATCTGAACACACACACACACACACACACACACACACACGTAGGAGTATAGGAACTCCAACAAAGGTACAAGAGCACGAAACACACACAGATCTAACAGAAATCAAACACACTCACACACACAGATCTAAGAAGATCCACACACACACGAATATATAAGGATTACAAAAACACAAACTTGAAGCTCAGAATATGAAGGGAGAAACACAAAAGAAAGAACTCTGATTTTAGCTCCCCCTGAGTTGGTGATGTAGATTTGGATGAAGCTTGAGTCTCCACTCAATTTGGGGTTAATTGGCTTCTAATTGATCTTGAGAAGCCTTGAGATGGATGAATCCATGATACCCAAATACCATCATGTCCACCTCTTGTTTTAGGCAAACCCATGATAAAATACATCCCTATACTCTCCCACTTCCACTCGGGAATTTCTAAGGGATGTAGCTTTCCAACGGGCTTTAAGTGTTCTGCCTTGACTTGCTGACAAGTGAGGCAGCGAGATACAAAGTCCGCTACTTCTCTCTTCATGTTGGGCCACCAAAATTTTCTTTTTAAATCTTGGTACATTTTGGTAACTCCAAGGTGAATATCATACTTTGACTTGTGAGCTTCTTCCATAATTAGCTTCTTAGTGTCGGCATGATCCCCCACACAAATCCGACCTTTGAATAACAACCTTCCATCGGTCGAAACAGAAAAATCTAGCCGTTGGTCAAGATTGGTTTTGATTTCCACCATCATGGGGTCATTCTCTGGCAACATAACTAGATCTTCTATGAATGTGGGTTGCGACCGGATGTTGGCAATAACACACCCTTCTTCTTCTGTATCAATATCTAGGTTCAAGTGTGAAAAATCTTCTATAAGATAGGTCGTACCTTTCCTGAGGCTTGATAGAGTTGCCATTGACCTCCTACTGAGAGCATCGGCTACATCATTAGCTTTACCAGGGTGGTATTGTATAGAAAAGTCGAAGTCTTTGAGGTACTCCTGCCATCTTCTTTGCCTCATATTTAACTCCTTGTGGGTGAAAATATACTTCAGACTTTTGTGGTCCGAAAATATAGTGAATTTCTCCCCATAGAGAAAATGTTGCCATATCTTTAAGGCGAAGATAACAGCAGCCAGCTCCAGATCATGGACCGGTGAGTTCTCCTCGTGACACTTCAATTGTCTCGAAGCATAACAAATTACCTTGCCATTTTGCATAAGGACACTACCAAGGCCAATATCTAATGCATCCGTATAGACTTCAAAGCCACCACCTTCTGTGGGTAGTGCTAGTACATGTGCAGTTGTGAGATGTTCCTTGAGAGTCAAGAAACTCTCTTCGCAATCCTTCGACCATATAAAGGGATTCTCCTTTCTTGTGAGTTGGGTCAAAGGGACGGTGATTTTAGAAAAATCTTTTATGAATCGTCTATAGTAGCCAACTAAGCCGTGAAAACTTCTAACTTCAGAGACAGTCGTCGATCGGCTCCATTTCTTGACAGCTTCGACCTTAGAAGGATCCACCAAGATACCTTCCTTTGATATGATGTGGCCAAGGAATGAGACCTCCTTTAGCCAGAACTCGCATTTACTGAGCTTGGCATATAGTTGGTGTTCCCTTAAGGTTTACAAGGCTATCCTTAAGTGCTCTTCATGTTCCTCCTTGGTCTTGGAGTATATGAGAATATCATCAATAAAGACGACCACGAACCGGTCGAGATAAGGCCTGAAGATGTTATTCATGAGTTGCATGAAAGCTGCAGGGGCATTAGTTAACCCAAATGGCATAACCACAAACTCATAGTGCCCATATCTGCTATGGAAAGCCATCTTGTAAATATCTTCATCTTTGATCCTTAGCTGATGGTAACCAGACCTGAGGTCTATCTTAGAGAAATACTCTGCACCCGAAATCTAGTCGAATAGTTCATCGATGTATGGCAGTGGATACTTGCTTTTGATTGTGAGTTGATTTAACTGCCGATAATCGATACATAGTCGGAGAGACCCATCCTTCCTCCTGACAAATAAGACCGGCGCACCCCAAGGGGATATGCTTGGTCGAATAAAGCCCTTCTCCAAAAACTCCTTAAGTTGTTTCTTCAACTCCTTGAGTTATGTGGGCGACATCCTGTAGGGAGCTTTTGAAACAGGTGCTGCTCTAGGAATGAGTTCAATGGAGAAGTTTACTTCCCTTGCGGGTGGTAAACCAGGTAATTCGGATGGAAAAATGTCTAGAAAATTTCTTACAATGGGGATTTCATCTAGAATGATTTCCTTGGACTTGGTAATTATTACGGAAGCAAGAAAAGCTTCACAACCTTGCGAGATAAGCTTGCATGCGAGAAGAGAAGAAATGAGGGCAGAATGCTTCCTATATTTAATGCCAAGGAAAGAAAACTGTGGAAGATCCGATTTGTGAAAGGAAATTCCACTATTACGACAATTGATGTCGACATAGTGATCGCATAACCAATCTACTCCTAGGATGGCATCGTAGCCTTCCATGTCAAGGCATACGATGTTTGTGGAGAGATTATGGCCTTCTATGGTTACCTCACTATTCGGATAGTGGGTTGTAAGTTTGGTTCCAGGACCTAAGGGTGTTGTGATTGCTAGGTCTGAGGGTAGATGAATAGGTGAAATCGGTAGAGTTTTTACAAAAGCAGTAGATATAAAGGAATGAGAAGCACCAGTATCAAATAGTACAAAAGTAGGATGGGAATAAATTTTGATGGTACCTTCCATCAAGCCATCATCCTTGGGCGATTCCTCGTCCAGTACGGCATTTAAGCAAGCTTGAGGCCTACGTCCACCATTGGAGGGTTGATCTTTCATGAGGGGGCAATCAGGCATGCAATGCTCCCAGCTTCCACATCGGAGACAAGCGCCAAGGCGCTTCCAGCATTCTTCGGTCGAATGACCAAATTTCTCATAAAAGGTGCACGCCGTCATGACCTACTTCTCTTCTTCTTTAACTTTCTTATTTTTGCCGTTCCCGTTGCCATTACGGGACTGCTTCTTGTTGTCACGGGACTTGTTGGACCCTGTGATGCTAAATCTTTCTTCCTTCCTTCCTCGTCTATAAGACTTTCGGGTTGACTCCTCTCCCTTGCCCTTAAATTTCTCAACCTTCTCCAAGGTCCTCTCACATAGATGTGCCCGGTGGACCATCTTCGTATAAGTTCGGATATTCTGAGGGCCAAGTTGTTTAACAAAGACCGGCCTCAAGCCGTCCATGAAGCGATTGGCCTTTAAAAGCTCTGTAGCAACTAGATGTGGTGCATATGGTGCCAGCCTTGAGAATTGAAGTTCGTATTCTGTGACTGACACCATCCCTTGCTGAAGAGAGGCAAATTTTGCAGCCTTCCACTCGCATACATGCTCGGAGAAGTATTTCTCTCGGAAGAGTTCAAGAAACTCCTCCCAGGTAATTTGTGCATTATGAAGATGGGCTGAGGTGGCCTTCCACCATGTGCTCGCATCTTTGTTGAGTTGGAACGTGGCCAATAGGACCTTCTCCTAGTCCGTGCATTGCATAACGTTGAAGATCTGATCCATTTCGTCAATCCAGTTTCTGGCTTCGTCCGAATTTGACGATCCCGAGAACCGCGAAGGGTTCATACTTCGAAAATTGCAATGTAGATCACTGGCGCCTGCCCGTGCGCCAGCTTGAGCCACCATTTGGAGGGCCTGGGTAAGACTCGCAATAGTTTGTTGCATAGCTTCCTAGTTTTCACGATTAGCGGCCATTGTGAAAATAAGGTTCTTGAGAAAATAAACAACTAGTTATTTTCTTTAAAGTTATAAATATTAACCTAAGTGTTAATTTCTAAATAAACTATCTCATCCTAGGCTCTACCTAATCTCACATGGGTTCAAAAAATTTCTTTCCTAGTTCACAGGTGTGGGTCCTTAATCCTTGAACATGACCTATGACATGACATTTTCTTAGGACTTACTTAAGCCTAGGCTCTGATACCAACTTAACTGTCACGCCCCAAGATATACAACGGAATTAAGTCGGGAACGTGAACAGTCGGTAAGATAAGCCTCAAGCTAGGAAGAAATCAAAGCGCTAAACATTCACACATAAAAGATGAATACACAATATCTGACTTAGGGCCGCTTTGTTTTTCGGCTGGGGTTACTGTGTTCGACCCTAGAGGGTCGAACACCCCACCCCGGATAAAGCTTATGTGTGTGAGGGGAGAGTGTGGGCCTCCCACATTTCTCTCTCATCGGGTAGGGAATCTACGGGTGCTATTCTAATAACAAATAGGGCCTTAATGAATAAGGTTTTGATATCAGATAGTCAGGATACCATCTGGGAATTTAACATGAGCAACCCTTGGGTCAGACCTTGGGTTGGGCAAAACTTAGTAGAAAACGGTCATCAGGAGACCGCCTCCACGAGAAGATAGTCCTGTGCAAACCACTATCTGGCTACGTCGACTCCAAAGGATGAGCTGGGTCGACTCAAGCAAGCTGTAACATGAAGGCGGTCTTGGCCTGGCAGCAACCTTAAGGTGGCGGTCACGGGATGGCCGCAATAAGAGTGCAAAAATCGCAGAAAACTCAAGTGCTCGCTAGACTTTTGGGCTATAAGGGTACAACCAGCTCGACATCCTAGTGGGAATCCCACGTTCGCGGAGACTTACGGAGGCCTTGTAACAAGACCACCTAGTCCGACAGAAGGAATATCCGACAGAGAGGTTCTCAAGTCCAAGTGGTGTTCTTATCAAGTGCATGTGTATCTAATAGCTTACGTATCGGAGTACGGGCTATGTACTTAACCAGGAAAGACAGGAGATGAGAGTGAATCGTGTAAAAAAAGCAATCAACACGTAGAAATTCAAAGGAAAACTTTTTTACATAGAATATTATATGGTTTTGGCATGAAACTAACATAAGATTTAAAATAAATTCCTAAGACATGATGAGACATAAAATAGAACCTTGGAACTCATAATATAACGGAAAACATATTATAGCGAGCTTAGAATAATAAACAGCAGGGGAGATAGGATAACCATGAATCAAAGAGGGGTGATTTGGTTGCTATTTAGGGTGAACAGTGGTCAGAAAGTAAGTAGTGGTCAACAGAAGGCCGCCTTATGTAGGTAGCGGTCAAGGGACGACCGCCGTTTGATGGTAGCGGTCTCTAGGAGGCCGCCATCATCCTATCATCCGACCGAAATAAGGTCGATAGCAGGGCTATTTCTAAAGCTAATGATGATAACAACTATGTAAAAATTAAAGTAAAAGCATAGTATCATGAATCTAAGGCATGGAGAAGTATGCCTTCTACCAAAGTTACTATCTTTTTGATTAACAAGGTATGGACATCATGCAGAGAAAACCTGTTGTGCAGTCATGGGAAAACATCAAATACTCCGTGTATACTGCATGAAATCACGAGCAAATAGAGGGTTTTAATCTTAACATGTTGTTTGAGCCATTCATGAGATAACCTACCTCTGGGATTGCTCCTAGACTTTGAATTCATTGCTGGAAAAGCGCTCTCATTCCTGCGCGTCTTGCGTGGAACCAGCAACTTCCAGCCCTTCTAACTTCTCGACGGCTTGGTCTCCTAGCATGGGATTCAGTAGAGAGTTAGAAGACACTAAAGGGAATAAAAAGTTCTAAAGACTTAACCTGAGATGACGATGTCTTACCTTCGAACCCCGGCTCTAAAACTAGGATTTGCGTAGATCGAAATTAGGGTCTATTTATAGGGAAGGACCTGGGGTTGAGGGATTAGGTCAAATTAACAGTCCTATAAGGCATCAATTTGATCCTCCTAGAACCCTAGATAGGTTGACATGCCAGAGCACACCTATCCTTGGCAATTGGATGGATAAAAGTCCAAATTTTCCATGATTATCGAATCTCGTTTACGTGCAGCAGAACGTGGTCTGGTCCGGACCGCTTCTTTGAATGCGCGGTCACGCGATAGACCGCCTTCTGGGTGAATTTTCAAAAATTTTGGATTTTATCCTAATCTCCCCTATTTATTCCTTTAAATTAGGAAAATAGCCTTAATTACCTCTCTAGAAGTGGGCTTAGGCCTAAAAGCTTTAGAATTGGGTTTATGGGCCAATTTAAAGTGGGCTTATTTATTAGGTTAATAATTGAACCTTCAAATTAATTTACTTAACCCATAATTCATTAAATAGCCCATTAAATATCTTAAATGCTGAATAATTTTATTTAATTCTAGAAAAATCCTAGAAAATTTCGGGGGTGCTACAGATGTAAAGTGAAGACAAGGAACTTCATCGTAAGCCTAACACAAACTGCCTTTGCTCGCTTAATTCCCCTTTGATCCGGCACGCCTCTAGTCGATCATGCAAATGAAGGTTCCTAGAGGGCGTGGCCACCTATTTATAGAGTTTATAGATGCTCTAGGGTTTCGAATCGATCCTAAAGAGTCCGACGAGAGAAAATGGTGTGATTTTTGCCGGTTGACCAAATCCGCCGCCGCCGCATTGAATTGAGGTTCCCAAGGTTAGGGTTTTCGAGGGGAAACAATCTTCCTATGTGGGCCAAGGAATTTGGGTCCTGTAGAGGCAGAAATATGGTTTCTATGCCACGTATCCCACTTCTCTATTTATTTGACGGGGAAGTCATCCAGCACCCGTGGAAGCCTGCAAACACCAGAAGCAAAGGGCGTCAAAAGGAGTCCCGGGTGTTACCTTAGGGGAAAACTCTCCTGTCACGTCCCGAGCGTGGAAGATACCCGGAGACGCGTGACGAGTTTATATCGATCATGTCAATCAGAGCGTTTGTGTATTCAACACATAGACAGAGTGCGCAAAAGTAGAGATAACCCAATCCTTTATTCCATCATAACCTTAAAGGTACTTCTATTACAATCCATTTAATGAAAGTACTAAGACTCAATAAAAAGAAAAGTACAATGGTTGACTTAAGAAATTTTGAAAGATAGGACTAGTAGACGCTTGGATAAACAGAGAGCTCTAATCTCTTCACTCTTGACCTTCCCCATCTGAGTGAGTCTCGTCATTGGACTTACCTGAAAGGTAGGGAAAAATACTGAATGAGCGAACACTCAGTAGGAATTATATCTCAAGAACTAGCAATTGGTTTAAGTAATTACATGTTTCATGAATGCAATAAAGCTATGCATGTTTGCGTAAAACGACAAGAGAGAGAGAGAGTATAACAAGAGGTAATCGAGTAAACTAGCATGTCTTTCAAGAACTTATATCAATGAATGTCAAGATATTCAAGCAAGTATAGTCATCATGTCATGTGGAGAATTGGCTATCACGTTTCAAGCAAGTATATAAATACCCTTTTTCGGGCCACGCAAGTCATGTCATGTTAAGTACGAGATTTGTGGAATATCTTAATCAAGCTAGTCATGCACTTCGGTACAATGCCATACCGTGATCATTACAACTCCCATGGGCACTAGTACTTTCGGGTGCTCCTCCCAGGACCTGATCGGGCCCTATATGTGCAGGCATTGGTCATGTATTTTCAACATCCACTAAAGTATAGCCAATATGGGGTTTCAAGGAACAAACTTGTATAACTTTAAGGTAGATAGCATTTCAAGGATTTGAACATGTAGTATCATGACGATAGTAACGGTATAATCACGATTACCGATAAAACTAGGTGGAATTGGTTCCCTATCTTGGGCGCCATGACAATAAGAGTAAGCGCCCACATGAAGATGGTCGCTCGTTCTTTTTAGACAGGATAAGCTGGACAGAATTGAGGTCCACAAGTACGGCACCTAATTCATAAGGACACTAATGACATGGTTTCACATTCCATTAATTCATGGATATCCTTATGACATCATCATCATGAATGTCATAAGGGCCGGTTTTACCATGTTTCTTTAGAGTGACATGGCAATCAAGTTGTATCATAGGTTTTTATGGTACAACCAGCTCGGCTGCTTTTAGGGAATCCAAAGCGTGCAGAGTCTTACGGAGGCCTCTATGATAAAGTCACCGGTCCGGAGGAACGGAATGTCCCGCGGAGAGTTCATCTATCACCGAGAATTTGGGGCAATCGATAAAACGTCGATAAACGTGGGACTATACTCACGGATTGGAATATAGTGCCAGATATATATATATAATTATATAAATCCATGGTTCACAGGAAAAAACAAAGGAAAATAACAAGACAGGAAATTGGCGCCTTAGCCAAAGTCTTCATTTAAAGAATTGACGCCCTTGGCTGGGTCGTCATTTCAATATTTGACGACTTCCAGAACAGTCGTCCAATTCATATTTCAGTTTATTGAAAATAACTAAATTTTAGTATTTTAAGGAATTGGTGACTTCCATTAAGTCTTCTATTTTGTAAATAGCGCCCTCGTCAGGGGCGTTATATATACAAGAAACGACACGGTATGCGTCGTTAATTCTCCTTTTTACAGAATTTGCTACGAATAATAGCAATTTTCCAATAAATATTTTGATGGCAACATGTATATGGACAGGTCAAGAAAAATAGCAGGATTCTAGACATATGATCATGCATTAGATCAGCTTACTGTTTAGATAGGTATTAAAATTTTAACATGTGTATTTATTAAATCAATCGAAATTGACGACCGTTCTCCCGGGCGTCAGAAATAAAAATGGCGCCCTGGTAAGGGTCGCCTCTTTCAAAAAATTTCCAGAAACTACATGCATGAACTAATATATATTAATATCATGATTCATGATAGTTTGGGCTATGAAATCTTGAGATAACATACCTTGTGGGTTGACTTGGTTTGGCAGACGTGAAGAGTTGAAGAAAATACGATACTCTGTTTTAAACAGAGTTTCCGGAAGTTGATATAGCAGCAACCCCTTCACAAACTCCACCAGGAGAGGAAGATGATGAAGAAAATCCTTGAAATGATGATGCTGAAGAACTGCTATGTTCTTCGTATACTGATAAATCGTTGGTTCTGACTGAAGCAGCAACAACTCCTTCTTGTTACAGACAACCTGCAGAAGAAAGATGAAGAACCATCAATGTTCTTCACGTTTGCTTCAATCAGAGGAAGAAGAAGAACTTCCTTATATTCTTCACGCTCGGAACAGAGTTTTTTGACGAAGAAAAGAGCCTTCAAGTTGGCTCGATGGGAGGGGTATTTATAGGGTTCTGGAGACCCTAGAGGGTTGGAGTTTGATTGGGAATTAAAACTCCCCTTTTTAGAGTCCTTATTAAACTCAGACATTCCACGGATCGATCCTTTCCCCAGCTAGCATCCCTATTCGAACCAAACACTACATGTTGTAAATAATGCCTTTGGTTGGGGTGTTAATTAAAAATGACGCCTGCCCACGAGTCTTTAATTTATAAAATGGCGCCCTCCAAGGGGGCGTTAATTACTATTGCCATTATTTGCTTAACGTAAAGATATGGTTGCCTTATTTAATATATAAAAATGACGCCACTTCTTGTGGGCGTCAATTCTGAATATGACGCCTTGGAAGGAGGCGTCTCTTTTTAAATTGGCGTCTGCTTTAAAATTGACGACCCGATAGGAGGCGCTTTTTAATTTTGGCTCATTTTTGATATGTAAATGGGTGAAAATTATATATATATACTATATAACTTGATTATTTCATTCTTGAATACTTTTATTCTTGATTATTTATCCGGGGTCTTACACCCTCCCCCACTTAAAAGAATTTGGTCCCCAAATTCAATCGTATATAAACATGGAGAGTGTAAAGTACATACCTTTTAGAATAATTTTGGGAATTGTTTCCTCATAGATTCCTCGGTCTCCCATGTGGCTTAGTGTTCTGAGCATTTACTCCATTGCACCTTAACCATGGGAATAACTTTGTTCCTTAGTGTTCGTACCTCGTGATCGAGGATTTTCATGGGTTTTTGTTCATAAGTAAAATCCTTTTGAATCACCAGATCTCCATGATCAATGATATGTGACGGATCGTGCACATATTTCTTCAACATAGATACGTGGAACACATTATGAACTTCGGACAATTGAGGTGGTAATGCGACGCGGTAAGCAACCTCGCCAACTCTTTATAGTATCTCAAAAGGTCCGATAAACCTTGGTGTCAGCTTGCCCTTAACACCAAATCTCCTTATTCCACGTCCAGGTGATATCTTGAGAAATACGTGATCTCCGACCTGGATTTCGAGATCTCTTCTTCTTGTGTCAGCATAAGCCTTCTGTCTAGACTGAGCAACTTGAAGTCTTTCTCTAATCAACTAAATCTTTTCAGTGGTATCCCTTACCATGTCTGGACCTAACAGTTATTTCTCGCCAACTTCGTCCCAACATAAAGGCGATCGGTAACTCCTTCCGTATAAAGCTTCGAAAGGTGCCATTTGTATACTTTCCTGGTAGCTATTGTTGTATGCAAATTCAACCAGAGACAAATGATCATGCCAGCTTCCACCAAAATCAATGATGCAAGCTCTAAGCATATCTTCAACCACCTGATTGGTTATCTCGGTCTGACCATCCGTTTGAGGATGAAAGGCTGTACTAAAGTTAAGTCTCGTCCCTAGCGAATGTTGTAGACCCTTCCAAAAGTGAGAAGTAAAACGAGAGTCTCTATCAGACACGATGGAGACAGGTACTCCATGTAACCTGACTATCTCCTTTGTGTTTAATGCAACAAGAACATCAACTGACCATCAGCTCTTGATTGGCAAGAAGTGTGCCGATTTGGTCAATCGGTCGATGATAACCCATATTCCGTCATGTCCTCCCTTTGATTTGGACAGACCTATAATGAAGTCCATACCGATATCCTCCCACTTCCACTTGGGAATATCTAGAGGATGTAGCTTACCGGCAGGCTTTTGGTGTTCGGCCTTGACTTATTGGCATGTGAGACAGCGAGACATAAAGTCTGCTACTTCTCTTTTCATATTGGACCACCAGAAGGTCCTTTTCAAATCTTGGTACATTTTGGTAGACCCTGGATGAATCGTGTACCTCGATCTATGAGCTTCATCTAAGATTTTCTTCTTTAGCTCTGGGCAATTCGGTATACATGTTCTATTCCTGAACATCAATCTTCCATCTGAGGCTATTTTGGAATCAGTTTGTTCTTCTATTTTGTCTTTGATTTCCACTAGTACTGGGTCACTATCTTGAAGTCCTTGTATTTCGGATAGCAAGTCTGGCTGTATGCTCATATGGGATAATGTGACACACCTACTGTCCTTGTCCATGCTTATATTAAGCTTAGAGAATTGTTCTAGCAACTTCCACTCCTGAATCATACAATTGGCTAATAGTGCTCTCGGCTTTCGACTGAGGGCATCGGCTACAGGATTACCCTTTCCAGGATGATATTGTATAGTGAAGTCGAAGTCCTTGAGATATTCTAGCCAACGTCTTTGCCTCATATTTAATTCTTTCTGAGAGAAGAGATACTTAAGACTTTTATGGTCTGAGTATACAATAAACTGCACTCTGTATAGATAATGTCTCCATATCTTCAGTGCAAACACTACCGCGGCCAATTCTAAGTCATGGACTGGGTAGTTCTCCTCGTGCTTCTTCAATTGGCGAGAAGAGTAGGCTATAACTTTCCTTTGTTGCATTAAAACACATCCGAGGCCAATGCCAGATGCATCAGTGTATACCTCAAACCTCTCTCCTTCGACTGGTAGAGCTAAGACCGGGGTTGTAGTTAGGTGATCCTTGAGATCTTGGAAGCTTCTTTCACATTCCTCACTCCATTCATAACGGATCTCCTTACGGGTTAGCCTAGTGAGTGGTACGGCTATCTTGGAGAAATCCTTGATGAATCGCCGATAGTAGCCCTCAAGACCCAAGAAACTACGGATCTCGCTAGCATTGGTCGGTCTTTCCCAATCCTTTACTGCTTCAACCTTCGATGGATCTACGGATAAACCGTCCTTCGATATAACATGCCCCAAGAAAGATACTTGTTCTAACCAGAATTCACATTTACTGAGCTTTGCATATAACTGATTCATCCTCAATATCTGTAATGCAATTCTCAAATGTTCCTCGTGTTCTTCCTTGGTCTTTGAATTGATCAGTATATCATCAATGAACACCACTATGAATTGATCTAGATGAGGCCTGAATATACTATTCATCAACTGCATAAAGGCAGCAGGGGCATTTGTTAGTCCAAAAGGCATAATAACAAATTCATAGTGCCCATACCTGCTTCTGAACGCGGTCTTATAAATGTCCTCATCATTGATTTTTAGTTGGTGATATCCCGACCTGAGATCAATCTTCGAAAAATACATGGATCCAGATATTTGATCAAATAACTCATCGATTCTTGGCAGTGGATACTTGTTCTTGATAGTGAGATGATTCAACTGTCGATAGTCGATGCATAACCTCATAGATCCATCTTTCTTCTTTACAAATAGCACAGGTGCTCCCCACGGGGAAGTGCTTGGTCTAATAAATCCCTTCTTGAGAAGTTCCATCAATTGCTCCTTCAGCTCCTTGAGTTCGGCAGGGGACATCCTATATGGTGCCTTAGAAACTGGTCCAGCACCAGGGACCAAGTCGACGGTGAAGGCCACTTCTCCTTGTGGGGGTAATCCAGGCAAATCTTCCGAAACACGTCCGGAAATTCTTGCACAACTGGGATGTCTTCTAGCTTAGTCTCCTTAGTCTCCTTAATGGTGACAAACGCAAGGAAAGATACACATCCTTTCCTTATTAGCTTGCTAGCTCGGAGAGCCGAAATAAGAGGTGACTTGCTCCGACTCTTTGGACAAGTATATGCTAATTCTGGGAAGTCTTTGGAAGTAACCTTGCTATTACGGCAATCCACCGTTGCCTGATACATGGATAACCAATCTGCTCCTAATATGACATCATATTCCTTTAAATCTAGGCATATTAGGTTGATAGGAAAATTTCTACCCTTTACCAAGACTTCACAGTTTTGATAATGGTGAGTAATATCGGTTTCGTTTCCGAGAGGAGTAGATAAAACTATTTTTATCCATTCCGATTCCATAGGTAATGGATCAGCAAACCTCTTGGAAATAAAAGAATGTGATGCACCCGTATCAAATAAGACATGTGTAGACTTGGAATAAACTTTCAGTGTACCTTCTACTAGTCCGCCTTCGTCTTGTTCCGCCTCCTTAATAGCTTGGAGACGAGCATTCTTTGTCACCGGGCGCTTTCCATCACCGGCTTGATCATTGAGTAGGGGACAGTCGGGAATCCGATGATCACGGTTCCCACAATGGAGACACGCTCCAAGTTTCCTCCAACATTCTTCGGCCATATGTCCGGCCTTGTCACAGTGTCTACACAACACCTTAGAAGGTGTGGTGGTGATGGAGAATGGCTTGTTAATCTTTTTCATTTTCTTCTCCTGAGAAGACTCTCCTCCATTACTTGGCCTTTTCTTGTTGAAATTGGGTTTGAAAGTGTCGGAACTAGTAACATACTCCTTCTTGTCTCTCCCACGGATCCTATCAGATAGTTCCGTGGCATCCTCTAGTAGCTGGGCTCGTCGTACCATCTCCGAATAGACTTGTATGTCCATCGGGGCCAGCTGTGTGATATATTGGGGTCTGACCCCATTTAGGAATCTCCTAGCTTTCATCTTCTCGGTACTAATTAGATGTTTAGCATATCGAGACAACCTTGAGAATTGTGCCTCATACTCGGCCACCGATAATGATCGTAGCTTCATTGTAGCGAATTCAGCGGCTTTCTTCTCTTGAACTCGATCTGAGAAATACTTATTGTTGAAGTTTTCAACAAACTCTTCCCAAGTAACCTGGTCTTGGTCTAAGGTAGCTTCAACCGACTCCGACCAACAGCGGGCGTCCCTTTCCAATTGAAACGTTGCTAACAAGACCTTCTCTTGGTCCGTGCATTGCATAACTCGAAAGATACGTTCGGTCTTCCAGATCCAGTGCTCAGCGTCATCCGGATCAGTGGATCCCATGAACTTAGGAGGGATCATGTTCCTGAAGCTTTGGTGGAGATTTCCTGCTCCACAATGTGCACCTCCTTGTGCCACTTGTTGAAGTGCATGGGCCATGCCTTGCAGAGTGCGTTGCATGTTACGCCACTGGGCACGTTCGGCAGCCATTGTCCTACAATTACAATAACTATATTAATATGTGATAATGTTCAAAGGTTTTTGATTCTAAGTTAACTTAACCCTTGGTTCTACCCAATCTCACCGGTTAAAAGTTTTAAACCTATCCTTGGACTTGGGTTTCCTAAGAATTGAAAATCCTAGGCTCTGATACCACAAAAACTGTCACGCCCCGAGCGCGGAAGATACCCGGAGACGCGTGACGAGTTTATATCGATCATGTCAATCAGAGCGTTAGTGTATTCAACACATAGACAGAGTGCGCAAAAGTAGAGATAATCCAATCCTTTATTCCATCATAACCTTAAAGGTACTTCTATTACAATCCATTTAATGAAAGTACTAAGACTCAATAAAAAGAAAAGTACAATGGTTGACTTAAGAAATTTTGAAAGATAGGACTAGTAGACGCTTGGATAAACAGAGAGCTCTAATCTCTTCACTCTTGACCTTCCCCATCTGAGTGAGTCTCGTCATCGAACTTACCTGAAAATTAGGGAAAAACACTGAATGAGCTAACGCTCAGTAGGAATTATATCTCAAGAACTAGCAATTGGTTTAAGTAATTACATGTTTCATGAATGCAATAAAGCTATGCATGTTTGCGTAAAACGACAAGAGAGAGAGAGTATAACAAGAGGTAATCGAGTAAACTAGCATGTCTTTCAAGAACTTATATCAATGAATATCAAGATATTCAAGCAAGTATAGTCATCATGTCATGTCGGGAATTGGCTATCACGTTTCAAGCAAGTATATAAATACCCTTTTTCGGGCCACGCAAGTCATGTCATGTCAAGTACGAGATTTGTGGAATCTCTTAATCAAGCTAGTCATGCACTTCGGTACAATGCCATACCGTGATCATTACAACTCCCATGGGCACTAGTACTTTCGGGTGCTCCTCCCAGGACCTGATCGGGCCCTATATGCGTAGGCATTGGTCATGTATTTTCGACATCCACTAAAGTATAGCCAATATGGGGTTTCAAGGAACAAACTTGTATAACTTTAAGGTAGATAGCATTTCAAGGATTTGAACATGTAGTATCATGACGATAGTAACGGTATAATCACGATTACCGATAAAACTAGGTGGAATTGGTTCCCTATCTTGGGCGCCATGATAATAAGAGTAAGCGCCCACATGAAGATGGTCGCTCGTTCTTTTTAGACAGGATAAGCTGGATAGAATTGAGGTCCACAAGTACGGCACCTAATTCATAAGGACACTAATGGCATGGTTTCCCATTCCATTAATTCATGGATATCCTCATGACATCATCATCATGAATGTCATAAGGGCCGGTTTTACCATGTTTCTTTAGAGTGACATGGCAATCAAGTAGTATCATGGGTTTTTATGGTATAACCAGCTCTGCTGCTTTGAGGGAATCCAAAGCGTGCGGAGTCTTACGGAGGCCTCTATGATAAAGTCACTGGTCCGGAGGAACGGAATGTCCCGCGGAGAGTTCATCTATCACCGAGATTTTGGGGCTATTGATAAAACGTCGATAAACGTGGGACTATACTCACGGATTGGAATAGAGTGCCAGATATATATATATAAGTATATAAATCCACAGTTCACAGGAAAAAACATAGGAAAATAACAAGACAGGAAATTGGCGCCTTAGCCAAAGTCTTCATTTAAAGAATTGACGCCCTTGGCTGGGTCGTCATTTCAATATTTGACGACTTCCAGAACAGTCGTCCAATTCATATTTATGTTAACTAAAAATAACTAAATTTCAGTATTTTTAGGAATTGGCGACTTCCATTAAGTCTTCTATTTTGTAAATAGCGCCCTCGTCAGGGGCGATATATATACAAGAAACGACATGGTATGCGTCGTTAATTCTCATTTTTACAGAATTTGCTACGAATAATAGCAATTTTCCAATAATATTTTGATGGCAACATGTATATGGACAGGTCAAGAAAAATAGCAGGATTCTAGACATATGATCATGCATTAGATCAGCTTACTATTTAGATAGGTATTAAATTTTTAACATGTGTATTTATTAAATCAATCGAAATTGACGACCGTTCTCCCGGGCGTCAGAAATAAAAATGGCGCCTTGGTAAGGGTCGCCTCTTTCAAAAATTTTCCATAAACTACATGCATGAAATAATATATATTAATAACATGATTCATGATAGTTTGGGCTACGAAATCTTGAGATAACCTACCTTGTGGGTTGACTTGGTTTGGCAGACATGAAGAGTTGAAGAAAATACGATACTCTATTTTAAACAGAGTTTCCGGAAGTTGATATAGCAGCAACCCCTTCACAAACTCCACCAGGAGAGGAAGATGATGAAGAAAATCCTTGAAACGATGATGCTGAAGAACTGCTATGTTCTTCGTATACTGATCAACCGTTGGTTCTGACTGAAGTAGCAACAGCTCCTTCTTGTTGCAGACAACCTGCAGAAGAAAGATGAAGAACCATCAATGTTCTTCACGTTTGCTTCAATCAAGTTGAATAGAAGGAAGATGGAATCCCCACCACAGAGGAAGAAGAAGAACTTCCTTATGTTCTTCACGCTCGGAACAGAGTTTTTTGACGAAGAAAAGAGCCTTCAAGTTGGCTCGATGGGAGGGGTATTTATAGGGTTCTGGAGACCCTAGAGGGTTGGAGTTTGATTGGGAATTAAAACTCCCCTTTTTAGAGTCCTTATTAAACTCAGACATCCCACGTATCGACCCTTTCCCCAGCTAGCATCCCTGTTCGAACCAAACACTACCTGTTGTAAATAACGCCTTTGGTTGGGGCGTTAATTAAAAATGATGCATGCCCACGAGTCTTTAATTTATAAAATGGCGCCCTCCAAGGGAGCGTTAATTACTATTGCCATTATTTGCTTAACGTAAAGATATGGTTGCTTATTTAATATATAAAAATGACGCCACTTCTTGTGGGCGTCAATTCTGAATATGACGCCTTGGAAGGAATCGTCTCCTTTTAAATTGGCGTCTGCTTTAAAATTGATGACCCGATAGGAGGCGCTTTTTAATTTTGGCTCATTTTTGATATGTAAATGGGTGAAAATTATATATATATAGTATATAACTTGATTATTTCATTCTTGAATACTTTTATTCTTGATTATTTATCCGGGGTCTTACACCTCTGATGTTTAAGTTAGCAATGATTTTAAGAAAGGAACAGAGAAGAGAAGGTGATGTGGAAGGATGGAGGTCGTAGCAAGAGACTTGAGAGGTGTGTAGATCCTCCGGACCAGTGCTCGCCTCTCCTAGTGGTCACTCGGAGAGTGCTCATTGGGTGGTAAGGTCGTGCGGGAGGGATTCTCTCTCTGGGCATAGACTGGCGTGACCACTCTGTCGCAGTAGCGAGACTAGTAGCTTTATTCTCTGTGTATAGCTTTTGGCGGAGATTCCACCGTGTCTCTCTTCTTTGTCAAGGTCCCCTTTATAGGGGGTTGTCCTAGTGTCAAAGGCCAATCCCTTAGCAGGAAAGGGTGTAAGTAGTGGAGTAACGTCTCCCGCGATCGTGGTGGGAGTTTCCCTTTGGGGGGCCATTACCCCGGTGCCGGTTGATCCCTGGGCGAGTCTTACGGCGATCGTGGGGCGTGCTCGCCCATTATGGGATCAAGGCTAACGTCATGGGGGGTAACAATCGGTCATCGGAGGGTCATCCAACGGTCATTGCACTTGGTCCAAAGCCCTTCCTGCGCTGTCAAATCTAATGCTAAGTCGTAGTGGGCCGCACCTTTGTAGGCTGCGATTGTCGGGCACCCTTGGGCACGTTGTAGGCCGTGCTTCGAATTTGGGCTTGTTGGTAATGGTCATGTTTATGGGCTGAGCCAGATCTATCCTCCTCACTGGCCCCCCTACTCTCAGTTGTCGAGCACTTTGCAGGGAACTGAGAGTCGAGCATGAGAGGGTTAGTTGGAGGGTAACTTCCTCGTACCGTGGGGACTGATGGTCCCAGTCGTATGCTTGGCGCGCAAGGCACTGCTGGCGGAGCCTAGTGCCACTTTTGTAATCAGGATGTGGTCCTATTTTTTTTTCACTAAGGCGATACCTAGGCAGATCTGAGGATCAGCTAGGCGATTTTTATTAATAAGACAGAAAGTAAAAAGGGGTACAATGAACCGGAGCCAAAATGTAGACACCCTACGCAGAGGGGTCCATAGAACTTAGAAGTGCAGCTCTAAAAACAAAAAGGAATACATGTAAGAGTAATAAATATCACAGTCACAACAAGTAGAATGCTTCATCATGATCCCGATCAAAATTGAAGGAGTTTGAGCGTTTGTATGAGCTCCTAGTGCGAACTCCGTGACGACGGGGCGGAGAGGCTGGCCAATCTGAATGATCTATATCATAGCCATCATGATATTGTGCAGGAAGGCAAAGGATTGCAGCATCATACTCATACTCCTCCGAGGGGGGAGAGATAACCGGTGGAGGAGGCGTCGGAGGTGCCGTCCGACTCCAAAGAGAACGATGACGAGGAGGATCATCCTCCGCAAGATTGGCCTCCGATCTGCGAGCATCAGAATTTCTAACTTGCTTGCGCAAGGCATCAGCGAAGGACATTCGCTGAGACGGTGCAGCATCGACGGAAGGTAACGAGGCTGAAACACCCGAGGGTGCCACAAACTTGGGAGGACTCAAAGAAGTTGTCGAGGCTAACACCCCCGAGGGCAGACGTGAAGCTTCACAAGGCGATGAAGAGACCATCACCCGGGAAGGCAAAGCAAGTGCAGTAGGGTTCTTGGAGACAGGAGACCAGTCCGGCGCATCCGGATTAAGAGAAGCCAAGGGGTTGGAAGAAGCAGGTGTAGCATGTGCAGAATCAGCTGCCAAGATGAGAGGGGGCTCAGGCACATCTGCAGATGTCGATGGAGTTTCTGAAGCCACAACAAGAGAGGAGCTTGGGGTCACGTGAATAGATCCATGCACACGCATGGACATGCTAACGTGAGAAGGGGAAGCACCATGGCCAGCTTCCATTAGAGCAATAAGGCTTGCTGGAGATGCAACAGATGCGGGCGCCACAACACCATGAGCCGCAAGGGACCCAACTTGAAGACCTGGGTCACGGGAGGACCCTGCAGGAAGAACCATATCTTGGTGGACAACAAAGCCACCAAAGGTCGAGGCATGGACATCTCCTGGAGGCGGTTGAATGGAGCTGGGAACCAACCGTTGAAGAGAAGAACCGCCCCAAGAAGCATCCGAACGGATGCCACCCGAGCCAGCATTAAGGTCAACATAAGTTGATGGCAAATTAACTGCAGGAATATCACCAGCCTTCGCATGAGAATGCACCGCATCGAGTGCCTATTCGGTAGCAGATGCGACGGGTTCCACGGAAGGGCCCGTTGGATTGCCATTGACGTTACTTGGAATGCAAACAGGCCTGGAGATGGCCTGCCAAGCGAGCGCAGTAGTTCTCGCCGGAGCACCCTTATCGGAGGCCGGAGGGGTACCGCCGGAATCATGATCATGGCCACGATGAGCACCAGATTTCTTACACTTACCAACCAAATGGCCCAACCGATGCGGGTCCTGTTGTCTGGGAGCGCGGGCTTCGAATGGGCATCTATGCTTGGCGGTCGTACCGTGACAGTGACGTGCTCCTTTTCACATGTCTTATGGCTTCGAAGCGCCATTCTGCCACGGAAGGTTATAAGAACCGCTCCAAGGCTTTCCTCAGAACCCCATCTGGTTCCCGTTGGTTGCCGTGCTTGTTGTAGGTTTCTCCCTACTTCGCCTGGTGAGGGTCTTCTTCCTTCCTCTATATTCCCCATCTTATGGAGCCATGCCACCCCATGGGAGGACCCTTCGAGTCAGCCCCACATCTTCTGTTGAAGAGGTAGAACCCGATCGGGGCGAGGCACCGAGCACATCAGGTGCCGGCCCCAGCCATCCCCGTTCTCCGCCGTTAGTGGCTTATAGGGTGGTGTATCGGTTGCTGGAAGCCTTCCAGATTCCCCTTGAGTTTGACATCATCTTCCCGACCGTCGATGATGGCCTGTCGAGTCTGCCTCTGGGTGGTAGTAAGGTCTTCATAGCGTCTTTCTGGGCGAGATTCCGCCTCCCTGTTCATCCCTTCATAGAGTATATCCTCCACCATTATGGTCGGTAGCCAGGGGAACTTTCCCTTAACTCCTACCACATCCTTTGTGATTTTATTTTCATGTGTAGGAAGGCTTCGGTGGAGCCAACTGTCTTCCTTTTTCAGCAGTTCTACTATCTCCAGCATTGTCCCTTCAATACTACCTTCACCTATTTCAGGGCTAGGCCTAATCGGATCCTTATTAGTGTCTCTGAGGTAGCGTCCAACCTCAAACGTTGGGCAGAGCACTTTGTATATATCGCCAGGGCAGGTGCTCGCTGTCCCTGGAGGTTCGCAGGCATCCGCCCTACTAGGCTGATAGGCGGCCCTCGGCCACTGCCGAGGAGTCTAAGAAGATAAATGCTCTTCTCTACTTTCACCTCCACAACGTTGATTTTGAGCTGACTCCGGCGGTGCTTCGGGAGTTGGGGATGAGCCTCCCATTACCTCAGGGTATTAACCCTAATCCTCACCACATCTGTTGATAGTGAGCCAAACTAATCCTTTCCAGATTTTCTTTGTAGGGGTACAGGAGTCGTCGAAGCTGCGGTACGAGATTGTCGAGTTGCCGTAGAGTTCTCCTCATCTAGCGGACCATGTCGAGCCAGGGGCTGACCAGGTGACTGTCATCGCCCCTCAGGTCGCGGTTGCTTTTGCTCCAGGGTGCCTTCAGTCTCCGGTCCCCACGGCTATCTCGTTAGTGAGCTCATCTGTAGCCCCCGCGGTTAGTGGCGGGTCAAGTGCTCTGAGGGAGATAGTTCCTGAAGTAGAGTCCACCTTACCTGGCGGTGGACATATCTCGTTGGATGTGGATGAGCTGGCGGTGCTGGACAGCCAGCGTCACCTGAGGAAACGGAGTAGGGGTTCGGCTTCGGTTCGAAGTTGGGCCCCACTTCCGTCATCATCTGAGTCTCCGCCTCCGCCTGAGGTTCCCCCTCTGCCGCCATCGGCTGAGGTGCCTGCAATCATCCCTCCCACGCCTATCCTGGTGGGGGAGGCATGCGATAAGGGCAAACCCCCGTTGCTGATGAAGCAACTCATTCTTCACCGCCCGAGGTCCCCTCACGTACTTACCACCTACCGCCTGAGGAGACCACGATCTGGTACGCGGGTGTCGCGACGACCGCTGACCTCATCACCAAGAGCGTCGGGTGGCACGAGCGCACCGGGGCATTCGGCCCTGAGGCCGAGGAGGAGCTGTCAGGTCTGGCAGCGAAGAGCGTGTGCACAGTTTCCAGGGCCCTGGGCTTGTGGAGGTACCACTTTAGTGGCCTTGCAAGGGAACTGGAGGATTGCCGAGCCGCGCATGCGGTGGTGACGGCCAAGTGTGAGAAGCTCGAGGGGCGCCAGGAGGCGTTTGAGGCAGAAGTTTCCAAGCTCTGGGAACGATTGAAGAAGACGGGGCGATCTCTCACCGGGATGGAGCGGGATCGTGACTTTTTTCATGATCAGGCAAAAACGGCTGAATCCCGTGCATCCAAGCTAGGGGCACTAATCAACGCCGTTGAGGCCCGGGCCCAGGAGGTGGAGGTGTAGCTTGATGAACTGCGCTCGAGAGTTACCCTGAGAGGGCGCGACCTTCGAGATCCGTCGCTTCGATTTCCATGAATTTAAAAAGGCAGTAGGAATCCTCTTTTCTTCTGGGAACTTCGCTTCCTTCTTATAAGTAGCGACCTTCGTTTCAGCCCCGCGGCTATCTTTGGTTCGCTGGGCTTCCAAGGAGGAGTTTCTACAGTATGTCATCGGAGGAGTCTGGCACTTCGTCTGATGATGGTTCCTCACAAGTTCGCCGCCAGCTCCTGCGCCTCCTGAGGGAAGCGCTGTCGGCACCGTGGCCACCGTGGCCAGCGTCGGGGGAGAATGGTGGTGGCGCTTCCGAGCATTACAAGCTTGGCTACCTGGATGGCTGGTGGGAAGCCTTAGAGAAGGTTGACCACCTGTACTCTGGCTGGGGGATTCTACTCCTTGAACAGGACAAGTTCCGTCCCTAATGGGACGGGAAGTCTCGTTGTAATCTTGCTCCATCTATAAATAGTTTTTATTTCGTACTCTTGTTTTGGCTCGGTGGTGCATGCCCATGTCTCATCCTTTCCTTTGGCTCACAGGCGTATGACGAGGCGATGTCTACTACTGAGGGAAGCGTCTCTTATCTTGAGCTAGTGGTGATAGTGGGTAGGCCTGCTCGTATATTGTGTTGGCCTTGTTGTCCACCCGTACCCCTCTGATGCTGACGTGAGGGTGCCAGGTCTTCACGACTCTGGAATAGGAGGTCCCAACTTTTTCTTGGTGCAGGCCTTTGCGTGGGCAACCCCTCTGACTAGTCCGCTTCCTCAGAAACAGGCGGGCCGGGAGGTGGGTCGCCTATTGATGTTGCCTTGGTGGTCACTGGCAGGTAACCTGACAGAGGTGATGTCGGAGAGACCTAAGACTGGAGCGACCACAGTGCCACCGTAACCTTAGTCTTGTCTTATTTTTCCATTCACTTATATGTTGGACGCCTTGGAACTTGGTAGTTTGTATTTTGACTAAAGAAATAAAATCTTTGAGCTTTGGGACTATGTTGATGTGTACCTCTTGGGGGAAGATGTTCGCTTATGTGGTGATTTTATGAGAGCTTGGTGGTCGATGTTTTGACCGTTTCTAGCTTCTCTCTGACGCATTCATCTCCTCAGTCTCATGCATATTCTTTCATCTCCTTGAGCCCATGGGGTACTACAGTAATTTTTCCTTAGGGAACCCGTGGGCCACCTTCGTTTCCGAGGGAAGCAGTGCTCGCCTTTGGGGAACCCGCAGGTTACCTCATCATTTCCAAAGGGTGCGGTGCTCGCCTCAAGACAGCCCGTAGGCTACCTTCTCGTTTTCAAGGGGAAGAGTGCTCACCTCTAGGGAGCCCGTAGGCTACCTTCTTGTTTTCAAGGGGAGTGGTGCTCGCCTCTAGGGATCCCGTAGGCTACCTTATCATTTTCAAGGGGAGTGGTGCTCGCCTCTAGGGAGCCCATAGGTTACCTTCTCATTTTCAAGGGGAGGGGGAGTGGTGCTCGCCTCTAGGGAACCCATTGGCTACCTTCTCATTTTCAAGGGGAGCGGTGCTCGCCTCTAGGGAACCCATAGGCTACCTTTTCATGGGATACAGCTAGTGACGCTTTGCTGGGTCATTGAAAGAGTACTATATTGATAAAACATTCTGAGATTTGTAGAATTCCATGTCCTGGGTATCTCTCGCCCCCCCCAGCGTTGCCAGCATGTATGCTCCTTTACCGAGCGCTTCAGTTACCCTATACAGGCCTTCCCAATTGGGTGCAAGCTTTCCTATGGCAGCCCTAGGGTCTGCCACGCTTGCTCGACATAGTACCAGATCTCCATGGAGGAAGCATCATTCCTTTATGCGAGTGTTGTAATACTGGGCCAACTTTTGTTGATATGCTATGAGTTTTACTTGGGCGCGTGCCTTGCCTTCCTCGAGCAAGTCCAAGTTCTCTCGCATCGCTTGGTTGTTTCTAGCTTCATCAAAATGTCCCACTCGCAGTGGGGGGTTGGTTATCTCCACTGGCACCACTGCCTCTGCTCCGTACGTGAGGTGGAAGGGTGTTTCGCCTGTGGCAGCTCTGGCGGTGGTCCGGTGTGCCCACAGAATGCTCGGGATTTAGTCTATCCATGAGTTACCTGCTTGGTCTAGCCGAGTTTTGATGCCGTGGAGGAGTGTCCTATTGGCGTTCTCCACCAACCCATTAGCGTAAGGATGTCCCATCGAAGTATAGTGGTTCCAGATCCCCAGTTCTGAGCATTTCTCCTGGAAGGCAGCGCTCGTGAACTGTCTGCCATTATCGGTGTGAGAACTCGCAGAATCCCAAACCGGCAGATGATGTTTCGTAGCACAAATTTCCAGGTTGCTTCACTCGTGATCTTTCCCAATGGTTCTGCCTCGACCCATTTGGTGAAGTAGTCAATGGCGACCATGAGGAACATTTTTGTAATGCCCTGGATCCTTATTGGATTCTTATTGGGTCTTTCGGATCCTTTTCGGAGAGTTTTGGATCGCTTTTGTAGGTCCTAAGTTGAGTTTTATGATCCGTGTGGGTTTTTCTCTCGTACTAGTTACAGAACCCTACTGTGAGTTTGTTTCTCAGTTCATCGACTCATGGATGCCGCAGTTGCGATGTACTCTTCCCGAGGATCATTTCGGCTATTTTATGTATTTTTCTGAATTAGTCCATTTTCAGGCTAATTATAGAATTTTCAGAAATTAGAAAAATTCCTATTTTTCCTTACTATTTATTTCCTCAACCACCTCTCTCCTCCCTCATTTCTCTCATCTCTTTCTCTCTCTCGTTCTCTCTCGTCTCTGGGCCGTTCGGCGCGGGGCGTGCACCGTTGCGGAGCTGGCCGAGGCGAGGATACAATGGAGTGATCGGGACGCGGGATAGAGCGACAGTTTGAGTGTGGCGTGGCGTGATCCCTCGGTGAATTTTGAGATCGGCGCGGTTCGTGCTTTGGTGTTTTCGGCGTAGTTTAGTCGCTTCAGTGCACGGTTTCTTCGGTGGAGGTAGGGAGACGGATCACCCACCTTTCCTCGCAGTTTCACGTTAAATGGTGTGAGAACAAGCGAGTTTGGGCTCGTTGTGGTTTTGTGGAGTTGGTAGGGTTTGTCAGAAAATGGTGACCGTTTTTAGTATAATTAGTATCAAATGAACCATCGGGATGTCTGGATCCCATTCCTGTATGTTTCGTCGTGTTTGGTTGTCATTCGGGGCCGGTAGGAGTCCGGGAACCCCAGTGACCCAATTTGGGTCGATTTCAAGAAATCACCCGTTTCTCACCGTTTCTCAGCCGATCTGGCTCCGGTTTGAGCCTATGTGCTTCCCTGTGTGATTATGGTTGTATCTCCTTCGTTTCGGAGTGAACGAGGTGTGGAAAGGCCACGATCGGGCCGATCCCACGATTATCCCGCCGTGACACCTACACGGTTTAACAGTACCCGTGTAGGGCTTGGCGCGGCGGGTTTCGGACCATTTACTGTAGGTCGGTGGGTGTCTGCGCGGTCGCGCGACAGACTGCCAGTGGATGGCACGGCCAGGCGTGAGCCGTTCAGTCCCTTGAGCGGCTGGCTCCCAGCCATTCTGTTCTTCCCTTTGGGTTGGGCGGCTAAGGCTTAACCGCTCATCCTGGTTGGCCTTTGGTCAACAGTTTGAGGCGGTTCATGGGGCGGTGACCCCTTAACCGTCCTGTGTTTCAAGCGGCCAGTCTCTGACCGTTCTGTCCCTTTAAGCGGTCCCTTCTCTGACTGTTCTGACCAGTTTTGATCGGTTATTGTTGCAGGTCGGTTGGCTTGAGCGGCTATCCCTTAACCGCTCTAGCCTTTGGGAGGTCCAGCCCTAACCGTCCAACTTTTTTCCTCCTGTCTGTGAATGGCCTGTTCCAGACCGTTATGTGTCTTTGAGCGACCCTATCCTGACGGTTCAGTCCATTGAGCGGCCACTCTGGGACCACCCAATGAGTCTTGTCCGTTGTTGTGTCTGTTGGCCGTGATGGCCTATCCCGTGTCCTGTCTGTTTTAGGTCCCTGTTCTAGGTCGGTGGTTGCATGTCAGGTGGTTCTCTAGATAAGTCGGTTCAAGATTAACTGAGTGCGGTCTACTCCCTGACTGCTATAGTTCCCTAATGACTCAATATAGGTCCGCCAGTGTCCTTGTCTCGGGTTGCGTAGCGGCTCTTCCTTGACTGCTTAGTTTTCCTAGAGGTCGAGTGATGAATCCTTATGCCCGGAGTGTCGTTTCCCGTTGTTTCGATTTCCGTATATCTTGTCTTGACCTTGTGGTTTACCATTCCCGTGGATATCTTTTGATGTCCTATGGGGGATAAGACCATGTTAGGAGGTAGCCAGGAGTTTTCTTGCTTGAAGTAAGATTTTCTTTCCTACTGTAGAATCGTCATTATCTGGTTCCGGTCAACCTGGGGTGACCCAGTGGTTGACAGGTAACCTTGTGTGTGTCTCGGCGGTTCTGTCCAGTCCGAGACAAGGTTCTGGATGTCTCGAGGTATCGTCTTACCTCAGTTTACGTGTCCAAGTGTGCTGAGGGTCTTGTTGATCCCTCAGGTCTCCGTGTGTCATTTTACGTGGATCAGTCATTTCCTCTGACTTAGAATTAGACCGATTGGCGGCTCGTTCCACTTTGTACAATGATCTTGACTCCGAGTCGTGAGACTCAAGGATCGTTGTGTCTGTAGGTCTAGTTGCCCTATCCGGAGTCTTTTGACAGTAGTGTGCTACCTTGGTGCTTCGTAGTACGTGCGATAGTGCTTCCTTGCCTGTTTATACTTCAACACTCGTGTTTTGAGTCTCTGTGTCTAGTGAGCCTCCACTAGTCGTAGCCTTACGACACGTTGCGGCGTGTCGGCCCTTGTGGCGGGGCAGTTCCCGAGATACGGTTTGTAAGCTAGTTTTCATGGGCCGCCGTTGTACGGTAGCGTCCTGCTGGGTGGGGAAAACTAGCTAGAGGCCTGGCTCTCCAGTAAGAGTCGGTGTGTGCACGTGTGGTCAGGGGCTTTGGACTGACGCCGACGGGCGTTACCCTATCTAGTCACTTGTTATTGTAGTCATGTTCTGGTTCTGAGCGTGTCTTAGTCTCTATCGTGCTTCAGACGGCAGCATAGACGAGACACTTGTAGGCGCAGCATAAGACGTTAGTGGACGCTGCTTCCTGTTCTTCTAGTGAGGGGGTACTTCCGTCACGTGACACGTGACTCTCGTGTTTCTCGCACGTCATGACCTTTCCGAGTTATCCGTCTTGTGGTCTCGCCTGAGGTCAGTGTAGTGTCGTGTGCACGACGTTCTAGTCGTGTGTGTGTGTGTGGTCATGTTTAGAAGAGTGTGCATGACAATCGAGTCGTGTGTGCTTTAGAGTTTGTCTGTGTTTGTGTAGATCTTTTCTAGGCTTTTTGCCTATCTTTGTGGGCTTGACAGATCGATGATTCCTGACTTCGTCAAATCAGAGTTTACCCATCTGTTGGTGTTGTTGTTTGGAGTAGCTTAGGGGCCAAGGTTAGTTTGGTAGTCGTGTTTTTGTTCGGTACGGCTTTTCCCTTTTCTTTTAGCAACTCTACTCCTTCCGTTCCGATTTTCTTTTACAACTTTGTAGTTTTGTTTTCCTGCTTTACTACTACCTGCTGTTTTGCCGTGTTACTGTGTGTTTTTCAATGGGGATCCGCGTGACCCCTATTGGGCCAGTGACACAAGGCTCACCCCTGCTTTTCAGGTGGGTGACGTCATTCTGCTTCCATGGTTCCTGGTGTGGCGAGTTCGTAGTTGCCAGCGGTACCTGCATCGGGCTTCCCCCGACCTTAGTGTACATCTTTCTTTTCTATTGACTGTACTGCTTGTCTTTCCTTTAGACTGGACTCTGGTATAATTGTTAATTTAAACTGTTAATTGAAAAGTAATTTTATTTCTACTACTTTAGCAAACCGATCTAATGAAATTTAATTTCTTATTGTTATATATGCGACTTCAATGTACTACACGACAATCCTTTTTCCCTTCGGAGCTTTACAGCTCTTGGGAGGCTTCGCGGGTTCCAAGTGGTATCGGGTCTACTCGATAGTCCTATCGGGTATATCCGGTATCCGGGATCCGGGTCGTCACAGTTGGTATCAGAGCATTGTTCTGTGAAGTACATGGGAATCCGAGATATACAATTTCCAGAGTCCTGAAAGTCCAGTACAGTCTTTTGCTGGCTTAGGGTTTGCGATTCTTTGTCGCTTTGTTTTCCATGTATCGTCTTGTGTGTGCTGTGTTAGCACTATACGAGATGGTTTTGCTTCTGTCAGGATGTGATGGGATGTTCTTTTCGTCGTGATATTTGCCTCGATCATGCTGTACTTGGTAGAGTTCGCCGATAGGCGTGAATATGCAGTACATTGTTTGATATTTTTTCCGTGGTTTGTTCAGGTGGCTGGTGACTAGATTAGATTCTGTGATGCCCTTTTTCCCTTCAGGTGGCTGGTTTGTTCGCTTAAGTCTGTGTAGCTCCTGAGGTGTTTCGCTTCTGTCGAAGTGCTCGATTAGATTCCTTTGATTAATAAGACGCTCAGGCGACCTAGGATTTTTCCTTCCTGGTGAGCTTCTATTGGTTGAGCTTAATGCTTCTCGTTCCATTTGGTGGAGTCTTTTTCGCGGTAAGCCTTAGAAGTGCTATCTTAGTGATGCCTTTGTCCTATGTCTACTTAAGTGTGGACAGTATCTATTTTGAGCCCGATCTTCTCTTTGTTCTACGGTTGCTTGGCTTTGGACCTAATCCTTGTGTTGAGAGCTGTTATGCACCGTGTTCGTCGTGCCGTGTCTAACGGCTGATATGGTGTGAAGGCTCAATGATTATTTCAGGACGTAATGGTAAGCTGAGATTAGCCTTTCTTTGTGCTTTGTGCTGAAGCTCGTACTCTCCTTTGCTCGCACTTAGGCGACTTGTGATCGGTTATCAGCAAGATCAGTACTCGTGGCGTGATATTTTGTGATTTTTATGAATTACAATGGCGCCGTGTTTGTGCTGAGATGCGAGTATCGAGATGTTTTCTGATGCCTGTGTGCGTTGTTTGAGTGCGCAGCGGAAGCGTGTGGGCTGATAACCCACAGGTCAAGGATCGTTGTTGTGAGATTCTGGCCGGTCGAGAGAATTATTTTTCTTGATGTGACTTTGTCTTGGCTTCCTATGCCTTGGCATTGTCTGTTGCCGTGCTGTTGCTCGAGATATTTTGGTGTTGGCATTGGCATTTGTGAGTATGGGGAAATCTGTCGGCATTCCTACTGGTTAAGTACTCTCTGCTCTGTAATTCTTTCTTGGGTATTGTGCTCTTGGGACGAGATCATGGTCCTTGAGATACGTTCTCCGAGATTGTTGTCGTGGGTCTTTCTTGGTGAACTGCTCGAGGCACGACTAGTCCCTTGTAGTCGTGTGTCTAGCTGTTGTTGTGCCTTGATGTGACCCAGCTTGCAGCTGTGTTATGTGGTTCTGTATTCCGTGCGGAGCCGGGATCCTACAAGTGTTGCCGTTGTTGTTGTTTGAAGAGTTATTTCTCTATGATTTTGTATGTCTGTCTTGGCACTATGTGGAAAAGGACTTGTCGGTTAGCTTTGCTGTACTCTTCTCTCTTGGTAGAGTTAGCATGTGACTCGATCAGATGTAATGTCTGACTGAGGACTGACTTGATTGTGCTTGTGGTCTAGTGCTGCTGTCGTTGACGTCCTGTGTGCTAGGTGTTCCCTGTTGCCTTTGGCACTGGAGCCGATGATGTCGAGCTGTCAGCTATGAGGACTATGCTTTCTTGTTTAAGCTGATGCTTGCCGTGTCTGTCATTTTGTTTTCCCGATATATGTTGTCGTGGCATGGCACGTGTCTCCTTTCCTGTGAGACGTAAGCGATGTTGCCTTGTTTCGAAGATGTCAAACTTGTGTTCACTTGTGTCGTGCTCGGTCCAGAGCATGTACTTGTGATTATGGTCTGACTATGTCCCTCTGAACTGTGTTCTCTCGAGATTCATGTCGTTTCAAGTTATGTCTTGGGGTTGTTCTTCCCTGCTTCTCCTTTGCTAGTCCTTAAATTTTGAGGGCGAAATTTCTAGAAAGTTTCAGATCCTTTTAAGTTATGTAATGCCCTAGATCCTTATTGGATTCGTATTAGGTCTTTCGGATCCTTTTCTGAGAGTTTCGGATCACTTTTATGGGTCCTGAGTTGAGTTTTACGATCCGTGTGGATTTTTCTCTCGTACTAGTTACGGAACCCTGCGGTGAGTTTATTTCTCAGTTCATCAACTCGTGGACGCCGCAGTTGCGATGTACTCTTCCCGAGGATCGTTTCGGCTATTTTTGTGTATTTTTCTGAATTAGTCTATTTTTGAGCTAATTATTGAATTTTTAGAAATTAGGAAAATTCCTAATTTTCCTTTCTATTTATTTCCACAACCACCTCTTTCCTCCCTCATTTCTTTCATCTCTTTCTCTTTCTCGTTCTCTCTCGTCTCTGGGCCGTTCGGCGCAGGGCGCGCACCGTTGCGGAGCTGGCCGAGGCGAGGACGCGATGGAGTGATCGGGACGCAGGATAGAGCGATGGTTTGAGAGGGCGTGGCGCGATCCCTCGGTGGATTCCGAGATCAACGCGGTTCATGTTTTGGCGTTTTCGGCATGGTTTAGTTGCTTCGGCACACGATTTCTTTGGTGGAGGTAGGGACACGGATCACCCACCTTTCCTGCACCTTTACTCGTAGTTTCACGTTAAACGGTGCGAGAACGAGTGAGTTTGGGCTCGTTGTGATTTTGTGGAGTTCGTAGGGTTTGCTGAAAAATGGCGACCGTATTTAGTATAATTAGTATCAAACGAACCATCGGGATGTCTGGATCTCATTCCCGCAAGTTTTGTCGTGTTTGGTTGTCATTCGGGGCCGGTAGGAGTCCGGGAACCCCGGTGACCCAATTTGGGTCAATTTCAAGAAATCGCCCATTTCTCACCATTTCTCAGCCGATCTGGCTCCGTATTGAGCCTATGTGCTTCCCTGTGTGATTGTGGTTGTATCTCCTTCGTTTCGGAATGAACGGGGCGTGGAAATGCCACGATCGGGCCGATCCCACGATTCTCCCGTCGTGACGCCTACACGGTTTAACAATACCCATGTAGGGCTTGGCGCGGCTGGTTTCAGACCGTTTAGTGTAGGTCGGTGGGCGTCTGTACGATTGCACGACATACCGCCCAGTGGATAGCACGGCCAGGCGTGAGCTGTTCAGTCCCATGAGCGACTGGCTCCCAGCCATTCTATTCTTCCCTTTGGGTTGGGCGGCTAAGGCTTAACCGCTCATCCTGGTTGACCTTTGGTCAACAGTTTGAGGCGGTTCATGGGGCGGTGACCCTTAACCATCCTGTGTTTTGAGCAGCCCGTCTCTGACCGTTCTGTCCCTTTGAGCGGTCCCTTGTCTGACCGTTCTGATCAATTTTGACCGGTTACTGTTGCAGGTCGGTTGGCTTGAGCGGCTATCCCTTAACTACTCTAGCCTTTGGGCGGTCCAGCCATAACAGTCCAGCTTCTTTCCCCTTGTCTGTGAACGGCATGTTCCATACCGTTCTGTGTCTTTTAGCGGCCCTATCCGGACCGTTCTGTCCATTGAGCGGCCACTCTGGGACCGCCCAATGAGTCTTGTCCGTTGTTGTGTCTGTTGACCATGATGGCCTATCCCGTGTCCTATCTGTTTTAGGTCCCTGTTCTAGGGCGGTGGTTGCATGTCGCGTGGTTCTCTAGATAAGTCGGTTCAGGATTGACTTAGTGCGGTCTACTCCCTGACTGCTATAGTTCCCTAACGACTCAATCTAGGATCGCCAGTGTCCTTGTCTCGGGTTGCGTAGCGGCTCTTCCTTGACTGCTTAGTTTTCCTAGAGGTCGAGTGATGAATCGCTTATGCCTAGAGTGTCGTTTCTCGTCGTTTCGATTTCCATATATCTTGGCTTGACCTTGTGGTTTGCCATTCCCGTGGATATCTTTTGATGTCCTATGGGGGTTAAGACCATGTTAGGAGGTAGCCAGGAGTTTTCTTCCTTGAAGTAGGATTTTCTTTCCTACTATAGAATCGTCAATGTCTGGTTCCGTTCAACCCGGGGTGACCCAGTGGTTGACAGGTAACCTTGTGTGTGTCTCGGCAGTACTTTCTAGTCCGAGACATGGTTCTGGATCTCTCGAGGTATCGTCTTACCTCAATTTGCGTGTCCAGTTGTGATGAGGGTCTTGTTGATCCCTCAGGTCTCCGTGTGTCATTTTATGCGGATCTGTCGTTTCCTCTGACTTAGGATTAGACCGATTGGCGGCTCGTTCTATTTTGTACAACGATCTTGACTCCAAGTCGTGAGACTCAAGGATCGTTGTGTCTATAGGTCTAGTTGCCCTGTCCTGAGTCTTTCAGCAGTGGTTTGCTACCTTGGTGCTTCATAGTACGTGCGACAGTGCTTCCTTACCTGTTTGTACTTCAGCACTCATGTTTTGAGTCTCTATGTCTAGTGACCCTCCACTAGTCGTAGCCTTACGACACGTTGCGGCGTGTCAGCCCTTGTGGCGGAGCAGTTCCCGAGATACTGTTTGTAAGCTAGTTTCCGTGGGGCCCCGCTATACGGTAGCGTCCTGTTGGGTGGGGAAAACTAGCTAGAGGCCTGGCTCTCCAGCAAGAGTCGGTGTGTGCACACGTGGTCAGGGTCTTTGGACTGACGTCGACGGGCGTTACCCTGTCAAGTCACTCGTTACTGTAGTCCTGTTCTGGTTCTGAGCGTGTCTTAGTCTCTGTTGTGCTTCAGACGGCAACATAGACGAGACACTTGTAGGCGTAGCATAAGATGTCAATAAACGCAGCTGGCTGTTCTTCTAGTGAGGGGGTGCTTCCGTCACATGACACGTGACTCTCGTGTTTCTCACACATCGTGACCTTTCCGAGTTAGCCCTCTTGTGGTCTTGCTCGAGGTCAGTGTCGTGTCGTGTGCATGACATTCTAGTTGTGTGTGTGTGTGTGGTCATGTTTAGAAGAGTGTGCACGGCAATCGAGTCATGTGTGCTTTAGAGTTTGTCTGTGTTTATTTAGATCTTTTCTAGGCTGTTTGCCTATCTTTGTGGGCTCGACAGATCGGTGACTCCTGACTTCGTCAGATCAGAGTTTACCCATCTGTTGCTGTTATTGTTTGGAGTAGCTTATGGGCCGAGGTTAGTTCGGCATCCGTGTTTTTGTTCAGTACGGCTTTTCCCTTTTCTTTTAGCTGCTCTACTCCTTCCATTACGATTTTCTTTTACAGCTTTGTAGTTTAGTTTTCCTGCTTTACTATTACCTGTTGTTTTGCTGTGTTACTGCGTATTTTTCAGTGGGGATCCGCGTGACCCCTACTGGACCAGTGACATGGGGCTCACCCCTACTTTTCAGGTGGGTGGCGTAATTCTGCTTCCGTGGTTCCCGGTGTGGCGAGTTTATAGTTGCCAGCGGTACCTGCGTCGGGCTTCCCCCGACCTCAGTGTACGTCTTTCTTTTCTGTTGATTGTACTACTTATCTTTCCTTTGGACTGGACTCTGGTATAATTGTTAATTTAAACTATTAATTAAAAAGTAATTTTATTTCTGCTACTTTAGCAAACCGATCTAATGAAATTTAATTACTTACTATTATATCTGCGACTTCAATGTACTACACGACAATCCTTTTTCCCTTCGGAGCTTTACAGCTCTTGGGAGGCTTCGCGGGTTCCAAGTGGTATCGGGTCTACTCGGTAGTCCTATCGGGTATATCCAGTATCCGGGATCCGGGTCATCACAATTTTCCTCCCTTAAGCCTCGGGGAGGGGGCCCAGTATGTCTATCCCCCACCGAGCAAATGGGCGAGGCTCCATCAGGGTATTTAATTGTGTAGCCGATTGGTGATGTCGGTTGGAGAATTTCTGACACTAAGGGCATCTTTGAGCATACCCAAGGTAGTCCTATTGTAGAGTAGGCCACTAGTATCCTTGTCGGATCAAAGTCCGTGCGAGTGCTCGTCCGCCTACATGGCTTCCATAGAGTCCTTCGTGGATCTCTTGAATAGCCTGCTTAGCTTCCGTGGGGAACAGGCACTTCAACAACGGAGCTAAAAGGGATCGATGATATAGTCAACCATCGACCACCGTGAAGTGTGCCACTTGTGCTCATGTGCGGTGAGCCTCAGCGTAGTCGCTCAGGAGTTGTTGTCGTAGTAGGAAATCCAAGAGGGGGTCCATCCATGAAGGCTCATAGTCGATGGCATTTACCTGGGGTGCCGGTTCTTCTATGCTCGGTGCTGCCAACTCCTCGATCAAGATGGATCTAGAGTTGGAGACCATGGTCGCCAATGTCAGGCGAGATAGGGCATCTGCTCGAACGTTCTCCTCCCTGGGGATGTGGACCATCTCAAAGTAGGAGAACTCCTTTGCCGCGGCCTTGGCCTTCTCTAGGTACTTGATCATGGACGACTTGTGCGCTTCGAATTCCCCTTTGACTTGGCTGGCGACGAGCATGGAATCACTATACGCTCGCACATTGGTCGCCCACAGGTGTTTCGCCATGCGTAGCCCTGAGAAGAGTGCTTCATACTCGGCCACATTATTCGTGGTTGGGAAGTTGAAGCAGATGGCATACTAAAGCTCTATCCCCTCAAGTGACTAGTCCTGCTCCGCTGCCTGCGGCGCAGGACGATCCGTCAACATATAGCTCCCATGTTGGCCCTAAGGACTGCTCGGGTGAGTCTTCTACAGGTATCGTGCATTCGGCGACAAAGTCAGCAAGGGCCTAGGCCTTGATCGCAGTCCTTGGGCGAAATTTGATGTCGAATTCACCCAACTTGATAGCCCACTTGATCAACCTTCCTAATGCGTCAGGGTTCTAGAGGACTTGTCGTAGAGGTTGATTGGTGAGGACGGTGATTGGGTGAGCCAGGAAGTACAGTCGCAACTTACGGACGGCCGTGATGAGGGCCAAGGTAAACTTCTCAGTCCGCGAGTACCGAAATTCAGGCCTCTATAATGCTCGGCTTACGTAGTAGACGGGCTTCATATCATTACCCTCCTCCCGCGCGAGTACTACGCTCATCGTGCTCAGCGTCATAGACATATATAGGAGCAGTTGTTCTCCTTTCTGTGATTTGGAAAGCACGGGAGGAGATGCCAGGTATTGCTTCAACTCTTCAAATGCATGCTCGCACTCTTGGTCCCAGTCGATCTGCCCTTTCTTCTACGGCGCCTTGTTGGCTTGCTTGATAAGCCGGAAGAAAGGAAGCCATCTCTCACCCACTTGGGACAGGAACCGAGTTAAGGCGTCGATGCGGCCAGTGAGGCACTGCACGTCCCTTACTCATCCCGGATGCTTCATCTCCAATATCGCTTGAATCTGGTTAGGGTTGGCCTCTATCCCTCTGTGGGTGAGGAGGAATCTAAGGAATTTCCCTGATTTTACCCCGAATGCGCATTTATTTGGGTTGAGTTTCATATTGTGCCTTCTGAGCGTGGCGAAGGTCTACACCAGATCTCCCAGGTGCTCGACAGCTTGGAGCCTCTTGACGAGCATGTCGTCGATGTAGACCTCCATGTTGCAGCCAATCTGCGAGTCGAACATGTGATTGACGAGATGTTGGTAAGTTGCTCCGGCGTTCTTCAATCCGATCGACATGAGTGTGTAGCAATATAAGCCATGATCAGTAACGGACAATGTCTTGTCTTGGTCGGGTTTGTGCATGCTAATCCGATGATACCCGGAGTAGGCATCTAGGAAGCTTAGCATTTCGTGCCCAGCCATGGCATCGACCAGTTGGTCGATTCGTGGCAAGGGGAAGCTATCCTTCGGCGTAGCTTTGTTGAGGTCGAAGTAGTCTACGCACATTCGCCACTTCCCATTGCTCTTAGGAATAAGGACTACATTTGCCACCTAGTCCGGGTACCGAGTGGGCCTGAGTAGCCCTGAGCGTAGCTTCTCGCCCACGTGTTCCCTGATAATGGCCTGTCGCTCGGGGTTGCAATGCCTTCGGCGCTGCTGAACTGGGCGACATCTTGGATCCAACTTGAGTTAGTGGGTAATGATCTTCGGTGGGATTTCGGGGAGCTCGTCCTCCGACCAAGCGAACATGTCTTGGTTGGCTATGAGGAAGCTCATTTAAGCCTCCTTTTCTTGATCGGATAGGGTGGCCCCGATCCTCATTGTTTTGCTTGGGTCATCTCCCACCTGGATGAGGTACAGGTCCTCCGCAGGGGTGCTTGTACTTGGACCTGGGTCTTCCGTTCTTGCCTTCTTCTCGAGTGGCACTTCCTCAGCTTGTCTATCGCGTGTCGAGATATGGTAGCACCTTCTTTGCAATGACCCAAGATCCGGATACCGGGAAGAACCCGATACCATTCGAATCCTGTCCCGCCGCCCACGAGCTGGGAGGGCTCGGAAGGGCTAAAATGAGTTTGGAGGTACAAAGAAATAGGAAATAAGGTAGGACAATTCAACAATTAACAGAAATAAATAAACAACTACTAGAACAGTAGAGTCCAGTCCAACAGAAAGTATAGTCTAAGGCAGTAAAATGTACCACATGCCAAGTGAACACACGGCCCGGTGAGCTGGCAACTAAGAACCTCCGAACAGCACTCTCGAACCTCGAGGAAGAACCGTCGCACATGAAAATCAGGGGTGAGCCTCCTGTCACTGGCTCAGTAGGGATCCTGCGGAACCCCAACCAAGAACAACGGCGGTAGCGAAAAGGAAAGCAGCTACAGCTATAGCAGGAATAGCGAACTGGTGGCCGGTCAAAACTCGGCACTACAGCTACTCCTACTATATAGGAGAAACACACCCCGATCTCCCAATCGGGGGACTACCGAACTAACGGAATAACCTCTGGCTACGCCGCCAGAAGAAACAATCATGACCTCACAGTCGAGGACCTAACACCGTCTAGGGAAAACCCTCGGTGACGCTCATCGGAAACCCTAGACCTCTACCTTGGGAACACTCCCTGAAACTGTCGAGGGAACCACATCTCGCAGACGGGAAACGAAGCCCAAAAATAGGAGAGTCACGTCTCACGTGACAGAAGTACCTGCCCACTAGAAGCAAGGCCAGATGCGTCCACTGATGACTTAGTCCACAGCCTCATGTGTCTCTCTGCGATGTCCCAGGCGGAGACAGAGACACCGCACAGTAACCACAGAACAAGGACTGGTCGGGGTCGCGCTCGTCAGCGCGGGTCCGCTACCCCCGACCACGTGTTCACACACAGACCGTACATCCTAGGTCAGGCCCTCTGACTGGTTTTCCCCTCAGCTGGACACTGGCATCAAACGTGGGGCCCTACCATAACCAGTCTAAAAACTGTCCCTTATGGTAGCCTCGCCACCACTCCTTGGTGGGACCACACGCGTGTCGGAAGGCTACGACTAGTGGGGAGTCACTAATGTGACCACTATCTGAGGAGAAACTCCAAGAAACACGCACGCACCTACACGAAAGTCGAGAAGAACCAAGTGGCATCGAGCCACTGGACTCTGGACAGTCCTCTAGACTCACTAAATCCAACGGACCTTGAGTCACGAGACTCGGGATCAAGACCGTCGTACGCAACGGCACAATGCCGTTAATCTACCTAATCCCTAGGTCTAAAACTATGGTAGCACAAATACCGAGGTAGCTCACTAGCCACCGAGACCATCCCCTCAAAAGGGAACTCAAGAGACCTCCTGCCCCAGGCTGGGTGACTAGACTCACAGTCCAAGGCCACACACATGGCCCACGCGGAAAGCACAGAAGCACGATTCCCACGGTAGCTTACAAGCCACCACGCCGATTCCCCATCCCAAGGAAAAGCGGGAAACCTCCAGCCCGAGGCTGGATGACTAGACTCGCAGTCTAAGGCCTTACATATGGCCCACTCAGAAACTGCTTTCCGGAAGAACTCACAACGTGTGGGGAAGCCCCCATCGCACTCGAGCCGATACACGGCGACTCGATCTAGCGAGAACATGGAAACCCGAAACACATAGGGTCACCCGAATCCCCAAACCCACAGGGATGATAATCGAGGTAACTCGGCATCTCCGGACACCCAAAAACACGGTCACGGAACCAACGGGGTGTCCGGGACACTCACGAGACCAAAGGTCGACCACTAGGTCACAACCGGGTCGACCGGAAGCCGACACAACACAAAATGGACACTGCAAACACAAAGAATCGCCTAGCGGTCCTCTCTGGACCGCTAGGGAGCCTAGCAGTCTTCACCAGGACTGCAAGGGATGACCTGGCGGTCTATCGCGAGACCGCAAGGAACCCAAAACACTAAAACCTCAAGCGGTCACCACAGGACTGCATGGAAAGGTGGCGGTCGTCCCCTTGACCGCTTGGTGTAGCCTAGCGGTCAGTCGTGAGACCGCTACCTCACCGACCTCGAACAACCAAAACACGGCCAAACGGTCATCCCCTAGACTGCAAAGCGGAGCCTAGCGGTCTTCACCAAGACTGCATGGGAACCCTGACGGTCCATCACGAGACCGCAAGGCACAAACCGACATAAGTGTCCCCCTAGCGGTCTCCACATGACCGCTAGCACCCTAGCGGTCACTGGAACGACCGCAAGGTCATCCCGAGCCTGAAAACGGCGAAAATGGCAGGAAATTGACACCAATGTGAAGGGGAAAATAAGGGGAAACTAGTCCCTAACCTCTCTAGCACCGAGAGGACCCATTTAAACCCCAAAAACGCGATCAAAGCTCTAGATCGGGCTCACACCCCAAAAATATGGATTTTTCCCAAAACGCCCAAATAAACCCGCTCGGCTCACCACGGCCTACAAAACTTGCCGGGAAATGAAGTACACGAGCTGAGGGTCCATCTCCCTACCTCCGCCGAAGATTCGACGCGCCGTGGATGCCGATCAAGGAAGAAAACGCCGTGAAACCCTCGCCAGGGCAAGAACTCGCGGCTGAGCTTCCACGCGCCTCCGTCCCCCTATCCTCGACCCATCCTCGCCGCCCTCCCCGCCCGCGTCGCCCTGCTCCGTCAGTCGCCGGAGAAGAGAGGGTGAGAAGGGAGAGCGTGAGAGAAGAGAGAGTGAGAGAGTGAGAAATGAGAGGGGAGAGAAAAAGAGGTTAATATATATAAAAAACCCAAAAATTCTAGAAATTCAAAAAAAATACGAAAAATTATTTCCACGATCCTCGGGAGAAGCACAACGCGTCGGTACTGTCCCAGAGTTGGAGAACGCGACGGTTCACCCTACACGGAGTTCCGAAGGCACATCAAGGAAAAACACGTGTAAAGCATAAAATACACTCCGAGACCCACGAAAATGATCCGAAAAAATCCGGGGCATTACATTCTTGACTCCCGTTGATCCCCTTGAACTTCTCCCATTCCGCGAGGCATGGGGAACTTGAGTTTTTGGTGATATGAGGAGGGGACGCCACGGAGGGTGTCGAGGATTCCTCACCCTATGATGGCGTTGTAGCCGGTCATCGCACGGACGACCGTGAAGTCTGCCAAGAATGTTACATCCTTTGACGTGGTCCCAAACGTGATCGGTAGTGAAATGCGTCCTTCCAGACGGACTGTCGTACCCAAGAACCCATACAACGGTGTGTGCAACGTCCTGATTTGGGACAAGTCCACACCCATGAGCACAAGACAATCGTATGAAATAATGTCAGGACCGTTTCCATTATCCACCAAAATGCGGCGTACGGTACATTGATTGATGGTGGCTGAGACCACCAATGCATCGGAATGGGGGTGGTTACACCATTCAAAACGTCGTCGAAGAAGACGATAGGGTCTCCACATGACCGCTAGCACCCTAGCGGTCACTGGAACGACCGCTAGGTCGTCCTGAGCCCAAAAATGGCGAAAACAGCGGGAAAACCCATTCCACGCCCCGTTCACACCCATGTGAAAGGGAAAAAAGGGGGAAACTAGTCCCCAACCTCTCTAGCACCGAGTGGACCCATTTAAACCCCAAAAATGTAATTAAAACTCTAGATCGGGCTCACACCCCCAAAACATGGATTTTTCCCAAAACGCCCAAATAATCCCGCTCGGCTCACCACGGCCTACAAAACTCGCGAGAAATGAAGTACACGAGCTGATGTTCCATCTCCCTACCTCCACCAAAGATTCGACGCGCCGTGGACACCGATCCACGAAGAGAACGTCGTGAAACCCTCACCAGGACACGAACTCGCGGCCGAGCTTCCACGCGCCTCCGTCCCCCGATCCTCGACCCATCCTCACCGTCCTCCCTGCCCGCGTCACCCAACTGTGTCCCCGTCCCGCTCCGTCAGCCGTCCGAGAAGAGAGGGTAAGAAGGGAGAGCGTGAGAGAAGAGAGAGGGAGAGATTGAGAAATGAGAGGGGAGAGAAAAAGAGGTTAATATATATAGAAAATCCAAAAATTCTAGAAATTCAGAAAAATACGAAAAATTACCTCCGCGATCCTCGGGAGGAGCACAACGCTTCGGTACTATCCCGGAGTCAGAGAACGTCACGGTTCACCCTGCATAGAGTTCTGAAGGCACATCAGAGAAAAACACGTGTAAAGCACAAAATACACTCCAAGACCCACGAAAATGATCTGAAAAAATATCCAAAAAAATCTAAGGCATTATAGCCCTCCCCCCTTAAAGAAATTTCATCCTCGAAATTAAGGACTAGCAGCAAGTCACAGGGGAAGAACACATTAACCAATTGACAACGCTGTCAGAGCCCCAGCACAGAAAACCTCGATTCTCACGAAAGCTCCTCTCCTGAGGGACACAGCCAGACTACAATCACGAACGACACCTCGCTCCGCATGCCGCGCACACCGGCCATCAGAGCAGGCATACACCAAAGGACACAGTCCGGCATCACCTCAGTCACAAGGAAAACCAATTATGGCACTGCTGCCACCGTCTTGCTCACCGAGACATAGTCCTCGTAACGAGAAATAGCTACCAATCCATCCTATGGTCGGCAGACAATTCACACATCAGCTTCACACCCAGCTGACTAGTTCATGCTCTACTCAAGGGAACAACCAATACAGAGCCTCCACCAGCATCTTCTGTCTGTGAAAGACCACACGCCGGTCACCAACTGCTCGTCAACGGAAAACCCTCCTCTCACTCAACTTCTTCCTTCTTCCCTAGTCCTACACCAGACCCAAAGGGCACATTCCAAACCTCGATTGGGCCACCTACTGACTCACACACAGACCGATACCACATCTCGAGCTGCACTCCTCTTGGACACCGCGTCCGACCATGATCATCGCGCCAACTCAACCCTCTTAGGGGAGCACGATGAAACCAAATGACAAGATCCTGGTGTCTTCGGTCATCACCTCACTCGATTCAGACTTACAGGGGAACCATCCCATGCTAGTCACCAACCAAGGGATAACCATTGCGACACCAACGTCCCATCAAGGACCTCCAACCATATGCGTCACTCCTCCGTCCTGTCTCATCGAAACCTTCATCTCAATTAATCTAAGTGGACACCTGCCAATCTTGATTCCGCCCTCATCATAGAGCCACGGGACACCACTAGAATAGTTCATGGCACACGTCTCTAGGGAAGGAAAGTGCCATCCAACATTGCAGCAACCTAGTCGCCAACACCACGACCCATGCACACGGGTCAGCAACAATACACAGCTTACCATGGTCGACTACGAGACTAGCCTTACCAATCACTCGCAGCTACCAACCGGAACCCAAAATCTCCCAGAGATCACTTCTTCAAAACACGATCTCATCCGAGGACACGACTGGCAACACAAGCAGGGCACCAAGTGTAGCACCCCCGATAAAGCAATTGAGAAAATTTTAAAACTTCTTCCTAAAAGAAATCATACGAAGGCTTTACATAAAGAACCCAACCTCATGAGGGCTATAATATAAATATACAAGCTAACATCACTTTATGCCATAAAGAATCATGAAGGCTTTATGTAAAGAAACAAACCTTATGAGGACTAGTATATAAATGTACAACCCACCACTTTATGCATAGTACATAATGAACTCTTCTTAAAAGAATTCTATATGGAGGATTTGTATAAAGAACTAAACCATAGGAGGACTAGTATACAAATGTGCAAGCCAACTTTATGCCACATGGGTAATACGTAAGTGGGGTGTCTTTTCCACCACCAAGAGAATGGGCGCCCCTTACCAGGGCGCCATTCAACAAATTGAAGACTATATGAAGAGGCGCCAATTCCCTTGGGGCCACCATCCCATTGTAGTATTAATATATATACCATGAAGGCCAACACGTGAAAGTGGCAGTTTTGTCTAAAAATTAACACCCACTTGCAAGGGCGTCATTCTCATGAATAGGGCCACCCAGATTAATAGACGCCCTCATGCAGAGGCGTCATTTACATGAATAGGATCACCTAGATTATTTGACGTCCCCTTACAAGGCCGTCATTTCATTTGTGTTTCTAGAAGGTTGAGACACGAACAACCCCATTTAGCTGGCAAAGCACCATGTCTACTCATCCGGACCCGCAAGGCAATAAACCAATGCTTTGCGATTCCCTATAACTAATTCCCTTCGTAGCACTAGCAGAGGCTACTGCCATCATCAGTGCTGCTTGCAGAAGGGAATATTTCCCTTCGTTCCCTCGAAATACGTGAAGTCTATGTCCTGCTGCTGGAGCTTTACGGTGGTAGAGAACTTGTGGCTTCATCCTTAGATTTCTATTCTGTCATATGTACCTCGTAATCACGTCAAAAGGTAGGTGTTCTCAAGATATGGCTTAACTAATAGTTAATATAGGTTAACATGCATGCTAGTTAAATATGGTCATTTAAGGCAAGGGTATATCAAAAGGCTTAGTGGGAAGGTTAGGCCACGCCTATCTGAAACACTAAATCTTGCATCAGTAGATTCTCTGCCAAGTACCCCCTGTACAGCACACGGTTTATACTCATAATCTGTCCCGATTCTTGTAAATTAATCCATGTTTAAAAATTGATATCTATGAAATTAAACTCAGAAATTATTGCATGAGCATGATCGTACAATCCTGCAAATTTCCATGTCGATCTATGTCCTTGCTTCCTGATTCTGTGAACGTGTTATAAATCATGAACAGTAAGTACGTGATTAGTAGCCACCATGCTCAAAAATTTATATCTATTGAACCAGACCATAAAATTCTCGCATGAACATAGTTCTGTGATCTCAATATTTTTCTCTACCTGCCCATGTCCTTATTTCATGATTCGAAGAAACTTTGAAAATATGAATAGTAACTAACCACCATGTTACTAAATTCTTTCACATGACCACTATGGCTCGCAGGAAAAAATGCTTCATTCCACACCTCAAAGATTCTGTAGGAAATCTCATTATCGATCATGAGGATATGAAGGCCATTGCTGTTAACAATTTTCAAAAAGCATTCTCCTCCCAAGACCACTATATTGAGGAGAGCTTTCTCAATTGTATTTCACAGCTTGTCTCCTTTAATGAGAATGAGAATCTGAGTGCTGTCCCCAGCGAATCAGAAATTCATGAAGTAGTTTTTTCCATGTCTGCTGATGGGGCTCCAGGCCCCGATGGTTTCACTAGAGTATTTTACTAGAAAGCCTGGCCTATTGTTGCTGACATTGTTGTTAAGGCTGTTCAGGAATTCTTTCAGAATTGCCATGCTCTCCCAAGATCTGTTACTTCTACCCTCATTGCACTTATTCCTAAAAGAATTAATGTGTCTGATATCTCAGATTTTAGACCTATTAGTCTCTGCAATTTCTTCTACAAGATTATTTCCTCCATCTTGAATATCAGACTTGCAGCTATTCTACCTAAAATCATTTCTCCTGAGCAGTCAGCATTTGTAAAAGGGAGGCAAATTGTGGAAAACATTGCTCTGGCTCAAGAAATGGTTAATGAACTTGGCAGGAAGACAAGAGGCTGTAATGTTATGTTTAAATTGGACATGGCCAAGGCATATGATAGATTAGAATGTGATTTTTTATTTGCTGTTCTGAAAAGATTTGGATTCAGTCTTCAATTCATTAGCCTCATTGAGCGTATGGTCAACAACTACTGGTTTTCTATCCTGTTCAATGGTGATTCGGCAGGATTTTTTAAGTCTTCAAGAGGTGTTAGACATCGTGATCCAATTGCCCCCTCCCTTTTCATTATAGCTGAAGAAGTCTTAAGTAGATCCCTACATCATGCCTTCTCATCTGGCCAAGTTGAATGGTCTGCTGGCCCTAGAGGCTGTCCTAGCATTTCTCATCTTTTATTTACGGATGATACCATTATTTTTAGCAAGGCCTCAGCTAAATCGGTTTCCAATTTACTCAAGGTGCTTAGAGTTTATGAAAGAGCTTCTGGCCAACTCATAAATATTGGTAAGAGTGGCTTTTTTCTGCATCCTAAATCCAATGCTGCTGTTGCCAAGCGAATTGAGGACCTTTCAGGTTTCATATGCCATTCTTTCCCCCACAGATATTTGGGTTTTCCCCTGGTTCTTGGTAGAATGAAGAAAGTACACTTTGTTGGTATCATCACCTCCATACAGAAACGGATTGAGGGCTGGCATTCTAATTTGCTATCTCAAGGAGCTAAATTGATACTTATTAAACATGTCCTCACATCTATTCCTATTTATACTTTGACTTCCTCAGCCCTGCATGATGGTGTACAGAAACTGCTAGATAAGTCTTTTGCCAATTTTTTCTGGGGTTCTTCCAACTATGGCAACAGGAGACATTGGACTTCTTGGCAGAATATTTGCAAGCCTATATGTCAGGGTGGTTTAGGTATCCTGTCACTTAAATTCATGGACCTTGCTCTGCGGGTGAAGATGTTATGGAGAGCTCATCACTCGGATTCCCTTTGGGAAACCTATTTCAGAGCTAAATATATTAAAGGCTGCCACCTTGCTGATGTTCAGTTCAGAAACATGAAAGGCCATGCGAAAAGGGGTTGGGTTCAAGCCAAGAAGCTTATTCTGCAGCACAAAAGAGTTCTTCTTGGTGACGGAAACTCCACTAATTTCTGGCATGACACTTGGTTGGGGAACTACTGCTTGGCATCCTATGTCCCTACAGAGGTCATCCCTAATAACATGATGAAGGTTAAAGATGGTCTCCTACAGCCTTCAGATGAATTAATTAATCTATTCAACAGGTATCTTTCCCTTGACATCCAACTGGCTTTAATGCGTATCAACTTGTCACCTCACCCGGATAAGGAAATCTGGAGTTTATCTTCCTCTGGAGAATGTACAATCTCCACCATCTACAAAGCTCAATTTAATTTGCCATGGGTGCAGCAGGATCGGTTAAATATGCCATGGGTTCAGATTTGGTCAAAATGGATGCCCAACAAGGTGTCCATTCATTTATGGAAGATCTTAAATAACAGCATTCCTACTGACTTTAATATAAAGACTGTGGGCATCCCTCTGTGCTCAAAATGTCACTGCTGCAAGGTCTCTCAAGAAGAAGACATTAATCACCTTTTCACTACCAGCGACCTTGCTGCTTTCATTTGGTCTTCAGTCCGTGCTTCAGGTCTGCAGATCAAGGGTACGCAAACCAAATCTTTGATTCTAAATTCCTTGTCACAGGTTCAACCCAAATCCCTTTTTGGTCTGCTTACTCTGGCTGTCATTGGTTTTGCGATGTGGGAAATTTGGAATGCTAGAAATGCAGCAAAATATGAAGGGAGATCTTTTTCCAATCAGAGTATTCTTCATAAAATTAAAGTGCATGCTAAATAGATTTGTTTGATTGCTGATCTAAAGGAAAGAAATCCTAACAGGAAGAAAATTTTGACAAGTTTTGGCATTGATATTCTTATGAAAAATAGACCAAACATCAGGATCATCAAATGGATGCCTCCTCCATGGCCTTTCATAAAACTGAATACTGATGGAGCTTGTAAACGGTCAGGTTTTTTAGGCGGTGGTGGGGTCATCAGAGATGCTACAGGGCATGTTATTCTTGCATTATCTCATTTTTATGGATACTCCAATAGCATAATAGTTGAAGCCAGAGCACTGCTTGATGGCATTAAATATCTCCATACCATCAGCTGCAGTCCAGTCCTCATTGAATGCGACTCCAAAATCATTGTGTAGATTGTCAATAGAAAAGCTCAATGTCCTTGGGCGATCCTCAGCTATATTAGAGAAATGTGGAATCTGCTCTCTCAAATGAATTCCATTTCTCACATCTTCAGAGAAGCAAATTGGGTTGCTGATTCTTTAGCCTCTCGAGCATGCTCCAAGCAAAGTAAATCTTTTTATTCAAATAATGAGTTGTCTAGATATACAAAGGGAGCTGCTCGTCTGGATAAGCTGGGTATGCCCAGCATTCGGGTGATGTAATTGTACATTCTTCATTTTATCTATAATATTCACCTCCTGGTGCTGAGTTAGTGGAGTGACTTTCTTCTTACCTCTGGTAAGGGGTGCACTCTCCTACCTCACTCTAGGAAGGGTTTTCCAAAAAAAAAGAACTAACCACCGTGTTCAGAAATTTATATTTATTGAACCAGACAATAAAATTATCGCATGAAAAAGGTTCTGTGATCCTGATATTTTTCTCTACCTACCCATGTCCTTATTTCTTGATTCGGAGAAACTTTGAAAATATGAATAGTAACTAACCACCGTGTTCAGAAATTTATATTTATTGAATCAGACCATAAAATTCTTACATGAAAATAGTTCTGTGATCCTGATATTTTTCTCTACCTGCCCATGTCCTTACTTCCTGATTCGGAGAAACTTTGGAAATATGAATAGTAACATGTATCTCAGAATGTACCTCTCTGATGTAAAGCATGACTCACTTGAAAACGGCCCAATTGGTGACTCTCCGCAGTGACGTCAATTAATTGAAGACACTACAGAGGGGCGCCAATTGACCAGAGCCTTTACATCAAAAAGTGACACCCCTAAGTGTCTCCAATTAAATGAAGACACCTTGAGGGGGCGCCAATTCCATTTTTGAAAAAAAATATAAACACCGCATTAGAAATTTTATATCTATGGAATCAAAACCCAACAATTTTGCATGAGCATGATTCTGAACTCCCGAGAATTTTCTCTGCCTGTTCATATCCTTGTTTTCTGTTTCTGAGAAACTTTTACGGTATGAATAGTATATGAATAGTATTTTGAGTCACAGAATGTACCTGTACGGTGTAAATCACCCTAATTTATTGAATAGCGAAACCCAACAATTTTGCATGAGCATGATTCTGATCTCCCGAGAATTTTCTCTACCTGTTCATATCCTTGCTTTCTATTTCTGATAAACTTTTACAGTATGAATAGTATATGAATAGTGTTTTGAGTCGCAGAATGTACCTACCTGGTGTAAATCACCCCAATTTATTGAATAGCGAAACCTAACAATTTTGCATGAGCATGATTTTAAATTCTCAAGAATTTTTTCTACCTGTTCATATCCTTGCTTTCTATTTCTGAGAAACTTTTATGGTATGAATAGTGTATGAATAGTATTTTGCGTCACAGAATGTACCTGCCCGGTGTAAATCACCCCCAATTCATTGAATGGCGACACCCCGGAAGACTTCAATTCTTCAATTAGTGACACCCGGGGTGACTTCAATTAAATGAAGACCCCTCAGAGAGACGTCATTTACTTTTGTAATTTTTTTATTTGTAAATAGCGCCCACCCCCTATGTCGCTAATTCGTTTCTGATTTTTTTATTTTTTGATTTTCCTGGTGAAGGTGATTCTAGTTGAGACGATTCCAAATATATTTTTTTCATATTTTACTGGAACCCGAAAGGCCACCAAAATACCTCGGAAAGGGCAAAAGAATTAGAGAACGGGATATCGCTGAAACCCGTTCTTGATTTAAATGAAGACACCCCAAAGAGGCGTCATTTCCATTTATATTTTTTATTATTTTTATTATTTTTGAAATAGCACCTCCCACCTTGTCGCTAATTCTTTAAAAATCTAAAAAAATGGAGAAAAATATCCAGAAAATACAAAAAATAGGAAAAAATATAAAAAGGTGATAAACCCAAGAAAAGTGGGAAAAACCACTCAAACAAGGTCAATTTGAGGGTCAAATTAGGGTATTATGAGGTAATATGAGATGTACTCATAATAATATCAATTTTAGCATGTCTACAACCCCCAAGCGCCAATTCAGTTTGTTAGCTGCCAATCTTCATTCTGATTACTGATTTGTCTCGTGATTCGTACCGATATAACCCGAGTACATGTTCCTACATCATATATGCCCTTGAACTATATTCCTGCAATCTACCTTTTACTCTTACAATGGCAACCCTTGAAATTCTATATTGGCTATAAATGACACTGGATGTCAAAAGAAATATATGAAACGCTGTGCATATAGGGCCCGGTATGGTCCTGGGAGGAGCGCCCGAAGGTACTTGTGTCTATGAGAGTTTATTGACCACGATGTTTGGCATTGCACCGAACTACTTGCTTGACTTGACTTGCTTGGCCGAGAATGGGCAATACTTGACTTGCGTGGCCTAGAATGGGTAATACTTGACTTGAGGCCTGCAGAAGGGCGAAAGTACTTGCTTGCTTGACTTGAAACATTCCACACTTACCCTCTCTCTACTTGCTTGACTTGACTCACGTGGCCCGAAAAAGGGTAATTAGTTGCTTGAATGAAATGAATCAAATAGCCAATTCCATTACACTACTTGTTATTACACGAACTTGAGATTACTTGCTTGAATATTGCTTATTATCTTCTTGGAAAGACTCGCTTGAATATCGATTTATTGAAAAGACTTGTGCAATCACTTGGCAATTACTTGCTAGTTCCTTATTGATATTCATGTGATACTCTCTTGATACAATTCTTGATACTCTTGCTTGATCCAACATGCATCATTATACCGCATGAACTTGTAATTTACTTAAGGATTGTTAGAACTTGAGATGTAATTCTTACTGAGCGATTCGCTCATCCAGTTGCTTCGTAACATTTTCAGGTAATTCGGATAGCGACATCCACCCAAATGGGAATGAGACCGAGTGAAGAGTGCTAGAGTCACCGAACGTCTACCGTCCGCTAGTCGTGTCTTTTGATCTTCTTGAGTCTCCTTTTGTATTTTCTAGTTATGTTTGGTCTAGTCGATTAAATCCTTGTTAAGGCATGTAGCCTAGTATTTGGATTTTAATTTGGAATTGTCATGGACTAGCTTTATCATCTTTTGATTAATCGTTTAGTTGTCACTTCGGACTATTGTGATCATTAGATATTATTAGTCTTTTGCGTACTCCGTATTTATGTATGTCAAATTTTATCGTTCTAATGACACGATCTATATAGACGTGTCACGCATCCGAGTATCTTCCGTGCTCGGGACATGACAGTCTTCATGCTATCAGAGTCAGGTTTTTAGTTTCCTAGGTAAAACTTGAGTCCAAAAATAGTTGTACCTTACCCGGTGAGATGGATAGAGCCATGGGTTAAGTTCTATAATGACTTTTGACCTTATATTTAAACCAGATCTTTATTATGCTTAAACCCTTTTGTAGGATCATGGCCGCTGAAAGAGCACAATGGCGCGAGATCCAGCGCACCGTACAAGGCCTTACACAGGCACTACATCAAGTGGCGCAAGGCGGAGCTTGTTGTGCATCCCTAGTTTTGATGATGACAATCCACAAATCATTGAGATACTCACTTAAACATGAGTAGAAGTGTTCTCCAATTTATGAATCAATAAGAACTTCATTCTTCCATGAATCTAGGTACTGATGACATTGCAGGCAGTGGTAAAGTGATATTCACTCCAAGGGCTTCACTGATCAACAGTTTGATGGAAGAGATTGAGCGTCTTGATGCATGAAGCTTCAAGTCTGCACATCGGTAGCCAGTGCATGCATTATCCAGCAAGTCTATACACTGGCACTGTTAAGTCTGTACATTGGTGGCCATGTCTCACTTGCATGCTCATCAAAGTCTGTACAATCCATCGCCTTCAGATTTACCAAGTCTATACAACCTACCTTCATGTTCAAAGTCTATACATCGACGTTGGGCATCAAAGTCTATACACTACTCACCGTCTCATTAAGCGTCTCACACTTGCAACTCTATACATCGTTGTTGAACTAAAGTCTATACAGTCGTTCCTTGAGCCAAAGTCTGTACATCGTTTGCATCTTCAAAGTCTACACATCCACAGTTGAACTCAAAGTCTGTACAGCGTCAGCAACAGTGCTGCGTCTCATTTTTTCCAAGTCTATACAGTGGCAGCTGAACTGTAAAGTCTGCACATTGTGCTTTGAAGCTTTTCAAGTCTGTACAGCCATCCGTCTCTTCTACCGCCTCAATTAAGCCTTGAAGTCTATACAGTGCACCGTCTCTTTCAGCGTCTCACATTCGTCAAGTCTATACATCGGTTTGATTGAGTAAGTCTGTACAGCGGTGGCTTTCATTTGAAGTCTATACAGTGGACCGTCTCTATACATCCATAGTGGACTTTCAAAGTTTGTACACTGGCGATACTGTACGGGAAGCAAGTCTGTACATCGTGGGCTTCTGGCCTTCATTAGAAGCCTATACACTGGGCGTTTGAAGTCTGTACACTGGGCTGCTCAAAGGCTCACAAAGTCTATACATCGTGGCCCTGAACTCTCAAGTCTGTACACTGGCCGTTGCCATGAGAAGCTCAAAGTCTGTACCCTCAGTTGCAGGCAGCAGTAAAGTCTGTACATTGGCGTGCTTAACAACACACAAGTATATACATCCGTTGCGTGAGGCCTGTCAAAGCCTGGATAGAACCTATAGAAACTAATTCCGATCTAAAGGCCTAAAAATCTGGAAAGAAGTTGAAGATGGCATGTGGATAAAGGCGTGGAAGAATCTTCTGCTCGATCTGTTGTTGCATCTGTGGAAGACTTAGTCAACCCTGCAAATCGGATTGAAGGAGCTAAATAGTTTTCTGTTCTAAAAACCCGCAGAGAATCTGAGCGCTAATTTTTCGAATGGCTCAAGCTTTGTTTCGCGCCAACTTTTGAAAGAGAGAAAGAGAAGGAAATAGAAGACATACAGATATCAAGAGTTAGAGGGAGTCGGTGTGCCAGAAGGAAGAGTGGAGGAAACAATATCTGAAAGAGAAGAGTAGGTCGTGATCAAGCCCTAGTGTGCAGTCTTTGTAGGCGCAAGAAGATCTGCTGCTGAAGATAATGGGGATCCAGCTGGGCAAGGGCTCAACCACCTGAAGGCTACCCAGCTCAGAGATCATGATCTCAATGCGCCAGCAGCCCTATGCACTTGGATTTGTCAAAACTCTGAAATCTCATATCTTCAGTTTAATGGTTCCTTGTTTTTCTTAAATCTACTATTTCTTCTGATTGCATCAAGCTGTGAGGCAGCAGTGTCAAGCTGTAAGTCAGTGTGTGTGCAAGCTATGTGTCAGCGTGTGTACAAGCTGTGAGGCAGCAGTGTTGATTGAGACAAGGGTCTCTTGGTAGTGAAGCCTCACTCAAGTTGAGTGAGGGGTGGATGTAAGTCTCGTGTAGAGACTGAACCACCTAAAAAGATCATCTTGCATGTGTGATGATTCTTGGTGTGACTGCTCTTGTTGCATATTAGTCTATAACCTTGATGCTTAAGTAGCTAGACCATATTGAAACTCTAGTGTGCTGCATTAACTCTAGCAATAGTTCAAATAAAGTTGGAATAAATTAAGAAAGGGGGAAAGATCTATTCACCCCCCCTCTAGATCTATTCAATCCTCACACAACACGTGGTATCAGAGCCTGGCTCTCCAATATGTGGTCCAACAACCAGGAGAGAACAGGAGGATTGATGTCTAAGGGTCTGACAGCTGAGGGACACTCAGTGAGCAGACCACCATACTTTGATGGAAATGACTACTCATACTGGAAAAATCGTATGCAGGTATTTCTAAGGGCTCAAGATCATGAAATGTGGAAAGTAGTAAGTCGCGGCCCCTATAAGCTCCCTGAAGATGAGGACTCGTGGACGAGAGAACAGATTCGAAAATCAACTATCAACTGGGGCGCAATGAATGTAATGCAGTGTGCACTACATCCCACGGAGTTCTCAAGAGTCTCTCAATGCACAACCGCGAAAGCCATGTGGGACAGGCTGGAAGTCATATACGAAGGTACATCTGAGGTAAGAGAAACTAAAGCCAACATGTTAATCTCAGAGTATGAAATGTTCAAGATGAAAACTGATGAAAGCATCTCTGAAATGTATGCAAGATTGATGCAATTGACTAACAGCTTGAAAAGTCTAGGTAAGACTTACACAGATCAAGAATTGGTAAGAAAAATTCTCAGGTCTCTTACTCCTGTGTGGCATACCAAAGCCACGGTCATTGAAGATTCAAAAGACCTCACCACTATGAAAGTGGACCAGCTAATTGGGTCCTTAATGACGTACGAGATCAATCTCAAGAGAAGTGAAAACGAGGAAAAAAAGAAAAGGCCAGTAGCCTTGAAAGCCAGCCCAAGCAAATGTGAATCCTCTGAGACAAGTGAGTCCTCAAGCACTGAGGAAGACAATGGTGAGTTTGCTATGCTAACCCGAAAGTTCAGGAAGTTTCTTCGAAGAGAAGTTAAGGGATTCAACAATAAGAAGGGAATGGTAAGAAAGTTTTCTCAGCACAAGTTTGATCAACCCAAGAAATCCTCTAACAAAGTAGTTTGATATAACTGCAGGAAACCAGGTCACATGAAGGCTGAATGCCCTGAGGCCTCCAAAGGCATGACCTCTAAGTGGAGAGGGAAGAAGCCTAAGGCTATGGTAAGTACCTGGAGTGAAGAAGAAGAAGACAGTGAGGAAGAGATGTCATCCGATGAAGATGAAGGGAAATTGTGTCTCATGGCAGAAGGAGAAAGTGAAGATCTTGAGGTAACTTCTCCTTTCAAGCATTTCTCTGTTTCAGATTGGGAAGACGCATACACTGAATTATTAGATCAGTATGATTTAATCAGAAAAGAGAATAAAAGCCTGAAAAAGAAAATCAACAACATAAGTCACGATACTAGCTCAATCAACAAGTGCGCTGACTTAGAACTAGAGATCGTCAATCTGCACAAAAAATTGAGTGAACAGGAATTAGATGAAAACACGTTTAAATCTCAGGAAGAAGAAAATGAATTATTGAGGAAAACAATTGATGAACTGAAGTTAAAAGTGCAAAGCTGTGAACATGAGACAAAATTGACCAATGAAAAGGCTAACGCGATGAAGGAAGAAAATAACAAACTTCTGGAAGAAATCAAAAGAACTCAGAAAGCATTGGAAGACAAACAAGAGAGTCTAGAGAAAATGGTAAGAGGAGAAGAAAACTTGAATGCCATGCTCGGAACAAAAGTAAATTATCAAAAGGAAGGTTTGGGGTATAAACCTAATGCCAAAAAGGAATTTCAAATGAAAACCATTACCTTTGTGGCCGGAGCAGATCCTAAAGGAAAGAGACCTCTTATAAACATGTATGAAGTTGAAGAGCCAAGTGACACAAATGCAAGAGAAAAAGATTCTAACAAAAATGACTTGGAAGAATCGAGGGTAGAAGGCCAAAACTCTCAAAAGCTCTTCTTGAAACAAGGCCAATCATCTAATAAGGAAACAAACTCAATCAAGTCATTCAAAGCAAGAAATAAAGAGTTTTGGAATCAAGAAAGTCGGCTCAGAAACTCCCCCGAGCCGACCACAGGCAAAGCCAGGCGAAATGCTGAATTCTGGCAGAACCGAAGTCGATCACGACCCCCTCAGGTGTCGACCACAGCCAGTAACAGAAAGTGGGAAAACCACTGGGATGTCAGAGGCCGACACCCAGGGCTCCATAAGCCGACCACGGCTTCTAACAGCAACCATGCTCCAGTGAGCAGAAATCAGAATTGGCTCTGACCCACAAGATCCACCAATCAAATATGGATTCCTAAATCTTTCTTAAAATATTTGAGTGACCTTACTAGACATATTGAACCCAAGAGCAGCTGGGTTCCAAAAATCTTCACATGATGTGTCATGCAGGAATGTTTAGCGGCCGTCCACAACAAATGGTATCTTGATAGTGGCTGCTCGAGACACATGACCAGAGACAAGAAGAAGTTTTATCAGCTGATTAAAAAGGATGGTGGACACGTAACCTTTGTGGAAACAACAAAGGTAAAATCGTCGGCACAGGTAAGATAGGTAAGAAGGCTTCAAATTGTATTGAGAATGTGTTATTGGTAGATGGCTTAGAGCATAATTTACTGAGCATTAGCCAACTATGTGATAAGGGACACAAGGTGATATTTGACTCCGAAAGCTGCAAAATAATGGAACCTAATTCAGATCTAGTAAAATTCTTAGGCAAAAGAGTGAACAATGTTTACATGATAGACTTAAATGATCCTGTTCATTCTAACTTGTGTCTGACTGCTAAAAGGGATGATCTGATCTGGTTATGGCACCGCAGGTTAGGACATCTCAGCTTTAGAGTTTTGCATAAATTGGTTAAAAAGAACATGGTCAGAGGGCTGCCTGAAATTACCTTTAGTCAAAACATCAAACTATGTGATGCATGCGCCCAAGGAAAGCAAACTAGAAAAACCTTCAAAAGCAAATCTGAAAACCAGTCCTCTAAACCACTAGAATTAGTGCATATGGACCTATTTGGGCCAACAAGAACAGCAAGCATCAGTGGGAAGAGATATGGCTATGTGTTAGTAGATGATTTTTCAAGATTTACTTGGGTGTTTTTCTTATCCCAAAAGAATGATGCATTTCATGAATTTCAGGCCTTCTACAAAAGATTGAAATAGGATGGTAAGTTCAAAATATGCTCAATCTTATCTGACCATGGCGGAGAATTTGAGAATTCTGAATTTGATACATTTTGCAGGAGCGAAGGAATAACGCACAGATTCTCAACACCTCGAACGCCAGAACAAAATGGGGTGGTGGAAAGAAGGAATCGAACTCTGGTAGAGATGGCGAGAACAATGTTGGCAGAAGGGAACCTTCCAAGAAAATACTGGGCAGAAGTAGTTAACACCGCATGCTACATTGTGAATCATGCAATGGTAAGACCATCTAGTGCAAAAACTCCATATGAAATGTTCAAAGGTAAGAAACCATCTCTAGCCCACTTCAGAATATTTGGTACAAAGTGTTTCATCCATAACAATGACAAGAAAGACTTGGACAAATTTGAACCCAAGAGTGACCCAGGAATATTCTTGGGATACTCTGACAAATCAAGAGCTTATAGAGTGTTCAATATCAAAGATCAAGTAGTCGAGGAATCTCCTCACATTTCATTTGATGAAACTGATGAATCTATGGATGATGAACAGGTCAACAAGAAAAATGAAGATGGAGAATTTATGGAACCCAAGGATGAGCCAGATGAGCAAAGTAAGGAATCGAGCCATGAAGGAGAACAAGGTAACAACTCTGGCGAACCAAATGCAAATGAGGATGGATCAGGTAACAATCTTGTAAATATAAGAGTGCTTAAGGATCACCCCCTTGATAGCATAATTGGTAATGTAAATGAACCAAGGAAAACAAGATCTCAGTGGAGAGCTGTTAATGAATTAGACCAACTTACACTAGTCTCCCAAATTGAACCAAAAACTATAGAAGAAGCCTTGAATGATGAATCCTGGATAGATGCAATGCATGAGGAGTTAAATCAATTTGAGAGAAACAAAGTTTGGAATCTTGTTCCCAGACCAACCTCTCACTCTATCATTGGAACCAGGTGGGTGTTTAGAAATAAATTAAGTGAGAAAGGGGAGGTCATTAGAAACAAGGCTAGACTTGTAGCCAAGGGGTACAACCAGGAATTTGGTATTGATTTCGAAGAATCATATGCCCCTGTGGCCAGATTAGAAGCCATCAGGATTTTACTCGCTTTTGCATCTTCTCATGGAATCAAACTACAAAAAATGGATGTAAAAAGTGCCTTTCTAAATGGAGTCATCAAGGAAGAGGTCTATGTAGAGCAACCTCCTGGGTTTGAGAATGAGGGTTTCCCTAACCATGTTTTTAAACTCAATAAAGCATTATATGGTTTGAAACAGGCTCCACGTGCATGGTACGAGAGGCTAAGTTCATTTCTTGCCAACAAGGGTTATTCAAGAGGTAAAATAGACCAGACCTTATTTTCAAAGATCCAAGGTAAGGATATTCTCATTGTGCAAATTTATGTTGACGACATTATATTTGGGTCTACAAAACCCCAATTATGTAATGAATTTGCAAACTTGATGACTGCGGAATTAGAAATGAGTTTGATGGGGGACTTACAATTCTTCCTTGGACTGCATGTCATACAATGCAAGGATGGATACTTCATAAATCAGTCCAAGTACATCAAGGAGATGTTGAAAAGATTTGGCATGAAGAGCTGTAAAGCCATTGGAACGTCGATGAGCACAAATTTAACACTAGATGCTGATGAAAGAGGTAATCTGGTAGACACAAAAACGTACAGAGGTATGATTGGCTCCTTGCTCTACTTAACTGCCTCTAGACCAGATATACAGTTTAGTGTATGCATGTGTGCTAGATACCAAACATGTCCTAAAGAATCACACTTAGGAGCCGTCAAGCGTATTCTCCGATACCTTGCCGGCACCCAAGATTTGGGACTTTGGTATCCCGCTTTCTGTGATTTAGATTTAATTTCATACTCAGATGCGGATTATGCTGGATGCAAAATAGATAGAAAAAGCACAAGTGGCTACTGCCAATTCTTGGGCGGATGTCTGATCACTTGGGCTTCTAAGAAGCAACATTCTATTGCACTCTCCACTGCTGAGGCAGAATATGTCGCAGTAGGGAGTTGTGGGACACAGGTTCTATGGATCAAACATCAGCTCCAGGATTACAACATAGATATTGGATGTGCACCAATATTGTGTGATAACACGAGCGCCATTAATCTATCAAAAAATCCAATCCAGCATTCTAGAACAAAACACATAGAAATTCGCCATCACTTCATAAGAGATGAAGTCAGCAAAGGCAACTTTGTGCTGCATTTTATTGAAACTGAAAAACAACTTGCTGACATTTTCACAAAACCCCTCAATAATGATAGATTCACCACCTTGAGAAGAGAATTGGGGTTATGTAGATCTCCTCATGAAAATCCATAACAGCCTTTCTGCAACAATTTTTCTGTATTGATCACCGATTATTTTCTGGCAAATAAATGTTACATTAAGGGGGAGTCTAGGTTAGTGAAGTTCATCATGCATGCATATGGCCAGCTCAGTCAGTATGTCTTCTTCAGTTAGCATCTCATGATAGGTACTAGTGTCACTAGTCTTCTAGCTGAAACTGGTGGAAATGGAGCAGACTGAGCCAACTTCTTGGCATAATCCTTCTCCTTGTTGCCTAAATCCTGATCATGTTTTTATACCTCTACAAACCCAATTCAACCGAACTCTTTGTAGCCTACATCAACAAAATCTCACTTCCTCTAACTCTGCAAAGACTCTTGAACTAAGGGGGAGGGTTTGTATACACCTCTTCTAGTATGAAATCGTTGGGCTGTCACAAGCCACCACTCATCCACTATATGATGAACATAATTCTGAGAACATAGTAAGAACAAGTTTGGTTGGATGTAAAATGAGCTTGATTTGTCATGCTTCAATAAACTAAACATATAGGAATACGCCATTTACATGTCTTTGAATCTTATAATTGAGAGTAGTAAAGTTATCTTACTCAAAGTGCTCATGTTGTCAAATGAAAATCAAATTCAACTAATTCATGAATGCCTTGGGAATACGCTATTATCATGTCTGTCAGGCAGAGCAATGGAATGGCCTCTGAGAAACTGTTGTCTCTCCCTACAAAAAGAGTGATGTATAAAAAGGGAGAAACACGTGTGTCATGAAGAGCCAAGCTACCTCTGCCGGTATGAATAAGGGTGGGAGTACTGAGTAACTGGGGATACTAGCGTCTAATCAACGTGTATCTTCATGCAAAAAGGTGCTCACCAATTCCCAAGTGAGACGGTTAGGCATGCAAAGTAGCCGAGGTCTCTGGCGTGTAAAAAGCGTGTTACCTCGTGCAGAAATGTATGTGATAAACCTGACCACTCGTCAATCAATTAATCAAAAAAATATTGTGTGTATGCAGTTCAAAAAATTTTCAGTAAAAGATGTCAGACAAGTTAGATGGTTGACCCTTGGCACCTCATGACAACAAAACTTTCCTGAATTCATATTGCAGCTGGCATTGTGGTCAAATTAACTTGTGCCAAATCAATTATAAGGTTACTATATCATGTAAAGAACCATATCCCACTTTGTTGAAGTTTATTCCTGTCTTGACAATCAAACACACTGATAAAGCCCCACATTTATTTCACTAAATTCTTCAGAATGAAATTCATTCAGTTAGTGGACAAATTAACTAATACGATTCTTTATGGAAAGGGTTTAAACAAAAGCCCCCCTTTCAATTTAAGGTCTTTGCAGGTTTATTTACAAAACCTCACATTCTTCCCTTCAAAAACTCTCAGTCGCATCAAACTCTCATCTGCCTCTCTTATTCACCAGAACACTCATATTGCAAATGCTCTGATGGCAGTTCATGCACAGCTTAATGACATAGCCAACAGACTGAATTGGAATGAGTAGCAGTTAGCTCCACTGCCTCCACCAGGGTCTCCTAGTAACTCCTCTTAAGTTAGGACCCCCCCTTCTTTTGCTGATGACAATGGGGGAGAAGGATCATAAGGATGATGTCAGTCATTGTAGGATTTTTTTTGGTTTTAGGAGTCAATGCATTTCATTAACATTTGCAAACACTTTTGGTGTGTTAGACAGTTCCTCCTTGATCAGTCATGTAATTCTGTTCTCAATGAGATGTTTGGCTTGGCTACAGTTTTCAACTGCACTGCAATTATGTACTCATACTTGATATATTGATTGCAAGGGCTTCACAATGACTTTTGGTTGTCATCACTAAAAAGGGGGAGAATGTTGTGCATCCCTAGTTTTGATGATGACAATCCACAAATCTTTGAGATACTCACTTAAACATGAGTAGAAATGTTCTCCAATTTATGAATCAATAAGAACTTCATTTTTCCATGAATCTAGGTACTGATGACATTACAGGCAGTGGTAAAGTGATATTCACTCCAAGGGCTTCACTGATCAACAGTTTGATGGAAGAGATTGAGCATCTTGATGCATGAAGCTTCAAGTCTGCACATCGGTAGCCAGTGCATCCATTATCCAGCAAGTCTATACACTGGCACTGTTAAGTCTGTACATTGGTGGCCATGTCTCACTTGCATGCTCATCAAAGTCTGTACAATCCATCGCCTTCAGATTTACCAAGTCTATACAACCTGCCTTCATGTTCAAAGTCTATACATCGACGTTGGGCATCAAAGTCTATACACTACTCACCGTCTCATTAAGCGTCTCACACTTGCAACTCTATACATCGCTACTGAACTAAAGTCTATACAGCCGTTCCTTGAGCCAAAGTCTGTACATCGCTTGCATCTTCAAAGTCTACACATCCACAGTTGAACTCAAAGTCTGTACAGCGTCAGCAACAGTGCTGTGTCTCATTTTTTCCAAGTCTATACAGTGGCAGCTGAACTGTAAAGTCTGCACATTGTGCTTTGAAGCTTTTCAAGTCTGTACAGCCATCCGTCTCTTCTACCGCCTCAATTAAGCCTTGAAGTCTATACAGTGCACCGTCTCTTTCAGCGTCTCACATTCGTCAAGTCTATACATCGGTTTGATTGAGTAAGTCTGTACAGCGGTGGCTTTCATTTGAAGTCTATACAGTGGACCGTCTCTATACATCCACAGTGGACTTTCAAAGTTTGTACACTAGCGATACTGTACGGGAAGCAAGTCTGTACATCATGGGCTTCTGGCCTTCCTTCGAAGCCTATACACTGGACGTTTGAAGTCTGTACACTGGGCTGCTCAAAGGCTCACAAAGTCTATACATCGTGGCCTTGAACTCTCAAGTCTGTACACTGGCCGTTGCCATGAGAAGCTCAAAGTCTGTACCCTCAGTTGCAGGCAATAGTAAAGTCTGTACATTGGCATGCTTAACAACACACAAGTATATACATCCGTTGCGTGAGGCCTGTCAAAGCCTGGATAGAACCTACAGAAACTAATTCCGATCTAAAGGCCTAAAAATCTGGAAAGAAGTTGAAGATGGCATGTGGATAAAGGCGTGGAAGAATCTTCTGCTCGATCTGTTGCTGCATCTGTGGATGACTTAGTTAACCCTGCAAATCGGATTGAAGGAGCTAAACAGTTTTCTGTTCTAAAAACCCGCAGAGAATCTGAGCGCTAATTTTTCGAATGGCTCAAGCTTTGTTTCGCGCCAACTTTTGAAAGAGAGAAAGAGAAGGAAATAGAAGACATACAGATATCAAGAGTTAGAGGGAGTCGGTGTGCCAGAAGGAAGAGTGGAGGAAACAGTATCTGAAAGAGAAGAGCAGGTTGTGATCAAGCCCTAGTGTGCAGTCTTTGTAGCTGCAAGAAGATCTGCTGCTGAAGATAATGGGGATCCAGTTGGGCAAGGGCTCAACCACCTGAAGGCTACCCAGCTCAGAGATCATGATCTCAATGCGCCAGCAGCCCTATGCACTTGGATTTGTCAAAACTCTGAAATCTCATATCTTCAGTTTAATGGTTCCTTATTTTTCTTAAATCAACTATTTCTTCTGATTGCATCAAGTTGTGAGGCAGCAGTGTCAAGCTGTAAGTCAGCGTGTGTGCAAGCTGTGTGTCAACGTGTGTACAAGCTGTGAGGCAGCAGTGTTGATTGAGACAAGGGTCTCTTGGTAGTGAAGCCTCACTCAAGTTGAGTGAGGGGTGGATGTTAGTCTTGTGTAGAGACTGAACCACCTAAAAAGATCATCTTGCATGTGTGATGATTCTTGGTGTGACTGCTCTTGTTGCATATTAGTCTATAACCTTGATGCTTAAGTAGCTAGACCATATTGAAACTCTAGTGTGCTGCATTAACTCTAGCAATAGTTCAAATAAAGTTGGAATAAATTAAGAAAGGGGGAAAGATCTATTCACCCCCCCCCTAGATCTATTCAATCCTCACACAACAGAGCTAACCGTGGAGCCGGTGATCTCCACTGGAGTTTCTATAACATGAACCCACCAAGGTTCACGAGTTCGTCTAACCCCGAGGATCCCGAGAATTGGTTAAAGGAGATGGAGCGAATTTTTCGTGTGTTGCAATGCACGGACGAGGAGAAGGTTCTACTGGCCGTATTCCAACTAGAGCGGGACGCTCGATGTTGGTGGGAATCCATAGAAGAAACAATGCCAGAAGGCCATGTCACATGGGATGCATTCAGGGAGTATTTCAACAACAAGTATTTCTCCGACAATATCTAGGAAAAGAAGGCCGCAGAATTCGTCGTTCTAAAACAACGGGGCTTGAAAGTGGCCGAGTATGAGGCCCAGTTTTCGAGACTATCAAAGTATGCACCCCACTTGGTGTGTACGGAAAAGATGAAGGCGAGAAGGTTCCTCAACGGGCTTCGGCCCCAGTATATTACACAACTTGCACCGATGGACATCCAAGTCTACTCGGAGATGGTTCGGCGTGCTCAATTGCTAGAAGACGCCACAGAATTATCTGAAAGGATTCGAGGAAGGGACAAGAATGAACCTGTCACAAGCCCAAGAAAATTCAAACAATCATTCAATAAGAAGCGGTTCTTCATGGGAGGGGAGCCCTCCAGGGAAAAGAAATTCCAGAAGAATGACAGGCCATTCTCCACCGCCACACACTCTAAGGAGATTTGCAAGTATTGTGAAAAAGCTGGTAATAAGACCAAGGAATGTTGGAGAAAGTTAGGAGCTTGTCTTCGATGTGGGAGCCGAGAGCATCGAATCCCAGACTGCCCATTGATGAAGGAGCAAGCCACCAAAGATGAGAAGCGTCCGGTAAAGAAACAAGGCCGTCTGCAAGATCTCCATGAGACGGAACCCACAGAAGGTGGAATTGTAGAAGGTACTCTCACTATTTGTTCTAAAATTGCTCAAGTTTTATTTGATACCGGAGCAACTCATTCATACGTTTCCAAGAAATTTGCTGCTTCATTTTCTAAGAAACATGAACTGTTAGATTTGATCATATCTACACCTCTTGGGAACGAGTCCGATATCACTTATCACTATCCATACTGTGAAGTGATGGTTAAAGGAAACAATTTAACTGCTGACCTGATATGCCTAGATATGAAGGGTTATGATGTCATACTAGGTGCTGATTAGTTATCTACATACCAAGCAACTGTAGATTGCCGGCATGGCAGGGTAACATTCATGGATTTCCCAGAGCTGGTTTACATTAGCCCTCGGAGTAGATCACCTCTTATATCAGCCCTCCGAGCTAGTAAACTTCTGAGTAAATGATGTATAGCTTTCATAACATTCATGACTGCCACGGAAGTTGAGGAGATTAAACTTGAAGACATTCGTGTAATTCAGGATTTTCCCGACGTGTTTCCAGAAGAATTGCCCGGCTTACCCCCAGAAAGGGAAGTGTCATTCACAATCGACCTTGTCCCTGGTGCGGGTCCTGTTTCTAAGGCACCGTACATAATGTCCCCTGCTGATCTGAAAGAGCTAAAAGAGTAGCTAATGGAGTTATTGAAAAATGGTTTCATCATGCCAAGTACTTCCCTATGGGGAGCACCCGTGCTATTCATCAAAAAGAAGGATGGATCGATGAGACTATGCATCGATTATCGGTAGCTAAATCATCTTACAATCAAGAACAAGTACCCGCTGCCGAGAATTGATGAGCTGTTCGATCAACTATCTGGAGCTACATATTTATCCAAGATTGATCTTCGTTCTGGTTACCACCAATTAAAGATCAAAGAAGAAGACATTCACAAAACTGTATTCCGAAGCAGGTATGGGCATTACGAATTTACTGTTATGCCTTTCAGACTAACGAATGCCCCCGCAGCTTTTATGCAATTGATGAACAGCATATTCAGGCCCTACTTAGACCAATTTATTGTGGTCTTTATTGATGATATTCTGATCTATTCAAAGACCGAAAAGGATCATGAAGAACATCTGAAGAAGGCATTGCAAGTATTGAAGGAAAATAAATTGTATGCCAAATTCAGCAAGTGCAAGTTCTGGCTCAAGGAAGTATCCTTCTTGGGCCATGTAATTTCGAAGAACGGAATTACTGTTGACCCATCAAAGGTCGAAGCTGTGAACAACTGGGAATGACCCACAAATGCAATAGAGATTTGAAGCTTCTTGGGTCTAGCTGGTTACTACCAGCACTTTATCAAGGACTTCTCCAAGATTACTGTTCCTCTGACCAGGTTAACCCGCAAGGAAGTGCCTTATGAGTGGAATGAAGACTATGAAAAGAGTTTCCAAGCTTTGAATGATCTCTTGACCACTGCTCCAATCTTATCATTACCAATTTAAGGAGAGAAATACGAGGTATATACTGATGCTTCTGGTATTGGCCTCGGATGTGTATTGATGCAAAACGGAAGAGTCATTGCGTACTCTTCTCGACATCTCAAGAAACATGAAGAGAACTACCCGATTCATGACTTAGAACTGGTTGCGGTAGTATTTGCCTTAAAGATCTGGAGACATTATCTCTACAGAGAACAATTCACTATATGATCATAAAAGCCTCAAGCATTTATTCTCTTAAAAGGAGTTAAACATGCGGCAAAGGCGTTGGCTCGAATATCTTAAGAATTTTGACTTCACTATACAATACCATCCTGGCAAGGGTAATTCCGTAGCTGATGCCCTTAGTCGAAAGCTGAGAGCAATATTGGCCAACTGTATGATACAAGAATGGAAGTTGTTAGAGAAATTCTCTGAGCTTGATATCAATACAGATGAGAAGAACGGGTGTATTATTTTATCTTATATGAGTCTACATCCAGATTTGTTACCTGAAATTAAGAAGCTTCAAGAAGAAGATCCCGCACTAGTGGAGATAAAAAGCAAGCTGGACGAGAGACTTGATTTCAAGCTGGCACCTGATGGAAGATTACTATTTCATGAACGAACATGCGTGCCCGATTGTCCTGAATTGAAGAAGAAGATTCTTGAAGAAGCTCATCGATCGAGGTACACGATCCACCCCAGAGCCACCAAGATGTACCAAGATTTGAAAAGAACTTTCTGGTGGCCTAACATGAAAAGAGAGGTAGCAGACTTTGTATCTCGTTGCCTCACATGCCAACAAGCGAAGGCGGAACATCAAAAACCCGCCGGAAAGCTACATCCGCTAGATATTCCCAAGTGGAAGTGGGAAGATATTGGCATGAACTTTATCGTGGGTTTGCCCAAGTCTAGGGGCGGACATGATGGAATTTGTGTAATTATCGACTGTCTAACTAAATCGGCCCATTTCTTGCCTATCAAAAGTCGATGGTCAGTCGATGTACTTGCTGCCCTATATATTAAGGAGATGGTTAGATTGCATGGAGTTTCCGTGTCAATTGTATCTGACCCAGACCCACGCTTCACTTCTCATTTCTGAAAAAGTCTACAACACTCTCTGGGGACGAAACTCAACTACAGCACTGCTTTCCATCCCCAGACCGATGGATAAACAGAACGGACAAATCAGGTTGTGGAAGATATGTTAAGAGCATGCATTATAGACTTCGGCGGAAGCTAGCATGACCACTTACCCCTAGCCAAGTTTGCATATAATAACAGCTATCAAGCCAGTATACAAATGGCACCCTTTGAGGCACTTTATGGTAGAAGTTGCCGATCTCCAATATGCTAGTATGAAGTTGGTGAAAAATAAATTCTAGGCCCAGATATGGTAAGAGATTATACCTAGAAGATACACCTTATTCAAGAAAGGCTACATATAGCACAGTCCAGGCAGAAATCTTATACTGACAACAGATGACGAGATCTGGAATTTCAAGTCGGAGATCATGTTTTTCTCAAGGTATCTCTCGGCCGAGGTATTAGAAGATTCGGTGTTAAGGGCAAGCTAACACCAAGGTTTATTAGTCCATTTGAAGTGCTGGAAAGAGTAGGCGAGGTGGCTTATCGCATCGCCCTACCTCCGCAACTATCAGAAGTGCACAACGTATTCTATGTTTCTATGCTGAAGAAATACGTGCACGATCCTTTCCATGTCATTGACCATAATGACTTAGTGATACAGAAGAACCTTACCTACGAGCAGAAGTCAATGAAGATCCTCGACCGAGAAGTTCGAGTTCTAAGGAACAAGATGATCCCTATAGTGAAAATCCAATGGAATTGATGTTTAGAACGAGAAGCTACATGGGAAACTGAAGAGTCTATGAAGAGAAGATTTCCGGAGTTATTCTCGTTGTAAGTACTTCGCATCCTTCCTATTCCTGTATAATACAGTTAAATTTGAGGACCAAATTCTTTTAAGTGGGGGAGGGTGTAGCACCCCCGATAAAGTAATTGAGAAAATTTAACACTTCTTCCTAAAAGAAATCATACGAAGGCCTTACATAAAGAACCCAACCTCATGAGGGCTATAATATAAATATACAAACCAACATCACTTTATGCCATAAAGAATCATGAAGGCTTTATGTAAAGAACCAAACCTTATGAGGACTAGTATATAAATGTACAACCCACCACTTTATGCATAGTACATAATGAACTCTTCTTAAAAGAATCCTATATGGAGGCCCTGTATAAAGAACTAAATCATAGGAGGACTAGTATACAAATGTGCAAGCCAACTTTATGCCACATGGGTAGTACGTAAGTCGGGTGTCTTTTCCACCACCAAGAGAATGGGCACCCCTTACCAGGGTGCCATTCAACAAATTGAAGACTATATGAAGAGGTGCCAATTCCCTTGGGGCCACCATCCCATTGTAGTATTAATATACATATATACCATGAAGGCCAACACGTGAAAGTGGCAGTTTTGTCTAAAAATTAACGCCCTCTTTCAAGGGCGTCATTCTTATGAATAGGGCCACCCAGATTAATAGACGCCCTCATGCAGAGGCGTCATTTACATGAATACGGCCACCTAGATTATTTGACGTCCCCTTCCAAGGTCGTCATTTCATTTGTATTTCTAGAAGGTTGAGACACGAACAACCCCATTTAGCTAGCAAAGCACCATGTCTACTCAACCGGACCCGCAAGGCAATAAACCAATGCTTTGCGATTCCCTATAACTAATTCCCTCCGTAGCACTAGCAGAGGCTACTGCCATCATCAGTGCTGCTTGCAGAAGGGAATATTTCCCTTCGTTCCCTTGGAAAACTTGAAGTCTATGTCCTGTTGCTGGAGCTTTACGGTGGCGGAGAACTTGTGGCTTCATCCTTAGATTTCTATTCTGTCATATGTACCTCGTAATCACGTCAAAAGGTAGGTGTTCTCAAGATCTGGCTTAACTAATAGTTAATATAGGTTAACATGCATGCTAGTTAAATATGGTCATTTAAGGTAAGGGTATATCAAAAGGCTTAGTGGGAAGGTTAGGCCACGCCTATCTGAAACACTAAATCTTGAGTGAGTAGATTCTCCGCCAAGTACCCCCTGTACAGCACACGGTTTATACTCATAATCTGTCCCGATTCTTATAAATTAATCCATGTTTAAAAATTGATATCTATGAAATTAAACTCAGAAATTGTTGCATGAGCATGATCGTACAATCCTGCAAATTTCCATGTCGATCTATGTCCTTGCTTCCTGATTCTGTGAACGTGTTATAAATCATGAACAGTAAGTATGTGATTAGTAGCCACAATGTTCAGAAATTTATATCTATTGAACCAGACCATAAAATTCTCGCATGAACATAGTTCTGTGATCTTAATATTTTTTTCTCTACCTACCCATGTCCTTATTTCATGATTCGGAGAAACTTTAAAAATATGAATAGTAACTAACCACCGTGTTCAGAAATTTATATTTATTGAACCAGACCATAAAATTCTTGCATGAAAATAGTTCTGTGATCCTAATATTTTTCTCTACCTACCCATGTCCTTACTTCCTGATTCGGAGAAACTTTGAAAATATGAATAGTAACTTGTATCTCAGAATGTACCTCTCTGATGCAAAGCATGACTCACTTGAAAACGGCCCAATTGGTGACTCTCCGCAGTGACGTCAATTAATTGAAGACACTGTAGAGGGGCGCCAATTGAGCAGAGCCTTTACATCAAATAGCGACACCCCTAGGTGTCTTCAATTAAATGAAGACACCTTAAGGGGGCGCCAATTCCATTTTTGAAAAAATATAAACACCGCATTAGAAATTTTTTATCTATGGAATCAAAACCCAGCAATTTTACATGAGCATGATTCTGAACTCCCGAGAATTTTCTCTACCTATTCATATCCTTACTTTCTATTTCTAAGAAACTTTTACGATATGAATAGTATATGAATAGTGGTTTGAGTCACAGAATGTACCTGTCCGGTGTAAATCACCCCCAATTTATTGAATAGCGAAACCCAACAATTTTACATGAGCATGATTCTGAACTCCCGAGAATTTTCTCTACCTGTTCATATCCTTACTTTCTGTTTCTGAGAAACTTTTACGGTATGAATAGTATATGAATAGTGTTTTGAGTCACAGAATATACCTGCTCGGTGTAAATCACCTCAATTTATTGAATAGCGAAACCCAACAATTTTGCATGAGCATGATTCTGAACTCCCGAGAATTTTCTCTACCTGTTCATACAGTATGAATAGTGTATGAATAGTATTTTGAGTCACAGAATGTACCTGCCCGGTATAAATCACCCCCAATTCATTGAATGGCGACACCCCGGAAGACTTCAATTCTTCAATTAGTGACACCCGGGGTGACTTCAATTAAATGAAGACCCCTCAGAGAGACGTCATTTACTTTTGTTATTTTTTTATTTGTAAATATGGCCCACCCCCTATGTCGCTAATTCATTTCCGATTTTTTTATTCTCTGATTTTCCTCGTGAAGCTGCTTCTGGTTGAGATGATTTCAAATATTTTTTTTCATATTTTTCTGTAACCCGAAAGGCCACCAAAATACCTCGGAAACGGCGAAAGAATTAGAGAACGTGATATAACTGAAACCCATTCTTGATTTAAATGAAGACACCCCAAAGAGGCGTCATTTCTATTTGTATTTTTTATTATTTTTATTATTTTTGAAATAGCGCCTCCCACCTTGCCGCTAATTCTTTAAAAATCTGAAAAAATGGAGAAAAGTATCCAAAAAATCTAGAAAAAAAGAAAAAATAGCAAAAAGTATAAAAAGGTGAGAAACCCAAGAAAAGTGGGAAAAACCAAACAAACAAGGTCAATTTGAGGGTCAAATTAGAGTATTATGAGGTAATATGAGATGTACTCACAGTAATACCAATTTTAGCGTGTCTACAACTCCCAGGCGCTAATTCAGTCTGTTAGCTGCCAATCTTCGTTCTGATTACTGATTTGTCTCGTGATTCATACCGATATAACCCTAGTACATGTTCCTGCATCATATATGCCCTTGAACTCTATTCATGGAATCTACCTTATACTCTTACAATGGCAACCCTTGAAATTCTATATTGGCTATAAATGAAAGTGGATGTCCAAAGAAATATATGAAATGTTGTGCATATAGGGCCCGGTCTGGTCCTGGGAGGAGCGCCCGAAGGTACTTGTGTCCATGGGTGTTTATTGACCACGGTGTTTGACATTACACCGAACAACTTGCTTGACTTGACTTGCTTGGCCCAGAATGGGCAATACTTGACTTGCGTGGCCCAGAATGAGTAATACTTGACTTGAGGCCCGCAGAAGGGCGAAAGTATTTGCTTGCTTGACTTGAGACATTCCACACTTACCCTCTCTCTACTTCCTTGACATGACTCACGTGGCCCGAAAAAGGGCAATTACTTGCTTGAATGAAATGAATCAAATAGCCAATTCTATTACACTACTTGTTATTACACGAACTTGAGATTACTTGCTTGAATAGTGCTTATTATCTTCTTGGAAAGACTCGCTTGAATATCGATTTCTTGAAAAGACTTGTGTAATCACTTGGCAATTACTTGGTAGTTCCTTATTGATACATCTTATTGATATTCATGTGATACTCTCTTGATACAATTCTTGATACTCTTGCTTGATCCAACATGCATCATTATACCGCATGAACTTGTAATTTACTTAAAGATTGTTAGAACTTGAGATGTAATTCCTACTGAGTGATTCGCTCATCCAGTTGCTTCGTAACATTTTCAGGTAATTCGGATAGCGACATCCACCCGAATGGGAATGAGACCGAGTGAAGAGTGCTAGAGTCATCGATCGTCTACCGTCAGCTAGTCATGTCTTTTGATCTTCTTAAGTCTCCTTTCGTATTTTCTAGTTATGTTTGGTCTAGTCGATTAAATCCTTGTTAAGACATGTAGCCTAGTATTTAGATTTTAATTTGGAATTATCATGGACTAGCTTTATCATCTTTTGATTAATCGTTTAGTTGTCACTTTGGACTATTGGGATCATTAGATATTATTAGTCTTTTGCGCACTCCATATTTATGTATGTCAAATTTTATCATTCTAATGACACGATCTATATAGACGCGTCACGCATCCGAGTATCTTCCGCGCTCGAGACGTGACACCAAGCCATCGACTCTGACCAACACGTCCTCGACCTCCGTCAGGCGATGTCCTCAACAACCCCATCCGGGTCTAGCACCGACGTCTGACATGGCTTCCATCACATGAACAGGCTACTCCTGCGGCACACTTGCCAACATTTTTCCCCAACACTCCATCCTGCCAGTGCCAAGAACCATAATACCTTGAGCAACGGCACGGCAACGACACGTCTCACATAGAGGAACCAATCCTCCAATGCTCAACGCAACCTCAGGAATCCGCCCGTAGCATCCAACGCTATGATCCTGAATCTGTGGGTTATGGGCCCACCACGCTTCCGCTATGCACTATGATCCACATGCGCACAGCCATCACGGCAACTCGGGACTCATCATCCCGACAATCCACAACTCAGCTGGTCAACCTCAGAAAATAGGGTGGGGAAAGCTCCATTACCTCGAACCCCAAGCACAGATTCACTCCCAAATCCGGCAATCCTCTGCAACTCTGCAGGCTCCGAACTGCCACGCATCGGAAAGTTCCAGCACCATCCAAGAATTCTCTCAAACTCCGCCCAACCAACACTCGTCCTTCCGGAGCAGTGCCAATGCACCCTCACACAACAAGGGAATTGGGTAGGACTTCTCATAGGCAACCACCTTGCCAAAACACAGGACACGTCTCGCACAGTTTCCATGGCACACAGAGGCCAACCAAATCCGAAAACATAGTGCAAGATGACGACCCTAGCTAAACACAATCTCTCCAACCAAAGGAGAAATCGATCACACCTCCGACCAACGAAAAATCTCCACGCTCGACCTGACCTCAAACCTCGCGCATGCTGGGAATAGCACCTTCCAACACTGAGAAAACCATCACTTCCATCAGGTCAGTACCTTCGACACACTCAGCAAGTGTCACGTCATACCACGATCACAGCATCTCTCTATGCACCACCACAACAATTCCTCGAACTGCAACATGCCACGCCAAGAGCCGCACACGAGCCATAATCGATAACCGTCAATGCTCATCCTCGAGTCCCGAACTCGCCATGGAACCTTCATATCTCAAACCAAATCCAGGGCGAACACAATCCATTTGCACGCAAGAGCGCAGGAACAAGAACTTACTGGGACAACTCCGCCCACTTCCGCCTCAAAATCCGTAAAATAATCAGGACTGACACGTTATTTCTGACGCCACAGCGCACGATAAGAACATCAGGCTCGACGAAACAGCAACTCTCCGAGAGGATCCTCAGCTCACCCGAGCACACTTCTCGATCAGAACACCCGCTCTGCCACCTTAAACCATGACCTCAACACCTTAGGGGCAGGACAAATCTTAAGCTGGAGTGGCCAAACTCTATAACAGCTCCCTCAGAGCACGCTCACAGTCACTTAACCACAAATAATCCTTGCCAGCCACCTGAACTCGCTGTAAAAATCTCGAACGCAGCACCACAAATCCGCGCCTACCGGCAACCTCTACTCAACGCAGCATAACCGGGGCCACAACCCATCGGGAAGAAATCTTTCTATTATCTCCCTTGGGCCCCACACCGACACTCCAACGAGAATGGCAATCGCCTTCACAGTGCCACGCAGCGCACTCAAGCTCTCAAGCGAGAAACAAAGCAGAAAATATGCACGAAACCCTATGCCAGCTATCGACTGTACTGGACCTTATTGACTTCATCACTGCAATATCTTGAATTCCTATGCACGTCCACAACCATGGCTCTGATACCATCTGTAACGATCCAAGATCCAGATACCGAGAAGAACCCGATACCATTGGAATCCTGGCCCGCCGCCCACGAGCCGGGAGGGCTCGAAAGGGCTAAAAGGAGTGTGGAGGTACAAAGAAATAGGAAATAAAGCAGGATAATTTAATAATTAATATAAATAAAGAAACAACTACTACAACATTAGAGTCCAATCTAACAGAAAGTACAGTCTAAGGCAGTAAAACGTACCACATGCCAAGTGAACACTCGGCCCTGTGAGCTGACAACTAAGAACCTCCGAACAGCACCCTCGAACCTCGAGGAAGAACCGTCGCACCTGAAATGTAGGGGTGAGCCTCCTGTCACTGGCTCAGTAGGGATCCCGCGGAACCCCAACCGAGAACAACGGCGGTAGCGGAAAGGAAATCAGCTACAACTATAGCTGGAACAGTGAACCGGTGGCCGGTCAAAACTCGGCACTACAGCTACTCCTACTGTACCGGAGAAACACACCCCGATCTCCCAGTCGGGGGACTACCGAACTAACAGAATAACCTCTGGCTACGCCGCCAGAAGAAACAATCACGACCTCGCAGTCGTGGACCTAACACCATCTAGGGAAAACCCTCGGTGACTCTCACCGGAAACCCTAGACCTCTACCTTGGGAACACTCCCTGAAACTGTCGGGGGAACCATGTCACGCCCCGACGCGAAATATCGGGACTGGCAGTAGAAAACGCCAGTAAAGATAACATGCTAAGCTAAGAATTAACATAACATCAAGAACAGAAATAACTCCAAATCTATTACAATAACCATCAAACCGACTTAAACATAATACAATATAACCTTCACTTGACTCCGTTACAATAACTAACACAAGCTCTAAGGCATAGCAAGACGTAAAACAACTATAACAATATCAACATATCTATCAGCTGATACACTCCAAGTCATCACTCTAGCCCATTTCCATCCATCTGTGAATCTTCACCTGAGCTGCCTGGAAAGGGGGGAAAACAACAATATGAGCGAACGCTCAGTAGGTAACAACAGGTAAGTGTAAGTGATTAACCAATTAATTACATGTATGAACGGAAAGAAAAGAAATAACGATCGAATGAAACAACATAATAAAAGAAAGTGCTAAAGAATGGAATAGAATAATAATATGACAGGATGATATAATTACAAGAATTGCAAGTTTATGAACAATATATATAACAAGAAATTACAGGAAATTGGCCAACAAGTAAGAATATAACCAAGTAGAACACGATTCAAGTAAGAGATCATTGTCATAGACATCACGCTAGTCATGCACTGGGTGCAATGCCTCACCATGTCATTACAAACTCCCATGGGCACAAGTACTTTTCGGGTGATGGGGCATCAAAGACTAATGGGTTGTATTAGAGTGTATCGGCTTGTATTAGTGTGTCTTATGGGTTGTATTGGCTTGTAATTGTGTGTTTGTTGATATTTTTTCATTTGGACTCCTTTGTACGGCTTTTTATAAGCTATTGGGCCACATTCTATGAAGAGTCCATAACTATGTTTCTTTTATTAGGTCCATTAAAGGGGGTTAGTTCACATTGGACTTAAGGCCTTCATTATGGACCTTTCAATCACATAAGGCCCAATTGGGCTTTCCCTCTCATGGGCTATCTAGATTGGAAGGTCCATAGTGTAACAATGGGTTCATGGGCCAAGTATGTGGCCTTGGCCCATATTCTCTTCTAATGGCCCATGAAGGGGGGCGCCCCCTTCTTTGTCTTATTAGGCAAGGTAGGTGAAGTTTGAGTAGATTATGTGAATGTGTTTTGACCACATGGGAGAAATACTTTCTCCTATCCCCTTAGTGCCCCTTCCAACCCTAGATCTGAGGGAAATTTGAGTCATTTTCTATTTCACATAAATAGTTGTATTTCCACATTTTGTTAGAATTAATGAGAATTAATGAAAAGAAAAAAAGTGATTACATTGGAGCAAATTTGCGCCCCCCTCTCTCTCCCTCTGGTTCCTTCCTCCTCCTTCTATATTTCAGGGTATAGACCCCTTCTATCTTAGCCCCTCCACCTCTGATTTCTATCTCTGCCGCCAACGAGCATCCTTCTGAAGTGCTGTCCAAGTTCTATTTTACTGGATAGGGGTTCACTCCGAGAATTTTAGCTCCCAACTCCGACATCATCTGGAGCTGAGATTTTCGAGGTGAGTTCTAGAGATCACCACCAAGTCCCATAAAAATTAAAACAAATTCCAGCCTTCGTTTTATATTTTTCCATTTTCGTGCTTCCCAATCCACCAGTTCTGTCTGTAGTCTGTCTAGTTTCACAATAGCCCTGAGTTTCACCCTTTTGTTCCCCTTCTTGATTTTTTTTTGAATCCCAAAATTTATTGGAGGTTCTTTCCACCATACCCATCCTCCAAAAATTTTTGTCGAATTTTAAACACCTTCTACCTATTTTTAGAAATTGTGTCTTTCCCCCAAATGTAGATCTGTTCCTGCTGTCCAGATCCGACCACCCGGTACTATAAAATACTTTTTCCCAAACAAATCTCCACTAAACCGTTCATAAGATATATCCCCATTTTCCTCTTCTCTCACTCTACAACTTTTGTGAAGAGCCCAACATCTGAATTGGAGGTCTACAATGCGGTCAACGCCAACTCTCAGGAAAAAGTACTTCTATCCTGAGTTTTCAGATCCTGTGAATCAGCAGCTTGAATATTTGACAAAGGCCATCAATGGGAAATTCAAATTTCTTTCTATAAATGTAGATCGAATTATTTTGAGTTAGCTTTCTATCGGTATCTCTTGTGCATCGATCCGACGTCGGAGCCGATCGCAGCATCAGTTTTAGTCGGGACGCGTAGGTCTAAAACAGAATTCAGATCCGTGGGCAGTAACTCCAACCCGCACCGGTCGGAGCCTCCTCGCCTTCCGTAAGATGAACCAGTGCACCGCCTTCCCAGGGAGCGCCCCTTCGGACGTCCCCGTCGCAGCGGTGCAGCTCCGGGCCCACACGGCCCCACTGACCAGCACGTGGGTCCCACGATCATGAGTACGTGTGCCGCCGAAGCTACACAAGAAGCTGCCAGTCAACCCGAACCCACTACTGTCGGGTCCCACTTTGTCGCCCTTTACCTCCCTGCGTGGAGTGGGCCGTATAGTCATTGCTGTAATTTATGTAACTTATTGTTCTAGGAGTACGAGATCGGCCGGGATCTTCTTCCCCATGCCAGGCGCGTGGAGGTATCGTATTCGCTCCTTACTCGGCACTTTGCTTTATTCGTATATGCCTCATATGCCGCTGCTAGAGAGCATGTGTTAGGGCCATTAGCTCGATATATTTATTTCACCGCTGCTGCGAGAGAGAGCGAGACCATCCCGTGACCCGATCCGGGCACGAATTTATGAGTTGACCACCCTAGCTCACTGCCGATTTCTCAACCGTGCACGTCCGTACGCTTCCCTCGTTAGGGGCGATCGCGAGCTTACTTAGAGTCCAAGGGTCGCATATCCAATTGGAGTCGAGTCGCGTGTCCGTCCCGCATCAGTTTGGTATCAGAGCGCCAGTTGAGTCTAGGGTGTCTAAAAACAAAAAAAAAGTGTCATTTACGTCTAGTCATCATCTAAGTCGGTTTAAGGTTGCACTTGCATCCCATTAATCGGTATATCAAAAGGTGTTGTCCGAACGTTAGGTTACGCCTATCGGGAAGGCCGCACACTTGCGCGAGTGATCTTCGGATCGATTAACTCCGCCACGTACCGAATCTTAGTATTGTCTAGGTGTGTAGTCGAGTCTCATTTCAACTTTACATTTGCATCACATTCTAAGCCATGTCTAGGTGCTTGCATGAGTTGGCATAACCTTTTCCATATAAAACAAAAAAACAAAAAAATGGCCTTGCATGACCATTCCTAGGGATCCGTTCCCATCTTTTGGCAACTATGGTCAACCCATACCTCAGGCCCGACCAAGGCAACCTGTCCGTGTCCGAGTACATTAGGGACTTCGAAGTATACCGGTTAAGATGTGAAGTCAGGCTGGATAACATCGAGGCCGGAACTCAGTTCTGGAAAGGTTCGCGGCTTCACTTCCAATTTGAATTATTTTGCCGCCACGTGAAAACTTTAGGAGATTCCTATAAGATCGCTCTGGAGGTCAAGCCATTTAAGTCTTGATTTGATGCTGCCATACGGCAAGCTGATGCCGCCCTTCGGCGAGCATCTACCTCCCAGCCGAGTCCCGATCCGGTCGGACCCCCACCCCAGTCGTGGAATCCTTCCCCACCCATGAGAGCTCCATTACCATCACCCTCACCATCTGATCTTATTTCGGAGCCCTCTCATTTGGAGCCACCAAAGCCCGAGCCACCCATGTTTCTAACGAGTACGCTTTTTATAGCCGAGCCACTTCTTAGTTGGCTCAAAGATGGCTTGGTCCCACTTCCTTACCCATCCATGCACCCCACCCTACCACTAGTGCCCGTCAACTCCTTCTATACCACATTCCGGTCTAGTCACCATGTTGACACTTTGGATGACTTTATTGTAGGATTAGACGCACAATCAAAGTTGACCCACTCATTGGCCCGAGGCTTCGACCAACCCACTAGTCTTAGCTTCACCCATCCGGCCTTAGGGTCCATTACCTCCGTGTGCACCATGGGTTGTGTCACCACGGAGATTCTCTTATTCCTCCCCATGTCGACCGAGCCCGACTTCATACCCTTTTGCCCGAGGGAGGAATCTTATTTTCTACACATGACCACCGTCCCACCGATCATAATGTATGACGGTGACTATGAATTTCACACTTGGGACCATGTCATGTGGGAATCCATCTCAATGGGTCATACCTTCTTTGACCCTTTTGACCCCTTCACTAGTGAACCTCCCGAGCTACCATCTTCGCTCCACTTCCTCCGCGGAGTTCACTATCACGCCTTTTCCACTCGGGCCAAGCAACTTCTACATAGCCATAGGTTCGAACCATCATTTGGGGGCAATGAAGACTTTGGTTTCATCGGTCCATCTAAACCACTCGAACCACCCGGACTTCCCACATCCAAGCCCAATGTCCATGATTGGTGCATCGTAGGATGTCTAGGAGTTCCCCATGACGTCAACCTCCAGTTACGTCAAATGCATGCATGGCACACATTCGGGTGTCCTGGTCCGCCATCACCCATGTACGGGTCGGACTAACAATAGGTTTGTCTAGAGTCATGCATGAGTCAGTTTTCTATTTGTGTGATTTGTGGTCTTTTGGAGTCTGCATGTGTCTTGTGCAAGCTTGTTGATGTTAGTCCCGTATGAGTGAGAGGCGAGTATGGGATCAGCTCTACATCTATGTCCCGGATCTAGTCACCTACAGGGACCCAGCGGTGATTCCTAGTGAGTCTTCGAGCTGCCCCCTCCCCTTGAGAGTGACCCCACGCCATAGTGTTCCACCACTAGTCTCTTCCCGTAACAGCATGCGCCTATCGAGTATATACAGAATGAGCAGGTGACGATCACTTGGAGTGGAGTGTACCCGCGCTACTCGGTATGGTGACGGATTCGTCGGAGTTATTCGAGCAGCAGCACCCCTTACTCGACGGGGTCGAGTTCCTCCCACCCGGGGAGAATTGATGGGGCATCAAAGGCTAATGGGTTGTATTAGTGTGTATTGGCTTGCATTAGTGTGTCTTATGGGTTGTATTGGCTTGTAATAGTGTGTTTGTTGATATTTTTTCCTTTGGGCTCCTTTGTAAGGCTTTTTATAAGCCATTGGGCCACATTCTATGAAGAGTCCATTACTATGTTTCTTTTATTAGGTCTATTAAGGGGGGTTAGTTCATATTGGACTTAAGGCCTTCATTATGGACTTTTACATCACATAAGGCCCAATTGGGCTTTCCCTCTCATGGGCTATTATGGACGTCAAAAAAAAAAGAGAAGAAAAGGAACGTTCCTGGGGCACGGACGTCTCGACATCTCAAGAGCAAGTCGAAGACGGGAAGGCCGAATAAACTCCATACCTCCTCTAAGCAGGATGAATATATCCCCGATGCTCCGTCACCCAACAAAGAAGCCCCTCGGGCAAAATATACAGCTCCGGCTCCCCAATCGGCGGTGCCGAAGTCCGAATCAAAAGAAACTCAGGAATTCAAGCACATGTTCGGCACGCGCCGGAGATCACTCAAAGTTCCGAATCGGGATGCAGAGGCCTTAAACTAAACACCCCGGAGGCGGTGCATTATAGCTAAAGCAACAAAGGAGGGCAAGCATCTGTCTGAATCGCCACTAAGCTGGGAGGGAGCCCTTTGACGCTTAAACCGGCGTGCCCGTCCAAGGGGCCTTAAACCAGCGCGCCCCACCCAAGGGGCCTTAATCCGACGCGCCCCCTTGCTTATGCTTGATCCGGCGCGCCCCTTTACATGATGCTAGTCCGGCATGCCCCTTTATGTGTTGTTAATCCGGCGCGCACAACACTGCGCCGGTTTAACTCAAATGCCATCCCATCTGCCAGCCGATACCCTGTTTTCGCATCAGCCTGGTGCCTAGAGGGCATTCAATGCTCTGGAGCCCTGTCTCCACCTCCGTTCGACAACGCAGCTACATCGACGGTGAAGACAAGCATCGATGGGGGGAGTAGCAGCAGCAGATCTTCTGGCAAACCCGCAAACATCCCTTCCTCGGATAAATGCCAGCGTACTGCGCAAATCAACAGATGACACCATGGCATGTCAACTCCGGATGCCTCAACGAACGAGGAGGAGAGATGGCGGGAGTTCCTTCCGTCCGAGCGAAGAAAGGGCAGCCGGCTATATATACTCTGCATGTTCAACAGAGAGAAGAGGATGGGATATTGAAAAGAGAAGAGAAAAGCTCTGGAACCCCCTGGCTGGCCATTGAAGAGAAGAAGAAAAAGAGAGAAGAGAAGCTCCATTCCTCGGCACCCGTGAGGTGAAGAAGAAGAGAGTGAGAGTGAGAGAAGAGAGGTGAGCACGGAGGGGGAGAGCTTGTGCTCTATTCCCCCTCCCCGTCCATGTATCTCTTTCTTTTTCCCCTCTGCAATGTATTTCTCTTCTTTTGAGATGAAAATCTCTTGGGTTTGAGCCGTTTCCCCCCTTCGGTGGATGAATAAACAGAAGACCCTTTTTGGCAAACGCGCTTCTTTGTCTAGCTTCTTCTTTCCCTATTTCACCCTATATTCATCCGGGGTCTTTGAAGCCTGCCTTTCCGTGGCATGGCCTTCGAAGGAACCCACATGAGGGATGAACATTCATGGCCCTCTTGAGGAACACATTCGTCCCACTTTGAGGAATCACCACCTGTAAGCTGCTGGAACTCTTGAAGGCTTGTCCTCGAGTCTCCACGTGCACTTATGGGTTAATGGAGGCTTTACTCCGTGTTTTGAGGTTCACCCCGGAGCAATCCGTTTGGTGTTCCCCATTCTTCTCTGGCAAGCGTCAGTCCGGGGGAGGTGCTGCCCAATTTTTGCCAGGAATAAATGAACCAGCTGGACTCCTTCCTGCCAGGAACTGCCCAACTCTGAAGCTGCCTCTGAAGTAAACTGAACTACCCTGCACAATGAACTCTTCTAATAAAACACTCGAATCTTCATGCTAATCCACCTTAATAAACAACTAAAACACTTAAACTTTCTCTCCACAAGCTTAATCTACCAATAAGATGAATAAATCAATCATCAAAGTAGCTCACGGGTGGAAGAAAGAAGAAATAGAGCACAACAGAATGAAAGAAAACCTCATAGAACCTATCCCGGCGTGCTCCTAATCCGGCGCGGGCTAAACAGGCGCGCTACCCCCTCCCCCCCCGCGCCGGTTTAGCCCCACACTCAAAACCACTCTCGAAATATTGGAATGAATAGTGCACCCCCATTCCTATTCGGAGCCCAAAATCGGCGCGCCTCCCTTCTTTGCCTTAACCGGTGCGCCCCCCCTCATTGACCCTATTCCGGCGTGCCCCTCTGCCTCCTTGGCATCCCATTTAACCGACGCGCCCTTCTTCCCCTTGGATCCCATAAACCGGCGCGCCCCCTCTTTCACCTCTTATCCCGGCACGCCCCTTTGCTTCCTTAATCCGACGTGCCTCCCATAAAAAGAAACCTAATTAATCAAACAAATAAAAGGAATAGGAAACCAATAATCAAAATTTACTCGTGCTTCAATTAAAATTTTGTTCCGGGGGTGCTGCCCCCGGAAACCCCCGCAAGGGGCGCTGCCCCCTTGACCCCCACGACCTGACTGCGCAGGTCGATCCGCGTGCGAGGGTGCACGATGGCGAGTTCGGGCTCCACACCTAATGACTGACTTCCCCGGACTGTGCATGAAGAGAAAAGCAATGACGCCCCGTGGCATCAGACGTGGTCCTCGGAAACCTCGATATGGCCATAGTCCGTAACCACCTCGGGCCAATAGATCATCAGCTTGACTCACCTCTATCGGGATCCAATCCCGTATCCACATTAACCTTGCCGTATCTGCGACAGACATTCGTACGGTTTTGTCACCGTCTTTTATGTTACAAACACGAACTTCTATCCGAATAAGAAATGGTCCGTTAGTGACCGACATATATATACCGGGATTTAATCCCGCACCTGCATTAAACTTGCCATACTCACGGCAGACATTCGTACGGTTTGGTGAAGAGAAAAGTAATGATGCCCCACTAGATCGGACTTGGATCTCAGGAGCCCCCGCCCGGACGTGACCATGATCCGAACTTATCCCGGGCCGATAGTTTGTTAGCTCGACCCGTCTTCATCGGGATCCGATCCCGCACCCACATTAAACTTGCCGCACCCACGGCAGACATCCGCACGGTTTTATCGTCGTCCTCGACGCTACTAATACGGACTTCCGTCCGAATAATGAATGGTCCGTTAGTGACCGACATATATGCCTGGATCTAATCCCGCGCTTGCATTAAACTTGCCGTACTCATGGCAGACATTTACGCGGATTCACTCCCGACACCGTCTTGTTTTCTATAAGGACCTTTGTCCGAACATAAAATGGCCCGTGTATGACCGACAAAATCCGAACGGAATGAGGTGGCTCTCGTCTTCCACGAACCCTACATATGGGAATATCAATAAGACCTTCGTGAGTCACGTTTGGACCTCGGGTTCACCCCAACCATGGTCATCGCCTGACCCACATCCTTGGCCTATAGCCAGCTATCTCTGTACACATCTCTGTTTTGAGATCTAGTCCCGGAACACTTTCCCACTACCCTTCGGCACCGGAAATATTAACGATGCCTACGCGAGCCCGACTTTGACCACGGGGGGCCCACCGCAGTATGGTCGTAGCTTGATCTTGCACCGGGCCGACAAACTTATCGGTTTTCGACCGCTCTAACCGGGATTTAACTGAACGTTTCCCGCCCCTTTGAACAATAAATTTGTCGTAACCCGGCATACATATGCTCCGGTTTTCCCCGTGACAATCACGATTTTCTGAAGCCGGACGCTCGTTCGAATATCGAAATGGTCCCTTGAGTGACCGACGTATTTCGAATGCTTGCTTCCCTAGACATCGGGCTTTCCGATTGATTCGAGACCGCTATCGGCTAGTTTCTCTCGATATAATTTCCTGGCCATGAGGCCCTGATTCCCGGCGATTAATCAAGGGTGTTCCCCTCTCCGAGGGGATGTAAATAACGCCGTGACTTTTATGGCACGGCGGGTTCCGGTCCCGACACGAACCACACAATCGTCTGATTAGTCAGACCGAGCGCACAATAGATCGTCACCTAGGTGACTGGCACGCCCACGCACTTAATAAACCAAATGAACATATAAAACAACGATTTTTAAAAAAAAGTGTATCCACAGCTATCTAGATTGAAAGGTCCATAGTGTAACAATGGGTTCATGGGCCAAGTATGTGGCCTTGGCCCATATTCTCTTCTAATGGCACATGAAGGGGGGCGCCCCCTTCTTTGTCTTATTAAGCAAGGTAGGTGAAGTTTGAATAGATTATGTGAATGTGTTTTGACCACATGGGAGAAATACTTTCTCCTATCCCCTTAGTGCCCCTTCCAACCCTAGATCTGAGGGCAATTTGAGTCATTTTTCATTTCACATAAATACTTGTATTTCCACATTTTATTAGAATTAATGAGAATTAATAAGAAGAAAAAAAGTGATTGCATTGGAGCAAATTTGCGGCCCCCTCTCTCTCCCTCTAGTTCCTTCCTCCTCCTTCTGCATTTTAGGGTATAGACCCCTTCTATCTTAGCCCCTCCACCTCTGATTTCTATCTCTGCCACCGCCACCGCCGCTCGTGCCGCCAACGAGCCACCGCGAGCATCCTTCTGAAGTGTTGTCCAAGCTCTATTTTGCTGGACATGGGTTCACTCCGGGAATTTTGGCTCCCAACTCTGACATCATCTGGAGTTGAGATTTTCATGGTGAGTTCTAGAGATCACCACCACATCCCAAAAAAATTAAAAAAAATTCCAGCCTTCGTTTTATATTTTTCCATTTTCGTGCTTCCCAATCCACCAGTTCTGTCTGTAGTCTGTCTAGTTTCACAGCAGCCCTGAGTTTTGCCCTTTTGTTCCCCTTCTTGATTTTTTTTTGAATCTCCAAATTTATTGGAGGTTCTGTCGACCATCCCAATCCTCCACAAATTTTCGTCGAATTTCAAACACCCTCTATCTATTTTTAGAAATTGTGTCTTTCCCCCAAATTCAGATCTGTTCCTGATGTCCAGATCCGACCACCCAGTACTATAAAATACTTTTCCCCAGTCAAATCTTCACTACACCTTTCATAAGATATATCCCCGTTTTCCTCTTCTCTCCCTCTACACCTTTTGTGAATAGCCCAACATCTGAATCGAAGGTCTACAATGCGGTCAATGCCAACTCTCAGGAAAATGTACTTCTATCCTGAGTTTTCAGATCCTGTGAACCAGCAGCTTGAATATTCGACAAAGGCCATCAACGGGAAATTCAAATTTCTTTCTCTAGTCATAGATCGAAGGATTTTGAGTTAGCTTTCCATCGGTATCTCTTGTGCGTCGATCCGACGTCGGAGCCGATCTCAGCATCAGTTTTCGTCGGGATGCGCACGTCTGAAACAGAATTCAGATACGTGGGCAGCAACTCTAACCCGCACCGGTCGGAGCCTCCTCGCCTTCCACGAGGTGAACCACCGTGCCGCCTTCTCAGGAAGCGCCCCTCCGGACGTCTCCGTCGCAGCGGTGCCGCTCCGGGCCCACACGGCCCCACTGACCAGCACGTGGGTCCCACAATCGTGAGTACGTGTGCCGCCGAAGCTACACAAGAAGCTGCCCGTCAACCCGAACCCGCTACTCCCGGGTCCCGCTGTGTCGCCCTTTACCTCCCTGCGTGGAGTGGGCCGTAAAGTCATTGCTGTAATTTATGTAACTTATTGTTCCGGGAGTACGAGATCGGCCGAGATCGTCTTCCCCATGCCAGGCGCGTGGAGGTATCGTATTCGCTCCTTACTCGGCACTTTGCTTTATTCGTATATGCCTTATATTCCGCTGCTAGAGAGCATGTGTTAGGGCCATTAGCTCGATATATTTATTTCCCCACTACTGCGAGAGAGAGCGAGACCATCCCGTGACCCGATCCGAGCACGAATTTCTGAGTTGACCACCCTAGCTCACTGCCAGTTTCTCAACCGTGCACGTCCGTATGCTTCACTCGTTAGGGGCGATCGCAAGCTTGCTTAGAGTGCAAGGGTCGCATATCCAATTGGAGTCGAGTCGTGTGTCCATCCTGCATCATCGGGCGCTCTCCCCAAGACCAGACCGGGCCCCTATGATGCGTTGGCATTGATTTATTGGATCCAAGATCCCAAGTTCCCTCTAGACTTTAATCAAGTTAAATGGCCAATTACAATTAAGTATAAACTTACCTCGGAACATCCCAAGGTTAAGTTGAAGAGATACTGTCCAGAATTTCTGTCCAGGAATTCAAATTATCAAGAACCATCATGTTCTTGGATTCAAAACCATAAAACACGAGAAAAACTCATTTCTGGGAGATATGCGGTTACTACTGGACCGCTCAAGTCTTGTGCGGTCGACTTTGGACCGCACTATAGGAACTGGGCTGAGGTTAAGCCCTCGAGAGGTCAAGGTTGAATGGCTGGTTACGGGCCGCTCTTCAATATAAACGGTAAGTATAGGGCCGTACAAGGCCAAAAGTTTATAAAATCGAGGTCAGGATTTGCGGTCCTGACAGAGCCGCTCATTAATTGAACGGTCCATTAAGGGCCGCCTGTCAGATGTATGGTCCATTACTGTCCGCACAACACAGGGCCTAACAATAATCTAGAAATTCGCCCAAGTGGGCTCCCGGGCTGCCATAGGCAGGGTGGAACTGAACCAGGGTCCAGCCCACTGTGTGCTGGTCGGCCTAGGGTCTACAGGGCTGATCAAATCAGGATTTAGCCGAAGATGGATCAAGGATAATCAGCCAAACTAATTGTCATTAGCCAAGGGATGAACGGTCATCATAGGGCCGTTCAATGGGATATGCGGTCCACTAATGGCCGCTCAACTCTCTGTTAGTCCAATTCGGACTAACTCAAATCACATCAGTTCGATTGAGTCCAAAAATCAATTCTAGGGGATAATAAAGGTTCAAGATTAACGGTTTAGGTCTAAAGTTAAAAACAAGTGTAAACCAAATAGCCAGTTCAATTATAAATGATTCACAATTTAGATTGACATTCATTGAAAAGATGAATCAAGATCAAGCTCTAATTAAATAAATTGGCAAGAATTATTTACTTTCATGAATTATAGTTTATTAGGTGTGTTGCTAACATGCCATTAACACTAATCTACTAACATAACATGCTGTAATAATAATTTAATCTGTTCTGTTACAAATGTGCGGTCGGTTCTAGACCTTACATCTCCTTATACGGTCACAGACAGGCCGCACATGCCCCTTCAGGTCCGAAGGCCTGCTGGAGATGGACGGTCGGTCGTGTGCCGCTGGAAGGGATGTGCGGTTTGGATCTGGCTGCAGGATAGACATGCGGTTGGTATTCGGCCGCACGTTCCAGGTAAACGATCAGAGACAGAAACATTTATACGGTCCACAACATGCCGCCTGTCATGGATGTGCGGTCTATCGTGTGGCCGCACAAGTCCAGACAGGTCGCTGGCCCTTTCACCTTGCCCAATCCCGGCGAGGTTTCTAGGGTTAGACTAAAACATGAAATTTGCACGATATAAAACATGGAATTTGGGGCTTTTACTATCAAAAGAAAGAGCACGAAAAACTCTACAAGATGCATGAATCAATTTTATGTTTACAGTCTCAAATTACTACTTATTCGAAAGAGAATAATTATAACCCTAGTTCTGACATGCTTCTACTAAAACTAAAAATTCGCGTAGCACACTTGATAAAATCTAGGGCTTTCTATATCAATGGAAAGTTGACACGATGATGCTTCCAACCATATATTATTTGTAGGGTTTGGCTTGCTATCACCTACCTGAATCGGATGAAGAAGGAAGGAGAAAGAAAACCCAAGACGCCGGTACACGCAGCCACTAATCGCTGGAGATCCCCCTCGATCCAGCTTCTCTGCAGCCACCACTGGTTCTAAACGATTCTAGGGTTAGAGAGCTTCATTTTAAAACGTCACACACCTTCTGCAGGGTTCTATGCGCGGAGTATTCGTCCACGCAGGTCGGGTTGATGTGACTACCGCCGCAAAAGTTGACTCGATCCAAACTCCGTCGAATGCATCTCCTAGGGTTAGGGTTTCGGGAGATTAAGAGAGAGGAAATGATCCTCTCATCTTGGCCTTTCATTTGCCACCGATTTGGGCTCAATTGATGGAGTATTGGGCTCGAATTTGGCGTTTCAAGGTAAGGTTAACTGAGTATTTAATTTGGGCTTAATCTACTAATTCGACCTACTTACAGATTTTATTTGGGTTGGTCACAGAAGACAAGTTTGTTGAACATGTTATCCTATACAAGAATATAACTTTTATAGATTTTTATAAAATGGTCGAAATCTATCTTATTCTATTTATTGAGAAATTTCTAATTAATTTCTAATTAATTTTTGAAAAATCGGGATATTACACCCTCCCCCACTTAAGGAATTTGGTCCTTCAAATTCATTGCACTTAATAATACAAATAGGGAGTGAGATAGCTTACCTGGACTAAGTTCAAGTACTGCCTCTGCATTGTATCTTCAGACTCCCAAGTAGCTTCTTCAGTTCCACGCCGACTCCACTGCACTTTAACCATCGGTATGGAACGATTCCTGAGTTGCTGTTGCTTCCGATCCAAAATCTTGATCGGCCTTTCTTCATTAGTCAGATCTTCTTTCAATTCAAAGTCCATATGCTGAATAATGTGAGTGGGATCATACACATATTTCCGTAACATAGATACATGGAAAATATTATGTACTCCAGATAACTGAGGTGGTAGTGCCAAACCGTAAGCAACCTCTCCCACTCTTTCCAGAATCTCGAATGGACCAATGTATCTTGCACTCAGTTTGCCCCGAATACCAAACCTTCGAATCCCTCTCATAGGAGAAACCTTTAAAAACACATGCTCACCAACCTGAAATTCTAATGCTCTCCTCCTGGTGTTGGCATAACTCTTCTATCTTGATTGTGCTACTTGCAACCGATCTCTGATAATGCGGATGTTCTTGGACGATTCGGAAATGAGATCTGGTCTAAGCCATTGCTTCTCACCTACCTCGTCCCAACATAACGAGGATCGACAGCTTCTACCATACAAAGCTTCAAATGGAGCCATCTGAATGCTGGCTTGGTAACTGTTGTTGTAGGCGAATTCAACCAATGCCAAGTGATCACTCCAACTACCTCCAAAGTCAATCATGCTGGCTCTAAGCATATCTTCCACTATATGGTTGGTCCTTTCAGTCTGTCTGTCTGTTTGTGGATGGAAAGCAGTACTGAAATTCAGACGAATTCCCAAGGACTCTTGCAAACCTTTCCAAAAATGAGAAGTGAACCTGGGGTCTCTATCAGACACAATGCTGACTGGTATATCATGTAGTCTTACCACTTCCTTCATATACAAAGCAGCTAATACATCAACTGTCCATTTAGACTTAATAGATAAGAAATGAGCCGATTTTGTCAATCTGTCAACAATCACCCATATTGCATCAAATCCACTACGAGTCCTAGGTAGACCCATAATGAAATCCATGCCAATGCTCTCCCACTTCCATTGGGGTATATCAAGGGGTTTCAATTTCCCTGTTGGTCTGAAATGCTCAGTCTTAACTTGCTGACAAACCAAGCATCTACTTACGAAGTCCGCAACTTCTCTTTTCATATTCGGCCACCAAAAAGATCTTTTCAAATCCTTAAACATCTTAGTACCCCCAGAATGAATGGTGTATCTGGATCTATAAGCTTCCTCGAGGATCTTACTCTTTATCTCCGCTACATCAGGTACACAAGTTCTTCCTTGAAATGACAATCTTCCATCATCAGCCATCATGAAGTCTGGTCTGTTACTCAAGCTTCCCTTGATCTCTACCAACTCTGGGTCATCATCTTGCAGAGACTTGATTTCCATCAATAATTCGGGCTTAGTTGAATCTGAGCAATCATAATCCGATCCTTGTCAACATTAAGATCTAAACTAGCTAACTGCTCCAACAATTTCCATTCTTGTAACATGAGGCTTGACAACTTAGTTATAGGCTTGCGACTTAAGGCATCTGCCACAACATTACCTTTTTCAGGATGATACTCAATGGAGAAATCAAAGTCCTTCAAATACTCCAGCCATCTTCGCTGCCTCATATTGAGTTCCTTCTGGGAAAACAAGTATTTCAAACTCTTATGATCTAAAAACACCGCAAATGCCTCTCCATACAAGTAGTGCCTCCATATCTTCAAAGCGAACACCACTGCTGCTAGCTCTAAATCATGAACAGGATAATTCTCTTCATGCTTCCTCAACTGCCTAGAAGAATAGGCTATCACTTTCCTGTGCTGCATGAGTACACACCCTAAACCAATACCTGAAGCATCAGTGTATACAACAAAACCTCCTTCTCTAGAAGGTAAAGTCAAAACGGGTGCAGTAGTCAAACATTCCTTCAAGGTCTGAAAGCTTCACTTGCAATCTTCAGACCAATCAAATTTGATCTCCTTACAGGTTAATCTTGTCAGAGGTACCGTAATTTTAGATAAATCTTGAATAAACCTTCGGAAGTAACCTACTAGGCCTATGAAACTTCTCACTTCAGTCACATTAGTAGGCTTATCCCAATTCTTTACTGCCTCTACCTTCGAAGGATCAACAGAAATACCTTCTTTTGTGATGATGTGCCCTAGAAAGGACACGTCTTACAGCTAGAAATCACACTTACTAAACTTGACATATAACTGATGATCTCTCAATAGTTGCAATGCCATCCTCAAATGTTCAACATGCTCCTCCTCACTCTTAGAATAGATTAAGATGTCATCAATGAACAGCACGACCCATTGATCAAGATAGGGCCGAAACACATCGTTCATCATCTGCATGAAAGCTACAGGTGCATTCGTTAGCACAAAAGGCATTACTACAAATTCAAAATGCCCATACCTACTGCGGAAGGCTATTTTATAGATATCCTCTTCCTTAATTCGTAACTGATGATATCCAGATCGAAGGTCGATCTTAGAAAAATACTGAGCTCCTGCTATCTGATCAAATAACTCATCAATCCTTGGCAATGGATATCTGTTCTTGATAGTCAATTGGTTCAATTGCCGATAATCGATGCGCAATCTCATCGAACCATCCTTCTTCCGGACGAATAATACAGGGGCTCCCCACGGGGAAGTACTTGGACGAATGAACCCTTTTTCAAGCAATTCCATCAACTGCTACTTTAGTTCCCTTAGCTCCGTAGGAGACATACGATAAGGAGCTTTGAAAATAGGGGTCGCAGTATGAATTAAATCAATAGAAAAGATAACTTCCCTTTCAGGAAGAAGTCCTGGCAGTTCCTCAGGAAAGACATCTGGAAAATCTTGGATGACAAAAAAGTCCTCGATCTCAATCTTCTGCTCAAGGGTTACAAAAATAAAGGCTAGAAAAGCCTTACATCATCTCCTCATCAGCTTATCAGCTCGAAGAGCCGAAATAAGTGGAACATACTTATGGTGTCTAATTCCTATAAAAGAAAGTCCAGGGTGTCGAGTGAAAGACACATAACTAGATCTACATTGAACATTCGCCTCATACTTATCCAACCAATCTGCTCCTAGGATTACATCATAATCCTTCATGTCCATACAAACTAAATCAGTTGGCAAGTTTTGTTGATTGATCATGACCTTACTGGAAGGATAGAAATACTTAATTGCTGATCCGAAACCAATAGAGGTCGAAATCTCTAACGGAGAATTCATCAAAACTGGCTTCACAGGTAAAGACTTCGCAAATCTCTGAGAAATAAAAGAATGAGTGGCACCAGTATCAAAAAGAACAAAAGTTGATTTATCATGTATAATAAGAGTACCTTCGATGAGTCCACCCTCCTCGGCGGGTCCTGCCTCGTCTTCTTGTAGTGCCTAGAGCTTTCCTTGCTGCTTCTTGATTCCTTGCGATTTCACCGGGGTAGCTTGCTTAGATAAAAAAGGACACTCGAGAATACGGTGGTCCCTACTGCCACAACGTAAACAGACACCCAGCTTGCGCCAGCACTCCTCCATCTTGTGACTTGGACGGTCACAGTACTTGCATACGCCCTTGAATGGAACAATAGGGCCATGCTTCTTATCTTCAATCTTCGGCATCTTGCCCTTCCATGAACCAGACCCGCTAAAGGGCCTCTTCCCGCCATGACCGGGCTTGATACTCCCAGAACCAGTATGGTGTTGTTCTTTCTTAACATTCTTCCCACGGATTCTCTCCATCATTTCCAAAGCATCTTCCAATACTTGAGCCTTTCTCACCATCTCGGAATAAGTTTGAATTTCCATCGGTGCCAACTAGTTGATATACTGCAGCTTCAGCCCATTAAGAAAGCACTTAGCCTTCATCTTCTCGGTAGATATCAAGTGAGTAGCATAACGAGATAGCCGAGAGAACTGAGCTTCATATTCAGCTACGGATAGATTTCGTTGCTTCAAAGCAGCAAACTCAGCCACCTTCTTCTCTTGTACTCTATCAGAAAAATATTTACCATTGAAGAATTCCTCGAACTCTTCCCATGTGACTTGTCTATCACCAAGGGTAGCCTTCACTACGTCCCACCATGTCCTCGCATCACGTTCAAGTTGAAAGGTCGACAAGAGGACACGTTCTTGATCGCTGCATTGCATCACTTCAAAAATTCTCCCTATCTCTTCAAGCCAGTGCTCGACTTCATCAGGGTCAGTCAAGCCTCCAAATCGCGGGGGATTCATCCCACGAAAGTTCCGATAAAGGTCGCCAGTGCCATGGTTTGCAGCTTCTCCTTGGGCCACTTATTGCAAGGCCTGAGTAAGTCCTTGAAATGTACGCTGCAAGTTCCTCCATTCCGCACGTTCTCCTGCCATTGCAAAAGCCTACACGTGGAATAGGTTACGTTAGGTTCAATTAAGAATGGATAATCATGCAATTAGATTATTAACTCAACCCCAGTCTTCTACCCAAATCTCATCAGGTTGGGTCCTTAGACTTATAACAAGGTCATAGGTCCTATGATATCACTTAGGATCCTAGAACTTAGAGAACATAGGAATATCAAAAAATCTAGGCTCTGATACCACCAAACTGTCACGCCCCGATGCGGAATATCGGGACTGGCAGTAGAAAATGCTAGTAAAGATAACATGCTAAGCTAAGAATTAACATAACATCAAGAACAGAAATAACTCCAAATCTATTACAATAACCATCAAACTGACTTAAACATAATACAGTATAACCTCCACTTGACTCTGTTACAATAACTAACACAAGCTCTAAGGCATAGCTAGACGTAAAACAACTATAACAATCTTAACATATCTATCAGTTGATACACTCCAAGTCATCACTCTAGTCCATTCCCATCCATCTGTGAATCTTCACCTGAGCTGCCTGGAAAGGGGAGAAAACAACTATATGAGCGAACGCTCAGTAGGTAACAACAGGCAAGTGTACGTGATTAACCAATTAATTACATGTATGAACGGAAAGAAAAGAAATAACGATCGAATGAAACAACATAATAAAAGAAAGTGCTAAATAATGGAATGGAATAACAATATGACAGGATGATATAATCACAAGAATTGCAAGTTTATGAACAATATATATAACAGGAAATTGGCCAACAAGTAAAAATATAACCAAGTAGAACACGATTCAAGTAAGAGATCATTGTCATAGACATCACGCTAGTCATGCACTTTGTGCAATGCCTCACCATGTCATTACAAACTCCCATGGACACAAGTACTTTTCGGGCGCTCTCCCCAGGACCAGACCGGGCCCCTATGATGTGTTGGCATTGATTTATTGGATCCAAGATCTCAAGTTCCGTCTAGACTTTAATCAAGTTAAATGGCCAATTACAATTAAGTATAAACTTACCTCGGAACATCCCAAGGCTAAGTTGAAGAGATACTGTCTAGAATTTCTGTCCAGGAATTCAAATTATCAAGAACCATCATGTTCTTCGATTCAAAACCATAAAACACGGGAAAAACACGTTTCTGGGAGATATGCGGTTACTATTGGACCGCTCAAGTCTTGTGCGGTCGACTCTAGGCCGCACTATAGGAACTGGGCTGAGGTTAAGCCCTCGGGAGGTCAAGGTTGAACGGCTGGTTACGGGCCTCTCTTCAATATAAACGGTAAGTATAGGGCCGCACAAGGCTAAAAGTTTATAAAATCGAGGTCAGGATATGCGGTCCTGACAGAGCCGCTCATCAATTGAATGGTCCATTAAGGGCCGCCTATCAGATGTTGATGGGAATCGACGCCGAGAACTAACTTTTTATTTTACATTTGAGTCCTTTTATTTGCTTTTATATCCTTGGAAAAGTATATGTGCAATTGTAAGGCTTTGTAAGCCAATGTGTCCTTTCCTAGGATTGTGTGGGTTTCTATGTAATTTGCCAGTAGGTCCAACAAGTGGGCCCCCAGCCCTTTCCCATTGGTCCACCTAAGCTATGTGGGGCTAGTCAACCATCCTAGGTGGCCATCTAGAAGGTTTGAATGCTAATTGACCACATGGGAGACAAAGGGGTTAAAAATTCAAAGGTAGGTCACCTACCTTACCAACCCCCCCCCCCTTGGTCAAGGGGGCGCCCCCCCCATTAGATATAATTAGGATTTTCTTTATTTTGTTTGAAACATTTAATATTATCTAAATCCTAGGTCTGAGGGAAATTTGAGTCATTTGCCATTTCATATATATAGCCTGTATTTTGTGATTTAGTTAGATTAATGAAGGAAAAATTGGCATTTTGCCCCAAGAGAGCTCTTGGAGGGTGCGCCCCTCTCCCCCTATCTCCTTGCTATTCTTCCCCTTCCTCCAGAAATCTAGGGTAGGAGACCCTTTCTACCTCCCCCTCTCATCCTCTGAGTTCCCTTTCTGAAGCTGCCGCTGTCGCACCGCCGTCGCGCTGTCGCCACCGCCACCGGAGTTCTGTCTCCACCAGGACAGAACCCCACCTCCGTGGATCAATATTTTTATGTTGTTGTCTGATCGAGCTGACATTTTTAGAGCTTGTTCCTCTCTTTGTTAACTTTCCATCCATATATCTTATGCCCCATTCTGATCTCGTTTAATATTTTTCCCGTAATTTCTATACCACCCATGTCAATCTGTCATTCTACAGATCTACAGTACAGAGTCGTCTTATAGTAATTGCTTCACCCACTTAGAAAATTTTAGAATATCCCAAAAAATTTTCCAGTGTTCCTCTCGTATACCCCCTTCCACCATAAGTTTCTTTGAGTCAAAAAAAATCGTTTTCCCCTCGGTCAAAGGTGTGTTTCAGGCAGATTGCTTGCTTCCATGTGTGTCAGTCAGTCCGGGTCAGAAAAAATACAGTCATACAGTCATTTTCATTTTCAATCCGTCCACTGGATGGATCTGAAAAAAAGATATGTTATAGATCTCTGAGTCCTCTTTCCATCGGTACCAGTCACGCTTCGATCGGCCTCCGGATCTGGGCGCAAGCATTTTTACCGTCAAGGCCTGCAGATCTGTCCTGTGTATAGGTCCGAAATTACAGTCTGAAAAAAATTCAAGAACAATTGTCAAAGTCAAAATCAGGAGCCGCCCCTTCAGGGAGTCGATCAGGGACATCCCGCCATCGTCCCAGCCAAGCGGCGCCTCTAGAAGACGTCAAGAAGGCAGCATTTTTTGGAAGCCATTGCTTGCTGTCCACCGAGTTAGATACCGAGTTGGGTCAGCACCGAGTTGGAATAGTGCCGAGTCGGACCAGCAGGCCAAGTACGTGCCGAGTTCGCCTCTAGATTGCTGCCCGTCAACCCAGGGTCGGTCCTCCCGGGCCCACTTGTAGCTCTTTACCTCCCTGCGTGGAGTGGGCGATAAAATTGAACTGTTGTAATTAACTTTTACTGCTATTAACTGGGAGTTATCGTAACTGGCCGGGAACGTCTTCCCCACGCCCGGAGCGTGGAGGTACACTCGCTCCCCACTCGTTACCGCATTTGCTTATCTTGTCTAGCTTTGAATGCCACTGCGAGTGTAGGTTTCTAGCTTGTTATTCTATTATCACCGCTGCGAGAGAGCGTGATTGAGTGTACCGTCCCGTGACTCGATCCGAGTCTACACGGAAAAGCCGATACCCGTGACTCACGGCCGGTTTCTTAACCGTGCCCGGTCCCACGTTTCCCTCGCTAAGGGACAATCGCGAGCTCGTCTAGAGTCCGAGGATCGCATTCCTAATTCAAGTTGAGTCCGTGGTCCGTCCCGCATCAGTTTGGTATCAGAGCGTCCGGTTTGAGTCCAGGGTGTCTAAAAACAAAAAAAAAGAGTGTCATTTATGTCTAGTCATCGTCTAAGTCGGTCTAGGTTGCATTTAATCTTAATAACCCGGTATATAAAAAAGTGTTGTCCGAACGTTAGGCTACGCCTATCGGGAAGGCCGCACACTTGCGCGAGTGATCTTCGGATCGATTAACTCCACCACGTATCGAGTCTTGGCGTCTTGTCCTTAGTGTGCATGCATTCCACCTTTGCATAGTCGCTCTAATGTCTTGTACAAATGGCCTTGCATATCCATCCCTAGGGATCCATTCTCACATTTTGGCAACTATGGCCAACCCATGCCGACCCGTCCAAGGCGATAGGTCCGTGTCCGAGTACATTCGGGACTGTCATAAGTATTGGTTGGAATATGGAGTTGGGGAGGAGAGCACCACGACTGCTTTTGAGTTTCGGAGAGGTTTGGGGCTATACTTTCAACTCCAATGTCTTATCTGCAACGCATCCTCTCTGGCGCAGTCCTATAAGGTCACCCTGGAGGTTGAGACTTTTGAGTCTCGATTTAATGATGACGTAAGGCAAGTCGATGCCGCCCTTCGGCAAGCATCTACCTCCCAGTCGAGTCCCGATCCGGTCGGACCCCCTCCTTCATCACCCATGAGAGTTCCAATGCCACCACCCTCTACTTCCGAACTTTATTCGGAACCATCTCATTTGGAGCCACCAAGGCCTGAGCCACCCGTGTTTCTAACGGGTACGCTATACATAGTCGAGTCGCTTCTTAGTTGGCTCAAGGATGGCTTGATCCCACTTCCTTATCCATCCATGGACCCTACCCTACCACTAGTTCCCGTCAACTCCTTCCATACCACATTCTGGTCTAGTCACTATGTTGGCACTTTGGATGACTTTATTGTGGGATTAGACGCACAATGGAAGTTGACGCACTTATTGGCCCGAGGCTTCGACCAACCCACTAGTCTTAGCTTCACCCATCCGGCCTTAAGGTCCATTACCTCCGAGTGCACCATAGGTTGTGCCACCACGGAGATCCTCTTATTCCTTCCCTTGTCGGCCGAGCCCGACTTCATTCCCTTTTGCCCAAGGGAGGAATCCTATTTTCTACACATGTCCGTCGTCCCACCGATCACTATGTATGACGGTGATTATGAATTCTTAACTTGGGACCGAGTCATGGGGGAACCCACTTCATGGGGTCATACCTTCTTCGACCCTTTTGACCCCTCACTAGTGAACCTCCCGAGCTATCATATTCACTCCGCTTCTTCCAAGGAGTTCACTATCCCACCCCTACCCCTCAGTCTAGTTGGCAATCCGTACCTACGTCTAGGGGTAATGACGAGGGTAGTTTTGAATCTCCTAGCCCGTCCCCACCAATCTCCCATAGGTCACCAATGCATGAGTGGTACATCTTAGGGTATCTAGGAGTCCTCCATTCCGTCAACCATCGAGTACATCTAGTGTATGCATGGCACATATTCGGGTGTCCTGGTCCACCATCGCCTATGCGTAGGTCGGACTAACATTAGGTGTGTTTAGGGTCTCGTATGTTTATACAGGTATGTGTCAAGTCAAGTCGGTCTCTGTATGCTCGCGTTGTTAGCCCTTTCAAGTTCGAGACTTGTCGGACTATTGGGATCGGTTCTACCTCATATCGGATCTAGTCACATACGGGACAAGCGGTGATTCCTAGTGAGTCTTCGAGCCGCCTTCCCTCATTTGAGAGTGACCCCACCCCGGAGTGACAACCTCTAGCCTCATTCCCATGACAGCGTGTGCATATCGAATCTATACGGAGTGAGCAGGTGTCGATTACTTGGAGTGGAGTGTACTCCACGCTTCCAGGTACGATGACGGATCTGCCGGAGCTACTCGAGCAACCGCACCCCTTACTCGACGGGGTCGAGTTCTTCCCACCCGGGGAGAGTTGATGGAAATCGACGTCGAGTACTAACTTTTTATTTTGCATTTCAGTCCTTTTATTTACTTTTATATCCTTGGAAAAGTATATGTCCAATTGTAAGGCTTTGTAAGCCAATGTGTCCTTTCCTAAGATTGTGTGAGTTTCTATGTAATTTGCCAGTAGGTCCACCAAGGGGGCCCCCAACCCTTTCCCATTGGTCCACCTAAGCTATGTGGGGCTGGTCAACCATCCTAGGTGGCCATCTAGAAGGTTTGAATGCTAATTGACCACATGGGAGACAAAGGGGTTAAAAATTCAAAGGTAGGTCACCTACCTTACCAACCCCCCCCCCCTTGGTCAAGGGGGCGCCCCCCCATTAGATATAATTAGGATTTTCTTTATTTTGTTTGAAACATTTAATATTATCTAAATCCTAGGTCTGAGGGCAATTTGAGTCATTTGCCATTTCATATATATAGCTTGTATTTTATGTTTTAGTTAGATTAATGAAGGAAAAATTGGCATTTTGCCCCAAGAGAGCTCTTGGAGGGTGCGCCGCTCTCCCCCTATCTCCCTACTGTTCTTCCCCTTCGACCAGAAATCTAGGGTAGGAGACCCTTTCTACCTCCCCCTCTCATCCTCTGAGTTCCCTTTCCGAAGCTGTCGCCGTCGCGCCGCCGCCACCGCCACCGGAGTTCTATCTCCATCAGGATAGAACCCCACCTCCGTGGATCTATATTTTTATGTTGTTATCTGATCGAGCTGCAATTTCGAGAGCTTGTTCCTCTCTTTGTTAGCTTTCCATCCATATATCTTATGCCCCATTCTGATCTCGTTTGATATTTTTCCCGTAATTTCTATACCACCCCTGTCAATCTGTCATTCTGCAGATCTACGGTACAGAGTCGTCTTATAGTAATTTCTTTACCCACTTAGAAAATTGTAGAAAATCCCAAATAATTAGCCAGTGTTCCTATCGTATACCCCCTTCCACCATAATTTTCTTTGAGTCAAAAAAAATCTTTTTCCCCTCTGTCAAAGGTGTGTTTCAGGCAGATTGCTTACTGCCCTGTGTGTCAGTCAGTCCGGGTCAGAATAAATACAGTCATACAGTCATTTTAATTTTCAATCCGTCCACTGGATGGATCTGTAAAAAATATATGTTATAGATCTCTGAGTCCTCTTTCCATCGGTACCAGCCACGCCTCGATCGGCCTCCGGATCTGAGCGCAAGCATTTTTACCGTAAAGGCCTGCAGATATGTCCTGTGTGCAGGTCCGAAATTACAGTCTGAAAAAAATTCAAGAACAATTGTCAAAGTCAAAATTAGGAGCCGCCCCTTCAGGGAGTCGATCAGGGACATCCCGCCATCGTCCCAGCCAAGCGGTGCCTCCAGAAGAGGTCAGGAAGGAAGCGTTCCTTTGGAAGCCATTGCTTGCTGGCCACCGAGTTAGCTATTGAGTTGGGTCAGCACCGAGTTGGAATAGTGCCGAGTCGGACCAGCAGGCCGAGTTCGTGCCGAGTTTGCCTCCAGATTGCTGCCCGTCAACCCAGGGTCGGTCCTCCCGGGCCCACTTGTATCCCTTTACCTCCCTGCGTGGAGTGGGCAATAAAGCTTAACTGTTGTAATTAACTTTTACTGCTGTTAACCGGGAGTTACCGTAACTGGCCGGGAACGTCTTCCCCACTCCCGGAGCGTGGAGGTACACTCGCTCCCCACTCGTTACCACATTTGCTTATCTTGTATAGCTTTAAATGCCGCTGCGAGTGTAGGTTTCTTGCTTGTTATTCTATTATCACAGCTGCGAGAGAAAGAGATTGAGTGTACCGTCCCGTGACTCGATCCGAGTATACACGAAAAAGCCGATACCCGTGACTCACGGCCGGTTTCTTAACCGTGCCCGGTCCCACGTTTCCCTCGCTAAGGGATAATCGCGAGCTCGTCTAGAGTCCGAGGATTGCATTCCTAATTCGAGTCGAGTCCGTGGTCCCTCCCTCATCAGATGTACGGTCCATTACTGTCTGCACAACACAGGGCCTAACAATAATCTAGAAATTCGCCCATGTGGGCTCCCGGGCTGCCATAGGCAGGGTGGAACTGAACCAGGGTCCAGCCCATTGTCTACTGGTCGGCCTAGGGTCTACTGGGCTGATCAAATCAGGATTTAGCCGAAGATGGATCAAGGATAATCGGCCAAACTAATTGTCATTATCCAAGGGATGAACGGTCATCATAGGGCCGTTCAATGGGATATGCGGTCCACTAATGGCCGCTCAACTCTCTGTTAGTCCAATTCGGACTAACTCAAATCACAACAGTTCGATTGAGTCCAAAAATCAATTCTAGGGGATAATAAAGGTTCAAGATTAACGGTTTAGGTCTAAGGTTAAAAATAAGTATAAACCAAATAGCCATTTCAATTATAAATGATTCACAATTTAGATTGACATTCATTGAAAAGATGAATCAAGATCAAGCTCTAATTAAATAAATCGGCAAGAATTATTTACTGTCATGAATTACAGTTTATTAGGTGTGTTGCTAACATGCCATTAACACTAATCTACTAACATAACATGCTGTAATGATAATTTAATCTGTTCTGTTACAGATGTGCGGTCAGTTCTGGACCTTACATCTCCTTATACGGTCACAGACAGGCCGCACATGCCCCTTCAGGTCCGAAGGCCTGCTGGAGATGGACGGTCGGTCGTGTGCCGCTGGAAGGGATGTGCGGTCTGGATCTGGCCGCATGATAGACATGCGGTTGGTATTCGGCCGCACGTTCCAGGTAAACGATCAGAGATAGAAACATTTATACGGTCCACAACAGGCCGCCTGTCATGGATGTGCGGTCTATCGTGTGGCCGCACAAGTCCAGACAGGTCGCTGGCCCTTTCATCTTGCCCGATCCCGGCGAGATTTCTAGGGTTAGACTAAAACATGAACTTTGCACAATATAAAACATGAAATTTGGGGCTTTTACTACCAAAAGAAAGAGCACAAAAAACTCTACAAGATGCATGAATCAATTTTATGTTCACAGCCTGAAATTACTACTTAATCGAAAGGGAACAATTATAACCCTAGTTCTGACATGCTTCTACTAAAACCAAAAATTCGCGTAGCACACTTGATAAAATTTAGGGCTTTCTATATCAATGGAAAGCTGACACGATGATGCTTCCAACCATATATTATTTGTAGGGTTTGGCTTGCTATCACCTACCTGAATCGGATGAAGAAGGAAGGAGAAAGAAAACCCAAGACACCGGTACACGCAGTCACTAATCGCTGGAGATCTCCCTCGATCCAGCTCCTCTGCAGCCGCCACTGGTTCTAAACGATTCTAGGGTTAGAGAGCTTCATTTTAATAGGTCACACACTTTCTGGAGGGTTCTATGTGCGGAGTATTCTTCCACGCAGGTCGGGTTGATGTGAACGTCATCGTAAAAGTTGACTCGATCCAAACTCCGCCGAATGCATCTCCTAGGGTTAGGGTTTCGGGAGATTAAGAGAGGGAAAATGATCCTCTCATCCTGGCCTTTCATTTGCCACCGGTTTGGGCTCAATTGATGGAGTATTGGGCTCGAATTTGGCGTTTCAAGGTAAGGTTAACTAAGTATTTAATTTGGGCTTAATCCACTATTTCGACCTACTTACAAATTTTATTTAGGTTGGTCACAGAAGAGAAGTTTGTTAATCATGTTATCCTCTACAAGAATATATTTTTTATGAATTTTTATAAAACGGTCGAAATCTAGCTTATTCTATTTATTAAGGAACTTCTAATTAAGAAATTTCTAATTAATTTCTTGAAAAATCGGGATATTACAAACCACGTCTCGCAGACCGAAAACGAAGCCCGAAAATAGGAGTCACGTCTCACGTGATAGGAGTACCTATCCACTAGAAGCAAGGCCGGATGCATCCACTGATGACTTAGTCTACAGCCTCAGGTGTCTCTCTGCGACGCCCCAGGTGGAGACAGAGACACCGCATAGTAACCACAAAATAAGGACTGGTCGGGGTCGCGCTCGTCAACGCAGGTCCGCTGCCCCCAACCACGTGTGCACACACAGACCGTACGTCCTAGGTCAGGCCCTCTGACTGGTTTTCCCTCAGCCGGACTCTGGCGTCAAATGTGGGGCCCTACCGTAACCAGTCTAAAAATCGTCTCTCGGGATAGCCTCGCCACCACTCCCTGGTGGGACCACACATGTGTCGGAAGGCTACGACTAGTGGGGAGTTACAAATGTGACCACTCTCCGAGGAGAAACTCCGAGAAACACGCACGCACCCTGCGCGAAAGTCTAGAAGAACCAAGTGGCGTCGAGACACTGGACTCTGGACAGTCCTCTAGACTCACTAAATCCAACGGTCCTTGAGTCACGAGACTCGGGTCATGACCTTCGTATGCAATGGCACAATGCCGTTAATCTACCTAATCCCTAGGTCTAAAATCACGGTAGCACGAATACTGAGGTAGCTCACTAGCCGCCAAGACCTTCCCCTCAAAAGGGAACTCAAGAGACCTCCAGCCGCAAGCTGGGTGATGGGACTCACAGTCCAAGGCCACACACATGGCCCACGGGGAAAGCACAGAAGCATGATTCCTAAGGTAGCTCACAAGCTGCCACGTCAATTCCCCATCCCAGGGAAAAGCGGGAAACCTCCAGCCCCAGGCTGGATGACTGGACTCGCAGTTCAAGGCCTTACACATGGCCCACTCAGAAACCACTTTCCGGAAGAACTCACATCATGCGGGGAAGCCCCAACCGCACTCAAGCCGATACACGGCGACTCGATCTAGCGAGAACATGGAAACCCGAAACACATGGGGTCACCCATATCCCCAAACCCATGGGGACGCTAATCGAGGTAACTCGGCATCTCCGAACACCCAAAAACATGATCACGGAACCAACGGAGTGTCCGGGACACTCACGAGACCGAAGGTCGACCACTGGGTCACAACCAGGTCGATCGGAGGACGACACAACGCAAAACGGACACTGCGAACATGAAGAATGATAGGATCGGTGCGATGGATTCAGAGGGGGGGTGAATGAATTCCACCCTTAAAAGCTTTTCGCTCAATAAAAAATCTAGAACGCTAACAAGGCAAAATAGACAAACTGAATATCTAATCAAATTCTCTTTTGAACCAAAGAACAAATATGTATCGCGTGCCTAAACAATCAACTATCGGAAGCAGAAGAAAGTAATCAACCCATTGCATGGATAGAAACAAGAATGCTCAAGGCAACCTGTGAAGGAGGTAGAAGACAAGGAGCAAACGCACAAGCCCAACCACACTGCACAGAAGATTTTTTAGGTGGTTCGGTCACCAAGACCTACGTCCACCCCTCACTCCAAACCGGAGTGAGGCTTCCACTAGCTAACGCTAGAACCGTAGACTCAGTCTGCAACAGGTGCTGCCTAACAGCTTGACCAGGGGAACAACCTCCCCTCTTCCACCAAACCGGAGGGAACCACTAGTGACACCCAGTCACTAGCAAACCAGAGACCGAAGTCTCTCATCCTCAAGACCAGGAGGGAACACCTGGACTTGCAACCTACAAGACCAGAACCGGAGACGAATCTCCCTTCCTCCAAATCAGAGGGGAACCCACAAGTGACACCCAGCCACTTGCAAACCAGAGGTCACGGACCTCTCTTCCTCAACACCAGAGGGAACCCCGATCTTAAACCAGAGAATCGGAAAACATAGTGACCAAATGAAAAGGGAAAATAAGAAATGAAAAATACATAGCGATCAGAAAGCTGTAAAGAATAATAACATAGATGTGGCTCCCATGGAGTTGACTGGCCTGGATTTGATCCGCGGTCCAGTAGATAGATCTTCAATAGAGTCTTCTTTCTTCTTCTCCACGAACTCTCTCTCTTTCTCTTTTTCTTCTTCTGCTTTCACACTCTGCCTCTCTGCCCCTCCTCTCTTTTCTTATCACTCTGTTCTCTCTTTTCTTCTTCTGCTGAATCTTTTTCTTCTTCTTCTCTCTGCCTCTCTGCTGCTCTCACCTTCTTCTATCTCAGTCTCGATCAGTCTTCTTCTGATGGAGGAAGCTCCATATTTATACCAGCAGCAGCTAGGGCGTGTGCAGGGCTTGTGCCCTCTTTATCCTCGGATCACGTGCCAGGTGCCAACCTCGGATCACGTGCCCATACATCTTTCTTCTCAAAGGATATACCTGTCACACTGTCATCAGAGAATATATTAGAGAGATGTACAGACTTGCTGGGTTACTCAAGACCGCCGTGTACAGACTTAGTATGAAAGATGCATATGCAATAGAATGTATAGACTTAGAGATAAAGAGTGTACAGACTTTGTCTTGAAGGAGATGCACATATGCACTGAAGTGTGTACAGTCTTCACTGAATGATGTTCAGACTTTAAGTGCTGAAGTGTATACAGACTCTGCTGAAGAACGTTCAGACTTTAAGTGCTGAAGTGTGTACAGACTCTGCTGAAGAACATTCAGACTTTAAGTGCTGAAGTGTGTACAGACTCTGTTTGTTCGTGCATGCTACAATGTGTAGACTTAGTGTTTGTGCAGAAGACAATGTATAGACTTATGAACTGATGCAGACACAGGCTGTACAAGCTTGATCGATGCACAAACAAGCGGCGATGTATTGACATGCCAGCAATGAATGTATGGACTTAGAATGCATGAGACAGCAATGTATAGACTTGCACGAGCAGGCGACAATGTGTTGACTTAATGCACGAATTGTGCACATGAACACGGATGTATAGACTTTAGTGAATGCATTCTATGCAAACGCTGTACAGACTTTGAGAAGCAATGCAGGCTGTACAGACTTGACGAGCATGAAGTAAAAGAGTTGCAACGATGTACAGACTTCACCTAAGCAAGGGCTGTACAGACATTGGAATAATGATGTACAGTGCACGCGATGTACAGACTTGCTTTGCGAACACAGGCTGTACATTCTTGAGAAATGATACATGAACAGTGCAGCGATGTATAGACTTGGATAGGTGAGACGCTGAATGAGACGGTCGGATGTATAGACTTTAGTGCTAGGTAAACGCTGTACAGAAGAAAAGACGATGCAAGAGACGATGCAATGTATAGATTGGTCTTATAATGCATAGACTTGGAAGACGATGCATGAGACGATGCAATGTATAGACTTGGTCTTACAATGCATAGACTTGAAAGACGATGCATGAGACGAATGACGATGTACAGACTTTACTTCGTGCATACTATAGGGCAATGTATAGACTTGTCGGATGCAAGGACTTTGTGTGCATGCAAACAGTGAACGTAGGTAAAGATGGGAATGTATGGACTTTGCATGGATGACCAGACAGTGTATAGACTTAACCTGAGCATGCAATAGTGTATAGACTTGCCAGACGCATGGACCAAGTCTGTATGGACTTGCCACCAATGTACAGACTTTAAACGTGAGTGATGCAGCGATGTATAGACTTTGCATATGCTCTGAAGACGCTGAGTGAGACTTGAAATGCAAGGAGACGATGTGTAGGCTTGCCTAATGTATAGACTTGCGAGTGTGTGAGCATGCAACAGCCATTGATGAATGTACAGACTTTGCCAATGTACAGACTTGACAGTAGCATGAGACGTGAAATGCATTGGCTTTGGCTGAATAGACTTTGATGCCCAAATGTAATGTATGGACTTAAAGTTGATGCACAAACACAACTGCAAGGAATGTATAGACTTTGTGCAATGTGCAGACTTCGCATGCATGTGAATGTATAGACTTTGCAGACTTGCTAGCATGCGGATGTATAGACTTTTTGCAATGTGCAGAGTTCGCATGCATGTGAATGTATAGACTTTGTAGACTTGCTAGCATGCGGATGTATAGACTTTGTGTTTGCAGTGTGCATGCTATGAGCAATGTATAGACTTGATGAAGGATCGCACAACCAAGGATGTGTAGACTATGCAGTGATGTGCAGACTATGCAGCAACGAATGTGCAGACTTTGTGCAGTCTACAGGCAATGTGCATACTCTATTTTGCAAGCAAAACAGTGCATGGCTGTACAGGCTTGAATGCATGGACTTGTACGTGCTGCCTCTGTTACATGAATGCATCGACCAGATGTCAGACAGATATAATGGAATGTCATTCACAAGCACACATTCACAAATACATGAACACATATGAATGCACTTAAATGAATAAACAAGGTCTTTCATGCACACATGCATATGGTGACTTATAGTGTTTGCTATCATCAAAACCACAGGGGCACACCAAAGAATCGCCTAGCGGTCCTCTCTGGACCGCTAGGGAGCCTAGCAGTCTTCACCAGGACCGCAAGGCCTGACCTGGCGGTCTATCGCGAGACCGCAAGGAACCCAAAACACTAAAACCCCAAGCGGTCACCACAGGACTGCCTAGAACGGTGGCGGTCGTCCCCCTGACCGCTTGGCGTAGCCTAGCGGTCAGTCGCGATACCGCTACCTCACCGACCTCAAACAACCAAAACACGGCCAAACGGTCACCCCCTGGACCTCAAAGCGGAACCTAGCGGTCTTCACCAAGACCGCATGGGAACCCTGGCGGTCTATCGCGAGATCGCAAGGCACAAACCGACATAAGGGTCCCCCTAGTGGTCTCTACATGACCGCTAGCACCCTAGCGGTCACTGGAACGACCGCTAGGTCGTCCCGAGCCCGAAAATGGCGAAAATGGCGGGAAAACCCATTCCACGACCTGTTCACACCCATGTGAAGGGGAAAACAAGGGAAAACTAGTCCCTAACCTCTCTAGCACCGAGAGGACCCTTTTAAACCCCAAAAATGCGATCAAAACTCTAGATCGGGCTCACACCCCAAAAACATGGATTTTCCCCAAAATGCCCAAATAAACTCGCTCGGCTCACCACAGCCTACAAAACTCGCGGGAAATGAAGTACACGAGCTGAGTGTCCATCTCCCTACCTCCACCAAAGATTCGACGCGCCGTGGATGCCGATCCACTAAGAAAACATCACGAAACCCTCGCCGGGGCACGAACTCGCTGCCGAGCTTCCACGCGCCTCCGTCCCCCGATCCTCGACCCATCCTCCCCATCCTCCCCACCCGCGTCGCCCCACTGCGCCCCCGCCCCGCTCCGTCGGCCGTCGGAGAAGAGAGGGTGAGAAGGGAGAGCGTGAGAGAAGAGAGAGGGAGAGAGTGAGAAATGAGAGGGGAGAGGGGAGAGAAAAAGAGGTTAATATATATAGAAAACCCAAAATTTTGGAAATTCAAAAAAATATGAAAAATTACCTCCTCGATCCTCGGGAGGAGCACAAAGCGTCGGTACTATCCCAGAGTCGGAGAACGCCACGGTTCTCCCTGCACAGAGTTCCGAAGGCACATCAGGAAAAAACACGTGTAAAGTATAAAATACACTCCGAGACCCATGAAAATGATCCGAAAAAATCCGGGGCATTACATTCTTGACTCCCATTGATCCCCTTGAACTTCTCCCACTCCGCGAGGCGTGGGGAACTTGAGTTTCTGGTGATATGAGGAGGGGACGCCGTGGAGGGTGCCGAGGATTCCTCGCCCTATGATGGCGTTGTAGCCGGTCATCGCACGGACGACCGTGAAGTTTGCCAAGAATGTTACATCCTTTGGCGTGGTCCCAAACGTGATCAGTAGTGAAATGCGTCCTTCCAGACGGACTGTCGTACCCAAGAACCCATACAACGGTGTGTGCAACGGCCGAATTTGGGACAAGTCCACACCCATGAGCACAAGACAGTCGTACGAAATAACGTTAGGACCACTTCCATTATCAACCAAAATGCGGCGTACTGTACATTGATTGATGGTGGCTGAGACCACCAATGCATCAGAATGGGGGTGGTTAGACCGTTCAAAATGTCGTCGGAGAAGACGATAGGGTCTTTTAGGTGTTCTCGGGTTGCAGCCTCCTGTTGGGCGTTGTTGCCTCGCTCCACGGTGTTGATGGCCGATGGGTACCGTCGTCGCCTGCTCGCTTTGTCTCCACCCACGGTCGGCCCTCTGGAGATCATCATGATCTCCTTCCAGTTGGGTCGGTTGTCGAGGGGCGGAGGGGTCTATTGTCGCTTCTCCACAGCCTTGGCGATGAACTTGTTAAGGAGCCCTCGGCGGACGAGGTCCTCGATTGCGTCCTTCAAGTTGATACATTCGGCCGTATCGTGGCCATGGTCTCGATGGAAGCGGCAATACTTCTTCTTGCTCCTCGCACCTGGATCCAACTTCATCCTAGGAGGCCATTTGAGGAATGGCTCCTCACAGAATTCCATCAAGATTTGGTCGGGAGATGCCGTTAGGGCCGTGTACGGTGCGGACACCCGAACGAGAGAGTAGCACAAACCGGCAGGCCGACGGTACCATACGCAGAGCACCAATCGGACTACATCGGCTTCCCTTTGAAATGGAGATAGTTTGGCTTGAGTTTAGGTACTTTTAGCCTTTGTTTGCATTGAATTTGGGCTTGTAATGTGTATTTCTACTTGGGTTTTCATTTTGGGCTGATTGTAACGCTCTTAATAAGCCATTTGGTTTAAAGCCCTTTAGAGTCCATTAAGGGGGAGTGGCCATTAGGCTTCATGATGGATCCATAAGCCACTTAAGGCCCAATTGGGCTTCCTTCTTTCATGGGCCACCTAGGATGGAAGGGCCATAAGCCATGCATGGGTGAATGGGCTTAAGGGTGACCTTGGACCAAACTTGGCCCAAGCATGGCCCATGAAGGGGGGCCCCCTTCTTTGGATGTATTAGGCTTGTTTTTTTTGTTTTCTTTTCTTCCCTCCCTCATTTACCACAAGGGAATATGGAGAAGGCTGCTGGTCCAAAAGAATGGCTGCCACCTACCCCCCCCCCTCCCCTTGAATTTCAAAGGTAGGTGAAAGTTCGTGAGTCTATGTCTCCTTGTCCCCCCTCTCTCCCTCTCATTGTCAAAGGGGCGCACCCCTCTCCCTCCCCCCCTTGTTCCATCAAAACTCCCAGCCCCCTCCCCTTGCCAAACCCCTATTTAAACACTTGTATAATGTTAGTGCAAAGGTTAATGAAGTTTTTGTGAAAGGATTTTGAGTTAAGAGAGTGATTTTCTTTCCCCCCCATGGGTGTGATGCCCTGCCCAATCCTGTGACGGGATTGATCTTGGGCGTGTGACTCGCCCCTCTATCCTCCCCATCCTCTTATTATCTGGTTCCACAAAAATTACCAGTGATACTTCATCAAGTCAGAAAAATTTCAGAGGTGGTTTCGCATCGATCAGAGCTTTGGATCGCCGACAGTAATTCTTTTTGTGACGGCACGCAGATCTGCCTCATCCTGCTGTCCAGATCTGGAATTTCCCCATATCTCCTCTCAAGCCATCAGGAGCTGCCTTTCAGAGTGATTGAAAGATTTTGAGTCCTCTTCGCGCTGCCACCAATCTCGTCTCGATCCGAGATCTGTGCTGACCGTGGCGACGATTCTCGTGGGATCACGCGAGCTGATCTGTGCAGACCCGACTCAGCACCAGATCCGACTTCCTGAGTCTGCCCCGCCTCATCCCGTCCAGATCTGTGTGAACTCATTGGACTACATCTTCCTCTTGACGTCACCGACGAGCTCCCACAAACGGCGCCTTGATCTGACATCGGCAACCAATTTTCTTATAATTAATTGTCTTATTGTGCAGTTCTGGGTGCACAAAACCAGAAGCCAAGTTCAATCGCTGTTGCACCCAGATCTGAAAAGATCTGATCGCGCCCTTCGAGTAGACAAACTACGTCCTGTCGCTGACGTTCTCCAACAAACGGCACTCCGATCCACCATCGGATCTTGGCGCACTGGCCTTCGTAAGTTCACTGCATAGGGTGAGCAGCGCGGGCAGAACTGAGTTGACTTCCATTCGACCCACCCGATCGGCTCCAGCTCGCTTCCCTCGCCTCCTGCGAGTGTGGCCCGTCAACCTGGGTTCTTGCAACCCCAAAATTTGTGTTTTTAGCCCTTTACCTCCCTGCGTGGAGTGGGCATCAGGTTCTAAAATTGTAAATTTAACAATTGTGTGTATTGGGGTTGTTTGGATTCGGCCGGGAATTCTTCCCCACGCCTAGTCATGGAAGTATGCGCTCGTTCCTCTCTCACATTGCTGATTTAGTATATGTTCTTTATGCTACGTCCGTGAGATTAGGGCCGTTAGCTTGCTACAAACCACTGTGAATGTGAGTTGAGAGTGCTCGTTCCTTAGCTCTAGTCGAGCAGCGAGCTCGGACTACACCACCCTAGGCGACAGTGGTTCCTTAACCGCTGCAATCCCCACGTTTCCCTCGCAAGGGATGATCGTCGGGCTACCTAGTGTTGCTGTTGAGAGACGTCTCCACCCGGAGAATGCCACGGTGTTCAGTCGCCTGGCTTGCCTTTAGTGTGCTAGTGCATGCCGCACATCGAGTCTGTCGTACGTCTTAGCCCGGTCGTCATCCATCCCGCATCAAATTGGTATCAGAGCGAGTTTAAGTCTAGGGTCATCTAAGTCTAAGGTTGTATTTGCATTCCTCTACTCGGTATATCAAAAGGTATTGTCTAAACGTTAGGCTACGCCTATCGGGAAGGCTGCACACTTGCGCGAGTGATCTTCGGATCGATTAGCTCCACCACATACCGAGTCTTGGTTTAAGTCTAGGTTCCTTGTTAGTGCATTCCAACCTTCGTGTCTTTGCATGCCCACCCAGTGTGATACCCAATACCATCGCCCCGCATCTATGGCTAACCCACAGGATGCCCCCCCGGGAGACTTCCACTCCTTACATGAGGCAATGATGGCCATTATGGCTCGATTGGACCAATCCGAGGCTACCTTTAGGAATTTCTCCGATAATATGGATGGTCGCCTTAGGGCCATGGAGGGACGCATGGAGACCTCTGACAGGTCTGTCCAAGATCTAGTTGGACGGTTAGATAGAATGTCACACGGGGACCCCCCGGGAGCGGCTCAAGGCCCACCCGCACCTCCTCCCGCGGTGGCCCAAGGCCAACCCTCTCCCATGGCCCAAGTCCAGGCCGCTCCCGTGGCCCAAAACCAGCCCCCACCCGCTCCTCAAAATGCCCGGCAACAGGCCATCGAACCACAACATCATGACCTTGGTCTAGAAGACTATGGGTCCGATAATGCGTATGGGGGGAATGGCTGACACCGTCATGGCTTTCATCAACCAAGAGATGAGGAGGACGATAGAGTCCTTAGGACTATGCGAGCAAACCCTCCCACTTTCAACGGGTCTTTGGACCCAAAGGTCTATCTCAATTGGGAGGCCGACATGGATCGGTACTTCAAGTGGTTCGAAATGCCGGACCTCCGGAGAGTCAGGTTTGCAAAAATGAAGTTGTTAGGACAAGCGCAAACTTATTAGTGCAATGTGGAGAGCTTGCTCTATCAGCGTCGAGAGCCCCCGGTTGAGTCTTGGGATGAAATGAAGGATATGCTTAGAACTAAGTATCTTCCCACCTCGTACCGTCAACGGCTCTTTGATCGATGGCAGAACCTCACCCAAGGTGATAGGTCTGTGTCCGAGTACATCACAGAGTTTGATGAATATTTTTTGCGATGTGACATCTTGGAAGAGAGCATGATGCCTGTTTCTCGCTTCCGTCATGGTCTGCGGCCCCACTATCAGTACGAACTCTTTCGTCGTAATGTGACCACCCTGGAGGCCGCCTATCAAGTTGCTCTCGAATTATAGCAGTTTGCGTCAGATTTTGCTCCCGTCCAGCGACCGGGAACCATCCCTCAGCGTGGGTCCGACTCTCGGACCACACCTAGTTCCTATAGCCGATTTCTGGTGGTTCGTCCTCCGGAACCCCCTCGCCAGGACCCCTTTGCTCTCAGGCCTCGGCCTCGCCCTCCAAGGGACCCTCTCCCTCGCCCACAGGCACCAACCCCCAATACACACACCCAGTAGTCCACATTGCTTACCCGACCTCAGCTCCCATCACCCCCGGCCCGACGAGAAGACAAGGGAAAGGGACCGATGACTGGTGGAGCAACTTCTAGCACAGGGCCATGTGACCAGTGCTATAGGTGTGGTGGAATTGGCCACTTTACGGCCAAGTGTCCCACTCGAGAATCATTGGCTATTTCAGACACTCCAGTACACGACTCCACACCGGAGCTAGTGGAGGTCATCTATGAGGCAGACCCCGAACTCGAGAAGGAGTATTTTGATGCACTTTTAGAAGAGCATGATGCCGACCCGGGTACCCAGAGCATTGTGAACTTGGGTGGGATCCCCCCGAACCTCTGAACCCCCATTTAGAAGTCAGTAGGTTCATGTTAGGTGTCTAAGAGTTCCCCAACTTTGGGTTATATTGTTTGTTTGGTGTCCAGGTCTGTCTAAAGTCATGTGTGTGTTTGTTTGTTTCTACAGTTTGTTTTCTTTCATGCATATGGTTTGTATTAAGTCGTGTCTCAATAAACGGCCAGCCATGCACGTATAAGGAGTTAGCTGATGCATGCTACATGCCCGTGAGTTCAAAAGGGAGAGTACGTCATGATCAGGGTCATACCTAAACGGTTTCCACTTGGGGCCATAAAGTAACTCTAGGTCCGCGATACCCACCCTTCCGGGTCAAGAAACAAGTGAGTTCGAATGCGTACATTATTAAACTACCAGGCGACTAAGGTGTCAGTTCGACGTTCAATGTTTCTGATCTGGTAGCATTTCGGAACCCGCGGTGATCCCTAGTGAGTTTCAAGCTTTCTCATCCTGTTATGAGTGACACACAACCCAAGAGTCCACCTCTTCTAGCCCCAACGCATGCATATAGATTGTATACTGGATGAGCAGCTGATCACCACCAGGAACGGAGCCTTCCAACACTTCATAGTGCGTTGGCGAGGATGACCCTCGATGAACAACGCCTTGATCACATGCGGAGAGCTCAATCCTCGGGACGACGGGTTCGATTTCCTCCCACCCGGGGAGAATAGGTGCGGCCACCCGAACGAGCGAGTAGCACGAACCGGGGAGCCGACGGTACCATACGCGGAGCACCAATCGGACTGCATCGGCTTCCCTTTGAAATAGAGACAGTTTGGCTTGAGTTTGGATACTTTTAGCCTTTGTTTGCATTGAATTTGGGCTTGTAATGTGTATTTCTACTTGGGTTTTCATTTTGGGCTGATTGTAAGGCTCTTAATAAGCCATTTCGTTTAAAGCCCTTTAGAGTCCATTAAGGGGGAGTGGCCATTAGGCTTCATGATGGATCCATAAGTCACTTAAGACCCAATTGGGCTTCCTTCTTTCATAGGCCACCTAGGTTGGAAGGGCCATAAGCCATGCATGGGTGAATGGGCTTAAGGGTGACCTTGGACCAAACTTGGCCCAAGCTTGGCCCATGAAGGGGGCGCCCCCTTCTTTGGATGTATTAGGCTAGTTTTTTTTATTTTGTTTTCTTCCCTCCCTCATTTACCACAAGGGAATATGGAGAAGGCTGCTGGTCCAAAAGAATGGCTGCCACCTACCCCCCCCCCTCCCCTTTGAATTTCAAAGGTAGGTGAAAGTAGGTGAGTCTATGTCTCCTTGTCCCCCCCTCACTCCCTCTCATTGTCAAAGGGGCGCACCCCTCTCCCTCCCCCCTTGTTCCATCGAAACTCCCAGCCCCCTCCCCTTGCCAAACCCCTATTTAAACACTTGTATAATGTTAGTGCAAAGGTTAATGAAGTTTTTGTGAAAGGATTTTGAGTTAAGAGAGTGATTCTCTCTCCCCCCCCATGGGTGTGATGCCCTGCCCAATCCTGTGGCGGGATTGATCTTGGGCGTGTGGCTCACGTGGCCCGAAAAAGGGCAATTACTTGCTTGAATGAAATGAATGAAATAGCCAATTCTATTACACTACTTGTTATTACACGAACTTGAGATTACTTGCTTGAATAGTGCTTATTATCTTCTTGGAAAGACTCGCTTGAATATCAATTTCTTGAAAAGACTTGTGTAATCACTTGGCAATTACTTGCTAGTTCCTTATTGATACATCTTATTGATATTCATGTGATACTCTCTTGATACAATTCTTGATACTCTTGCTTGATCCAACATGCATCATTATACCGCATGAACTTGTAATTTACTTAAAGATTGTTAGAACTTGAGATGTAATTCCTACTGAGTGATTCACTCATCTAGTTGCTTCGTAACATTTTCAGATAATTCGGATAGCGACATCCACCCGAATGGGAATGAGACCGAGTGAAGAGTGCTAGAGTCATCGATCGTCTACCGTCAGCTAGTCATGTCTTTTGATCTTCTTAAGTCTCCTTTCGTATTTTCTAGTTATGTTTGGTCTAGTCGATTAAATCCTTGTTAAGACATGTAGCCTAGTATTTAGATTTTAATTTGGAATTATCATGGACTAGCTTTATCATCTTTTGATTAATCGTTTAGTTGTCACTTTGGACTATTAGGATCATTAGATATTATTAGTCTTTTGCACACTCCATATTTATGTATGGCATATTTTATCGTTCTAATGACACGATCTATATAGACGCGTCACGCATCCGAGTATCTTCCGCGCTCGAGACGTGACACCAAGCCATCGACTCTGACCAACACGTCCTCGACCTCCGTCAGGCGACGTCCTCAACAACCCCATCCGGGTCTAGCACCGACGTCTGACATGGCTTCCATCACATGAACAGGCTACTCCTGCGGCACACTTTCCAACATTTTTCCCCAACACTCCATCCTGCCAGTGCCAAGAACCATAATACCTTGAGCAACGGCACGGCAACAACACGTCTCACATACAGGAACCAATCCTCCAATGCTCAACGCAACCTCAGGAATCTGCCCGTAGCATCCAACGCTATGATCCTGAATCTGTGGGTTATGGGCCCACCACTCTTCCGCTATGCACTATGATCCACACGTGCACAGCCATCACGGCGACTCGGGACTCATCATCCCGACAATCCACAACTCAGCTGGTCAACCTTTGAAAATAGGGTGGGGAAAGCTCCATTACCTCGAACCCCAAGCACAGATTCACTCCCAAATCTGACAATCCTCTGCAACACTGCAGGCTCCGAACTGCCACGCTTCGAAAAGTTCCAGCACCAGCCAAGAATTCTCTCAAACTCCGCCCAACCAACACTCGTCCTTCCGGAGCAGTGTCAATGCACCCTCACACAGCAAGGGAATTGGGTAGGACTTCTCATAGGCAACCACCTTGCCAAAACATAGGACACGTCTCGCACAGTTTCCATGGCACACAGAGGCCAACCAAATCCGAAAACATAGTGCAAGATGATGACCCTAGCTAAACACAATCTCTCCAACCAAAGGAGAAATCGATCACACCTCCGACCAACGAAAAATCTCCACGCTCGACCTGACCTCAAACCTCGCGCATGCTGGGAACAGCACCTTCCAGCACTGAGAAAACCATCACTTCCATCAGGTCAGCGCCTCCGACACACTCAGCAAGTGTCACGTCATACCACGATCACAGCATCTCTCGATGCACCACCATAGTAACTCCTCAAACTGCAACACGCCACGCCAAGAGCCGCACACGAGCCATAATCGATAACCGTCAATGCTCATCCTCGAGTCCCGAACTCGCCATGGAACCTTCATATCTCAAACCAAATCTAGAGCGAACACAATCCATTTGCACGCAAGAGCGCAGGAGCAAGAACTTACTGGGACAACTCCGCCCACTCCCGCCTCGAAATCCACAAAATAATCAGGACTGACATGTTATTTCTGACGCCACAGAGCATGACAAGAACATCAGGCTCGACGAAACAGCAGCTCACCGAGAGGTTCCTCGGCTCACCCGAGCACACTTCTCGATCAGAACACCGGCTCTGCCACCTTAAACCACGACCTCAACACCTTAGGGGCAGGACAAATCTTAAGCTGGAGTGGCCAAACTCTATAACAGCTCCCTCAGAGCACGCTCACGGTCACTTAACCACAAATAATCCTCACCAGCCACCTGACCTCGCTGCAAAAACCTCGAACGCAGCACCACAAATCTGCGCCTACCGGCAACCTCTACTCAACGCAGCATAACCGGGGCCACAACCCGTCGGGAAGAAATCTTTCAATTATCTCCCTTGGGCCCCACACTGACACTCCAACGAGAATGGCAATCGCCTTCACAGTGCCACGCAGCGCACTCAAGCTCTCAAGCGAGAAACAAAGCAGAAAATATGCCCGAAACCCTACGCCAGCTACCGACTATAATGGACCTTATTGACTTTCATCACTGCAATATCTTGAATTCCAATGCACGTCCACAACCACGGCTCTGATACCATCTGTAACGATCCAAGATCCAGATACCGGGAAGAACACGATACCATTGGAATCCTGGCCCGCCGCCCACGAGCCGGGAGGGCTCGGAAGGGCTAAAAGGAGTGTGGAGGTACAAAGAAATAAGAAATAACGCAGGATAATTTAATAATTAATATAAATAAAGAAACAACTACTACAACAGTAGAGTCCAATCCAACAGAAAGTATAGTCTAAGGCAGTAAAACGTACCACATGCCGAGTGAACCCCGGTGAGCTGACAACTAAGAACCTCCGAACAGCACCCTCGAACCTCGAGGAAGAACCGTCGCACCTGAAATGTAGGGGTGAGCCTCCTGTCACTGGCTCAGTAGGGATCCCACGGAACCCCAACCGAGAACAACGACGGTAGCGAAAAGGAAAGCAGCTACAGCTATAGTAGGAACAGTGAACCGATGGCCGGTCAAAACTCGGCACTACAGCTACTCCTACTGTACCGGAGAAACACACCCCGATCTCCCAGTCGGGGGACTACCGAACTAACGGAATAACCTCTGGCTACGCCACCAGAAGAAACAATCACGACCTCGCAGTCATGGACCTAACACCATCTAGGGAAAACCCTCGGTGACGCTCACCGGAAACCCTAGACCTCTACCTTGGGAACACTCCCTGAAACTGTCGGGGAACCATGTCACACCCCGACGCGGAATATCGGGACTGGCAGTAGAAAATGCCAATAAAGATAACATGCTAAGCTACAAATTAACATAACATCAAGAACAGAAATAACTCCAAATCTATTACAATAACCATCAAACCGACTTAAACATAATACAGTATAACCTCCACTTGACTTATTTACAATAACTAACACAAGCTCTAAGGCATAGCAAGACGTAAAACAACTATAACAATCTCAACATATCTATCAGCTGATACACTCCAAGTCATCACTCTAGCCCATTCCCATCCATCTGTGAATCTTCACCTGAGCTGCTTGGAAAGGGGGAAAAACAACAATATGAGCGAACACTCAGTAGGTAACAATAGGCAAGTGTAAGTGATTAACCAATTAATTACATGTATGAACGGAAAGAAAAGAAATAACGATCGAATGAAACAACATAATAAAAGAAAGTGCTAAAGAATGGAATAGAATAATAATATGACAGGATGATATAATTACAAGAATTGCAAGTTTATGAACAATATATATAACAAGAAATTGCAGGAAATTGGCCAACAAGTAATAATATAAGCAAGTAGAACACGATTCAAGTAAGAGATCATTGTCATAGACATCACGCTAGTCATGCACTGGGTGCAATGCCTCACCATGTCATTACAAACTCCCATGGGCACAAGTACTTTTCGGGTGATGGGGCATCAAAGGCTAATGGGTTGTATTAGAGTGTATCGGCTTGTATTAGTGTGTCTTATCGGTTGTATTGGCTTGTAATTGTGTGTTTGTTGATATTTTTTCCTTTGGACTCCTTTGTACGGCTTTTTATAAGCCATTGGGCCACATTCTATGAAGAGTCCATAACTATGTTTCTTTTATTAGGTCCATTAAAGGGGGTTAGTTCACATTGGACTTAAGGCCTTCATTATGGACCTTTACATCACATAAGGCCCAATTGGGCTTTCCCTCTCATGGGCTATCTAAATTGGAAGGTCCATAGTGTAACAATGGGTTCATGGGCCAAGTATGTGGCCTTGGCCCATATTCTCTTCTAATGGCCCATGAAGGGGGGCGCCCCCTTCTTTGTCTTATTAGGCAAGGTAGGTGAAGTTTGAGTAGATTATGTGAATGTGTTTTGACCACATGGGAGAAATACTTTCTCCTATCCCCTTAGTGCCCCTTCCAACCCTAGATCTGAGGGAAATTTGAGTCATTTTCTATTTCACATAAATAGTTGTATTTCCACATTTTGTTAGAATTAATGAGAATTAATGAAAAGGAAAAAAGTGATTACATTGGAGCAAATTTGCGCCCCCCTCTCTCTCCCTCTGGTTCCTTCCTCCTCCTTCTGCATTTCAGGGTATAGACTCCTTCTATCTTAGCCCCTCCACCTCTGATTTCTATCTCTGCCGCCAACGAGCATCCTTTTGAAGTGCTGTCCAAGTTCTATTTTACTGGATAGGGGTTCACTCCGGGAATTTTAGCTCCCAACTCCGACATCATCTGGAGCTGAGATTTTCGAGGTGAGTTCCAGAAATCACCACCAAGTCCCATAAAAATTAAAACAAATTCCAGCCTTCGTTTTATATTTTTCCATTTTCATGCTTCCCAATCTACCAGTTCTGTCTGCAGTCTGTCTAGTTTCACAATAGCCCTGAGTTTCACCCTTTTGTTCCCCTTCTTGATTTTTGTTTGAATCCCAAAATTTATTGGAGGTTCTTTCCACCATACCCATCCTCCAAAAATTTTTGTCGAATTTCAAACGCCTTCTACCTATTTTTAGAAATTGTGTCTTTCCCCCAAATTCAGATCTGTTCCTGCTGTCCAGATCCGACCACCCGGTACTATAAAATACTTTTTCCCAAACAAATCTCCACTAAACCGTTCATAAGATATATCCCCATTTTCCTCTTCTCTCACTCTACAACTTTTGTGAAGAGCCCAACATCTGAATCGGAGGTCTACAATGCGGTCAACGCCAACTCTCAAGAAAAAGTACTTCTATCCTGAGTTTTCAGATCCTGTGAATCAGCATCTTGAATATTCGACAAAGGCCATCAACGGGAAATTCAAATTTCTTTCTATAAATGTAGATCGAATTATTTTGAGTTAGCTTTCTATCGGTATCTCTTGTGCATCGATCCGACGTCGGAGCCGATCGCAGCATCAGTTTTTGTCGGGACGCGCAGGTCTGAAACAGAATTCAGATCCGTGGGCAGCAACTCCAACCCGCACCGGTCGGAGCCTCCTCGCCTTCCGTGAGATGAACCAGCGCCCCTCCGGACGTCCCCGTCGCAGCGGTGCCGCTCCGGGCCCACACAGCCCCACTGACCAGCACGTGGGTCCCATGATCATGAGTACGTGTGCCGTCGAAGCTACACAAGAAGCTGCCAGTCAACCCGAACCCGCTACTGTCAGGTCTCACTTTGTCGCCCTTTACCTCCCTGCGTGGAGTGGGCCGTAAAGTCATTGCTGTAATTTATGTAACTTATTGTTCCGGGAGTACGAGATCGGCCGGGATCGTCTTCCCCACGCCAGGCGCGTGGAGGTGTCGTATTCGCTCCTTACTCGGCACTTTGCTTTATTCGTATATGCCTTATATGCCGCTGCTAGAGAGCATGTGTTAGGGCCATTAGCTCGATATATTTATTTCACCGCTGCTGCGAGAGAGAGCGATACCGTCCCGTGACCCGATCCGGGCACGAATTTATGAGTTGACCACCCTAGCTCACTGCCGATTTCTCAACCGTGCACGTCCGTACGCTTCCCTCGTTAGGGGCGATCGCGAGCTTACTTAGAGTCCAAGGGTCGCATATCCAATTGGAGTCGAGTCGCGTGTCCGTCCCGCATCAGTTTGGTATCAGAGCGCCAGTTGAGTCTTGGGTGTCTAAAAACAAAAAAAAAAGTGTCATTTACGTCTAGTCATCGTCTAAGTTAGTTTAAGGTTGCACTTGCATCCTATTAATCGGTATATCAAAAGGTGTTGTCCGAACGTTAGGTTACGCCTATCGGGAAGGCCGCACACTTGCGCGAGTGATCTTCGGATCGATTAAGTCCATCACGTACCGAATCTTAGTATTGTCTAGGTGTGTAGTCGAGTCTCATTTCAACTTTACATTTGCATCACATTCTAAGTCGTGTCTAGGTGCTTGCATGAGTTGGCATAACCTTTTGCTTATAAAACAAAAAAATAAAAAAATGGCCTTGCATGACCATTCCTAGGGATCCGTTCCCATCTTTTGGCAACTATAGTCAACCCATACCTCAGGCCCGACCAAGGCAACCTGTCCGTGTCTGAGTACATTAGGGACTTCGAAGTGTACCGGTTAAGATGTGAAGTCGGGCTGGATAACATCGAGGCCGGAACTCAGTTCTGGAAAGGTTCGCGGCTTCACTTCCAATTTGAATTATTTTGCCGCCACGTGAAAACTTTGGGGGATTCCTATAAGATCGCTCTGGAGGTCGAGCCATTTGAGTCTCGATTTGATGCTACCATACGGCAAGCTAACGCCGCCCTTCGGCGAGCATCTACCTCCCAGCCGAGTCCCGATCCGGTCGGACCCCCACCCCAGTCGTGGAATCCTTCCCCACCCATGAGAGCTCCATTACCATCACCCTCACCTTCCGATCTTATTTCGGAGCCCTCTCATTTGGAGCCACCAAAGCCCGAGCCACCCATGTTTCTAACGGGTACGCTTTTTATAGCCGAGCCACTTCTTAGTTGGCTCAAAGATGGCTTGGTCCCACTTCCTTACCCATCCATGCACCCCACCCTACCACTAGTGCCCGTCAACTCCTTCTATACCACATTCCGGTCTAGTCACCATGTTGACACTTTGGATGACTTTATTGTAGGATTAGACGCACAATGGAAGTTGACCCACTCATTGGCCCGAGGCTTCGACCAACCCACTAGTCTTAGCTTCACCCATCCGGCCTTAGGGTCCATTACCTCCGTGTGCACCATGGGTTGTTTCACCACGGAGATTCTCTTATTCCTCCCCATGTCGACCGAGCCCGACTTCATACCCTTTTGCCCGAGGGAGGAATCTTATTTTCTACACATGACCACCGTCCCACCGATCATAATGTATGACGGTGACTATGAATTTCAAACTTGGGACCATGTCATGTGGGAATCCATCTCATTGGGTCATACCTTCTTTGACCCTTTTGGCCCCTTCACTAGTGAACCTCCCGAGCTACTATCTTCGCTCCACTTCCTCCACGGAGTTCACTATCACGCCTTTTCCACTCGGGCCAAGCAACTTCTACATAGCCATAGGTTTGAACCATCATTTGGGGGCAATGAAGACTTTGGTTTCATCGGTCCATCTAAACCACTCGAACCTCCCGGACTTCCCACATCCAAGCCCAATGTCCATGATTGGTGCATCGTAGGATGTCTAGGAGTTCCCCATGACGTCAACCTCCAGTTACGTCAAATGCATGCATGGCACACATTCGAGTGTCCTGGTCCGCCGTCACCCATGTACGGGTCGGACTAACAATAGGTTTGTCTAGAGTCATGCATGAGTCAGTTTCCTATTTGTGTGATTTGTGGTCTTTTGGAGTCTGCATGTGTCTTGTGCAAGCTTGTTGATGTTAGTCCCGTATGAGTGAGAGGCGAGTATGGGATCAGCTCTACATCTATGCCCCGGATCTAGTCACCTACAGGGACCCAGCGGTGATTCCTAGTGAGTCTTCGAGCTGCCTCCTCCCCTTGAGAGTGACCCCACGCCACAGTGTTCCACCACTAGTCTCTTCCCGTAGCAGCATGCGCCTATCGAGTATATACAGAATGAGCAGGTGACGATCACTTGAAGTGGAGCGTACCCGCGCTACTCGGTATGGTGACGGATTCGTCGGAGTTATTCGAGCAGCAGCACCCCTTACTCGACGGGGTCGAGTTCCTCCCACCCGGGGAGAATTGATGGGGCATCAAAGGCTAATGGGTTGTATTATTGTGTATTGGCTTGTATTAGTGTGTCTTATGGGTTGTATTGACTTGTAATAGTGTGTTTGTTGATATTTTTTCCTTTGGGCTCCTTTGTAAGGCTTTTTATAAGCCATTGGGCCACATTCTATGAAGAGTCCATTACTATGTTTCTTTTATTAGGTCTATTAATGTCACGCCCCAGGCGCGGAAGATACCCGGAGATGCGCGACGTGTCTATATCAATCATATCAATCAGAGTGGTCGTGTATTCGACGCAAAGACAGAGATGCGCAAAATAGCAAGATAACCCAATCCTTTATTTCATAATGGATAGACTATTACAAATCCAATACTTTGTTTAATAAAAAGGAAAAGAATACATATTTGACTCATGGAACTGTAGGAAAGACTAGACGACACTTGAGCAGCTCTATCACTTTCACTCTTGAACATTCCCATCCGATTGACTTCCATCATCGTCGGACTTACCTGAAAAGTACAAAGGGACAAACGGAATGAGCGAACGCTCAGTAGGAAATTATATCTCAAGTACTAGCAAGGGGTTTAAGTAATTACATCTTTCATGAATGCAATAAAGCTATGCATGCTCGCATAAAACGACAAGATAGAGAGAATGTAATATCAAGAAATAAGATGAACTTAATCATGAACTTCCAACAAGATGACAAGTGTATTCAAGGTATTCAAGCAAGCACGTTTAACAAGTCATGTCAAGAACTTTGGCTATCATGTATCAAGCAAGTAAATTACCCTTTTTCGGGCCACGCATTTCACGTAAAGTCAAGTACGATTCAAGTACAAGATGTGTGTGGAATGTCCAATCAAGCAAGTCAAGTACTCGGTATAATGCCAGATACCTTATCATTTTAACTCCCATGGGCATAAGTACTTTCGGGTGCTCCTCCCAGGACCAGATCGGGCCCTATATGCGCAGGCATTTATCATGTGTTTTGACATCCACTCTTGTTTATAGCCAACATAGAATTTCAATAATCAAGCTTGTAGACACGTATGACAACTTTGATAGAATAGAGTCCAAAATATGACAAAGGACATAGAATGGCGATAATAACGGTATAATCACGATATCGATAAAACTAGGTAGAATATGATTCCCTTAACTTGGGCACCATGACAAATCAGTATGGATATTCTTTATATAGAATTGAGGTCCACATGAACAGTATATCAAAGATAAGATACCCTCATTCTTATCATAGAATTGAGGTTTACAAGAATGGCATGATATGGCATGATATCATCATCTCATTAAGAATTTCTTATGAAATACTCTTTGTATAATCATAAGGGCCGGTATCCCATGTTTCTTTAGAGTGACATGGCATCAATGGTGTAATGGGTTTTTAGGGTACAACCAGCTCAGTCGGTCTTGAGGGAATCCAAGGCTACGAGGAGTCTTACGGAGGTCTCTATAACTAACTTGCTAGTCCAAAGGAACGGAATGTCCAATGGAGAGCTTGTATGTCAATGAGAGTTGAGTGTGATCGATAAATCAACATGAAACGTGGGACTATACTCACGGAGTGGAGAATAGTGCCGATATATATATATTATGATATATAAAACCACCGGTTAGCAAATCAGTTTATAGTAAAATAACGACTTAGGTCAAGTCGTTTCTCAAGTAATTAACGCCTAACAGAAGGGCGTTTACATATGGTCCGTTTTGCAGAATTTTCAATAATTCAATAATTTATCTAAGACGCGCCTTTGGAAGGGGCGTTTCTTCAGAAGTTGACGACTACTGTAGCAGGCGTCTTTTTATTTACAATATTTTTCAGAACATATTTATTTTCAGAAATTATCAAAAACGCGCCCTTGGCAGGGGCGTTAATCATTAAATTCTTATTTTCACAGAATATATATTCCAGGATTTTAACAGATACGCGCCCTAGTAAGGGGCGTTTATTTTTAATTCACGCCCTGTGATGGGGCGTTACCACATGGAAAACGACTTAGTCTAGGTCGTGAATTCAAGAAATATCAGGAATTTACATGATCAGCAAGATTTACACGATAATCAAGGATAACAATCATATAGTCATGACAGGAAAAGTGGCAGGAATTCAGATGCAGTATATTAGATTTGATGTTTCATGTTTATTGACTTTTAACCGTTAACAATTATTGATTTGATTTCATGTAATTGCATGGATAATCAGTTCTTAAGATTTACATGAAATTAACGCCTGTGTACAGGGCGTCAAATATGAAATTGACGACCTGGGCAGGGTCGTGTCTTGTAAATTAGCGCCCTGGACAGGGGCGTCTCTTTCAAAATATTGCAGAAACATAATAAAACCATATTAAACCGTATGCATGTCATGTCAATACGTATATAAGTCTTGTCTTAATTTATTTGGGCTACAGTAACTTGAGAAAATCCTACCTTAAGAGTTGATTTGGAGATGACCGTGAGGGATTTGTAAGAATCAATGATGCTGCAGACGTTGGATGAATCCTACAGAGGATAGATTGAAGATATTAGTTTCCTTGAAATCCATGGACTGTAGGTAGAGGAAGGGGTACTTACACACGGATGAAGAACTCTTGTTCCTCAAACGCCCGAGCCTCTTAACCTGTTAATAAGAGAAGAAGAATAATCAATATTCTTCATGCGACTGTAAACAGAAGAAGAAAAAAAAATAGAAGAACATATGTTCTTCACGTACCTGCAGCAGTAGTTCGTCCAAATAGTTTTAGGGTTGGCCGAACGAGAGTTTTTATAGGATTTTGGGTGTCCTATTAGGGTTAGTGATTGTGTGGAAGCAATACTTCTATGATAGAGTCATTACCACGTTTGAACTCTTTCTAATGCTTATCACTTACCCTGGATAAGTTCTGGGTTCGAACGGTTCACGAACTGAATTAACGCCTTAGGTAAGGGCGTCGATTCTTTAATTAACGACCTAGTTCAGGTCGTTTCTTAAGAAACGTCTTGGATAAGGGCGTTCCTTGTTTTTGAAACACGCCCCATATATGGGCGTTTCTCTTACTTGCCTATTTGGTCGTGAGAGTTGACGACCGCACGTGTGGGCGTCCTTTCTTTAGTCACGCCTTTGATAGAGGCGTTTCTTTTTGAATTAACGTCCTAATAAGAGGCGTTATTTTAATTTTGTTTTACTTCATCTAATTAACCCTATTCTTATTATCTGTATTACTACTGTAATATATATATGTTTTAATTTATTTCAAATATTCATTTATCAGGGTTGCTACAATTAAGGGGGGTTAGTTCATATTGGACTTAAGGCCTTCATTATGGACCTTTACATCACATAAGGCCCAATTGGGCTTTCCCTCTCATGGGCTATTATGGGCGTCAAAATAAAAGAGAAGAAAAGGAACGTTCCTGCGGCACGGACGTCTCGACATCTCAAGAGCAAGTCGAAGATGGGAAGGCCGAATAAACTTCATACCTCCTCTAAGCAGGACGAATATATCCCCGATGCTCCGTCACCCAACAAAGAAGCCCCTCGGGCAAAATATACAGCTCCGGCTCCCCAGTCGGCGGTGCCGAAGGTCGAATCAAAAGAAACTCAGGAATTCAAGCACATGTTCGGCACGCGCCGGAGATCACTCAAAGTTCCAAATCGGGATGCAGAGGCCTTAAACTAAACACCCCGGAGGCGGTGCATTACAGCTAAAGCAACATAGGAGGGCAAGCATCTGTCTGAATCGCCACTAAGCTGGGAGGGAGCCCTTTGACGCTTAAACTGGCGTGGCATAGCCTTAAACCGGCGCGCCCCTCCAAGGGGCCTTAAACCGGCGCGCCCCACCCAAGGGGCCTTAATCTGGCGCGCCCCCTTGCTTATGCTTGATCCGGCGCGCCCCTTTACATGATGCTAGTCCGGCATGCCCCTTTATGTGTTGTTAATCCGGCGCGCACAACACCGCGCCGGTTTAACTCAAATGCCATCCCATCTGCCAGCCGATACCCTGTTTTCGCATCAGCCTGGTGCCTAGAGGGCATTCAAAGCTATGAAGCCCTGTCTCCATGGGCATTCAATGCTCTGGAGCCCTGTCTCCACCTCTATTCGACAACGCAGCTACATCGACGGTGAAGACAAGCATCGATGGGGGGAGTAGCAGCAGCAGATCTTCCGGCAAACCCGCAAACATCCCTTCCTCGGATAAATGCCAGCGTACTGCGCAAATCAACAGACGACACCATGGCATGTCAACTCAGGATGCCTCAACGAACGAGGAGGAAGATGGTGGGAGTTCCTTCCATCCGAGCGAAGAAAGGGCAGCCGGCTATATATACTCTGCATGTTCAACAGAGAGAAGAGGATGGGCTATTGAAAAGAGAAGAGAAAAGCTCTGGAACCCCCTGGCTGGCCATTGAAGAGAAGAAGAAAAAGAGAGAAGAGAAGCTCCATTCCTCAGCGCCCGTGAGGTGAAGAAGAAGAGAGTGAGAGTGAGATAAGAGAGGTGAGCACGGAGGGGGAGAGCTTGTGCTCTATTCCCCCTCCCCGTCCATGTATCTCTTTCTTTTTCCCCTCTGCAATGTATTTCTCTTCTTTTGAGATGAAAATCTCTTGGGTTTGAGCCGTTTCCCCCCTTCGGTGGATGAATAAACAGAAGGCCCTTTTTGGCAAACGCGATTCTTTGTCTAGCTTCTTCTTTCCCTATTTCACCCTATATTCATCCGGGGTCTTTGAAGCCTGCTTTCCGTGGCATGGCCTTCGAAGGAACCCACATGAGGGATGAACATTCATGGCCCTCTTGAGGAACACATTCGTCCCACTTTGAGGAATCACCACCTGTAAGCTGCTGGAACTCTTGAAGGCTTGTCCTCGAGTCTCCACGTGCACTTATGGGTTAATGGAGGCTTTACTCCGTGTTTTGAGGTTCACCCCGGAGCAATCCGTTTGGTGTTCCCCATTCTTCTCTGGCAAGCGTCAGTCCGGGGGAGGTGCTGCCCAATTTTTGCCAGGAATAAATGAACCAGCTGGACTCCTTCCTGCCAGGAACTGCCCAACTCTGAAGCTGCCTCTGAAGTAAACTGAACTGCCCTGCACAATGAACTCTTCTAATAAAACACTCGAATCTTCATGCTAATCCACCTTAATAAACAACTAAAACACTTAAACTTTCTCTCCACAAGCTTAATCCACCAATAAGATGAATAAATCAATCATCAAAGTAGCTCACGGGTGAAAGAAAGAAGAAACAGAGCACAAAAGAATGAAAGAAAATCTCATAGAACCTATCCCGGCGTGCTCCTAATCCGGCGGGGGCTAAACAGGCGCGCTACCCCCCTCCCCCCCCCCCCCCCCCCCGTGCCGGTTTAGCACCACACCCAAAACCACTCTCGAAATATTGGAATGAATAGTGCACCCCCATTCCTATTCGGAGCCCAAAATCGGCGCGCCTCCCTTCTTTGCCTTAATCGGAGCGCCCCCCCTCATTGACCCTATTCTGGCATGCCCCTCTCCCTCCTTGGCATCCCATTTAACCGGCGCGCCCTTCTTCCCCTTGGATCCCATAAACCGGCATGCCCCCTCTTTCACCTCTTATCCCGACGTGCCCCTTTGCTTCCTTAATCCGGCGTGCCTCCCATAAAAAGAAACCTAATTAATCAAACAAATAAAAGGAATAGGAAACCAATAATCAAAAGTTACCCATGCTTCAATTAAAATTTTGTTCCGGGGGCGCTGCCCCCTTGACCCCCACGACCTGACTACGCAGGTCGATCCACGTGCGAGGGCGCACGATGGCGAGTTCGGGCTCCACACCTAATGACTCACTTCCCCGGACTGTGCATGAAGAGAAAAGCAATGACGCCCCGTGGCATCAGACGTGGTCCTCGGAAACCTCGATATGGCCATAGTCCGCAACCACCTCGGGCCAATAGATCATCAGCTTGACTCACCTCTATCATAAGTATTGGTTGGAATATGGAGTTGGGGAGGAGAGCACCACGACTGCTTTTGAGTTTCGGAGAGGTTTGGGGCTATACTTTCAACTCCAATGTCTTATCCGCAACGCATCCTCTCTGGCGCAGTCCTATAAGGTCACTCTGGAGGTTGAGTCTTTTGAGTCTCGATTTAATGATGACGTACGGCAAGTCGATGCCGCCCTTCGGCAAGCATCTACCTCCCAGTCGAGTCCCGATCCGGTCGGACCCCCTCCTTCATCACCCATGAGAGTTCCAATGCCACCACCCTCTACTTCCGAACTTTATTCGGAACCATCTCATTTGGAGCCACCAAGGCCTGAGCCACCCGTGTTTCTAACGGGTACGCTATACATAGTCAAGTCGCTTCTTAGTTGGCTCAAGGATGGCTTGGTCCCACTTCCTTACCCATCCATGGACCCTACCCTACCACTAGTTCCCGTCAACTCCTTCCATACCACATTCTGGTCTAGTCACTATGTTGGCACTTTGGATGACTTTATTGTGGGATTAGACGCACAATGGAAGTTGACGCACTTATTGGCCCGAGGCTTCGACCAACCCACTAGTCTTAGCTTCACCCATCCGGCCTTAGGGTCCATTACCTCCGAGTGCACCATAGGTTGTGCCACCACGGAGATCCTCTTATTCCTTCCCTTGTCGGCCGAGCCCGACTTCATTCCCTTTTGCCCAAGGGAGGAATCCTATTTTCTACACATGTCCGTCGTCCCACCGATCACTATGTATGACGGTGATTATGAATTCTTAACTTGGGACCGAGTCATGGGGGAACCCACTTCATGGGGTCAAACCTTCTTCGACCCTTTTGACCCCTTCACTAGTGAACCTCCCGAGCTATCATATTCACTCCGCTTCTTCCAAGGAGTTCACTATCCCACCCCTACCCCTCAGTCTAGTTGGCAATCCGTACCTACGTCTAGGGGTAATGACGAGGGTAGTTTTGGATCTCCTAGCCTGTCCCCACCAATCTCCCATAGGTCACCAATGCATGAGTGGTACATCTTAGGGTATCTAGGAGTCCTCCATTCCGTCAACCATCTAGTACATCTAGTGTATGCATGGCACATATTCGGGTGTCCTGGTCCACCATCGCATATGCGTAGGTCGGACTAACATTAGGTGTGTCTAGGGTCTCGTATGTTTATACAGGTATGTGTCAAGTCAAGTCGGTCTTTGTATGCTCGCGTTGTTAGCCCTTTCAAGTTCGAGACTTGTTGGACTATTGGGATCAGTTCTACCTCATATCGGATCTAGTCACATACGGGACAAGCGGTGATTCCTAGTGAGTCTTCGAGCCGCCTTCCCTCATTTGAGAGTGACCCCACCCCGGAGTGACAACCTCTAGCCTCATTCCCATGACAGCGTGTGCATATCGAATCTATACGGAGTGAGCAGGTGTCGATTATTTGGAGTGGAGTGTACTCCGCGCTTCCAGGTACGATGACGGATCCGCCGGTGCTACTCGAGCAACCGCACCCCTTACTCGACGGGGTCGAGTTCTTCCCACCCGGGGAGAGTTGATGAAAATCGACGTCGAGTACTAACTTTTTATTTTGCATTTCAGTCTTTTTATTTACTTGTATATCCTTGGAAAAGTATATGTGCAATTGTAAGGCTTTGTAAGCCAATGTGTCCTTTCCTAGGATTGTGTGAGTTTCTATGTAATTTGCCAGTAGGTCCAGCAAGGGGGCCCCCAACCCTTTCCCATTGGTCCACCTAAGCTATGTGGGGCTGGTCAACCATCCTAGGTGGCCATCTAAAAGGTTTGAATGCTAATTGACCACATGGGAGACAAAGGGGTTAAAAATTCAAAGGTAGGTCACCTACCTTACCAACCCCCCCCCCCTTGGTCAAGGGGGCGCCCCCCATTAGATATAATTAGGATTTTCTTTATTTTGTTTGAAACATTTAATATTATCTAAATCCTAGGTCTGAGGGCAATTTCAGTCATTTGCCATTTCATATATATAGCTTGTATTTTATGTTTTAGTTAGATTAATGAAGGAAAAATTGGCATTTTGCCCCAAGAGAGCTCTTGGAGGGTGCGCCGCTCTCCCCCTATCTCCTTGTTGTTCTTCCCCTTCGACCAGAAATCTAGGGTAGGAGACCCTTTCTACCTCCCCCTCTCATCCTCTGAGTTCCCTTTCCGAAGCTGTCGCCGTCGCGCCGCCGCCACCGCCACCGGAGTTCTATCTCCATCAGGATAGAACCCCACCTCCATGGATCTATATTATTATGTTATTATCTGATCGAGCTGCAATTTCGAGAGCTTGTTCCTCTCTTTGTTAGCTTTCCATCCATATAACTTATGCCCCATTCTGATCCCGTTTGATATTTTTCCCGTAATTTCTATACCACCCCTGTCAATCTGTCATTCTGCAGATCTACAGTACAGAGTCGTCTTATAGTAATTTCTTCACCCACATAGAAAATTTTAGAAAATCCCAAATAATTAGCCAGTGTTCCTATCGTATACCCCCTTCCACCATAATTTTCTTTGAGTCAAAAAAAATCTTTTTCCCCTCTGTCAAAGGTGTGTTTCAGGCAGATTGCTTACTGCCCTGTGTGTCAGTCAGTCCGGGTCAGAATAAATACAGTCATACAGTCATTTTAATTTTCAATCCGTCAACTGGATGGATCTGCAAAAAATATATGTTATAGATCTCTGAGTCCTCTTTCCATCGGTACCAGCCACGCCTAGATCGTCCTCCGGATCTGAGCGCAAGCATTTTTACCGTAAAGGCCTGCAGATATGTCCTGTGTGCAGGTCCGAAATTACAGTCTGAAAAAAATTCAAGAACAATTGTCAAAGTCAAAATCAGGAGCCGCCCCTTTAGGGAGTCGATCAGGGACATCCCGCCATCGTCTCAGCCAAGCGGCGCCTCCAGAAGACGTCAGGAAGGCAGCGTTCCTTTGGAAGCCATTGCTTGCTGTCCACCGAGTTAGCTATTGAGTTGGGTCAGCACCGAGTTGGAATAGTGCCGAGTCGGACCAGCAGGCCGAGTTCGTGCCGAGTTTGCCTCCAGATTGCTGCCCGTCAACCCAGGGTCGGTCCTCCCGGGCCAACTTGTAGCCCTTTACCTTCCTGCGTGGAGTGGGCAATAAAATTTAACTGTTGTAATTAACTTTTACTACTGTTAACCGGGAGTTACCGTAACTGGCCGGGAACGTCTTCCCCACGCCCGGAGCGTGGAGGTACACTCGCTCCCCACTCGTTACCGCATTTGCTTATCTTGTATAGCTTTAAATGCCGCTGCGAGTGTAGGTTTCTAGCTTGTTATTCTATTATCACCGCTGCGAGAGAAAGAGATTGAGTGTACCGTCCCGTGACTCGATCCGAGTATACACGAAAAGGCCGATACCCGTGACTCACGGTCGGTTTCTTAACCGTGCCCGGTCCCACGTTTCCCTAGCTAAGGGACAATCGCGAGCTTGTCTAGAGTCCGAGGATCGCATTCCTAATTCGAGTCGAGTCCGTGGTCCCTCCCTCATCAGATGTACGGTCCATTACTGTCCGCACAACACAGGGCCTAACAATAATATAGAAATTCGCCCATGTGGGCTCCCGGGCTGCCATAGGCAGGGTGGAACTGAACCAGGGTCCAGCCCATTGTCTACTGGTCGGCCTAGGGTGTACTGGGCTGATCAAATCAGGATTTAGCCGAAGATGGATCAAGGATAATCGGCCAAACTAATTGTCATTAGCCAGGGGATGAACGGTCATCATAGGGCCGTTCAATGGGATATGCGGTCCACTAATGGCTGCTCAACTCTCTGTTAGTCCAATTCGGACTAACTCAAATCACAGCAGTTCGATTGAGTCCAAAAATCAATTCTAGGGGATAATAAAGGTTCAAGATTAACGGTTTAGGTCTAAGGTTAAAAATAAGTATAAACCAAATAGCCATTTCAATTATTAATGATTCACAATTTAGATTGACATTCATTGAAAAGATGAATCAAGATCAAGCTCTAATTAAATAAATCGGCAAGAATTATTTACTGTCATGAATTACAGTTTATTAGGTGTGTTGCTAACATGCCATTAACACTAATCTACTAACATAACATGCTGTAATGATAATGTAATCTGTTCTATTACAGATGTGCGGTCGGTTCTGGACCTTACATCTCCTTATACGGTCACAGACAGGCCGCACATGCCCCTTCAGGTCCGAAGGCCTGCTGGAGATGGACGGTCGGTCGTGTGCCGCTGGAAGGGATGTGCGGTCTAGATCTAGCCGCATGATAGACATGCGGTTGGTATTCGGCCACACGTTCCAGGTAAACGATCAGAGATAGAAACATTTATACGGTCCACAACAGGCCGCCTGTCATGGATGTGCGGTCTATCGTGTGGCCGCACAAGTCCAGACAGGTCGCTGGCCCTTTCATCTTGCCCGATCCCGGCGAGGTTTCTAGGGTTAGACTAAAACATGAAATTTGCACGATATAAAACATGAAATTTGGGGCTTTTACTACCAAAAGAAAGAGCACAAAAAACTCTACAAGATGCATGAATCAATTTTATGTTCACAGCCTGAAATTACTACTTAATCGAAAGGGCACAATTATAACCCTAGTTCTGACATGCTTCTACTAAAACCAAAAATTCGCGTAGCACACTTGATAAAATTTAGGGCTTTATATATCAATGGAAAGCTGACACGATGATGCTTCCAACCATATATTAGTTGTAGGGTTTGGCTTGTTATCACCTACCTGAATCGGATGAAGAAGGAAGGAGAAATAAAACCCAAGACACCGGTAGATGCAGTCACTAATCGCTGGAGATCTCCCTCGATCCAGCTCCTCTGTAGCCGCCACTGGTTCTAAACGATTCTAGGGTTAGAGAGCTTCATTTTAATAGGTCACACACTTTCTGGAGGGTTCTATGCGCGGAGTATTCGTCCACGCAGGTCGGGTTGATGTGAACGTCGTCGCAAAAGTTGACTCGATCCAAACTCCGCCGAATGCATCTCCTAGGGTTAGGGTTTCGGGAGATTAAGAGAGGGGAAATGATCCTCTAATCCTGGCCTTTCATTTGCCACCGGTTTGGGCTCAATTGATGGAGTATTGGGCTCGAATTTGGCGTTTCAAGGTAAGGTTAACTAAGTATTTAATTTGGGCTTAATCCACTATTTCGACCTACTTACAAATTTTATTTGGGTTGGTCATAGAAGGCAAGTTTGTTAATCATGTTATCCTCTACAAGAATATATTTTTTATGAATTTTTATAAAACGGTCGAAATCTAGCTTATTCTATTTATTAAGGAATTTCGAATTAAGAAATTTCTAATTAATTTCTTGAAAAATCGGGATATTACAAACCACGTCTCGCAGACGGAAAACGAAGCCCGAAAATAGGAGTCACGTCTCACGTGACAGGGGTACCTGCCCACTAGAAGCAAGGCCGGATGCATCCACTGATGACTTAGTCTACAGCCTCAGGTGTCTCTCTGCGACGCCCCAGGTGGAGACAGAGACACCGCACAGTAACCACAAAATAAGGACTGGTCGGGGTCGCGCTCGTCAACGCAGGTCCGCTGCCCCCAACCACGTGTGCACACACAGACCGTACGTCCTAGGTTAGGCCCTCTGACTGGTTTTCCCTCAGCCGGACTCTGGCGTCAAATGTGGGGCCCTACCGTAACCAGTCTAAAAATCGTCTCTCGGGATAGCCTCGCCACCACTCCCTGGTGGGACCACACACGTGTCGGAAGGCTACGACTAGTGGGGAGTTACTAATGTGACCACTCTCCAAGGAGAAACTAAGAGAAACACGCACGCACCCTGCGCAAAAGTCTAGAAGAACCAAGTGGCGTCGAGACACTGGACTCTGGACAGTCCTCTAGACTCACTAAATCCAACGGTCCTTGAGTCACGAGACTCGGGGTCATGACCTTCGTACGCAATGGCACAATGCCGTTAATCTACCTAATCCCTAGGTCTAAAATCACGGTAGCACGAATACTGATGTAGCTCACTAGCCGCCAAGACCTTCCCCTCAAAAAGGAACTCAAGAGACCTCCAGCCGCAAGCTGGGTGACGAGACTCACAGTCCAAGGCCACACACATGGCCCATAGGGAAAGCACAGAAGCATGATTCCTAAGGTAGCTCACAAGCTGCCACGTCAATTCCCCATCCCAGAGAAAAGTGGGAAACCTCCAGCCCCAGGCTGGATGACTGGACTCACAGTTCAAGGCCTTACACATGGCCCACTCAGAAACCGCTTTCCGGAAGAACTCACATAGTGCGGGGAAGCCCCAACCGCACTCAAGCCGATACACGGCGACTCGATCTAGCGAGAACATGGAAACCCGAAACACATGGGGTTACCCATATCCCCAAACCCATGGGGTCGCTAATCGAGGTAACTGGGCATCTCCGAACACCCAAAAACACGATCACGGAACTAACAGAGTGTCCGGGACACTCACAAGATCGAAGGTCGACCACTGGGTCACAACCAGGTCGATCGGAGGCCGACACAATGCAAAACGGACACTGCGAACATGAAGAATGATAGGATCGGTGCGATGGATTCAGAGGGGGGGTGAAGGAATTCCACCCTTAAAAACTTTTCGCTCAATAAAAAATCTAGAACACTAACAAGGCAAGATAGACAAACTGAATATCTAATCAAATTCTCTTTTGAACCAAAGAACAAATATGTATCGCGCGCCTAAACAATCAACTAGCGGAAGCAGAAGAAAGTAATCAACCCACTGCACAGATAGAAACAAGAATGCTCAAGGCAACCTGTGAAGGAGGTAGAAGACAAGGAGCAAACGCACAAGCCCAACCACACTGCACAGAAGATTTTTTAGGTGGTTCGGTCACCAAGACCTATGTCCACCCCTCACTCCAAACCGGAGTGAGGCTTCCACTAGCTAACGCTAGAACCGCAGACTCAGTCTGCAACAGGTGCTGCCTAACAGCTTGACCAGGGGAACAACCTCCCCTCTTCCTCCAAACCGGAGGGAACCACTAGTGACACCCAGTCACTAGCAAACCAGAGACCGAAGTCTCTCTTCCTCAAGACCAGGAGGGAACACCTGGACTTGCAACCTACAAGACCAGAACCGGAGACGAATCTCCCTTCCTCCAAACCGGAGGGGAACCCACAAGTGACACCCAGCCACTTGCAAACCAGAGGTCACGGACCTCTCTTCCTCAACACCAGAGGGACCCCGATCTCAAACCAGAGAATCGGAAAACATAGTGACCAAATGAAAAGGGAAAATAAGAAATGAAAAATACACAGCGATCAGAAAGCTGTAAAGAATAATAACATAGATGTTGCTCCCATGGAGCTGACTGGCCTGGATTTGATCCACGGTCCAGTAGACAGATCTTCAATAGAGTCTTCTTTCTTCTTCTCCACGAACTCTCTCTCTTTCTCTTTTTCTTCTTCTGCTTTCACACTCTGCCTCTCTGCCCCTCCTCTCTTTTCTTCTCACTCTGTTCTCTCTTTTCTTCTTCTGCTGGATCTCTTTCTTCTTCTTCTCTCTGCCTCTCTACTGCTCTCACCTTCTTCTATCTCAGTCTCGATCAGTCTTCTTCTGATGGAGGAAGCTCCATATTTATACCAGCAGCAGCTAGGGCGTGTGCAGGGCTTGTGCCCTCTTTGTCCTCGGATCACGTGCCAGGTGCCAAACTCGGATCACGTGCCCATACATCTTTCTTCTCGAAGGATATACCTATCATACTGTCATAAGAGAATATATTAGAGAGATGTACAGACTTGCTGGGTAACTCAAGACCGCCGTGTACAGTCTTAGTATGAAAGATGCATATGCAATAGAATGTATAGACTTAGAGATAAAGAGTGTACAGACTTTGTCTTGAAGGAGATGCACATATGCACTGAAGTGTGTACAGTCTTCACTGAAGGATGTTCAGACTTTAAGTGCTGAAGTGTGTACAGACTCTGCTGAAGAACGTTCAGACTTTAAGTGCTGAAGTGTGTATAGACTCTGCTGAATGACATTTAGACTTTAAGTGCTGAAGTGTGTACAGACTCTGTTTGTTCGTGCATGCTACAATGTGTAGACTTAGTGTTTGTGCATAAGACAATGTATAGACTTATGAACTGATGCAGACACAGGCTGTACAAGCTTGATCGATGCATAAACAAGCGGCGATGTATTGACATGCCAGCAATGAATGTATGGACTTAGAATGCATGAGACAGCAATGTATAGACTTGCACGAGCAGGCGACAATGTGTTGACTTGATGCACGAATTGTGCACATGAACACGGATGTATAGACTTTAGTGAATGCATTCTATGCAAACACTGTACAGACTTTGAGAAGCAATGCAGGCTGTACAGACTTGACGAGCATGAAGTAAAAGAGTTGCAACGATGTACAGACTTCACCTAAGCAAGGGCTGTACAGACATTGGAATAATGATGTACAGTGCACGCGATGTACAGACTTGCTTTGCGAACACAGGCTGTACATTCTTGAGAAATGATACATGAACAGTGCGGCGATGTATAGACTTGGATAGGTGAGACGCTGAATGAGACGGTCGGATGTATAGACTTTAGTGCTAGGTAAACGCTGTACAGAAGGAAAGACGATGCAAGAGACGATGCAATGTATAGACTTGGTCTTATAATGCATAGACTTGGAAGACGATGCATGAGACGATGCAATGTATAGACTTGGTCTTACAATGCATAGACTTGGAAGACGATGCATGAGACGAATGACGATGTACAGACTTTACTTCGTGCATACTATAGGGCAATGTATAGACTTGTCGGATGCAAGGACTTTGTGTGCATGCAAACAGTGAATGTAGGTAAAGATGGGAATGTATGGACTTTGCGTGGATGACCAGAGAGTGTATAGACTTAACCTGAGCATGCAACAGTGTATATACTTGCCAGACGCATGGACCAAGTCTGTATGGACTTGCCACCAATGTACAGACTTTAAACGTGAGTGATGCAGCGATGTATAGACTTTGCATATGCTCTAAAGACGCTGAGTGAGACTTGAAATGCAAGGAGACGATGTGTAGGCTTGCCCAATGTATAGACTTGCGAGTGTGTGAGCATGCAACAGCCATTGATGAATGTACAGACTTTGCCAATGTACAGACTTGACAGTAGCATGAGACGTGAAATGCATTGGCTTTGGCTGAATAGACTTGATGCCCAAATGTAATGTATGGACTTAAAGTTGATGCACAAACACAACTGCAAGGAATGTATAGACTTTGTGCAATGTGCAGACTTTGCATGCATGTGAATGTATAGACTTTGCAGACTTGCTAGCATGCGGATGTATAGACTTTTTGCAATGTGCAGACTTCGCATGCATGTGAATGTATAGACTTTGTAGACTTGCTAGCATGCGGATGTATAGACTTTGTGTTTGTAGTGTGCATGCTATGAGCAATGTATAGACTTGATGAAGGATCGCACAACCAAGGATGTGTAGACTATGCAGCGATGTGCAGACTATGCAGCAACGAATGTGCAGACTTTGTGCAGTCTACAGGCAATGTGCATACTCTATTTTGCAAGCAAAATAGTGCATGGCTGTATAGGCTTGAATGCATGGACTTGTACGTGCTGACTCTGTTACATGAATGCATCGACCAGATGTCAGACAGATATAATGGATAGTCATTCACAAGCACACATTCACAAATACATGAACACATATGAATGCACTTAAATGAATCAACAAGGTCTTTCATGCACACATGCATATGGTGACTTATAGTGTTTGCTATCATCAAAACCACAGGGGCACACGAAAGAATCGCCTAGCGGTCCTCTCTGGACCGCTAGGGAGCCTAGCGGTCTTCACCAGGACCGCAAGGCATGACCTGGCGGTCTATCGTGAGACCGCAAGGAACCCAAAACACTAAAACCCCAAGCAGTCACCACAGGACTGCCTAGAACGGTGGCAGTCGTCCCCCTGACCGCTTGGCGTAGCCTAGCGGTCAGTCGCGATACCGCTACCTCACCGACCTCGAACAACCAAAACACGGCCAAACGGTCACCCCCTGGACCTCAAAGCGGAACCTAGCGGTCTTCACCAAGACTGCATGGGAACCCTGGCGGTCCATCACGAGATCGCAAGGCACAAACCGACATAAGGGTCCCCCTAGCGGTCTCTACATGAGCGCTAGCACCCTAGCGGTCACTGGAACGACCGCTAGGTCGGCCCGAGCCCGAAAATGGCGAAAACAGCGGGAAAACCCATTCCACATCCTGTTCACACCCATGTGAAGGGGAAAACAAGGGAAAACTAGTCCCTAACCTCTCTAGCACCGAGAGGACCCTTTTAAACCCCAAAAATGCGATCGAAACTCTAGATCGGGCTCACACCCCACAAACATAGATTTTCCCCAAAACGCCCTAATAAACTCGCTCGGCTCACCACAGCCTACAAAACTCGCAGGAAATGAAGTACACGAGCTGAGTGTCCATCTCCCTACCTCCACCAAAGATTCGACGCGCCGTGGATGCCGATCCATGAAGAAAACATCGTGAAACCCTCGCCGGGGCATGAACTCGGGGCCGAGCTTCCACGCGCCTCCGTCCCCCGATCCTCGACCCATCCTCCCCGTCCTCCCCACCCGCGTCGCCCCGCTGCGCCCCCGCCCCGCTCCGTCGGCCGCCGGAGAAGAGAGGGTGAGAAGGGAGAGCGTGAGAGAAGAGAGAGGGAGAGAGTGAGAAATGAGAGGGGAGAGAAAAAGAGGTTAATATATATAGAAAACCCAAAAATTCTGGAAATTCAAAAAAATATGAAAAATTACCTCCTCGATCCTCGGGAGGAGCACAAAGCGTCGGTACTATCTCGGAGTCGGAGAACGCCACGGTTCTCCCTGCACAGAGTTCCGAAGGCACATCAGGAAAAAACACGTGTAAAGTATAAAATACACTCCGAGACCCACGAAAATGATCCAAAAAAATCTGGGGCATTACATTCTTGACTCCCGTTGATCCCCTCAAACTTCTCCCACTCCACGAGGCGTGGGGAACTTGAGTTTCTGGTGATATGAGGAGGGGACGCCGTGGAGGGTGCCGAGGATTCCTCGCCCTATGATGGCGTTGTAGCCGGTCATCGCACGGACGACCGTGAAGTTTGCCAAGAATGTTACATCCTTTAGCGTTGTCCCAAACATGATCAGTAGTAAAATGCGTCCTTCCAGACGGACTGTCGTACCCAAGAACCCATACAACGGTGTGTGCAACGGCCGGATTTGGGACAAGTCCACACCCATGAGCACAAGACAGTCGTACGAAATAACGTCAGGACCACTTCCATTATCAACCAAAATGCGGCGTACTGTACATTGATTGATGGTGGCTGAGACCACCAATGCATCGGAATGGGGGTGGTTACACCGTTCAAAATGTCATCGGAGAAGACGATAGGGTCTTTTAGGTGTTCTCGGGTTGCAGCCTCCTGTTGGGCGTTGTTGCCTCGCTCCATGGTGTTGATGGCCGATGGGTACCGTCGTCGCCTGCTCGCTTTGTCTCCACCCACGGTCGGCCCTCTAGAGATCATCATGCTCTCCTTCCTGTTGGGTCGGTTGTCGAGGGGCGGAGGGGTCTGTTGTCGCTTCTCCACAGCCTTGGCGATGAACTTGTTAAGGAGCCCTCGGCGGACGAGGTCCTCGATTGCGTCCTTCAAGTTGATACATTCGGCCGTATCGTGGCCATGGTCTCGATGGAAGCGGCAATACTTCTTCTTGCTCCTCGCACCTGGATCCGACTTCATCCTAGGAGGCCATTTAAGGAATGGCTCCTCACAGAATTTCATCAAGATTTGGTCGGGAGATGCCGTTAGGGCCGTGTATGGTGCGGACACCCGAACGAGAGAGTAGCACGAACCGGCGGGCCGACGGTACCATACGCAGAGCACCAATCGGACTACATCGGCTTCCCTTTGAAATGGAGATAGTTTGGCTTGAGTTTAGGTACTTTTAGCCTTTGTTTGCATTGAATTTGGGCTTGTAATGTGTATTTCTACTTGGGTTTTCATTTTGGGCTGATTATAAGGCTCTTAATAAGCCATTTGGTTTAAAGCCCTTTAGAGTCCATTAAGGGGGAGTGGCCATTAGGCTTCATGATGGATCCATAAGCCACTTAAGGCCCAATTGGGCTTCCTTCTTTCATGGGCCACCTAGGTTGGAAGGGCCATAAGCCATGCATGGGTGAATGGGCTTAAGGGTGACCTTGGACCAAACTTGGCCCAAGCATGGCCCATGAAGGGGGCGCCCCCTTCTTTGGATGTATTAGGCTTGTTTTTTTTTGTTTTCTTTTCTTCCCTCCCTCATTTACCACAAGGGAATATGGAGAAGGCTGCTGGTCCAAAAGAATGGCTGCCACCTACCCCCCCCCCTCCCCTTTGAATTTCAAAGGTAGGTGAAAGTTGGTGAGTCTATGTCTCCTTGTCCCCCCTCTCTCCCTCTCATTCTCAAAGGGGCGCACCCCTCTCCCTCCCCCCCTTGTTCCATCGAAACTCCCAGCCCCCTCCCCTTGCCAAACCCCTATTTAAACACTTGTATAATGTTAGTTCAAAGGTTAATGAAGTTTTTGTGAAAGGATTTTGAGTTAAGAGAGTGATTCTCTCCCCCCCCCATGGGTGTGATGCCCTGCCCAATCCTGTGACGGGATTGATCTTGGGCGTGTGACTCGCCCCGCTATCCTCCCTATCCTCTTATTATCTGGTTCCACAAAAATTACCAGTGATACTTCATCAAGTCAGAAAAAATTTAGAGGTGGTCTCGCATCGATCGGAGTTTTGGATCGCCGACAGCAATTCATTTTGTGACGGCACGCAGATCTGCCTCATCCTGCTGTCCTGATCTGGAGTTTACTGATTCTGAATTTCCCCAGATCTCCTCTCAAGCCACCAGGAGCTGCCTTTCAGAGTGATTGAAAGATTTTGATTCCTCTTCGCGTTGCCACCAATCTCGTCTCGATCCGAGATCTGTGCTGATCGTGGCGACGATTCTCGTGGGATCACGCGAGCTGATCTGTGTAGACCCAACTCAGCACCAGATCCAACTTCCTGAGTCTGCCCCGCCACATCCCGTCTAGATCTGTGCGAGCTCTTTGGACTACGTCTTCCTCTTGACGTCACCGATGAGCTCCCATAAATGGCGCCTCGATCTGACATCGGCAACCAATTTTCTTATAATTAATTATCTTCCTGTGCAGTTCTGGGTGCACAAAACCAGAAGCCAAGTTCAATCGCTGTTGCACCCAGATCTGAAAAGATCTGATCGTGCCCTTCGGAGTAGACAAACTACGTCCGATCGCCGACGTTCTCCAACAAATGGCACTCCGATCCGCCATCGGATCTTGGCGCACTGGCCTTCGTAAGTTCACTGCATAGGGTGAGCAGCGCGGGCAGAACTGAGTCGGCTTCCATTCGACCCACCCGATCGGCTCCGGCTCGCTTCCCTCGCCTCCTGCGAGTGTGGCCCGTCAACCCGGGTTCTTGCAACCCCAAAATTAGTGTTTTTAGCCCTTTACCTCCCTGCGTGGAGTGGGCATCAGGTTCTGAAATTGTAAATTTAACAATTGTGTGTATTGGGGTTGTTTGGATTCGGCCGGGAATTCTTCCCCACGCCTAGTCATGGAAGTATGCGCTCGTTCCTCTCTCACATTGCTGATTTAGTATATGTTCTTTCATGCTACGTTCGTGAGATTAGGGCCGTTAGCTAGCTACAAATCACCGTGAATGTGAGTTGAGAGTGCCCGTTTCTTAGCTCTAGTCGAGCACCGAGCTCGGACTACACCACCCTAGGCGACAGTGGTTCCTTAACCGCTGTAATTCCCACGTTTCCCTCGCAAGGGATGATCGTCGGGCTACCTAGTGTTGCTGTTGAGAGACGTCTCCACTCGGAGAATGCCACGGTGGTCAGCCGCCCGGCTTGCCTTTAGCGTGCTAGTGCTGGCCGCACATCGAGTCTGTCGTACGTCTTAGCCCGGTCGTCATCCGTCCCGCATCAAATTGGTATCAGAGCGAGTTTAAGTCTGGGGTCGTCTAAGTCTAAGGTTGTATTTGCATTCCTCTACTCGGTATATCAAAAGGTGTTGTCTAAACGTTAGACTACGCCTATCGGGAAGGCTGCACACTTGCGCGAGTGATCTTTGGATCGATTAGCTCCGCCGCATACCGAGTCTTGGTTTAAGTCTAGGTTCCTAGATAGTGCATTCCAACCTTCGTGTCTTTGCATGCCCACCCAGTGTGATACCCAATACCATAGCCCCACATCTATGGCTAACCCACAGGATGCCCCCCCGGGAGACTTCCACTCCTTACATGAGGCAATGATGGCCATTATGGCTCGATTGGACCAATCCGAGGCTACCTTTCGGAATTTCTCCGATAATATGGATGGTCGCCTTAGGGCCATGGAGGGACGCATGGAGACCTCCGACAGGTCTGTCCAAGATCTAGTTGGACGGTTAGATAGAATGTCACACGGGGACCCCCCGGGAGCGGCTCAAGGCCCACCCGCACCTCCTCCCGCGGTGGCCCAAGGCCAACCCGCTCCCATGGCCAAATTCCAGGCCGCTCCCGCCGCCCAAAACCAGCCCCCACCCGCTCCTCAAAATGCCAGGCAACAGGCCATCGAACCACAACATCGTGACCTTGGTCTAGAAGACTATGGGTCTGATAATGCGTATGGGGGGAATGGCCGACGCCGTCATGGCTTTCATCAACCAAGAGATGTGGAGGACGATAGAGTCCTTAGGACCGTGCGAGCAAACCCTCCCACTTTCAACGGGTCTTTGGACCCAAAGGTCTATCTCAATTGGGAGGCCGACATGGATCGGTACTTCGAGTGGTTCGAAATGACGGACCTCCGGAGAGTCTGGTTTGCAAAAATGAAGTTGTTAGGACAAGCGCAAACTTATTGGTGCAATGTGGAGAGCTTGTTCTATCGGCGTCGAGAGCCCCCGGTTGAGTCTTGGGATGAAATGAAGGATAGGCTTAGAACTAAGTATCTTCCCACCTCGTACCGTCAACGGCTCATTGATTGATGGCAGAACCTCACCCAAGATGATAGGTCTGTGTCCGAGTACATCGCAGAGTTTGATGAATATTTTTTGTGATGTGACATCTTGGAAGAGAGCACAATGCCTATTTCTCGCTTCTGCCATGGTCTGCGGCCCCGCTATCAGTACGAACTCTTTCGTCGCAATGTGACCACCCTGGAGGCCGCCTATCAAGTTGCTCTCGAATTAGAGCAGTTTGAGTCGGATTTTGCTCCTGTCCAGCGACTGGGAACCATCCCCCAGCGTGGGTCCAACTCTCGGACCACACCTAGTTCCTATAGCTGATTTCTGGTGGTTCGTCCTTCGGAACCCCCTCGCCAGGACCCCTTTGCTCTCAGGCCTCGGCCTCTCCCTCCAAGGGACCCTCTCCCTCGCCCACAGGCACCAACCCCCAATACACACACCCAGTAGTCCACATTGCCTACCCGACCTCAGCTCCCATCACCCCCGGCCTGACGAGAAGACAAGGAAAGGGACCGATGACCGGTGGAGCAACTTCTAGCATAGGGCCACGTGACCAGTGCTATAGGTGTGGTGGAATTGGCCACTTTACGGCCAAGTGTCCCACTCGGGAATCATTGGCTATTTCAAACACTCCAGTTCGTGACTCCACACCGGAGCTAGGGGAGGTCATCTATGAGGCAGACCCTGAACTCGAGAAGGAGTATTTTGATGCACTTTTAGAAGAGCATGATGCCGACCCGGGTACCCAGGACAATGTGAACTTGGGTGGGATCCCCCCGAACCTCTGAACCCCCATTTAGAAGTCAGAAGGTTCATGTTAGGTGTCTAAGAGTTCCCCAACTTTGGGTTATATTGTTTGTTTGGTGTCTAGGTCTGTCTAAAGTCATGTGTGTGTTTGTTTGTTTCTACAGTTTGTTTTCTTTCATGCATATGGTTTGTATTAAGTCGTGTCTCAATAAAAGGCTAGCCATGCACGTATAAGGAGTTAGCTGATGCATGCTACATGCCCGTGAGTTCAAAAGGGAGAGTACGTCATGATCAGGGTCATACCTGAACGGTTTCCTCTTGGGGCCGTAAAGTAACTCTAGGTCCACGATACCCGCCCTTCCGGGTCAAGAAACAAGTGAGTTCGAATGCGTACGTTATTAAACTACCATGCGACTATGGTGTCAGTTCGACATTCAATGTTTCTGATCTGGTAGCATTTCGGAACCCGGGGTGATCCCTAGTGAGTTTCGAGCTTTCTCATCCTGTTGTGAGTGACACACAACCCAAGATTCCACCTCTTCTAGCCCCAACGCACGCATATAGATTGTATACTGGATGAGCAGGTGATCACCACCAGGAACGGAGCCTTCCAACACTTCATAGTGCGTTGGCGAGGATGACCCTCGATGAACAATGCCTTGATCACATGCGGAGAGCTCAAGCCTCGGGACCCTTACTCGACAGGTTCGAGTTCCTCCCACCCGGGGAGAATTGGTGCGGACACCCGAACGAGCGAGTAGCACGAACCGGCGAGCCGACGGTACCATATGTGGAGCACCAATCGGACTACATCGGCTTCCCTTTGAAATGGAGATAGTTTGGCTTGAGTTTGGATACTTTTAGCCTTTGTTTGCATTGAATTTGGGCTTGTAATGTGTATTTCTACTTGGGTTTTCATTTTGGGCTGATTGTAAGGCTCTTAATAAGCCATTTGGTTTAAAGCCCTTTAGAGTCCATTAAGGGGGAGTGGCCATTAGGCTTCATGATGGATCCATAAGTCACTTAAGGCCCAATTGGGCTTCCTTCTTTCATGGGCCACCTAGGTTGGAAGGGCCATAAGCCATGCATGGGTGAATGGGCTTAAGGGTGACCTTGGACCAAACTTGGCCCAAGCATGGCCCATGAAGGGGGCGCCCCCTTCTTTGGATGTATTAGGCTAGTTTTTTTTTATTTTGTTTTCTTCCCTCCCTCATTTACCACAAGGGAATATGGAGAAGGCTGCTGGTCCAAAAGAATGGTTGCCACCTACCCCCTCTCCCCTTTGAATTTCAAAGGTAGGTGAAAGTAGGTGAGTCTATGTCTCCTTGTCCCCCCCTCTCTCCCTCTCATTGTCAAAGGGGCGCACCCCTCTCCCTCCCCCCCTTGTTCCATCGAAACTCCCAGCCCCCTCCCCTTGCCAAACCCCTATTTAAACACTTGTATAATGTTAGTGCAAAGGTTAATGAAGTTTTTGTGAAAGGATTTTGAGTTAAGAGAGTGATTCTCTCCCCCCCCCCCATGCGTGTGATGCCCTGCCCAATCCTGTGACGGGATTGATCTTGGGCGTGTGGCTCACCCCTCTATCCTCCCCATCCTCTTATCATCTGGTTCCACGAAAATTACCAGTGATACTTTATCAAGTCAGGAAGATTTCAGAGGTTGTTTCACGACGATCGGAGTTCTTGATCGCCTCGATCGGAGCCCTGGATCGCCGACAGTAATTCTTTTTGTGACGGCACGCAAATCTACCTCAGCCTGATGTCCAGATCTGGAGTTTACTGATTCTGAATTTCCCTAGATCTCCTCTCAAGCCATCAGGAGCTGCCTTTCGAAGTGATTGAATGATTTTGAGTCATCTTCGTGTTGCCGCCAATCTCGTCTAGATTCGAGATCTGTGTTGATCGTGGCGATGATTCTCGTGGGATCACGCGAGCTGATCTATGCATACCCAACTCAGCACCAGATCCGACTTCCTGAGTCTGCCCCGCCTCATCCCGTCCAGATCTGTGCGAGCAATTTGGACTACGTCTTCCTCTTCACGTCGCCGACGAGCTCCCATAAACGGCGCCTCGATCCGACATCGGCAACCAATTTTCCTATAATTAATTGTCTTCCTGTGCAGTTCTGGGTGCATAAAACCAGAAGCCAAGTTCAATCACTACTGTGCCCAGATCTGAAAAGATCTGATCACTCCCTTCGGAGTAGACAAACTACGTCCTATCGCCGACGTTCTCCAACAAACGGCACTCCGATCCGCCATCGGATCTTGGCGCACCGACCTTCGCAGGTTCGCTGCGTAGGGTGAGCAGCGCGGGCAGAACCGAGTCGACTTCCATTCGACCCACCCGATCGGCTCCGGCTCGCTTCCCTCACCTCCTGCGAGTGTGGCCCGTCAACCCGGGTTCTATCAACCCCAAAATTGGTGTTTGTAGCCCTTTACCTCCCTGCGTGGAGTGGGCATCAGGTTCTGAAATTGTAAATTTAACAATTGTGTGTATTGGGGTTGTTTGGATTCGGTCGGGAATTCTTCCCCACGCCTAGTCGTGGAGGTATGCGCTCGTTCCTCTCTCACATTGCTGATTTAGTATATGTTCTTTCATGCTGCGTCCGTGAGATTAGGGCCGTTAGCTAGCTACAAATCACCGCGAATGTGAGTTGAGAGTGCCCGTTCCTTAGCTCCAGTCGAGCACCGAGCTCGGACTACACCACCCTAGACGACAGTGGTTCCTTAACCGTTGCGATCCCCACGTTTCCCTCGCAAGGGATGATCGTCGGGCTACCTAGTGTTGCTGTTGAGAGATGTCTCCACCCAGAGAACGCCACGGTGGTCAGTCGCCCGGCTTGCCTTTAGCGTGCTAGTGCTGGCCGCACATCGAGTCTGTCGTACGTCTTAGCCCGGTCGTCATCCGTCCCGCATCAAATTGGTATCAGAGCGAGTTTAAGTCTAGGGTCGTCTAAGTCTAAGGTTGTATTTGCATTCCTCTACTCGGTATATCAAAAGTTGTTGTCTGAACGTTAGGCTACGCCTATCGGGAAGCCTACACACTTGCGCGAGTGATCTTCGGATCGATTAGCTCCGCCACATACCGAGTCTTGGTTTAAGTCTAGGTTCCTAGTTAGTGCATTTCAACCTTCGTGTCTTTGCATGCCCACCGAGCGTGATACCCAATACCATCGCCCTACATCTATGGCTAACCCACAGGATGCCCCCCCGGGAGACTTCCACTCCTTACATGAGGCAATGATGGCCATTATGGCTCGATTGGACCAATCTGAGGCTACCTTTCAGAATTTCTTCGATAATATGGATAGTCGCCTTAGGGCCATGGAGGGACGCATGGAGACCTCCGACAGGTCTGTCCAAGATCTAGTTGGACGGTTAGATAGAATGTCACACGGGGACCCCCCGGGAGCGGCTCAAGGCCCACCCGCACCTCCTCCCGCGGTGGCCCAAGGCCAACCCGCTCCCATGGCCCAAGTCCAGGCTGCTCCCGCGGCCCAAAACCAGCCCCCACCCACTCCTCAAAATGCCCGGCAACAGGCCATCGAACCACAACATCGTGACCTTGGTCTAGAAGACCATGGGTCCGATAATGCGTATGGGGGGAATGGCCGACGCCATCATGGCTTGCATCAACCATGAGATAAGGAGGACGATAGAGTCCTTAGGACCGTGCGAGCAGACCCTCCCACTTTCAACGGGTCTTTGGACCCAAAGGTCTATCTCAATTGGGAGGCCGACATGCATCGGTACTTCGAGTGGTTCGAAATGACGGACCTCCGGAGAGTCAGGTTTGTAAAAATGAAGTTGTTAGGACAAGCGCAAACTTATTGGCGCAATGTGGAGAGCTTGCTCTATCAGCGTCGAGAGCCCCCGGTTGAGTCTTGGGATGAAATGAAGGATAGGCTTAGAACTAAGTATCTTCCCACCTCGTACCGTCAACGGCTCATTGATCGATGGCAGAACCTCACCCAAGGTGATAGGTCTGTGTCCGAGTACATCGCAGAGTTTGATGAATATTTTTTACGATGTGACATCTCAGAAGAGAGCATGATGCCTGTTTCTCGCTTCTGTCGTGGTCTACGGCCCCACTATCAGTACGAACTCTTTCATCGCAATGTGACCACCCTGGAGGCCGCCTATCATGTTGCTCTCGAATTAGAGCAGTTTGAGTCGGATTTTGCTCCTGTCCAGCGACCGGGAACCATCCCTCAGTGTGGGTCCGACTCTCGGACCACACCTAGTTCCTATAGCCGATTTCTGGTGGTTCGTCCTCTGGAACCCCCTCGCCAGGACCCCTTTGCTCTCAGGCCTTGGCCTCTCCCTCCAAGGGACCCTCTCCCTCGCTCACAGGCACCAAACCCCAATACACACACCCAGTAGTCCACATTTCCTACCCGACCTCAGCTCCCATCACCCCCGGCCCGACGAGAAGACAAGGGAAAGGGACCGATGACCGGTGGAGCAACTTCTAGCACAGGGCCACGTGACCAGTGCTATAGGTGTGGTTGAATTGGCCACTTTACGGGTAATTGTCCCACTCGGGAATCATTGGCTATTTCGGACACTCCAGTCCGCGACTCCACACCGGAGCTAGTGGAGGTCATCTATGAGGCAGACCCCAATCTCGAGAAGGAGTATTTTGATGCACTTTTAGAAGATCATGATGCCGACCCGGGTACCCAGGGCAATGTGCACTTGGGTGGGATCCTCCCGAACCTCTGAACCCCCATTTAGAAGTCAGTATGTTCATGTTAGGTGTCTAAGAGTTCCCCAACTTTGAGTTACATTGTTTGTTTGGTGTCTAGGTCTGTCTAAAGTCATGTGTGTGTTTGTTTGTTTCAACAGTTTATTTTCTTTCATGCATATGGTTTGTATTAAGTCGTGTCTCAATAAACGGCCAGCCATGCATGTATAAGGAGTTAGCTGATGCATGCTACATGCCCGTGAGTTCAAAAGGGAGAGTACGTCATGATCAGGGTCATACCTGAACGGTTTCCTCTTGGGACCGTAAAGTAACTCTAGGTCCGCGATACCCGCCCTTCCGGGTCAAGAAACAATTGGGTTTGAATGCGTACGTTATTAAACTACCAGGCGACTATGGTGTCAGTTCGACGTTCAATGTTTCTGATCTGGTAGCATTTCGGAACCCGCGGTGATCCCTAGTGAGTTTCGAGCTTTCTCATCCTGTTATGAGTGACACACAACCCGAGAGTCCACCTCTTCTAGCTCCAACGCTCGCATATAGATTGTACACTGGATGAGTAGGTGATCACCACCAGGAACGGAACCTACCAACACTTCATAGTGCGTTGGCGAGGATGACCCTCGATGAACAATGCCTTGATCACATGCGGAGAGCTCAAGCCTCGGGACCCTTACTCGACGGGTTCGAGTTCCTCCCACCTGGGGAGAATTGGTGCGGACACCTGAACGAGCGAGTAGCACGAACCGACGAGCCGACGGTACCATACGCGGAGCACCAATCGGACTGCATCGGCTTCCCTTTGAAATGGAGACAGTTTGGCTTGAGTTTGGATACTTTTAGCCTTTGTTTGCATTGAATTTGGGCTTGTAATGTGTATTTCTACTTGGGTTTTCATTTTGGACTGATTGTAAGGCTCTTAATAAGCCATTTGGTTTAAAGCCCTTTAGAGTCCATTAAGGGGGAGTGGCCATTAGGCTTCATGATGGATCCATAAGTCACTTAATGCCCAATTGGGCTTCCTTCTTTCATGGGCCACCTAGGTTGGAAGGGCCATAAGCCATGCATGGGTGAATGGGCTTAAGGGTGACCTTGGACCAAACTTGGCCCAAGCTTGGCCCATGAAGGGGGCGCCCCCTTCTTTGGATGTATTAGGCTAGTTTTTTTTCTTTTGTTTTCTTCCCTCCCTCATTTACCACAAGGGAATATGGAGATGGCTGCTGGTCCAAAAGAATGGCTGCCACCTACCCCCCTCCCCTTTGAATTTCAAAGGTAGGTGAAAGTAGGTGAGTCTATGTCTCCTTGTCCCCCCCTCTCTCCCTCTCATTGTCAAAGGGGCGCACCCCTCTCCCTCCCCCCCTTGTTCCATCGAAACTCCCAGCCCCCTCCCCTTTCCAAACCCCTATTTAAACACTTGTATAATGGTAGTGCAAAGGTTAATGAAATTTTTGTGAAAGGATTTTAAGTTAAGAGAGTGATTCTCTCTCCCCCCCCATGGGTGTGATGCCCTGCCCAATCCTGTGACGGGATTGATCTTGGGAGTGTGGCTCGCCCCACTATCCTCCCCATCCTCTTATCATCTGGTTCCACGAAAATTACCAGTGATACTTTATCAAGTCAGGAAGATTTCAGAGGTTGTTTCACATCGATCGGCGTTCTGGATCGCCTCAATCGGAGTTCTGGATCGCCGATAGTAATTCTTTTCGTGACGGCACGCAGATCTGCCTCAGCCTGATGTCCAGATCTGGAGTTTACTGATTCTGAATTTCCCTAGATCTCCTCTCAAGCCATCAGGAGTTGCCTTTCAAAGTGATTGAAGGATTTTGAGTCCTCTTCGTGCTGTCGCTGATCTCGTCTGGATCCGAGATCTGTGTTGATCGTGGCGACGATTCACGTGGGATCACGCGAGCTGATCTGTGCAGACCCGACTCTGCACCAGATCTGACTTCCTGAGTCTGCCCCGCCTCATCCTGTCCAGATCTATGCAAGCCCTTTGGACTATATCTTCCTCTTGACGTCACCAACGAGCTCCCACAAACGGCTCCTCGATCCGACATCGGCAACCAATTTTCCTATAATTAATTGTCTTCCTATGCAGTTCTGGGTGCACAAAACCAGAAGCCAAGTTCAATCACTGCTGCGCCCAGATCTGAAAAAATCTGATCGCGCCCTTCAGAGTAGACAAACTACGTCCTGTCACCGACGTTCTCCAACAAACGGCACTCCGATCCGCAATCGGATCTTGGCGCGCCGGCCTTCGCAAGTTCTCTGCGCAGGGTGAGCAGCGCGGGCAGAACCGAGTCAACTTCCATTCGACCCACCCGATCGGCTTCGGCTCGCTTCCCTCGCCTCCTGCGAGTGTGGCCCGTCAACCTGGGTTCTAGCAACCCCAAAATTGGTGTTTGTAGCCCTTTACCTCCCTGGGTGGAGTGGGCATCAGGTTCTGAAATTGTAAATTTAACAATTGTGTGTGTTGGGGTTGTTTGGATTCGACCGAGAATTCTTCCCCACACCTAGTCGTGGAGGTATGCGCTCGTTCCTATCTCACATTGCTGATTTAGTATATGTTCTTTCATGCTGCGTCCATGAGATTAGGGCCATTAGCTAGCTACAAATCCCCGTGAATGTGAGTTGAGAGCGCCCGTTCCTTAACTCCAGTCGAGCACCGAGCTCGGACTACACCACCCTAGGCGACAGTGGTTCCTTAACCGCTGCGATCCCCACGTTTCCCTCGCAAGGGACGATCGTCGGGCTACCTAGTGTTGCTGTTGAGAGACGTCTCCACCCGGAGAACGCCACGGTGGTCAGCCGCCCGGCTTGCCTTTAGCGTGCTAGTGCTGGCCGCACATCGAGTCTGTCGTACGTCTTAGCCCGGTCGTCATCCGTCCCGCATCAAATTGGTATCAGAGCGAGTTTAAGTCTAGGGTCGTCTAAGTCTAAGGTTGTATTTACATTCCTCTACTCGGTATATCAAAAGGTGTTGTCTGAACGTTAGGCTACGCCTATCGGGAAGGCTGCACACTTGGGCGAGTGATCTTCGGATCGATTAGCTCTGCCACATACCGAGTCTTGGTTTAAGTCTAGGTTCCTAGTTAGTGCATTCCAACATTCGTGTCTTTGCATGCCCACCCAGCGTGATACCCAATACCATAGCCCCGCATCTATGGCTAACCCATAGGATGCCCCCGGGAGACTTCCACTCCTTACATGAGGCAATGATGGCCATTATGGCTCGATTGGACCAATCTGAGGCTAACTTTCGGAACTTCTCCGATAATATGGATGGTTGCCTTAGGGCCATGGAGGGACGCATGGAGACCTCCGACAGGTCTGTCCAAGATCTAGTTGGACGGTTAGATAGAATGTCACACGGGGACCCCCCGGGAGTGGCTCAAGGCCCACCCGCACCTCCTCCCGCGGTGGCCCAAGGCCAACCCGCTCCCATGGCCCAAGTCCAGGCCGCTCCCGCGGCCCAAAACCAGACCCCACCCTCTCCTCAAAATGCCCGGCAACAAGCCATCGAACCACAACATCGTGACCTTGGTCTAGAAGACTATGTGTCCGATAATGCGTATGGGGGGAATGGCCGACGCCATCATGGCTTTCATCAACCAAGAGATGAGGAGGACGATAGAGTCCTTAGGACCGTGCGAGCAGACCCTCCCACTTTCAACGGGTCTTTGGACCCAAAGTTCTATCTCAATTGGGAGGTCGACATGGATCGATACTTCGAGTGGTTCGAAATGACGGACCTCCGGAGAGTCAGGTTTGCAAAAATGAAGTTGTTAGGACAAGCGCAAACTTATTGGCGCAATGTGGAGAGCTTGCTCTATTAGCGTCGAGAGCCCCCGGTTGAGTCTTGGGATGAAATGAAGGATAGGCTTAGAACTAAGTATCTTCCCACCTCGTACCATCAACGGCTCATTGATCGATGGCAGAACCACACCCAAGGTGATAGGTCTATGTCCGAGTACATCGCAGAGTTTGATGAATATTTTTTGCGATGTGACATCTCAGAAGAGAGCACGATGCCTGTTTCTCGCTTCTGTCGTGGTCTACGGCCCCACTATCAGTACGAACTCTTTCGTTGCAATGTGACCACCCTGGATGCCGCCTATCAAGTTGCTCTCGAATTAGAGCAGTTTGAGTCAGATTTTGCTCCTGTCCAGTGACCGGGAACCATCCCTTAGCGTGGGTCCGACTCTCTGACCACACCTAGTTCCTATAGCTGATTTCTGGTGGTTTGTCCTCCGGAACCCCCTCGCCAGGACCCCTTTGCTCTCAGGCCTCGGCCTCTCCCTCCAAGGGACCCTCTCCCTCGCCCATAGGCACCAACCCCCAATACGCACACCCAGTAGTCCACATTGCCTACCCGACCTCAGCTCCCATCACCCCCGGCCCGACGAGAAGACAAGGGAAAGGGACCGATGACCGGTGGAGCAACTTCTAGCACAGGGCCACGTGACCAGTGCTATAGGTGTGGTGGAATTGGCCACTTTACGGCCAAGTGTCCCACTCGGGAATCATTGGCTATTTCGGACACTCCAGTCCGCGACTCCACACTGGAGCTAGTGGAGGTCATCTATGAGGCAGACCCCGAACTCGAGAAGGAGTATTTTGATGCACTTTTAGAAGAGCATGATGCCGACCCGGGTACCCAGGGCAATGTGCACTTGGGTGGGATCCTCCCGAACCTCTGAACCCCCATTTAGAAGTCAGTAGGTTCATGTTAGGTGTCTAAGAGTTCCCCAACTTTGGGTTACATTGTTTGTTTGGTGTCTAGGTCTGTCTAAAGTCATGTGTGTGTTTGTTTGTTTCTACAGTTTGTTTTCTTTCATGCATATAGTTTGTATTAAGTCGTGTCTCAATAAACGGCCAGCCATGCACGTATAAGGAGTTAGCTGATGCATGCTACATGCCCGTGAGTTCAAAAGGGAGAGTACATCATGATCAGGGTCATACCTGAATGGTTTCCTCTTGGGGCCGTAAAGTAACTCTAGGTCCGCGATACCTGCCCTTCCGGGTCAAGAAACAAGTGGGTTCGAATGCGTACGTTATTAAACTACCAGGCAACTATGGTGTCAGTTCGACGTTCAATGTTTCTGATCTGGTAGCATTTTGGAACCCGTGGTGATCCCTTGTGAGTTTCGAGCTTTCTCATCCTATTGTGAGTGACACACAACCCGAGAGTCCACTTCTCCTAGCCCCAACGCACGCATATAGATTGTATACTATATGAGCAGGTGATCACCACCAGGAAAGGAGCCTACCAACATTTCATAGTGCGTTGGCGAGGATGACCCTCGATGAACAACGCCTTGATCACATGCGGAGAGCTCAAGCCTCGGGACCCTTACTCGATGGGTTCGAGTTTCTCCCACCTGGGGAGAATTGGTACGGACACCCGAACGAGCGAGTAGCACGAACCGGCGAGCCGACGGTACCATACGCGGAGCACCAATCAGACTACATCGGCTTCCCTTTGAAATGGAGACAGTTTGGCTTGAGTTTGGATACTTTTAGCCTTTGTTTGCATTAAATTTGGGCTTGTAATGTGTATTTCTACTTGGGTTTTCATTTTGGGCTGATTGTAAGGCTCTTAATAAGCCATTTGGTTTAAAGCCCTTTAGAGTCCATTAAGGGGGAGTGGCCATTAGGCTTCATGATGGATCCATAAGTCACTTAAGGCCCAATTGGGCTTCCTTCTTTCATGGGCCACCTAGGTTGGAAGGGCCATAAGCCATGCATGGGTGAATGGGCTTAAGGGTGACCTTGGACCAAACTTGGCCCAAGCTTGGCCCATGAAGGGGGCGCCCCCTTCTTTGGATGTATTAGGCTAGTTTTTTTGTTTTGTTTTCTTCTCTCCCTCATTTACCACAAGGAAATATGGAGAAGGCTGCTGGTCCAAAAGAATGGCTGCCACCTACCCCCCCTCCCCTTTGAATTTCAAAGGTAGGTGAAAGTAGGTGAGTCAATGTCTCCTTGTCCCCCCTCTCTCCCTCTCATTGTCAAAGGGGCGCACCCCTCTCCCTCCCCCCCTTGTTCCATCGAAACTCCCAGCCCCCTCCCCTTGCCAAACCCCTATTTAAACACTTGTATAATGTTAGTGCAATGGTTAATGAAGTTTTTGTGAAAGGATTTTAAGTTAAGAGAGTGATTCTCTCTCCCCCCCCCATGGGTGTGATGCCCTGCCCAATCCTGTGACGGGATTGATCTTGGGCTTGTGACTCGCCCCTCTATCCTCCCCATCCTCTTATCATCTGGTTCCACGAAAATTACCAGTGATACTTTATGAAGTCAGGAAGATTTTAGAGGTTTTTTCACGTCGATCGGAGTTCTTGATCGCCTCAATTGGAGTTCTGGATCGCCGGCAGTAATTCTTTTCTTGACGGCACGTAGATCTGCCTCAGCCTGATGTCCAGATCTGGATTTTACTAATTCTGAATTTCCCCAGATCTCCTCTCAAGCCATCAGGAGCTGCCTTTCGAAGCGATTGAAGGATTTTGAGTCCTCTTCGTGCTGCCGCCAATCTCATCTGGATCCGAGATCTGTGTTGATTGTGGCGATGATTCTCGTGGGATCACGCGAGCTGATCTGTGCAGACCCGACTCAGCACCAGATCCAACTTCCTGAGTCTGCCCCACCTCATCCCGTCCAGATCTGTGCGAGCTCTTTGGACTACGTCTTCCTCTTGACGTCGCCGACGAGCTCCCATAAACGGCGCCTCGATCCGACATCGGCAACCAATTTTCCTATAATTAATTGTCTTCCTGTGCAGTTCTGGGTGCACAAAACCAGAAGCCAACTTCAATCACTGATGCGCCTATATCTGAAAACATCTGATCGCGACCTTCGGAGTAGACAAACTACGTCCTGTCTCCGACGTTCTCCAACAAACGGCACTCCGATCCGCCATCGTATCTTGGCGCACCGGCCTTCGCAAGTTTGCTGCGTAGGGTGAGCAGCGCGGACAGAACCAAGTCGACTTCCATTCGACCCACCCGATCGGCTCCGGCTCGCTTCCCTCGCCTCCTGCGAGTGTGGCCCGTCAACCCGGGTTCTAGCAACCCCAAAATTGGTGTTTGTAGCCCTTTACCTCCCTGCGTTGAGTGGGCATCAGGTTCTGAAATTGTAAAATTAACAATTGTGTGTATTGGGGTTGTTTGTATTCGGCCAGGAATTCTTTCCCACGCCTTGTCGTGGAGGTATGCGCTCGTTCCTCTCTCACATTGCTGATTTAGTATATGTTCTATCACGCTACGTCCGTGAGATTAGGGCCGTTAGCTAGCTACAAATCACCGTGAATGTGAGTTGAGAGTGCCCGTTCCTTAGCTCCGGTCGAGCACCGAGCTCGGACTACACCACCCTAGGCGATAGTGGTTCCTTAACCGCTGCGATCCCCACGTTTACCTCGCAAGGGACGATCGTCGGGCTACCTAGTGTTGCTGTTGAGAGACGTCTCCACCCAAAGAACGCCACGGTGGTCAACTGCCCGGCTTGCCTTTAGCGTGCTAGTGCTGGCCGCACATCGAGTATGTCGTACGTCTTAGCCCGGTCGTCATCCGTCCCGCATCAGTGTAGTTGCGATAATTGCCCCTTTCTTTTTCTGGGAGGTCACGGCGATCTCGGTCCCGCCGCTCCCGCTTGTTCTGCCCTTCGTGTGGTGAATCGGCAGACCTCTTCCGGCCGCAGCGTTCTCCTCGCACCGCGCATGCTTTTGTGCCAAGGCGAGGAGGTCGGTGAGGGTTGTCGGGGCTTTGACTCCGAGTGCACATTGAAGAATGTGGTCCCGCATCCTCTGGGTGTGTGCGGTGGTGGCGATACTGATGTCGAAGTGTGGGATCCAGAGTGCCTCCGTACGAAATTGAGAGACGAAGTCCCACAGCGTCTCTTCTCGCCCCTGCCTGAGGGTGAGCAGGGTTACCGCAGATTTGGCTACCTTTCAGCAGCCAATAAAGTTCTCCTTGAACAACTTCTTCAGTTGTTGGAAGGAGGAGATGGTCCCGGCCGGCAGGGACTCGAACCAAGCCCAGGCGTTCTCCAGGAGAGTCGTGACAAATGCTAGGCATTTCACAGTGTCTGGGGCCCGATGAAAGACCAGATGGGACTCGAAGCTGTGCATGTTGTCGGTCGGATTGGTAGTGCCGTCGTACGGGGTGAAAGACGGCAACTGATGCTTCGGTGGGATAGGTGCTTCCATGATCTCCTTGGAGAAGGGAGCATGAAAGTCTTGGTCATCATCGATGAGGCCCCGGTTCTTGGCGGCGAGAAGGACATCGTCGAGGTAGCGGACCTTGTTCTCGATCTCGTCGATGCGTTGGAGTCACCGATCCATCTCCGGGTTAGAGTGTAGCGGGCTCTGCTGTCACGCCCCGAGCGCGGAAGGTACCCGGAGATGCGCGACGAGTTTATATCAATCATGTCAATCAGAGTAGTAGTGTATTCGACACAAAGATAGAGTGCGCAAATATAAAGATAACCCAATCCATTAATTCCTTTAATAAGAATATGTCTATTACAAACCCTTGCAAATACTAGACTCAATAAAAGAAAAATACAACGCTTGACTCAAGGAAAATAGAGAAAAGACAGGACTAATTGATGCTTGAGTAGCTCTAACTCTTTCACTCTTGGCTTTCCCTATCAGATTGAATTCCCTCATTGTCGGACTTACCTGAAAAGTAGGGAAACACTGAGTGAGCGAACGCTCAGTAGGAAATTATATCTCAAGGACTAGCAAGGGGTTTAAGTAATTACATGTTTCCATGAATGCACTATAGCTATGCATGCTCGCAAAACGACAAGATAGCAAGAGAATATAACAATAAGATGGCAAGAAGAACTAGTCATGAATTTTCAAGAACTTATATCAAAAGATATCAAGATATTTAAGCAAGTAGACTCATCATGTCATGTTGGAATTTGGCTATCATGTTTCAAGCAAGCGAGTATACAATTACCCGTTCTCGGGCCACGCAAGTCATGTAATATCAAGTCAAGTACAAGATTTGTGGAATGTTCAATCAAGCTAGTCATGCACTTCGGTATAATGCCAATACCGTGATCAATCAACTCCCATGGGCACAAGTACTTTCGGGTGCTCCTCCTAGGACCAGATCGGGCCCTATATGCGCAGGCATTAATCATATATTTTAACATCCACTCTTGTGTATAGCCAATATGAAATTTCAAGAATAAAGCTTGTAGTCATGTAAGATAGACTTTGATAGAATAGAGTCCAAAAATAGGACACTTGACATAGATAGGTGATAATAACGGTACAGTCACGATTATCGATAAAATTAGGTGGAATTGGTTCCCTAACTTGGGTACCATGACAAGTCAGTGCCCACAAGTAGATGGTCACTTCTTTTAATATAGAATTGAGGTCCACAAGAACATCATGTTTGATATAGAATTGGGGTCTACAAGAACATCATGCTTGATATAGAATTGGGGTCTACAAGAACAGCACATCAACGGCATGTTTTCCCCCGTTTATTAAGATAATTCTTACATCATACCCATGGCATGACATGAGGGCCGGTTTATCATGTTTCTATAGAGTGACATGGCAAAGATTGTGTAATGGGTTTTTATGGTACAACCAGCTCAGTCGGCCTTGAGGGAATCCAAGGCTCGAGGAGTCTTACGGAGGTCTCTATGACTAACTCGCTAGTCCAAAGGAACGGAATGTCCAATGGAGAGCTTGTATGTCACCGAGAAGTGAGGGTAATGCGATAAGACATCATAAAACATGGGACTATATTCACGGACTGGAATATAGTGCCGATATATATATATAATATACATATGAAACCCTCGGTTAACAGTAACAGTGTAAAATAGTATCACAGGAAAGTCGAAGTCATTAATCATGGAATTAACGCCTTACACAGGGGCATTTATTTACAAATTGACGGCTTGTTAAATAGTCGTCCACTCTGTATTTCTATTTTTACAGAATTTAGATAATATGGAATTTAATAAAAACACGCCCTGGACAGGGGCGTTACTTTTCAATTAGCGCCCTATTCTGGGGCGTCACTTTTATAAGAGACGTCTTGCATCAGGTCGTTATTTCAAGATTTTACTAGATTTCAGATAATAAAATTTCAGGGAATAATTTCATGGTCAGGACAAGAAAAATAGCAGGATTCGATAGGTATGATCATGCATTAATTTAGATTCATGATTTCATAGTTATAGAATTTTAAACATGGATAATTATCAATTCTATGAAATTGACGACTCCTTGGTAGGGCGTCAAAACAAGAATTAGCGCCCTTGTCTAGGTCGCTTCTTTAAAATCTCTCAAAAATATTTGGAAACGCAGTAAAACTATATGCATGAGATCATGGACGAGTTTATTTCATAATTTATACTAGTTTGGGCTACGTTCTTGAGAAAACCTACCTGATGAATGTTCTGGTGAAGGAACGTGAAGAGAGTTGAAGAGAGAACGATACTCTGTTCTAAACAGAGTGTTCTGATCACCGGAAGAAGAAGAAGATGATGAAGAACTCCACATCCTTCAACTAGGCAGAAGAGTTACTACTTACGGCAGACTTCCTGCAGCAAAGACGATGAAGAATCATTAATATTCTTCATGATTACGACCGAAGGCAGGGAAGAAGAACATTACCTGTTCTTTACGTACGCAGCAGCAGAACCTCCTTCGACCAACAGCTTACTAGGTTCGACAGGAAGGGTTATTTATAGGATTTTGGGAATCCTAATAGTGTTAGAATTTGATTAAGGGTAGTATTCCCTTGATAGAGTCCTTACTATATTCTATCCTCGACGTAGTTATCCAGAACTTGCTCTGGATAGTCTCCTGGGTCGAACGAAACTCGAACTGAATTGACGTCTTAAGTGAGGGCGTTGAATTCAAATTGACGCCTTTGCCTATGTCGTTTCTTGTGAAAAACGCGCCCAGGTGGAGGGCGTTACATTTACTTCCCTTTTTTTATTATTTTGGCCGTTTGATAATTGACGCCTTGTCGTTTGGGCGTCCCTTTTTAATTAGCGCCTTATCTAGAGGCGTTTCTTAATGAAGTAGCGCCTTGACCAAAGGCGTTATTTCCATTCTGTCATTGTATTTATTCTTTCTGATGTTTCTCATTCATTTATTTAATACTTTATCAAATTTGATTAATTTGGGGTTTTTATTTCCTTTTATTTTTTCTCAGGGTTGCTACACCCTCCCCCACTTAAAAGAATTTGGTCCCCAAATTCAATAGTATATATATATATATGGAGAGTGTAGAGTATATACCTTAAAATAATTCTGGAAATCGCTTCCTCATGGATTCCTCGGTCTCCGATGTGGCTTCATGAATGAATCCCAAAAAAAATTTGACCGAATAAAAATCAATTAACCCAATCGCAAGGGCCTGATTGAGTCAGATCATAGACTCAAATAACTAATGTGCACCAATGAACTTTGAAAGCCAAACTAAACTACTCGAGCCTAGTTATGCATCTATCCATTCACAAAAGACAAGCATACCACACCGAACACAAGGAGTTTTTAAGATGGTTTAGTCTGCTGCCTGCAGACCTACGTTCATCCCTCACTCAAATCAGAGTGAGGCTTCCCGCTGCCTTACAGCTTGAAAATGCTACGCAATATAGCTTACGTCCGCTGAGCCTCACAGCTTGCTTACAAACAGCTGAGCAACACAGCTTGCTATCCAGAGGATCTTATTCCATTGTACCTTTAGCATGGGAATAACCTTATTCCTTAGGGTACGTACTTCACGATCTAGTATCTTTATGGGCTTATGTTCATATGTGAGATCCTTCTAGATAACTAAGTCTCCATGTTCAATAATATGTGATGGATCGTGTACATACTTCTTCAACATAGATATGTGGAACACATTATGTACTTCGGACAATTGAGGAGGCAACGCGATGCGATAAGCAACCTCGCCTACTCTTTCTAGTATCTCGAAAGATCCGATGAATCTTGGTGTAAGCTTGCCCTTAACACCAAATCTCCGTACTCCACGTCCAGGTGATATCTTTAGAAATATATGATCTCCGACTTGGAATTCAAGATCTCTCCTTCTTGTGTCAGCATAAGCCTTTTGCCTAGACTGAGCCACTTGCAGTCTTTCTCGGATCAATTGTATTTTCTCGGTGGTATCCCTTACCATATCTGGACCTAATAGTTATTTCTCTCCAACTTCGTCCCAGCATAAGGGTGATCGGCAACTCCTTCCGTATAAGGCTTCGAAAGGTGCCATTTGTATACTTGCCTGGTAGCTATTATTGTATGCAAATTCAACTAGAGGCAAGTGATCATGCCAGCTTCCTCCAAAATCAATGATGCAAGCTCTGAGCATATCTTCCACTACCTGATTAGTTCTCTCGGTCTGACCATCCGTTTGGGGATGAAAAGCTGTGCTAAAGTTAAGTCTCGATCCCAACGAATTTTGTAGTCCTTTCCAAAAATGCGAAGTAAAACGGGGATCTCTATCAGACACAATCGAGACAGGGATACCATGTAATCTGACTATCTCTTTTATGTATAATGCAGCCAGAACATCAACTGACCATCGACTCTTGATCGGCAAGAAGTGCGCTGATTTGGTCAATCGATCAATGATAACCCATATTCCATCATATCCTCCTTTTGATTTAGTTAGACCCATGATGAAATCCATACCAATATCCTCCCACTTTCATTTGGGAATATCCAGAGGATGTAGCTTTCCGGCAGGCTTCTGGTGTTCAGCCTTAACTTGTTGACATGTGAGACAGCGAGACACAAAATCTGCTATTTCTCTTTTCATATTGGGCCACCAAAAGATCCTTTTTAAATCTTGGTACATCTTAGTAGATCCTGGATAGATTGTGTACCTTGATCTGTGAGCTTCATCTAAGATCTTCTTCTTTAATTCTGGACAATCCGGTATACAAGTTCTATTTTGGAATAGCAACCTTCCATCTGAAGCTAGTTGGAACACAGATTGTCCTTCTAGTTTATCCTTGATTTCCACTAATACCGGGTGACTACCCTGAAGTCCTTGTATTTCAGGTAGCAAATCTTGCTGTATGCTCATATGGGATAAGGTGACACACCTACTGTCCTTGTCCATGCTTATATTAAGTCTAGTAAATTGTTCTAGCAACTCCCACTCCTGAATCATACAATTGGCTAATAATGCTCTCGGCTTTCGACTAAGGGCATCAGCTACCGGATTACCGTTTCCAGGATGATATTGTATAGTAAAGTCGAAGTCCTTAAGATATTCTAGCCAACGTCTTTGCCTCATATTCAATTCCTTCTGAGAGAAGAGATACTTAAGGCTTTTATGGTCAGAGTATACAAGAAACTGCACTCCATAAAGATAATGTCTCCATATTTTTAGTGCAAATACGACCGCGGCCAATTCTAAGTCATGAACTGGGTAGTTCTCTTCATGCTTCTTCAATTGACGAGAAGAATAAGCTATAACCTTTCCTTGTTGCATTAGGACACATCCGAGGCCAATGTCAGAAGCATCAGAGTATACCTCGAATTGCTCTCCTTCCACTGGTAAAGCTAAGACCGGGGCTGTGGTCAGATGATCTTTGAGAGTATGGAAGCTTCGTTCACAATCCTCGCTCCATTCATAGCGTATTTCCTTGCGAGTTAGCCTAGTGAGTGGTACAGCTATCTTGGAGAAGTTCTTGATGAATCGCCGATAGTAGCCCGCAAGACCTAAGAAACTTCGGATCTCGCTAACATTGGTCGGTCTTTCCCAATTTCTTACAGCTTCCACTTTTGATGGATCTACAAACAAGCCATTTTTTGATATAACATGTCCGAGAAAAGTCACTTCTTCGAGCCAGAACTCACACTTACTGAGCTTTGCATACAATTGGTTTGTCCTCAATATCTGTAATGCAATCCTTAAATGTTCCTCATGCTCTCCCTTGGTGTTGGAGTAAATCAATATATCATCAATGAAAACTACCACGAATTGATCTAGATAAGATCTGAATATACTATTCATCAACTGCATAAAGGCAGCAGGGGCATTTGTTAGTCCGAAAGGCATAACAACAAACTCATAATGGCCATACCTGCTTCTGAATACGGTCTTATGAATGTCATCATCTTTGATCCTTAGTTGGTGATAACCTGACCTGAGATCAATCTTTGAAAAATACATGGATCCAGATATTTGATCAAATAACTCATCGATTCTCGGCAGTGGATACTTGTTCTTGATAGTGAGAAGATTCAACTGTCGATAGTCGATGCATAACCTCATGGATCCATCTTTCTTCTTTACAAATAGCACAGGTGCTCCCCACGGGGAAGTGCTTGGTCTAATAAATCCCTTCTTGAGAAGTTCCATCAATTGCTCCTTTAACTCCTTGAGTTCGGCAGGTGACATTCTATATGGTGCCTTAGTAACTGGTCCAGCACCAGGAATTAAATCGATGGTGAAGGCCACTTCTCTTTGTGGAGGTAATCCAGGCAATTCCTCCGGAAACACGTCCGGAAACACGTCCGGAAATTCTTGCACAACTGGGATATCTTCTATCTTAGTCTCCTTATTCTCCTTAAGGGTGAAAAATGCAAGGAAAGATACACATCCTTTCCTGATTAACTTGCTAGCTCGAGAGCTGAAATAAGTGGCGATTTACTTCGACTCTTGAGGCTAGTAAAGACTAATTCCGGAAACTCTTTGAAAGTAACCTTGCTATTGCGGCAATCGACAGTTGCCTGGTATTTGGATAACCAATCCGCTCCTAGTATGACATCATACTCCTTTAGATCTAAACATATAAGATCAATAGGGAGATTCCTACCCTGAACCAATACTTCACAGTTTTGGTAATGGTGAGTGATATCAGTTTCGTTACCAAGAGGAGTAGACAAAACTAATTTTATCCATTCCGGTTCTAAGGGTAACGGATCAGCAAACTTTTTGGAAATAATTGAATGTGAAGCACCCGTATCAAATAAGACATATGCAGACTTGGAGCAAACTTTCAATGTACCTTCTACTAGTCTGCCATCTTCTTCTTCGGTCTCCTTCATTGCGTGAAGACGAGCGTTCTTGGTTACCGGGCGCTTTCCGTCACCGGCTTGATCATTAAGTAATGGGCAATCGGGAATCCGATGCTCACGGCTCCCGCAACGGAGACATGCTCCAAGTTTCCTCTAGCACTCTTCGGCTTTATGACCAGCCTTGTCACAATGCTTGCATATTATATTCGAAGGTGTAGTAGTGATAGAGAAGGGCTTGGTCTTGAGAAGAAGTACCTCCAGTGCTAGGCCTCTTCTTGAAGTTGGGTTTAAAGGAACCCGAACTTGTAACTTGTTCTTTCTTATACTTCCCACGGATTCTATCTGATAGCTCTGTGGCATCTTCTAACAATTGAGCTCGGCGTACTAACTCTGAGTAGACCTGAATATCCATTGGCGCCAGCTGGGTAATATATTGGGGTCTGAGCCCATTAAGGAACCTCCTAGCTTTCATCTTCTCGGTGCTAACTAAGTGCTTAGCATACCGAGACAATCTAGAGAATTGTGCCTCATACTCCGCCACCGATAATGACCGTTGCTTGAGTGCGGCAAATTCGGTAGCTTTCTTTTCTTGGACTCGGTCTGAAAAATATTTATTGTTGAAATGTTCAACAAATTCTTCCCAAGTAATTTGGTCCGGATTTATAGTGGCTTCGACTGCCTCCCACCAGCATCTGGCATCTCTCTCTAACTGAAAAGTAGCTAATAAGACTTTCTCTTGATCCGTGCATTGCATGACACGGAATATACGCTCCGTCTCCCTGATCCAGTGCTCTGCGTCGTCTGGATCAGTAGATCCCATGAATTTGGGAGGGTTCATGTTTTTAAAGTTCTGGTGGAGACTCCCGGCTCGCTGTGTACCTCCCTGTGCTACATGTTGCAGCACTTGGGTCATTCCTTGGAGTGTACGCTGCATGTTGCGCCATTGAGCACGTTCGGCAGCCATTATCCTACAATTCCAATAGCTATATCAGTGTGCAATTTCATTAAGAACTCTTAAATTTTCCATGTTAGCTCCACCCTTGGTTCTACCCAATCTCATTGGTTAATGGTTTAAACTTATCCTTGGACTTGGGTTTCCTAGGAATTGAACACCCTAGGCTCTGATACCACAAAAACTGTCACGCCCCGAGCGCGGAAGGTACCCGGAGATGCGCGACGAGTTTATATCAATCATGTCAATCAGAGTAGTAGTGTATTCGACACAAAGACAGAGTGCGCAAATATAAAGATAACCCAATCCATTAATTCCTTTAATAAGAATATGTCTATTACAAACCCTTGCAAATACTAGACTCAATAAAAGAAAAATACAACGCTTGACTCAAGGAAAATAGAGAAAAGACAGGACTAATTGATGCTTGAGTAGCTCTAACTCTTTCACTCTTGGCTTTCCCTATCAGATTGAATTCCCTTATCGTCGGACTTACCTGAAACGTAGGGAAACACTGAGTGAGCGAACGCTCAGTAGGAAATTATATCTCAAGGACTAGCAAGGGGTTTAAGTAATTACATTTTCCCATGAATTCACTATAGCTATGCATGCTCGCAAAACGACAAGATAGCAAGAGAATATAACAATAAGATGGCAAGAAGAACTAGTCATGAACTTTCAAGAACTTATATCAAAAGATATCAAGATATTTAAGCAAGTAGACTCATCATGTCATGTTGGAATTTGGCTATCATGTTTCAAGCAAGCGAGTATACAATTACCCGTTCTCGGGCCACGCAAGTCATGTAATATCAAGTCAAGTACAAGATTTGTGGAATGTTCAATCAAGCTAGTCATGCACTTCGGTATAATGCCAATACCGTGATCAATCAAACTCCCATGGACACAAGTACTTTCGGGTGCTCCTCCCAGGACCAGATCGGGCCCTATATGCGCAGGCATTAATCATGTATTTTAACATCCACTCTTGTGTATAGCCAATATGAAATTTCAAGAATAAAGCTTGTAGTCATGTAGGATAGACTTTGATAGAATAGAGTTCAAAAATAGGACACTTGACATAGATAGGCGATAATAATGGTACAGTCACGATTATCGATAAAACTAGGTGGAATTGGTTCCCTAACTTGGGTACCATGACAAGTAAGTGCCCACAAGTAGATGGTCACTTCTTTTAATATAGAATTGAGGTCCACAAGAACATCATGTATGATATAGAATTGGGGCCTACAAGAACATCATGCTTGATATAGAATTGGGGTCTACAAGAACAGCACATCAACGACATGTTTTCCCCCGTTTATTAAGATAATTCTCACATCATACCCATGGCATGACATGTGGGCCGGTTTATCATGTTTCTATAGAGTGACATGGCAAAGATTGTGTAATGGGTTTTTATGGTATAACCAGCTCAGTCGGCCTTGAGGGAATCCAAGGCTCGAGGAGTCTTACGGAGGTCTCTATGACTAACTCGCTAGTCCAAAGGAACGGAATGTCCAATGGAGAGCTTGTATGTCACCGAGAAGTGAGGGTAATGCGATAAGACATCATAAAATATGGGACTATATTCACGGACTGGAATATAGTGCCGATATATATATATAATATACATATGAAACCCTCGGTTAACAGTAACAGTGTAAAATAGTATCACAGGAAACTAGCGACTTAATCTAAGTCATTAATCATGGAATTAACGCCTTACACAGGGGCGTTTATTTACAAATTGACGGCTTGTTAAACAGTCGTCCACTCTGTATTTCTATTTTTGCAGAATTTAGATAATATGGAATTTAATAAAAATGCGCCCTGGACAGGGGCGTTACTTTTCAATTAGCGCCCTGTTCTGGGGCGTCACTTTTACAAGAGACATCTTGTATCAGGTCGTTATTTCAAGATTTTACCAGATTTCAGATAATAAAATTTCAGGGAACAATTTCATGGTCAGGACAAGAAAAATAGCAGGATTCGATAGGTATGATCATGCATTAATTTAGATTCATGATTTCATAGTTATAGAATTTTAAACATGGATAATTATCAATTCTATGAAATTGACGGCTCCTTGGTAGGGCGTCAAAACAAGAATTAGCGCCCTTGTCTGGGTCGCTTCTTTAAAATCTCTCAGAAAACATTTGGAAACGCAGTAAAACTATATGCATGAGATCATGGACGAGTTTATTTCATAATTTATACTAGTTTGGGCTACGTTCTTGAGAAAACCTACCTGATGAATGTTCTGGTGAAGGAACGTGAAGAGAGTTGAAGAGAGAACGATACTCTGTTCTAAACAGAGTGTTCTGATCACCGGAAGAAGAAGAAGATGATGAAGAACTCCACGTCCTTCAACTAGGCAGAAGAGTTACTACTTACGGCAGACTTCCTGCAGCAAAGACGATGAAGAATCATTAATATTTTTCATGATTACGACCGAAGGCAGGGAAGAAGAACATTACCTGTTCTTTACGTACGCAGCAGCAGAACCTCCTTCGACCAACAGCTTACTAGGTTCGACAGGAAGGGTTATTTATAGGATTTTGGGAATCCTAATAGAGTTAGAATTTGATTAAGGGTAGTATTCCCTTGATAGAGTCCTTACTATATTCTATCCTCGACGTAGTTATCCAGAACTTGCTCTGGATAGTCTCCTGGGTCGAACGAAACTCGAACTGAATTGACGTCTTAAGTGAGGGCGTTGAATTCAAATTGACGCCTTTGCCTATGTCGTTTCTTGTGAAAAATGCGCCCAGGTGGAGGGCGTTACATTTACTTCCCTTTTTTTATTATTTTGGCCATTTGATAATTGACGCCTTGTCGTTTGGGCGTCCCTTTTTAATTAGCGCCTTATCTAGAGGCGTTTCTTAATGAAGTAGCGCCTTGACCAAATGCGTTATTTCCATTCTGTCGTTGTATTTATTCTTTCTGATGTTTTTCATTCATTTATTTAATACTTTATCAAATTTGATTAATTTGGGGTTTTTATTTCCTTTTATTTTTTTCCCAGGGTTGCTACATCTGCACTCCTAGTGCAGGCGAGTGGCGTGAGCATTGGGTCCTCACGACAGAGACATGGGAAGCCTCTCGCGCCCGGCGGGAGTTGGCTATAGTGGGCCCCCCCCATTCTGAGGATTCTCGGAGGGGGCGTGCCTCCTCTCATCAGGTTTGTTGATAAGTCCCTAACACAGTTCTATTAGGAATCGGATTTGTTGGCGCATCTCCGCAAGCTCGTTGGCAACGACCGCTAGCGGGAGACAGGGGGAGGATGAAGCCTCCTGAGATCCTCATCGGGAGCCAGGGGCCTGATGAGAACTGCGCACACGGTTGCTGGCATTGCGAAGACTTCCACGAGGTGCCATGGCCTTTTGCTCGAGGATTCCCACAAACGACGCCAAGAAGTGTAGAGGCAGAAATCTGATTTCTATGCCATGTACTCCACTTCTCTATTTATTTGACGGGGAAGTTGTCCAGCACCCGTGGAAGCCTGCAAACACCAGAAGCAAAGGGCGTCAGAATGAGTCCCGGGTGGTACCCCAGGGGACAACTCTCCGATGTTTAAGTCAGCAACGGTTTTAAGAAAGGAATAGATAAGAGTAGGTGATGAGGAAGGATGGAGGTCGTAACAGGAGACTTGAGAGGCTTGTAGATCCTCTGGACGAGTGCTCGCCTCTCCCAATGGTCACTCGGAGAGTGTCGCTGGGTGGCAAGGTCGTGTGGGAGAAATTCTCTCTCTAGGCGTAGACTGGCGTGACCTCTCTGTCGTAGTAGCGAGACTAGTAGCTATATTCTCCATGTATAGCCTTTGGCAGAGATTTCACCGTGTCCCTCTTCTCTGTCGAGTTCCCTTTTATAGGGGGTTGTCCTAGTGTCGAAGGCCAATCCATTAGCAGGGAAGGGCGTAAGTAGTGGAGTAACGTCTCCCGCGATCGTGGCGGGAGTTTCCCGTTGGGGGGCGATTACCCCGGTGCAGGCTGATCCGTGTGCGAGTCTTACATCGCTCATGGGGCGTGCTCGCCTGTTATGGGATCAAGGCTGACGTTGTGGGGGGTAACGGTCAGTCGTCGGAGGGTCATCCTTGGGCCAAAGCCCTTCCTGCGCTGTCGAGTCCAATGCTAAGTCGTAGTGGGCCACGCCTTTGTGGGCTGCGGTTGTTGGGCGCCCTTGTGCGCGTTGTAAGCTGCGAGTCGAATTTGGGCTTGTTGGTAACGGGCATGTTTATGGGCTGAGCCAGATCTACCCTCCTCAGGTCCGATTAGAGCCCAGTAGAGCTCGAATTAGGGCTTAATTCCATCAAATTTGGGTTGGGTCATTCTAGCTTCGAGTTAACCCTAATCTCCAGTTTTAGGCTTAATCCAATTTTATTTTGGGCTTCTTCCTTTAGAAAATTTAGCTGAAAATATCTTTTTCTACGGAATACCTATTTTTCCATAATTTTTATCATTATTTTTGAATTTTTGACTCGAGAGGATAATTATATACTATTATTTTATTCATTTTAAAATTTGGGTTGCTACAAAGCCTCCATTCTATCCTTCGATCGATCTAAGGTGACCGACCCACTAGCAACCCACTAATTATTTTCAGATGAATTAACTATTGGAACCCATTTTAGCCTATTAACTAATTGGGCTAATCTTAATAGTTTAATGCTTAAGGTCTATTATTATTTTCATTAAAGGTTATATGTTTTATTGGGTTACTACACGAACCACCTAAAAATCCTCTGTCTCATGTGGTTTGCCTTATAATGTGAATTGTGTATTTGCTCTTCTTCTGGTCAAATAGAGTGTGATCCGGTGAGGTTTGAGTGAATCACTTAATTGTTGGATATATCTTGCAAATCTAAAAATTACTCACAAGATAAAATTTTATTTATGAAAAAACTTCATAATAATCAATTCAACCCCCCTTCTTGATTGCCATTTGTTCGGGACAACAACCCCTTTGGGGGAGGACCACCTTATGGATCACGAAACAAACATCTAATCGTATACAAACAAAGTGCTTGCATTAATTTATTCTCTCTCTCCTGCTCATTCAATGGGAGCCATCACTGTAGCTTAAGTTGACATCGTCTTCGCTGTTGCATCAAGGGTTGTGGGCTAGAAAACCCCTCCCAAGTGAAAGAGATGGCTAAACCGAAAACTTCTTATATCTTATAATATACATTCCAATTTGTTACTTGGGTATGTTAGTGTGAATGCATTTCTTGGGGTGAGAGAGTGTGTGGAGTCCACCGATGCCTCTCACATACGACTTTCTCATCTGAGGTCAGATACCGCATTCGATCGAGAGAGGTCTGTGGACGCCAAAAAAATGACGATGATGATCATGGTGACATTCGCGTCTACACATTAGAGCGCGAGTCGAAGACAGAAATGCCGAATAAACCTCATGCCTCGCCCGATCAGGACGAGAACTCGCTTGGTGGTCCGCTACCCGCTCAGGAAGCCCCCTAAGCAGAAGATACAGCTACAACACTCCGACAGGCCATGCCGAGAGCTGAATCAGAGAAAAGTTGGGAACTCCGGCACAGTCTCGGCACACACCGAGAGTCACGCAAAGTCTGGGACCGAGTCCCGGAGGTTGCGAACAAAATATTACGGAGGCCATACATTGCAACCAGAACATGTCGGGAATGCCAACATTCATACAAACGGCCTCAACCTTGAAAAGAATCCGTTCGGCGCTTAAACCGGCGCGATATGCACTTAAAACGGCGCCACTAAGACCGGCGCGCCCCTTTCCTCTATTCCTTGCATTTTGGGTTAAACCGGCATGGCCTTCATCTAAACCGGCGCGCCCCTTTTCCCCTTCAATACCTTAAAACGGTGCCACCCTTTATATGCTATTACGGCATGGCCATTTTGAAGGCCAAAAACTTAATACGGCATGACCATTTTGAAGGCCAAAAACTTAATACGGCATGCCAATTACACTTGGGTTTAAACCGGCGTGGTCACTATTCCCCCGCACCGTTTTAACCCCTCATTCTGTTCTCTGAAGCATTTCTGCGGCGCGCTACTTTTGGACAAGCCATCACCATATGCTCTTCTTAAAATGGCGCGTCGAATGAAAATGAGTTTAACCTCATCCTGTCCCGTCTGCCGACCGATACTCTGTTCTGCATAAATGAGATGCACAGAGAACATTCAATGCCCCTGGTTCTGTCTCAGCCTCCGTTCGACAGCACATAAGCAGCAGCAGCAAGGCAAGCTTCGACAAATCTCTGAGCGTCCCATCCTCGGACGAGCAGCAGTGTACGAGACGAATCAACGGTGTCCAGCACAGCTAGTCAGCTCTGAGCTTCGTCGCGGACGAGGTGGAGGTGGCAGGAACCTCCCCAGGCTGGCCAATATATAAAATGGGGGCTACATTGCAAGAAAGAAGATGAACAAGAAAGAAGAGAAGAGAAGGTCAATAGAAGGGAACAGAAGAAAAGAGAAGAGGAAGGTTGAAGAAGGAGAGGAGAGAGGTCTTCTCGAGAGCTCTCCAGCCTCCGAAGAGAAGAAGCTACAGCCATCCGTTCACGCCTGCAAGGTGAAGAAAGAGAGGGAGAGGGTGAGAGCAAGAGAGGGGAGAGAAGAGAGGGAGAGCTTGTGCTCTGTTCCTTCTTCTCCCCCGCCGATGTATCTTCTTCCCCCACCTCAACATTTAGCTTTTCTTTTATCTTCTCCGTTGTATTCTTCCTTCCCTTTCCCTTGAGGATGAATAAAAGAATGACTTTGTGAGCATGCGCAGTATTCTATGGCTCTGATCCTTTCCCCCCTTTTTCTTCCGTTTTATGTCTCTGGTTCTCTGAATCACCTGGGGTCCTCGGGAGCTTGCCCTTCTGTGGCATGGACTCTGAGGGAACCCGTTCGAAGGGTGAACAGTCATGGCCACCTGCGGCCTACATCTGTCCCGTTCCATGAAGTCATCGCCCGTGAGTTGTGAGAGCTCTTGAAGGCTAGTCCTCGAGCTCTCCAGCACTCACATCTGGGTTATTGGACCGCCATGAGGTCTAGATTCGAGGTGCACCCCGGAGTTATCCGTTTGGTGTTCCTTATTATTCTCTGGCAACCCCCAGTCCAGGGGAGGTGCTGCCCAAATCTCGCCAGGATGAGAACACTCAAGAACAGACGAACAGGATGAGTTCTCTGAGCATAAGAACAGCTGAACAAGCCAAGGCCTCTGGGAGTAAGAACAGCATATGTCTGAAGCCGTCTCTAAATCAAACTGAACAAGTTCCTGCATAACCCCTCTTAATAAGATATTCAATCCGCATGCTCATTCGTCTTAACAAACGATCAGAAAGCTTTAACCACCTTCTCTATCAACTTAATCCATCAACTAAGTGAATAAACCAACCAAAATATCAATCTGTAAGTTGAAGAAACAAGAACAGAGCAAAAAGAATCAAAACAGAGCAAAACAAAACCTCGTAGAAGCTTAACCCGGCGCGCCCTAATCCGGCGTGGGCTAACCCGGCGCGGTACCCCCCCGCGCCGGTTTAGCCTTACACTCAAAACCCCTTTCATTTTCTTTGCCACTAACCGGCGCGCCCCTTGCATAGCCGCCTTAAACCGGCGCGCTATACTATTCCTCACCCTATTCCAGCGCGCCCCAACTTGCCACCTTAGCCGGCGCGCTTCCCCCTTGTGCTCCCTTATCCGGCGCCCTCCTTCGAAGCTCTTATCCGGCGTGCCTCCCCTCTTGCCCACTTCAAGCTCGGCGTGCCTCCTTTATATGAAAAAGGGGGGGGAATAATAAAAAAAATAAAAGGAGAGAAATGCTCAAATAAAAAGAAGAATGCAAAGATCAATAACAAAAAAATGAAAGGAACTATATTACCCGCGCTTCAATTAAAAATTTTGTTCCGGGGGCGCTGCCCCCGAAAACCCCCGCAAGGGGCGTTGCCCCCTTGACCCCCACGACCCGACCGGGCGGGTCGAACCCCGCGACCTGACCGCGCAGGTCGATCCGCGTGTGAGGGCGCACATTATTGAGCTCGGGCTACGCATTTAACAATTCACTCCCTCGGACTGGGTGCAAAGAGAAAATCAACGACGCCTTATGGTATCGGACGTGGTTTACGGAACTTCCGACATGGCCATAATCCGAAATCATCTCCGGCCAACAGTCTATCAACTTGACCCATCCCTACCGGGATCCAATCCCGCATTCTCATTAAACTTGCCTTGTTCATGGCAAACATTCGCGCGGTTTTGCTACCGTCTTTCATACTACAAACACGGACCTTCATCCGAACATGAAGTGGCCCATGAGTGGCCGACATAGTCTTAGCATTCACGTCCCGATACGGGTTTCTAGCATAGTTCGTCTTTCACTATCCTCCTGCATTATTAATATTCTCTGTAGGCCGTAGGGCCCTTATTCCCGGCAATCAATCAAGGGTGTTCCCCCGTATGGGGGATGTAAATAACGTCGTGGCCTTTACGGCACGGCGGGTTTCGGTCCCGACACGAACTACACAATCGTCTGATTAGTCAGATCGAGCGCACCATGGGCTTCCATGAAGCCCGAATAAATCGTCACTTTGTGACTGGCACGCCCTCGCACTAAATAGAAGAATTAACCCCGATCAACAAACGAACGGATCCCCCCTCCGAATTTTAGTGCGTCCACAAGGTCGAATACGTTATCTTATCCCATTAACAAACAGGCACTACATGAACACAAGGTCAGCGGGAGATCAAAGTAGGTAAAAGAAGTCTTTTTGTCGGTAGGTATTTATTTTAATGGGGCTAATAATTAAAAAAATGTGTATACTTTGGTTATAGTTATTCTGTTGTATTTTTTTTGGAAGCATGACATTATGATATTCATTCATAGCAAACGGTCACCATAGTATATAGACACGCTGGACACAGAAACGAAAACATAAGCGGCCAAGTCGGGCACGAACATACGACAACCCATCCGGGTGACAGGAAACATAAGAGAACAAAGAGATAACAAACGCCAAACATAGTTGTGAGATCTTCAAGACACCGAGGAGGAGGCAGCTGCAGACGACGATGGCGGATCTCGTACTCGCTGAGCACTTGGCTTCCGAACCGCGCTGAACAATGGCGGTGATAATAGGATACTCGGGAGGCCAGCATCGCGGAGGATGCATGGGGGTAATGCTCAGAATCTCCGAGTCCTGATGAGTTCGAGGATGAGAACCTGATACCGGCGCCGCGGAGCTGACCCTGGCTACGACGGAAGCTCTGAAGATGCCCAACGCCAAAAGACCTGCATAGGGAGAGAAAGAAGTAGGGGGGGGGGGGAAGGTGGGACGGAGGCCAGCGGAACGGGGGGCAACCGGCGGAATGAGGCGAAGGGAGGGGGGGAGGCAGAGGGGACAAACGGCGGGAGGGCAGGGGGGAGCGCGGGCTGGGAAGGGGGAGACCCAGGGGAAGGAACGACGTAGCGGGGGGGAGGCAGGGAGAGACATAGGCGGAGAGGGGGGGAGGACCGGGGGGGGGGGGGGAGGGCGGCACGGGGACACCGGAGGAAGGGGGAACAGGAGAGGCAGAGAAGAGGGGGGCGGTAGAGGGAGAGGGCGACTGTGCGGGGAGATGGTGGGCGGCGGGTGGGTTGGCTGGGAGAGGGCGGAGGGCCAGCGGGGTAGGGGGAGGAGGGGGGGAAAGAGCAGAGGGGCCGCCGGAGACGGAAGGGGAGGCGAGAGGGGAAGGGGGCCAACGATGGGGGGGGGACGCAGTGGAGGGGGGGGACCGTGGGGGGACGGAAGCAGACGGTGGAGGAAAATGCCGGGGGACTAAAGGGGGGGGAAGAAAAGGAAAAGGAGGGGGGACCGGCGGGGAGGGAGGTACCACAGCGGAGACGCAGGGGTGGGGAAGAGGAGGAGGTAGATAGGGGGGGACGGAGGGAGCAGAGGGGATCCCGGAGGGAGCTCCCCCCACCCAAACGTTCCACCGACGAAAAAAATGTCGATGAGAGAGCCACCGGGGGAACCGGCGAGGGAACCACCGCCGGAGGCGGTGAGGATGCCAACCCTGAAGGGGGGGGGGGAGATCCCGCCGGGAGCTCCCCCGGCCCGACGGGACGCCGCCGCGAGTTCCCCGGGGAGGGACGACGAACCGAACCCTAGGGTTGTTCCCGGAGAGGATATGTAAACAAACTCGGAACAATGAAGTAGCCAGCTGTTATTCTGTTGTATTGATAATTTACTTCTCACATGTGCCATTAATTTATCTCATCTTGCCGTGCCACAAGTTGGACTGCCTTCCTATCTTGCGCTTCATTGGGGAGGGGTCCAACAAAGATGAAGTTAATGTGAATTTGATGAATTATTGAATAAAAGTGTAGTCCTTCAAAAGAACCCAATAACCCACCCTCATTTATTTCCTTTTCACGGCACGCACGGATCCTTTCCCATATGAGAGAACATTGACTCTTAACTGGTTTCCGATGAAACAAATTAATATAGGTCAGCATCGTCTCCTTTCGAGAGAGAAAGAAAGAAACAAACCAAAAAAAAAAAAACAAATATATCAACATGATCGCAGAGTAGGATGCTCCTGGATCGTGAGAGGACTCGGGCTCCAGGTGGGATCACATAGATAGCCTCCAATCGCAAAAAATTTCATTATTGAGGGGGGAGTTTTGCCGTCCAAGGGAGACATATTGACTGCTCACAGCTCCGGTTTTCGATTATTTGAGTATGATACTGGGCAAGTGGAATTACTTTTGATATTTACAATTCAAGTATACATAACTTAGGTAAATTCTATGACAATGACAAAATCAATGTAATAATAATTTAATTTTCTAGACACAGGCAGGAGTTGTAATTTGTGTGTGTGTGTGTTTATCTCGAGTACATAAAGAGATGAATTCAAACTCTCCTGCGAATCAAAGTTAAAAGGGGTTTTTAGTTTTTATCTATTCTAATCTTTTTCTATTTACAGATCAACCCGTCCAACTTAGATATTTATTTATAAGCTCTCACAATTACGCATTTATTTGTTAAACACACTTTTTGAGGAGTTGTTTTTTATATAAAAAATATGGCGACATTTTTCGTAGTACTGGTACGAAACATTTTGCAAAATAAGTTAAAGATTTTAAGGAGTTATACGAAATATCTAGATTAAAGAGATCAATTCGTAAATGTGAAAAGTTAAAGAGTTAAAAATCTCTAAATTGCAAGCCAGAGGTGTTGTCTGGTCACTTTGGTGTGCTGTAAAACACCGTACTCTTGTGGCTTTAAAATCACCGGTTGTAAGACCGGTGAAATTTTGGTGTTTTAAAATTGATGTCACTTTTGTTTTGTCTGCGGCGTCTGCCGTAAGATTATTAAAATAAAACCGGTGCCCTGTTTGGGTGGTTGAAATTTTGAATCACTTTTAACTCTGATGGGGGGAGGTGAAGGTACTGCCCATATTAACATATTAATTTATTTGTTTGATGTAATAATATAGTATAGAAATAACTAACTTAGAATCCAACTATTTACCGCACACCCGCAAACATTAGAAAAAAAAATGCTAAAAACAATGATTTATAATGTTTTATGACATTTTACAGCGTACCAAACAACACCTAAACAAACACATGCTATTTTTATTTTCCGAAAAAGAATTTTGAGAGACAAAAATATCTAACCAAACATCATCCGATTAACCGCAAACTATTCTTCTGCCACACCAAGAAGCCACCCAATCCGACCGCGCGCCCCCCTCTTCCCACCAACCCAAAGTCCTCCCTCCTGCCCTCCCTCGGTGTTATACTCTGCCAGGCCACACAGGGACGCACCAAACCTTTTCCACATAAATTACGTCTTTTCCCTCTGCGTTCGTCTCTCTCTCTCTCTCTCTCTCTCTCTTGGCGGGTCGATCACCCGGCTCATCCCCCGCCCATCGCCGTGGCCACCGTCGTCTTCCACCTCCACACATCCCCACCCACACCAACCCTAAATTTGGGACCATCCGTGACACCCTACCCTTTGGCCTCATTCCCCCGCCCCCCCCTCTCTCTCTCTCTCTCTCTCATCCAGCAAACACAGCACCAGCGAGAGAAAGAGAAGGAGACGTAAAGGCACTCCCACCAGCTCCCCAGCCATGGGCGGGCTGCCCAAAGAGCACCACCTCCCGCCGCCAACCCACTTCCTCGCCAGGAAGCTCGTCTCCCGCTCCCTCTACGCCCTCCTCCCCCTCGCCTTCATCCACTTCTACTTCTTCCCCCGCCCCCTCGCCAGCCCCCCTCTCCCAACCCACGTCGCCACCACTCTTCCTTCTCCGTCCGCCGCCACCCTCACCATCACCACTACAGTCGCCCCGTCTCCCACACCTCGACGGCGAGGCGAGTCCCCAGCCACTGCACCGTCCCACTGCGACCTCTCCATGGGGCGGTGGGTGAAGACCCCCGCCGGACCCTTCTACAATGGGACGTCCTGCGCCACCGTCAAGGACGGCCAGAACTGCATGGCTCACGGCCGGCCCGACACCGGCTACCTCTACTGGCGGTGGCAGCCCCGCGGGTGCACCCTTCCCCCCTTCGACGCCGCTGCCTTCCTCCGCCTCCTCCGCGGCCGCCACCTCGCCTTCGTCGGCGACTCCATGGCCCGGAACCAGCTGGAGTCCCTCCTCTGCCTCCTCGCCACCGCCGACCCGCCCGAGCTCGTATACCGCGACGGCGAGGACAACAAGTTCCGGCGGTGGCGGTTCCCGTCCCACAACGCCACCGTCTCGGTGTTCTGGTCGCCGTTCCTGGTGCACGGGGTGGAGAAGTCGGCCGCGTCGGGGCTGGACCACAACGAACTCTACCTGGACGCCGTCGACGAGCGGTGGGCGTCGGAGCTCGCATCCATGGACCTGGTCGTCCTCTCGGTGGGGCACTGGTTCCTCCACCCGGCCGTCTTCTACGAGAAGGGCGGGGAGGTGGTCGTGGGTTGCCACTACTGCCCCAACCTCAACCACACAGAGGTGGGCTTCTACGGCGTCTACCAGAAGGCCTTCCGGACGGCCCTCGACGCCGCCACGGCCCCGCGCGACGGCGGGCGGAGCAGGTACGTGGTGGTGACGACCTTCTCGCCGTCGCACTTCGAGGGGGAGTGGGACAAGGCCGGGGCGTGCCCGAAGACGGAGCCCTACGCGGAGAAGGCGGTCCAGGGGATGGACGCGGCGATGAGAAGGGTGCAGCTGGAGGAGGTCGCGGCGGCGCGGGGCCGGGCGCCGGCGCGGGTGGCGGTGGAGGCGCTTGATGTGACGGGGCTGGCGCTGTTGAGGGCGGACGGGCACCCGGGCCCTTACATGTACGCCTTCCCGTTCGCCGACGGGGTGCCGGATAGGGTGCAGAATGACTGCGTGCACTGGTGCTTGCCGGGCCCCATCGACGCCTGGAACGAGATCTTCCTCGAGATGGTGCGGCGGCGAGCGGCGGCGGCGGCGGGGGACGGCCGCCGTCCACGGCGCTGCAAGTAGAGAACCCCAGTGGGGACGGGGGCCGGGACCGTTAGGTAGTGCTGGACTGAAGAAGCTTGCGGGCGGATGGACGTTCACGTGGGCGCATTGATCAGAACCGCCCGATGGGAAGTGGACGGCGATTTGCAGTGTGCTGCATAGGGGATTTCTCCTCCCATTTTTTCTCAAATTTTTTGTATCTTTTTTTTCTTATGTTAGGAATTTGGAGTAGAAAAAACTTTTTTCAGTAAATATCTTTTCTTCCTGGGGGGGTTGGCAAGAGATGAGATTGGAGGGTTTAGTCATCATGAATGAACAGTGATTGGCCAGCTTGCTGGTACAAAATTATAGAGTTGAAGACTTTTGACGAAGACCTTCTTTAAAATAATAATAATAACAGTAGTACGAATACGTATTATAATAATTTAAAAATAGTAAATGGATCACACGAGTGGGACAGGCTGCGCAGACTGGGTCAGAGTTGGGGTGTTCATCAACGAATGGGGTGGACAAGCCGCGGTGTGCGCCGTCCAAGGCGGCCCAGGCGTGGAAGGAGGTGCGGGTGGGTAAGCGGGGGGGGGGGGGGGGTGGTCGGGGGCGCGTGTGGGTTTGTTATTCTCGTCCCACACCAAACCAAACAGCGTGTCCAAAGCTGGTGAGGGGAGAGAACATCAAATCATGGGTAGAGGCTCGAGAACGGTTGGTAATGATGTGGCGCGCGCTCTCTCTCTCTCTCTCGCTAGTTGTGGCCGCCAGATGGGATACTGTTGTGGCCTCTCCTGTCTCTCCCTCCCGGCGCGGAAGTTGGGTTTCCCAGGACTGAGTCACTGCCTCAGGGGAGACCCTTTTTATTGCAACATACTTTTTATTGCAACTTTTATGCGACTTCAGGATATAAATTTAAGGATAACGATAAAAAATCATCATTATTTTTAATTTAAAATAAGTTAAAAGAACCACCTGCTTTTTAACCTCTAATCCAATTATCCATTCTTTAATATTTATATCATTATATAAATTGTAATATTTTAAAAATATTTAAGTTATTTATTTTTTTCTCCCTATCAAAATTCACCTTCTCTCATGCCTTTAATTTTTTTTGTCGTTGTTCGATATTTCAAACAAATTTTGATGGGAAAGAGAAAGAAAAGTTCATATTATCAAATTTCTCTCCTAGCCTGAGATGTCTTCCATCTCTGTAGTTAGTCTCATTGTTGAAAATGTTAAACCCTTAGCTGCACTTTTGGGGGGTGAGGGTAGCTCAAGTGGAGTGCCGTTAGGTCTCATTTTCGAGTCCATTGAAGTTAGTTTTGTTTAGAGGATTTTTTATGTGTGGGAGTGGTCTTTTTTAGAAATTCAAAGGTCACACTTTGACAACCCTTTTTGAGAGATTCACATGTGTATAGATCTCACTCACATGAGGTTATTGTCGCGTTCCAGAATTCGAGTATCGGAAAGAGATCGACGGGATCCAAATTTTAGCCCGCTATTCACGAGCCGCGAGACTCGGAAGAGTTATTTTATTATTGTCAAGATGCATTGGAATTGAAAATAATACAGTGAATAAATTATAGAATCAATTATTTAAATAATAGGAATTAAATTTACATTTCCAATGAAATAAAAGAGCTACAAAGTCCAGTCTACAAATACAGTCAACAGGGAAGAAAGTGTACCCAAATCATCAGGCACGACTCGGCTCTGGCAAACTGGACACTACGAATCACTATGCCGATCCTCCGAACCTCAAGGAGGAACAACTACACTTGAAAAGAAAGAGGTAAATCTCATCTCATTGGCTCAGTAGGGATCCCGCGGATCCTCACCACGAAACAACGGTGGTAAACAACGGCAATAGTAACCATAACAACAATAGCCACAATAACAACGGAGGACGACAGGACCAGGTGATGTGAAACGGAGGACGGGGATTGTAACGACCCAAGATCCGGATACTGGGAAGAACTCGATACCATTCGAATCCTGACCCGCCGCCCACGAGCCGGGAGGGCTCGGAAGGGCTGAAAAGGAGTGTAGAAGTACAAGAAAATAGGAAATAAAGTAGGATAATTCAAAAATTAACAGAAATAAATAAACAACTACAACAGAGTCCAGTCTAACGAAAGTAGAGTTTAAGGCAGAGAACATACCCAACACCGAGTGAACACTCGGTCCGACGAGCTGGCAACTAAGAACCTTCGCATAGCACCCTCGAACCTCGAGGAAGAACCGTCGCACCTGAAAAGTAGGGGTGAGCCTCCTGTCACTAGCTCAGTAGGGGTCCCGCGGAACCCCAATCGAAAATAACGGCGGTAGCGAAAAGGAAAGTAGCAACAACTATAGCAGGAACAGCGAATCAGTGGCCAGTCAAAACTCAGCACTACAGCTACTCCTACTGTACCGAAAAACACGCCCCGATCTCATAGTCGGGGGACTACCGAACTAACGGGAAAACCTCTGGCTATGCCGCCAGAAGAAACAATCACGACCTCGCAGTCGTGGACCTAACACCGTCTAAGGAAAACCCTCGGTGACGCTCACCGAAAAATCTCTAGACCTCTACCTCGGGAACACTCCCTGAAACTGTCGGGGCAACCACGTCTAGCAGACAGGAAATGAAACCCGAAAATAAGAGAGTCACGACTCACGTGACTGGAGTACCTGCCCACCAGAAGTAAGGTCGGATGCGTCCACTGACGACTTAGTCCACAGCCTCAGGTGTCTCGCTACGACACCCCTGGCAGAGACAAAGACACCGTACAAGTAACCAGTACCACGAACAAGAACTAGCTGGGGTCGCGCTCGTCAGCGCGGGTCCGACTGTCCCCAACCATATGTGCACACACTGACCACGCGTCCTAGGTCAGGCCCTCTGACTGGTTTTCCCCTCAGTCGGACTCTGGCTGCAAGACGTGGGGCCCTACGATCACCAGTCTAAAAACCGTCTCTCTCGGGTAAAGCCTCGCCACCACTCCCTGGTGGGACCACACGCGTGTCAGAAGGCTACGACAAGTGAGGAGTCACTGATGTGACCACTCTCCGAGTAGAAACTCTGAGAAACATGCACGCACCCTGCTCGAAAGTCGCGAAGAACTAAGTGGCGCCGAGCCACTATGGTGCGGACACCAGAGCGAGCGAGAAGCACGAACCGGCAAGCCGTCGGTACCGTTCGCGGAGCACCACTTGGGCTACATCGGCTTCCATCTGGCTCGGAGACAGCCTGGAGACTCCCCCCTGAGTCTCGATATTTATAGTATTTACTGAGACTTTAATTGTGTGTAATGTGTTTTTATTTGTCTTTATTTGGATTGTAATTTGGATTGTAACAGGGGTTTATTTGTAAAGTGGGACCACCTGGGTCCCGCGGGCCCCCCCATCCCTTCTCCCATTGATCCACCTCATCTCTTGGGCCCATGTGGGGTTAGTCAAATCTCCATGGTGGGCTTCTAGAAGGGTTGGACCAAGGGGGGGACAAAGGGTAGCAAAATTCAAAAAAAATGGCACCAAAGTCAAGGGGGCGCCCCATGTTAATATAGTTTATTAGGATTTAAAATTTTATTTTAATTTGGTCCAAACCACATGGGAGAATAAATTGTGGACTCCCTCTTTTACCCCCCACCAATCCTAGATCTAGGGATAGAACTAGGCTTTTTGTATTTTCTATAAGAACCTTGTATTTCTATTTTGAGTGGAATTAATGAAAGAAAAATCTGATTATTGTTGGAGCAAGCAAGGGCCACCCCCTATCTCTCCCCTCTCTCCCCCTTCTGCAACTAGGAAGGCTGTGAATTAGAGGTGTGAAGCCTCTTCTATCAGTTCGTGAGTTCGTCGTTGCTGCCGCCGCCGCCATCGTGCCGCCATCGCACCACCGCCATCGTCGCCGGAGTTCTGTCCATCCAGGATAGTCCCCTCTTCCACGAATTTTTGCTTCCAACCACGAGATCTTCTGGAGCCAGAACTTTCAAGATGAGTTCCAAGGGTCATCACCACGTCCTAAAAAAATTGGTGGAGCTTTTAGTTTTTATTTCCCATTTTTCCATTTTCGTTCTCCACCTTCCTTCAGATCTGCCTACAGTCTGTACAGATTTCCAGATCTCAAATAGGTCGTTCATGAATCCACCTTCTATTATTCCAAATGACTTGAAATTTTTATTGGAGGTTCTGTCCACCTAATACCACATCCACAAATTTTCTGGTGAATTTAGGTTCACGTTCATATTTTCTAAAAATTCACTCTAGATCCAAACTCAATTCTGTCTGCCTCTGTCCAGATCCGACCACCCAGCAGTCTAAAATACCTTTCCCTGTCCAAACTTTCACCAAATCGGTCATAAAAGTTATTGCCGTCTTCCTCTCTCTCCCCTATACAACTTTTATGAAGAGCTCCACATCTGAATCAGAAGTCTACTTCATGGTCAACGCCAACTCTCAGAAAACTTCCTTTCTGCCCGGCCAGATCTGAAATAGAGATCAGTCTGGTTCATAAATCTGCCAACAAAAGTACTAGTCCAACGAATTTTGTGGAGTCACAGAGAGTCAAAGAACTTTGAGAGAACTTTCCAACGGTACCTCTTGTGCGTCGATCCAACGTCGGTGCTGATTGCAGCGGCACATCTCGCCGGATCACGCGCGGCAAAACAGAAGCAGCAGATCCGTGGGCAGCAACTCCAAGACTTGGAGATCGGAGCCGATCAGCCTCCGACTGGTGTTCCAGCCAGGCCGCCGTCCAGGGGAGCGCAACCCCAGGTGTCACCATCACAGCGGGACCCACCCCGCCAGGTCCGAAGAACTGAGTAGTACGTGGGCCCCATGTACCCACTGATAGCGCCGTCTGGACAGCACTAAACGCGGGTTACGGCACCGCTGGAGCGACGTCAAGATGCTGCCCGTCAACCCACTTCCCGATACTCCCGGGCCCCACATGTGACTTGTTATCTCCCTACATGGAGTGGGTCAAAACTTTATACTGCTGTAAAGATTTGTTAACCGGGAGTACGGATTTGGCCGGGGTTGTCTTCCCCACGCCGGGTGCGTGGAGGTACGGTCTTAACTTCTTGGCATTACGCTTGCTTAGCTAGTATATGGTCATATGCCGCTGTGAGCGCGTAGGATTCTAGCCCGTGAGTTCATGTCACCGCTGTGAGCGAGAGAGTGACCCATCCCGTGGCTCGATCCGAGCATGGAAGTGAGTCGACCACCCTTGACTCTGTCGGTTTCTCAACCGCACGGATCCGCGTTTCCCCTCGTTTGGGACGACGAGTGAGCTTGCGTTTCTGTTAGCGACGTATAGCCCATAGGAACTCTTAGTGTCGGGCCGAAGTGTCTCTCCTATTCATATGTGCTAGTCGCGTCTCCATTCAGAGTCCGAGGTCTGCATCACTTAGAGTCGGTCCCCGTGTCCGTCCCGCATCACACTGGACTCTGGACAGTCCGCTAGACTCACTAAATCCGACGGTCTTTGAGTCACAAGACTCGGGGTCAAGACAGTTGCACCGAACGGCGCTACGCCGTCAATCTGCCCTAACCCTAGGGTTAGAAACCTCGGCACGATGACTCACGAGGCAGTTTACAACTGTCGAGACCATTTTCTCAAAAAGGGAACTGAGAATCCTTCCAGCCCCAGGCTGGGTAATTGGACTCACAGTCCATAGGCCACACACACGGCCCACGCAGAAGACACACATGCATGATTCCCAAGGTAACTCACAAGCCGCCAAGCCGATTCCCCATCCCAGGAAAAAGTGAAAAACCTCCAGCCCCAGGCTGGGTGACTAGACTCGCAGTCCAAGGCCATACACTTGGCCCACTCGGCAACCATCTTCCGGAGAAACACACGACATACGGGGGAAACCCCATCGCACTCGCACCGATACACGGTGACTCGTTCAAGCATAACACAAAGCCAGGGACATGCACGCAGGGTCACCCGGACCCTCTAAATCTATGGGCACGCTAATTGAGGTAACATAGTACCTCCAGATGCCCCAGAAATACGGGCACGGAACCCATGGGATGTCCGGGAGACTCACGAGGCCGATGGTTGAACACTGGGTCACAACCAGGTCGACCGGAGACCAACACATCGCGACCGGAACGCAACTAGCACGGGAAATAGGGTGGCGGTCCTCCCTGTGATGGGTGCGGATGGTATGCTCAGATACCAAGTGTTAGGTGCAGATATAGAGACAAACGATGATCCAGAGGGGGGTGAATGGATCTGTAGAGCTTTTTGGCCAATTTGAAGAACGTGTGAAATACAAAGACTTGAATACCGGTCAAACACTTAATCTGCAAGAGCATATGCCCAAATCAATTTGTGCAAGTCATTCAAGCGGAAGCAATTAAGATGATATGGGACACATTCACACAGAAACACAAGCAAGCTCACAACACCAAAGATATTTAGATGGTTCGGCCCTCAGACCTACATCCACCCCACACTCAAACCAGAGTGTGGCTTACTGCTACCAAACATCTTGAACCGCTGCACCTTATAGCTTGCGACTGCTGAGCATTACAACTTGGCTTACATCTGCTGGGCCTCACAGCTTGTCATCCGATGAGCATCATCGCTTGCTATCCCGCTGAGCATCACAGCTTGCTGTCCAAGGTGACTACCTTGCTCGCTGAGCATCACAGCTTGCTCTGCTGACTCACAGCTTGAATAAAGGATGAAAATGAGAAATAAGAACGATGAAAACAGCGACTGAAAGCTGACAATAAAACCCAATGAATATCACTCACGCAGAAGCAAACTGGCTTGGATTTGATCCAAGTGCCAGTGAACAAAACATCAACAATTCTTCTCTCGATCTCACTCTTTCTATTTCTTTCTCTCCTTCTCTTGATCTCACTCTTTCTCTTTCTTTCTCTCCTTCTCTTGATCTCACTCTTTCTCACTTTCACTTCTGCTTTTCTCTGCTGTTACTCTCTTCTCCTCTCTGGATCGGGCTGGCTGTAAATCTTTCTGCTTCGATCCCCTTTCTCCAGAAGGAGAGGCTTCCCTTTTATATGGGCATCAGATGTAGGGCGTGTGCTTTCCACGATTCCTGCCCAAACGCCTTGGCCCACGTGGCAGCATCCTAGCTTAATGCTTTCCACGTGTGACGATCCTGGCACCTCCTTCACTCTTGGATCACGTGCCATTCTTATTCTTCTCAAAAAGATACCTGTCATGCAGTCAGAGAGAAATATTAGCTCGAGACAGTTATACATATAGTAAAGAGCCAAGCAGGACTGCACGGAGTCAATATGTGAATAAGTCAGATGTGCACAGACTTAGTTGTGATGAATACACGTTCATACACGAGGTTAGTACCGTCACACTACAATATGCACAGACTTACTTCCAGCATAAGACTAACGGATGCACTGGCTATGAGTATGCAGTGTGCATGCATTGCACAGACCTACTCGGGTCGTGAGCAGCCTTGCATGGACTCCGTGTGTGCGAGTATGAGAGGGATGCACAAACTCTATGTGCATTCAGCAACGGAGGTTGCACAGAGTAGATCAGCGTATGATAGAATTGCACTGACTGCGTGAATGCATACGATGCAAATTGCACCGACACAAAGACTTGCACGACTGTGTCCTTGTGCCTAGACAAATCGTGCACCGACCTTTCTATGCCTAATACACAGGCCTTCAACAACCTCTGCACCGACGAGATGCGAGATAGAGCAGAACCTGCACTGAGGTAATCGTGCAAGAAGAAGTATTGCACAGACTCACAGTCGTGCAGCACCAAGGTTTGCACCGACTTAACGCGTACAAAGGCTAGCAATGCACTGACTTTTAGGACACCTTAGACATGAACATGCACTAGCCTAATGTGCCTTAGCCCAGAATGTATCCACTTCCACTCATGCATGACCGAAGGGTGCACAGACCTAATGAAAACAATGATAGAAGATTCAAAGAACTATGCGACCCTTAGACTTATGAATGCATCGACATCGTGACACTTAGACCCACGTATGCACAGACTCACTCTACAGCATGACTCCAGTACACATGCATTCTTTGCTAAGACTATAGCATATGCACAAACTTAGATGAGGCCTAATAGACATATGCAGATGCACAGGCATATGCCCAGAATTTACTCCAGGATGAACGTGCTTGCTCTAAGCAAAATGCAATAAGAAAAATACGGAATACATTGTTTATGCATTTTGATTTCATCATGACTTATAATTGTCATTGTCAAAACCAGGGTCCAATAGTCTCCCCCTTTTTGATGATGACAACTATGAGTCATGTAACATTCTATAAAATATGTTCATTCAAGCCAACAGGGCAAATGCAATGCAATGCTAACATCATTCTAAAAATGAGATCATTAATGAGATTATCAGTTCTTCTTATACATAGAGCCAAGGGAGACTGCAAAAGGTCCATGGCTCCCCCTTTGATCAAAACTTCATACACATCCCACATGTTCTCCCCCTTTGTCATCAACAAAAAGGGGTAGGAGCGCAGTTATCGATTAGCTTGACTGGGTCTGCTGGAGTTGCCACCTCTAGATCTACCTCGAGCTGAAGGGGGTGTGCTACTTGAGCTGCGACTGAGAGGAATAGCTTCAGGGAAGGGTCTAGATTTCTATTGTACTCTGATATTCAGTTCAGCAAACTTAGTCAGCATTCTCTGGTCATTGCTCTGAATCTCTTCTTGGAGCTGCTTGAGATGAGAGAGTAAGTTGTCAAATGACTTTTGCATCAGATGGTGAACTTGAGACTGTTGATGAGTAGAGGAGCTGGTTGCAAGAGAAGCTACAACATCTTTAAATTCTGCAGCTAATTTCTCCACAATATGTTGGACTTGATCCATTCTCTCATAAGAGTTTCCAACTTGAATCATGCTTCCATGGACTTCACCCGAAATAGCATTTATTCTCTGGGAGAGTGCTTGCTGTTCTTGTCTGAATAATGTAGTCTGAAAGCTCAACTTCTCTATTTCAATCTTGATGTCAACACAATGAAGAAGATTCTGGGCAATCTTCAAGTTAGACTCACCCTGAGTTCGACGAACTTGTGCTAACAATTCTGCTACTTGCTGACAAGTTAAGACTAGTGAATTCAAGAAGTCATTTAATCTTCTGTCAGACATATGTTTGTCGACAATGAAGTTGTGCCAATTACTGTTCATTGTCTGCTCCAAATGTAGAACCCTTGAATCAAGTCTGTCAATAGCTGCATGCAATTGTTGGCTCTGGTTCACAATCTGACTTGACAAAGCAGTGTATAATGCATCAAATACTGGTCCTAAGATAGGTCCAGCAGAGCTGAAATCTGGAGCTTCCTGAGAGGTAGATGGTTGGTCTTCTGGTGTAAATGGAGCTCCAAAGACAACAACTGTATGGGGTTCCTCCTCTGCTCCTTGTTGAGCCTGAGATGATTCTTGTTGAGTCTCCTCTTCATACTGTTCCTAATGATATTCTCCAAATCTGTTGAATATCTCATGAATGTTCTGATCAATTTCCACCAATATCTGGTCATCAGTCAAATTCAATTCATCAACATTTTGAGCTATCCAATTGTTTTGCTGTCCTTCTGTAGGAGTTCCTTCATCAGCTGCTTTACTCATTACATCATCATGTACTTTCTCTTGTTCAGTTTGATGTTCTACTGGCTGATCTTCTTCCGGTTGTGCTCTCTCAATCTGTTCAACTTGTGGTTGGTGTATATCCAGTTTAGTTTCAACTTGGGTTCTTCTCTTTTTCTTTGAGAAAATAGTTTTCCCTGAGTCAGCTTTTCTTTTATAATCAACAGGAGTGATTTTTGACTTAGACTCCTTTAAGTTCATGAACTTATCAATGAAATCCATATTATAGACATTTACCTTTCGAATTTCTTTAGGGTTCTCATCATCTAGAGAAATATGCACCTTCTTAAATATAGCAGTGAGATGAGCTGCATAGGGTAGATGTCTCCTAGACCCTTTACAAGTTCTCATGATCTGAATCATTATGTCAGGCAGACAAACTCTGATTTTCTTCAGTAGACAATACATTACAAAACGTTGGGTCTCTGTCAATCTTCCTCTTCCTCCAACTTGAGGAGTGATCATAGTAGTAAGAATCTGATGCAATAGTCTCTTTGGAGGAGAAAATTTATTTGCATGAAAGTGACCTACTTTTGTTTGTTCAAGGTCCTGAGGATTACTAGGCTCATCAGCAATCAGTGAGTATGCATTGTAAAGATTATATACACACCATCTTTCAATTTATCCTTCATCTGGTATTCTGAGAGATTTATGGAGGAGATGCCTAGATATCTGAAACTTACTTCCCTTGACGCAGGACAATGATTTTTCTTGGTCTGCATCATATCTCAGATTCTGATAAAACTCAGCTACGAGTCTAGGATAATATATTCTATGATTGCTCAAGAATTTCATCCATTTTTGCATACTGAAAATTTCAATCAGCTCAGGAAATTTACCAATCATTTCTGAATCATGGAAATTCACGTACCGTGGAAAAGTAATCTTTCCAGCCTCCAAAGTAATCTCAACTTGTCTTGAGGCTTCAACAGAAACAACCTTTTCTTTATCTCCTACCTTTTCTTTTCCTTTGCTTTGACCCCTTGCTGTCCTCTGCTTCTTTCCTGCCGGCAGTGACATATCGGTTTCCACAGCTTCAGCAGCTTCTGGTGGTTGTTTTACCACTACCTTCCTCTTTCCCTTGCTCTCGGTGGCTGGAGAGGACATGGTGGTTATGGTGAAAGAGACGCTGAATGAGAGGAGTGGAAGAAGGGAGCACTGGGATGAATAGCAAAAGTGAAGAGTTCACGGTAGAAGGCGAACACTTTGAAATAGGAAGGAAGATAGATGAAAGACTCTGTGAATAGGGTTTTCTTTTAAAACACATATCCACTTTACCCTATTTCAACATATGGATACCCAAAATGCCCTTCCTTTAAATAAAAATGCCTTCTTTATACTTTCTCATGATATTCTATTTATCGAGATTATATGAAAATCGGAAACAGTTTGCGATCATTCTTTGAATAAAAATTAATGAAGCTGAAATAATCTAAAAGAAGCATGTTGCTCAATCATTTAATCCAAAGATCTTATAAAACATTTTCACAAGAGATCTGATTTAAAACCCACTTATATTGAACTTATGCCCGACTAAGGTTATTGCAAAGAGTGCAGAGTCAACCATTTTTACCAATCACTTTTTATTTTTGAAAAAGAGCAATCTAGTAATACTTCACCCTTTTACTCAAGGAAACATGTTGATTAGACACCGGATTCCGTGGTTACCCAGTGAGGTATACCATCATGCTTCACTTAATAAACAGAGATACACATTCGTTGTCATGACATAACTTTTATGTGTCACCGCTATAGACAGTTAGTTTCTCAAACGAAATGTCATTGCTCTGCCAACTTTGATTTTTCATCTTATGGCGTATTCCCTGGTCTTTTATTCATTTTACTTAGAACATGGCAGAAGAGCCATATAAGCGTAGATCTGTAACCAGATTTACTCATTACTAGTGATGTTCAGATTTTTGGAAAAACTTTTGAGCAATTCTAACCTTTAGTTGATTTCAATACCATTGAGATTTATTCAAGAATAATTGCGATCAGTTTACCCTTTTAATTTAATCCATATAGATAGAGAATCACAGTTCAGTAAAAGTTAGCAACCTTATTCTTAGTTCAGAGCAATCTTTGATAGCCGATCAATTGAAAACAGGTAAGGTGATCCGTTTTAAATTTACTCCCCCTGAATCACAGAGTAGGTCATCCTAGTGAAAAGAGGAGAGTGATAGACAATAGTAGGGATAGACAGATGTGTTAGAAAGAGAGTGCCAGGCAAGAGCAAAGATAAGATTGGGAAGGGTTTTCCAACCACTCAGAGTCCCAATTTCACTAACTCTTAAACCGACCACAATTTGACTTACTTCTTATGCACATCACAATCTCTCAAGTGCTTAACCATCCAAAGGATAGCACCTACCTCACTATATCAAAACCAGCGGCACTTTGCTTGAAGAATAATCAGCTCACAGCAAGTCAAGACATCTTAAGCTCAGCAGCTAGTGAAACATGAATTCTTATGCTCTCTCTCTCAAAAGAATGTACCTCTGAAAACCAACAGGCTCAGTTTATTTGAACTCCCCCTCACTTGGTGCAGTGATTTTTAATCATACAACAGTTATTTTCTTGAGAACATGACAGTGTGGCAAGATGTATGCATATGATAAATTGAACCTATATGCAAATTTCAAGAAACATGCAGATGTGTGCAGCTGATATAGGCATGATAGATTGAGTGCAAACAAATTTTTCAGCATGAGCAATCTCAGAGTGAGACTCACTATGTAACATATGATTAGATATCGAGCATTCATCATGAAATTGCATCAATTAACAGCATGAATTGACATTGATCACAATAGATAAGCAATCTGATCATGCATGCAGTACTAATGGAAGAGAGGACAAGATAAACACAAGAAGAGAGTGGGGTAAACTAACCTTTATGTGCCTTGATTTTATTTACCCTTTTATTTGATTCTTCAATGCACATCTGCAAAATTAAATTACTTTGCAAATTTGGGGACCCGAGAATTTTTGGATCCAGTCAGTTGAGTAACACCTCTAGCAGGTGTACTCCAATAATTCCAAGCATGTTTATCATCAAACTTCAGGAGATGGCAATTGTTCATGATATGTCATACTCTCCCACAATAATGACAATGAACAAAGGCTTTCAGATTTTTCTTTTCATGATCATTATGAAATTTTTGTGGGTGGACATGAGTTAAGTTGTTTCTGCCATAAAGGTTATTGTTCCTTTTCACATGCCAACATTCAGAGGCACGGTGGCCAATTTTTTCACATTCAAAGCATGCAAAATCTTTATTACCAAAACCATTTTTGTTTGCAGAGAGATTTACTGGTTTTAAATTTACTTTCTTTCTCTGGGCATGCCAGCAATGAGTTGCAATATGACCCAACTTTCCACAATGGAAACAATTAATTTTTTTCTTAATAGCAACATGATTTCTACTAAGAGTTTTCTATGCAGTGATAGCAGCTAGATTATTAAGTTCAAATAACTTACACTCATGCATCATATGACCTATTTTATCACAATAAAAGCACTTCACATTCTTCTTCTTTTCAAACTGACTTCCATGAGGAGATTTTTCACAACAATTTTTCGCTTGTTCAGTTATGTGCTTGTAAAAATTCTGTGATTTCTTAGGTGAAACAGTTTTTGAAGAGCTCACACAATCTAAACTTTTCACAAAAACAATTTGTTCTTTTCCTTTTAAGTTCCTCTCATTATCTGGACCGTATCCTAGGCCTTCTCTCTGAATGTTAACTTTGTTTCCCAATAGCTTGTCCAGATTTTCTTTACCTTTAACAAAACTAGATAGAAATTTATTCAAGTCAGCAATTTCAGATTTGAGTGAAGAGACCTGCATTTCAGAGTTTATTAGATCTTCATCACAGGTGACAATTTGCTTTTGCATGGCATCATTCAGATTTTTCAGTATTTGGATTTCATGCAAAAGTTCTTGCTCCTTTTCATTGTTAATTTTAGTTTCAGTGCATTTCTCTCTCTCAGAAGTTAAGCATCCTTCAGTAGCAACAATATTCAGCACCATTAACCTTTTATTTTGTTCTTTCAATAGTTTTTTTTCTTCAATCAAATTATTTTGATTCACGGCTTTCAGATTTTCAATCAATTTCTGTTTAGACAGCTCTAGTTCAGAATTCCTATTCCTCAATTCTTCTAGCTCCTCTTTAAGAGGTTCAACTTGTTGTTCCTGCAACCTTAATTCAGACAAAAGATCATTATTCAGATTTTTCATAGACTCATAATTTTTGCATGAATTTTCACTTCTTTTCAAACTATCTTTTAAATTGGCATTTTCACACTTCAACTCTCTTATTTCATACAGCATGCTCTTTTTCATCTTTTTCATTTCCCTTTTATCAGCCTTATAGCTATCCAGCAGATTATCATACATCTCGATGAGTTCATCCAATGAATTTTGTTCTGAGTCAGAATTTACCTGTGATGGAGAGTCATCAGATTGATCACTGCAGTGATCCCTTATCATAAGACACTTGAGGTTCTCTTCACCATATTTGACATTCAACTCGTCCATCACCTCCTTGGCGCTCCTACACTCAGACATGCATGTAATCACATTAGTATTTATCGCCCCTTTCACTAGCTCCAGGGCCTTTCTGTTCTCAGCGTTCATCAGTTCATGACCAATATTCCAGTCAGATCTTTTCACTGGAACATCATATGGACCATGTTCAATTAAGACTAACAGATTTGAATCGACAGAATTCACATACTCCCTAAATTGCCTAAGCCAACCTGAGAAACACATTCCGTCAAACATTGGAACTTCAGATATAGAATCCATGGCAAATGAGGGAGATATAGACATTCTACAAAATCAATCAAAGCACCAAAAATAGCAGGATCCACTATATATCGTTGGATCTGATGAATCAGCGACCTGCTCTGATACCAACTGATGGGTGCGGATGGTATGCTCTGATACCAAGTGTTAGGTGCAGATATAGAGACAAACGATGATCCAGAGGGGGGTGAATGGATCTTTAGAGCTTTTTGGCCAATTTGAAGAACATGTGAAATTCAAAGGCTTGAATGCAGGTCAAACACTTAATCTGCAAGAGCATATGCCCAAATCAATTTGTGAGAGTCATTCAAGCGGAAGCAGTTAAGATGATCTGGGACACATTCACACAGAAACACAAGCAAGCTCATAACACCAAAGATTTTTAGGTGGTTCGGTCCTCAGACCTACATCCACCCCACACTCAAACCAGAGTGTGGCTTACTACTGCCAACCAGCTTGAATCGCTGCGCCTTACAGCTTACGACTGCTGAGCATTACAGCTTGGCTTACATCCGCTGGGCCTCACAGCTTGCCATCCGCTGAGCATCACATCTTGCTATCTCGCTGAGCATCACAGCTTGCTGTCCAAGGTGACTACCTTGCCCGCTGAGCATCACAGCTTGCTCTGCTGACTCACAGCTTGAATAAAGGATGAAAATGAGAAATAAGAACGATGAAAACAGCGACTGAAAGCTGACAATAAAACCCAATGAATATCGCTCACGTAGAAGCAAACTGACTTGGACTTGATCCAAGTGCCAGTGAACAAAACATCAACGATTCGTCTCTCGATCTCACTCTTTCTCTTTCTTTCTCTCCTTCTCTTGATCTCACTCTTTCTCTTTCTTTCTCTCCTTCTCTTGATCTCACTCTTTTTCAATTTCACTTCTGCTTTTCTCTGCTGTTACTCTCTTCTCCTCTCTGGATCGGGTTGGCTGTAAATCTTTCTGCTTCAATCTCCTTTCTCTAGAAGGAGAGGCTTCCCTTTTATATGGGCATCATATGTAGGGCGTGTGCTTTCCACGATTCCCGCCCAAACGCCTTGTCCCACGTGGTAGCATCCTAGCTTAATGCTTTCCACATGTCACGATCCTGACACCTCCTTCACTCTTGGATCACGTGCCATTCTTATTCTTCTCATAAAAGATACATGTCATGCAGTCAGAGAGAAATATCAGCTCGAGACAATTATACATATAGTAAAGAGCCAAGTAGGACTGCACGGAGTCAATATGTGAATAAGTCAGATGTGCACAGACTTAGTTGTGATGAATACACGTTCATACACGAGGTCAGTACCATCACACTACCATATGCACAGACTTACTTGCAGCATAAGACTAACGGATGCACTGGCTATGAGTATGCAGTGTGCACGCATTGCACAGACCTGCTCGAGTCGTGAGCAGCCTTGCATGGACTCCGTGTTTCGGAGTATGAGAGGGATGCACAAACTCTATGTGCATTCAGCAATGGAGGTTGCACAGAGTAGATCAGCACAGGATAGAATTGCACTGACTGTGTGAATGCATACGATGCAAATTGCACAGACACAAAGACATGCACCGACTGTGTCCTTGTGCCTAGACAAATCGTGCACCAACCTGTCTATGCCTAATACACAGGCCTTCAACAACCTCTGCACTGACGAGATGCGAGATAGAGCAGAACTTGCACTGAGGTAATCGTGCAAGAAGTAGTATTGCACAGACTCACAGTCGTGCAGCACCAAGGTTTGCACCGACTTAACGCGTACGAAGGCTAGCAATGCACTGACTTTTAGGACACCTTAGACATGAACATGCACCAGCCTAATGTGCCTTAGCCCAGAATGTATCCACTTCCACTCATGCATGACCGAAGGGTGCACAGACCTAATGAAAATAATGATAGAAGATTCAAAGAACTATGCGACCCTTGGACTTATGAATGCATCGACATCGTGACACTTAGACCCACGTATGCACAGACTCACTCTACAGCATGACTCCAGTACACAGGCATTCTTTGCTAAGACTATAGCATATGCACGAACTTAGATGAGGCCTAATAGACATATGCAGATGCACAGGAATATGCCCAGAATTTACTCCAGGATGAACGTGCTTGCTCTAAGCAAAATGCAATAAGAAAAATATGGAATACATTATTTATGCATTTTGATTTCATCATGACTCATAATTGTCATTGTCAAAACCAGGGTCCAACACCCTGGACCGTCACACCAATGGCGGTCTATACTTGTCAGCAAGCCAAAGGTTAAACGGTCCACCCTGGGCTGCTAAGCACCTGAAGCGGTCACAGAAAGACCGTTATTATCCAAAAAGCACGGATGATGAACGGTCTTCTCTCAGACCGTCACCAATAGTAGCGGCCAGCACCTTGGCCGCTAACTCCCAAGTGGCGGCCCTGGCCTGACCGCAAGCCTCTACGGCGGTCAACCTCCAGGCCGTTACTTCACAGGACTGCAGACAACAGTATGGCGGCCGGCCCATGGCCGCCCTGCCACGAGAAACGGTCTAGCTTGGACCACTACACCAACGTAGCTTTCTATTGCGAGACCGCAACCCAAAACACGGTGGAACGGGAGAGTGACGGCCTCCCTGAGGGTCGCCTCTCCTAGTGGCGGTTCCTGGTACGATCGCCTCTATTCTGGAAACCTGAAAACGGCGAGTTTGTTGGAAAACTCCGTTCCACTCCCCGTTCACGCCCACGTGAAGGGGAAAACAAGGGAAAACTAGTCCCCAACCTCTCTAGCACCGAGAGGACCCATTTAAACTCCAAAAATGCGGTTAGAACGCTTGATCCGGCTCTCTCCCCAAAAATATGTATTTTCCCCAAAATACTCAAATAAACTCGCTCGGTTCACGACGACCTACCAAAATCGTGGGAATGGAAGTACAAGAGCTGGGGGTCCATCTCCCTACCTCCACCGAAGATTCCGCGCACCGAGGACGCTGATCCGTCAAGAAAACGCCGTTCGAACTCCGTCGGGATACGAACTCGCTGCCGAGCTTCCACGCGCCTCCACTGCCTCGATCCTTGCCCATCATCGCCCGTGCCTCACCCGCGTCGTCCTCGCCTCACCTGCACCCCGCTCCGTCGGCCACCGGAGAAGAGAGGGTGAGAGGAGAGAGCGTGAGAGAGGTGAGAGGGAGAGAGTGAGAGGAATGAGAGATGGGGAGAGAGAAAAAGGGGTGGGGGTTTATATAGGAAAATCCAGAAATTCTGAAAAATACCAAAAATAGGAAACAATACTCCACCCGATCATCAAAAAATGCACAACGCCGTGGTAACGTCCCGGAGTCAGAGAACGTAGCAGTTCACCCTACACGGGATTTCGAAGGTCCGACAGACAAAAACACACGTAAAACATTTAGCTTAACCTGAGACCCACAAAAGTGATCAGAAACTCACAGATCCTGATCAGAAGAATATCTGAAAAATCCGGGGCATTACAGGGATCACCGGAGATCTTCAGCCGTTGGAGCTCAGAGCAGAGGCCAGGTTGCAGTTGCCTGGGGGCTGCGACTTGGAGGTCGTGGACTTGCGATAGACCGCTACCTGGCGGGTTTCCTGCAACACCCGAGGGCGTGCAGAATGGTACTTTGTTTTGCCACATCACGCCAGGGACATCCGAGGGGGGGTTTAAGGGTGATTTAGGGGTTCTAATGGGTGGGATAAAGGCTAAGGGGGAGTGGGGGAATGATTTAAACATAGTTTAGCTAACTAAGGGGGCTAGAGGGAGGAGCAATGGGGGAAATAGAGGTGTAGGGGCGGAGCTCTTTTTTTGGGATTTTCTATGCGGAGGTGACCGTTGGCGGTGGTGTGGTGGCCAGAGAGGAAGGGGGGGCTCAACCGGGGCATCTCACCCGTCCCCATCTCAGAGACGTTGCAGTTGCACTCATCCAATCTTCTCGACGGCAGTGGTGGCAGGATTTTGAGTGGATGACGACGGCGGAGGTGGAGATGAATGGCGATGACGGACGGTGGAGGAGGATGACTTGGGGCTTCGAATGGGGCCTCTCGCCCGCTCCCATCTCAGGAACGGCACACCCAAAGCTCTCAGATCTTCCTCCATGGCGGGACGGACGTGGATGTGGGCCTCTCACCCGTGGGGTTCCAAATATTGGAGATAAAACAACATAGCCATGGCTAAAATTTCATTTATATTCCATTGCATTTCATAACAAGAGAGGGGATACATATAGGGGGGAGGGGAAAGGGAAGGGACGTGGATACATTGATTAAACATGGGGAAGGGGTGCTACAATAAAGGTCCTCGAAGTCCCAAGTGCTGGTAGTTGGCAGTTCGCAGGTGGGAGTTACTGCAATGAGGTAGCGGTCCCCTGAGAACCGCTATCTTCAGGTCGCGGTTGTTAGGAGACCGTTATCTGCTGCTCTTTTACTGTCCCCTCCTGCTTCACCTTCTTCAGGTAGTAGTCCCAAGGGTGTTGGGTGGTACGAGAGGATCTAGAGGGGGGTGAATAGATCTGACACCTACTTTTCGACCACTAGAACAGACTATGTAAGAATCAGCAACACAGTGATGGCAAACCCGTGCAAGGCTGACTAACGCAGGGGATGTTAGCAGCGAAGTGATATGAAAGCATTTATCCAATAGAAACATCTGTGAAGGGGGGAGATAGAGGAGATGGATATTGTAAACCACAACACAGAATTTTTAAGGTGGTTCGGCTGCTACTCAGCAAGCCTACATCCACCCCTCACCAACTTTGTGAGGCTTCCACTCTTTGTCCAAAAGAGACACACACACACACGCTGTAAACCCAGCAGAACATGGGGACAAGCCCCCCCTCCCCCCCACACACACACGAGGAGCAAGCTCCTCACACTACAACACGTAGCACACGGGGATGACTCCCTAAGAGAAAAACAGAAAGACAAAGAACCAAAAGCACACGCTGCACCACGCAGCTCACACAGGGATGACTCCCACACACAAGGATGTTCTGAGAGTAAAAAAAAATAAAACAGAAGAAACAAGAAAAGAGCTTTAGCAGAAAAAAGAAAATCCAGCAAGGCTGCGAAGCTGATCAAGACTGAAAACCAACATGGCTGACTGGAATTCTGGCTGCACACTTTCTCCTCCTCCCTTTCTCTCAGACCTTCTTCTGAAGACTCTGGATGGGCATTTTCTCTATCTCTTTTCTCTCAGATTCTCACGTCCAGGCTCTCTCCAGGCTTCACTAGTGGCAATGGCAGCAGCGGCCCTTCATATATGGTGCTTCTGTTTTATAGGCACAAGTAGCAGAAATTTCCCTCCAAGGATTTGCAATTTGATTTGCTGGAGTAAATAAGTGAGGTTTGACCAACAATACCTGTAGCATCTCAATTTTCATTGGCTGGCATGTAGGAAGGACATCCTTCTGTCCTGGAAGATTTTCCAGACCCATCTCTAATTCGTTGGAAGCAAAAAGAAGGTTGCTTTGAAAGGTGACCTTTCCCACATTTGTAATCTGACAAATCTTCTGTCCAAAAAGTTGTTTTGGCAATCAAATGATGTGAAGGACAATAATCTATCAAAGGAACCTTTCCACACCTCAAAACTATATTTTTGGAGGTTTACAGTTGCTATTTTTGGTTCTTGGATGATTTTTGAAAAGTACAATTCTGACAGAGTATATTAGAGGAGCCTTGAGTGCGTCGACGCAGCATCACCCATGCGTTGATGCATCTGTTGAGAATGGGCTTTAAAACAGCTCCTGGAGGGCCCTCTTGCGTCGACGCCCAAAGCGGGGCGCATCGACACATTTGCTTGGAGATGCGTTTACAACGCTCTCTGGGAGAGCCTTGTGTCTACACCCTGAGTTGGTGGGGTCGACACAGTGTGGCGTGGCAGAATGCCAGTTGAAAGGGGTCGACCCTATGGGTCGACTCCTTTATTTCTCATGCTCGCCTGCTTGCTGGAGATGTGTCCAGAGTCGACGTAGTGAAGCCACGAGGTCGACGCAGCCTTGACCATGCTTGGGCCTTTTTCTCTTTTTGAGAACAGTGGGGTCGATGCTGTGTTGAGATGGGGTCGATGCGGCATACACCAATTTGGATTATTTCTTCCTCTTATGCTCAAATGAGTTGACGCATCCAATAGTGGGGTCGACGTAGTCTTTAGGCTTGGTTAATCTCCTTCATACCTAGCCAATCAAAGGATGTTTCATGAGTTTCTAAATTAATTGGCCAATGACTTATAGTGAGACATCATCAAAACATCATTTACACAACAAAGGGGATCACTATCTTTAGGTCACGGTCCTCATGGGACCGCTATCTGCTTGTTGCCTGTTGCCAATTGCCACTTCACGATCCCATCATACTCCTCCGCTTGGAGGAGGTTCACCCTCGAACCTAGAGCTGCAAGATCCTGGGTTGATAGGACAAACCAATTCCCAAATCTCTGATACCACTTGATGTGAAACGGAGGACGGGGATCGCCGGAGATCTTCAGCTGCTGGAGCTCGGAGCAGAGGCCAGGTCGCAGTCGCCTAGGGGCCGCGACCTAGAGGTCTCGAACTTGCGACAGATCGCTACCTGGTGGGTTTCCTGCAACACCCGAGGGCGTGCAGAATAATACTCTATTTTACCATATCACGATAGGGACGTCTGAGGGGGGGTTTAAGGGTGATTTAGGGGTTCTAATGGCCGAGATAAAGGGTAAGGGGGAGTGGGGGGAATGATTTATACACAGTTTAGCTAACTAAGGGGGGTTAGAGGGCGGAGGAATGGGGGAAACGAATGTAATGACCCAAGATCAGGATACCGGGTCAAACCCGATATCACTCGGATCCTACGCCGCCACCCACGAGCTGAGAAGCTCGGAAGGGTTAAAAGGTGTCACAGGAGTGTATAAAAATCTAAAATAAATGCAAGAATTAAAGTGTTGAAATTAAAATTTACATTTATATAAATAGATTTACACATTTTATACAATTTCCAGTCCAGATATACACAACTCCTAAAGGTACAGTGCAACAAAAGAAAGGTACATAGCCTCTGGGGCATACCCCGGCTAACACCAGCTGGCGACGCTAGGACCTCGAATGCTGCTCAGGGCGTCCAAACGATGAGGAGGCACGTCGACCTAAAAAGAAAACGGGTGAGCCTCATCTCATTGGCTCAGTAGGGGTCCTGCAGATCCCCACCATAATAAACAAATAAACAGAGAAGCAAGTAAGAAAATATAAAGATAGTAAAGCAGGTAAAGTAGTAAGGAAGTAAAGTAGTAAAGAACAGCACTGCCACAAGAAATGAGCTAAGACACTAACTTCTAAGAACCTGTACACCATCGGGATACCTCGAGTATCGAATACAACTCACGCTGACGCGAAATCCCAAAACCTGGGCCATAGAAAGTTGGAACCCAACGACCTGTCCCGGAACACCTCTCCTAGGACACACACGGTAGGATCTAGGCTACCAGGTGTGAGCGACGTCACGCGGTTCGGGGTGCGAAGAGGACGCGGAGCGCGCGGGCTCCTTCTTTTTGTTTGCTGCAACACAGAAATAAGAGAAAAGAGAAGGGGCCACCACGGGAGATTGCTCCGGTGGGGCGAGCGGGACAAATATAATATAGCAAGATATGGGGGTTAAACGGCCATAGCGGGAAGTGACTCGCCGCGACCTCGGGGGGACGGGAATGGTGCAGAAATTAAATAGCAGGAATTGAAACGGCCATTGGGGAAGTGACTCGCCGCGGCCTCGAGAATATGAGCAGATAAGAAGATAGCAGAATATAAAGAGAATATAAAGAGCGGGAATTTAAACGGCCATTGGGGAAGTGACTCGCCGCGGCCTCGAGAATATGAATAGATAAGAATATGACAAGATATAAAGAGAATTTAAACGGCCATTGGGGAAGTGACTCGCCGCGGCCTCGAGAACATGAATAGATAAGAATATAACATATAAGAACGGGAATTTAAACGGCCATTGGGGAAGTGACTCGCCGCGGCCTCGAGCATATGAGCAGAATATAACAGAATATAAAGAGAATATAAGAACGGAAATTTAAACGGCCATTGGGGAAGTGACTCGCCGCGGCCTCGAGAACAAGATGTGATCGCCAGGGGCCGAAAGACCCCAAAATGAAGAAAGTGATCGCGCCTACCTCAAGAGCGGGAGATGGCGGGTTGCTTCTTCCTCCCCCTTCGACCGGCCGACGGAGAGGGCTTTCCTTGGGTACCCTTGCAAAACAACGACAAACAAGTAACGAGTGGATTAGAAAGATGAAGGTGTAGTATTCAAATCCTTGCGATAAAAAATAACGAAATGATGGTAAGACACACACCTGGTTGGTGTTGTCTTTTAAACCCCTCTCGGACTCGAGTAGGAGGAAAATGAGATGATGGATGCAAGAAGTATATAAGAAGAGGCGCCCTTATGAAGGGGGATAGATGATGCGAGATGATGAATGCAAAAGAACTAGGAAGAAAAGGAAAGGATTGGCTTATTGGATGTGCCGATGGTGAAATCCGGCGGAGCTCCGGCAGCGTAGGGATGGCGTGGAAGCGCGGTGGATGAAGACGACCTTCCTCTCGCGAGCGTGGGCACCCGAGAAGCCGGCAGAACCTCCACCTACAAAAGACCCCACGGGTTAGAAAATGACTCCGGTAGCCTCTGGGCTCCGGCAGCCTATCGGATCTCTTCGAAGCTCCTCCAGAACTGAGGGGGTGGGCCTCTATTTATAGGGCTCCGGAGGGTGGAGGCGTCCAGGACCCTGGACACCTCCATCAGGGCCGAACTAATATTTTATTCTATTTTTATTAATTTTTTCAGAATATTTTTGTGGAGGCGTCCAGGGCTCCGGACGCCCCTAACAGGTCCACCGAACACCACCGACGGCCGCACGCGGTTTGACACAACGCGTGGTTTTGTGAGCGGCGCCTCGTGATTTTGAAATGGGCGTGTCCAAAGGGCTGGACGTCTCCATAATTTGGATTTTTTCACACACGACAAACCGTCGTTCGGTGGGCGGCGCCCGTGAGGAAGTTGATGGAGGTGTCCAGGGGCCTGGACTCCTCCATTAATATATTATTTTTATTTTTGTTTTGTCTTTTTATGCCAAAGCTGGCATTATATATATATTTATTTTTTTTTTTATGGAGGCGTCCAGGGGCCTGGACGCCTCCATTAATATATTCTTTTTTTATTTTGTTTTGTCTTTTTATGCCAACTGGCATATATATATATATTTTTTATATTTGTTTTTATGGAGGCGTCCAGTGGCCTGGACGCCTCCATTAATATATTATTTTTTTATTTGTGTTTTGGGTTTTGAAAAATAAAAATAAAATAAATTAAGAGAATGGGGGCGTCCAGGGGCCTGGACGCCCCCATCAAGACCCACCCGGGTCCTCGGACAAGCGTTGGCGGCCGCCCGGCAGACACCCTTCTTGGTTCCGGAACCTCCTGATGCGTCTGACTGGTGTTGATGCCGTCCGAATGCCGTGACGAGACGATTCCGGATGCCGAAAAGGGCGGAAGAAGACTCAAGAAAAAGGAAGCACTCGAGCGATTCAAAATGCGTAAGCCGTTGCGGGGCGTTGTATAGTAATATGAGACTTTCTCGGGAGACGTCAGGAATGGCGTGTCTACAGCTGCCCCGCCTTGGCGTCTGCTTTGCAAGGGAGCGACACGTAGTGGAATGGTATCGAAGTGGAGTGAAATGAAGTGGGAGCGGAGTGATAAGTTGATGCCAAGGTGTGATGAGACACGCTTCTGACGTACTGTTTGGAATTTTTCCTGAAGTTTCAATGAGGCGACCTTGAAGGAGGTCTTTCAAGTCTTGACGGTTGCTTGGACGGAGATCAAATAAAGGAGGGTGAAATGTGCACTCAGGCACGAAAAATAAAGGAGACCAACTTCTCGGTGTGGAAGTGCCTGGGTCATAAACCTGTAGGTTTCACCTTTGGGAGCGGTTACCAGCCAATGTGGAAGTGCTGCAGCCAAGGTGGGTCAAACAAGGTAAAAAGGAATATCTGAGGGTCTGTCCAAACAAGGGTCTCCTTTTGGAAGAGCAACGTAGGGCCGTTTCAAGGAAACTCAGTATTTTATTCGGAGTGGAATATCTCATATTTGTAGGAATTGAAGCACAACGGCCTTCGCAATCGAATCACTTGAATGGTTTTTCGCAATAAATCAAAATCCTATATGAATGCATGCTGGGTTAAAATAAAAATTTAAAACAAACTAAAATAGAAAATAGCCAAGGATAATATTGTCAACTTGTTAAGAACGGGTCAGGATACCGATCCGGTGAGCCGACACTGGGCTGGGGCCCGTTTATCCGCGCACCAACTCACTGAATGGAACCGTCGTCCCCATGCTATCACAAGTTAACGGCCTATCTGTACAACCCAAATTCTTCCGGGATCATCACTGTTTTTGTTGAAGGGGAACTCAAATCCCAGATTTGTTCGGGTCGCAAGGTCCTTGACATGTTCTAGTAGCGTAGGTATCGTATACTATGATGCATGACATGGTAGGACCAACCATTGAGAGGTGGGATAGGAGACAGGACAAAGACGTCCATTAGTAAAATCTGCACAGACTAGCAAAGGTTAGCAACATCAGAAAGTAGCAGAATCACAGCAGAATCGCACCACAGTACAAAGGAGATCCAGACAAAATCTTGCCAATGACCACTGATGTGACATGTTCCGTCCTGTAGCGAACTTCCCTTCCTATAAGAACTCCCCTTAGGCTAGTTCATTCAAATGCACCAAGGTGGGTTTTGGAAGCTCAGGAAAGGAAAGAGAGGAGAATCTAGAGATTTTCAGGATGGAAGGAGAGTCTTCCCGCGTTATGAAGAGGAGCAGGCCTAGCAGCGAGATCAGGCGACTCTCCGACCTCGAGGGTCATTTGAGTGGGACGATCATGTCGCATATGATAAGCTGATTCATTTCAAATTTCCCCACGTGAACCTTCTTCTTACTACCTTCCTTTCTTCTTCTTTCTTTTCTCTTCCAGCCATATCCACTCTTCCCAGGCCCGAGGAAGTTTTCCAAACTACCATGGCTTTCAAAGCTAACTTCCAACATCTCCATCGGCATGAGGGCCATACTCTCGAAATGGCATCTGCAGGGGCTACTTATTCACGCCAAACACTATGAGAAGATTCGTATGGACTGGGTGGCTATGGGCGCACTAGTGGAGATCTGGCATCCCCAGACCCACACTTTTATCTTCCCGACCTTCGAGGTGACCATCCTCCTCGAGGAGGTGGAACTTCTGCTCGGATTGAAGAAATTTAAGAGTGACGGGAAGGTGAAGGCTATGCGGATGCTGACACGGGGGACTTCCGAAAGCGTCCTTGGAAGCTTCATGCCGCCCGACGCAGCCAGAAAGGTCCATACTCAAAAGGGGATCGATCTCCAAAAGCTTGCGGAGTGGGTCATGGACGCCCTGAGAGGGTCACCAGACGATGACTATTTGGAGGGAATCATGAAGGGGTTCACCATTTGCCTGGCAGGTGCTCTCTTGTTTCCTTATACCGACAACATGGTGGAGGAAGACCAACTGAGTGCTATCTGCGGGATCTGGCGTGGAAAGAGGGTGGAACCCGCTGTCCTCGCCTACCTGTATAGTGGCCTTACTGCCTCGAGCATGGGTAAGCCTCCTTTTGGTTGCGCACTTGTCCTGAGTTGCTGGATGGATTTGCATTTCAAGTTTGATCACCGTGAGGGAATGCCAACCGCTTCGAAGCTCTTCCAACAAAGCCCTCTTCATCATATAGCCGACGTGTTAGGGTTCGGTGGTACTGTAGTGAACCGCGTTCCGTGGCTGAAGAAACGTGAAGACTGGCGGTCTCACTTCCGCACCGTGACACAAGGCTTCTTTACTTGCGCACCAGCATGTTTGTTTCGCTTGATCTCCTTATGAGGCCTTCCCCCGAAGTTGATCTTCAATTGATCGGCGCGACCGAGTTTGTCCTTTATAACGCGCATCGATGCTGCCTCCAGGTCGGCATTCCACGCCATTCGTTCCCACTATCGACTGGCATCGTTCCTTTGAAGAAGAGAGAGTTGGGTACTGAAGCGGATGCGAAGGAAGCGAAGGCCGTCAAAGCACCCTGGAAGACAAGTGTCGCGGGAAAGGCCTTAGCGCACGTGGGGGAAGAATGTGAGCTGTGGAGGGCTTATGTAACCGAACTGGGGAAGTTAAGGCCTAAGGCGCCTAAGCCCCTGATGTAGCTCACTCTGCTTTTCTGATAGAATAAAATCTGGCATTTATTTTGGACCCTTGTCCCCTTAATTATTATTATCTTTTTTGTGGTTTTTCTTTTTCTTTGTGTTTTTTCTTTTTTGTTTGGATTATATACATACTCTTATCTTTTTTACTTTTGTTATATATATATATATATATATATATATGAAAATTTTTTATTATGGGGGCGTCCAGGGGCCTGGACGCCCCTAATTTTTTATTTTTGAATTTTTTAAGTTTTTTGTTTTGGGGGCGTCCAGGGTCCTGGATGCCCCTAATTTTTATTTTTTATTTTATTTGATTTTTTATTTTGGGGGGCGTCCAAGGTCCTGGACGCCCCAACTTTTTATTTATTATTTTTTTTGGTTTTTTTGTTTTGGGGGCGTCCAGGCGCCTGGACGCCCCTAAATTTTTGAAATTTGAAAAAAAATAAAAAAAATGGGGGCGTCCAGGCGCCTGGACGCCCCAATAAAAGTGGATCCTACATATATGGGGGGGGCCTCACCCCCTGCTCATTTGTACTGTTCATTCTGACGACCCAGTCACCCTAGACGACCCATTCTTAGTCCCAATGGAGCGAGGAGGATCGAGCCAGGGTCCAGAGAAGCGAAAACGACGGGCTCGTCGTCCGAGGAGGCTGAGAGATGATGCCGAGGAGGCCGCAGCAGAGGAGATTGCTGCGGAGGAGGGGATGGAGGTGCCTCTTCTGGTCGCGGAGGCCGCTGCGGGCGCTGGCGACGTGGGAGAGGACGATCACGACCCGGTAAGCCCTTCGGAACTCTCACTCTGTGGTTCAATAGGCTAAACGGACGGGCGAGAGGCTGTGAGAGAAGGCTGGGGAGTGAGGGAAAGGAGGCGTCCAGGGCCCTGGACGCCTCCACATTTTCTTTTTCTTTTTGTTTATTATTTATTTACGAAAATAATAAAATAGGATTTTAAAAAAAGGAGGCATCCAGGACCTGGGACGCCTCCATAAATATATATATTATTAATATTTTTTTTGTTTTGGCTTTTTCTATAAAGAGAATAAGGAAAATAGAGAGGAGGCGTCCAATGTACTGGACGCCTCCATAAAAATCCTAAATTTTTTTAAAGATAAGATAACATAAAATAAATAAGTAGAATATATAGTGTTATTGCTTAATATTATTCATGATGCTGATGTATTTTTTATTGGTTTTGTGGTGTGCAGGGTGTGATGAAAGGACGGATCAGCTGGTCCCTAGTGGTGGCAGCATACCGTGGGCTGCCGGACTTCCAGAGGGCGCGTGTGGACGCCATGGGCTTTGGAGCTTTCCTTAGGATCGAGCCCTTCCGGCTCGACCTTCCTCTTATCCAGGCATTGAGGGAGCGGTGGCATGCGCCGAGCCGGGCATTTCTGATGCCCTGGGGGCACATGGTGCCGACACTCGAGGACGTGGCTCGGATCACCGGGCTACGGGTTAACGGAGAGGCGGTGAACGGGGTCACCTACCCCGACTACCGAGAGCGTGCCCTGGACCTGCTGTTGTTAGAGACGAGCGTGACTGATAGAGACAGCAGGGTAGTCGGCCGAGTGGAGATTATGGAGGCGCTCGGATTCGTCGACCCGCGCCAGCGGGTTAGCGAGACTGGAGCGGAGTTTCTGGCACGACTGGAGGGAGATGCCCGTGTAGCTTTCTCCCAGGACCCGAGCGAGCGGGAGCTGGTGGACCTAGACCTCCGGAGGTTTCTTTTCTTCTTCCTGGGCCGCCTTCTACTGGGGACGAAGGGGGATGGCATCCACTGCCGCTTCCTCGGGATTCTGGCGGACCTTGACAGAGTGGGGCACTACGCGTGGGGGGCGGCTCTGCTTGCCCATTTGATTGCTGATCTCTCCCAGACTTCGGAGAAGGAGATGACAGTCAGTGGCTTTGCACCTTTTCTCCAGGTAAACATTTTATTTATGCATTCCCACAGTTAAATATGCAATTATTGTACTAATGATGTATGATGGATGCAGGTGTGGAGCTATTACTATTTCCCGATGGGGAGGGCTAGGCATGGGAACAGGAGGGCCGTGCCTCTGGCGCGGAGGTGGAGGCCGGTCGTGGTTGCAGCACCCCACGGCTACCAGCTGGCGTCACTTCGTCGGGAGCTGAGCGAGTATCCCGAGACCATGGTATGATGCGTATGGTTTTTTGTGTTTTCTTATGTGACTGAATGGCAACTAATATGATGTATGTATGATGATGTAGGTGGTGTGGAGACCCTACCTGGGCACGGGCGACGCTGGCCAGCCTTGGGTTGTAGCGGGTCTTCCTCCTTTCAGGCGGGACGTGTGGGTCCATTGCCTGAACGAGATCGAGCCGCTTCGGCTGAGGCTGGTTATGAGGACGTTGGGGCTAGCCCAGGAGTGGGTTGATGTAGAAGAGCCGGCCCGCATCGGGCGGAAGACCAAGGGGATGGCGAAGATTGTGGACTGGCGTACACGCTTCCCAGCACAGTACCAGGACTGGCAGTAGGGCGGGGTCCCAGTGGCATCCCATGTACAGGACAGCACAGATTACATGAGACGATATCGAGCTACGTACGGGGACCGCCTCTCCTTGGGTGGTATGGCAGGGGTAAGTGAAATGAAAATGCTTCACCCTTCTATATGTATATGCATGTGGCAGTAACTTATGTGCAATGCAGGATGCTCGTGACAACATGATTGCCGACCTGCGGGCCCAGCTGGCAGACGCCAGGCGGCAGTTAGTGGCCATCCGACAGGAGTTGGAGATCCTGGTGAGTCTATGCAATGCATTTTTTGTGAGCTAGATTTTTGATGCTTAGCCTTTGACTGATGTTTGCCCCATGTTTCAACGGGCCCACTAGACAGCGGCAGGCGGGACGGCTAGTGGAGCGGGTTCCAGTTCGCGGGGCCCTCCTCCGGAGGTTTCTGCCCTCCAGGAGCAGCTGGCGTATGCGGTGGCTCGGGCTGAGGAGGCCGAGCGTGACCGCGAGGCTCGAGTGAGTGCTTGCTTGGCCCTGACCCTCTTCTAGCTGCTTTCCTTCTATCACTGCTCTCTTACGGTTCATGCGTGCTTTGACAGGTGGCCGAGATTCGGGAGGCCCTGGCCCGTGCTGTTCGTGCTAAGTAGGAGCGTGATGCCTGGGTGGCAGAGCGTGACGCCCGGATTGCGGAGCTAGAGGAGGAGCGGCGATGGGAGGCTGAGGAGCTTCCTCGCGACGTAGTGGATCTGCGGATCGTCCTCGAGCTGTCGAGGAGAGAGGCGATGAGGGAGAGAGAGGAGAGGGAGAGGGATAGGGAGACCGTGGAGAGGGAGAGGGAGAGGGATAGGGAGACCGTGGAGAGAGAGAGGGAGAGGGATAGGGAGATCATAGAGAAAGAAAGGGAGTACAGGATGGCAGAGCGATATCGAGATTGGGACGAGAGGAGAGCTCTGGTGGCCCAGGTGTCGGAGCTCCGGCTGAGTCTTGGCACGGCGGAGGGGAGACTCCGGGAGAGTGAGGAGCGGTATCAGAGGGCGAAGGAGCGCGGGGCGTGACTTCGTCAGTCCGGTTCCTTTTCTGTGGGTAGCTGTCTAGTTTCTTCGGCCGAGCAGCGTCGCCGCACCTTGGAGGCTGGCATGGTGCCACCTGGAGAGGCGAGCACGGCTTCTCAGGGTTCGCAGAGGTCGCAGAGGCCCCCTACGGATCCCCGTCAGAGGAGGGAGGAGAGAGATGACCAGGAGGGTGGTGGTGAGAGTTAGAGAGTTGTTTGTACACCCCACCGTCCTCACTGTATGATGTACTTTTGACTGTTTGTATGAAATGGATTTCGTGTGGTTCCTTTTATCGTGTGCCCTTTTCCTTCCTGCACTTTCTTTTACACCACGTTGTTCACGCTTCACGGGACTTTGCCCTGGACAGGAGGGAACTACTTTGCATGGAGGTTTTTTGGTTCCCTTTTTTTCGCTTTCTTTTGGGCGCGTCCAAGCGCGAGGACGCGTCTTAATCCTCAAATTCAAATTTAAAGCGACGGGTGGCCTTCCTTCTCCGTGCCTTTCCCGCAAACGAGCCCGCCTTCCGCCGAAACTTGCTCGCCCGTCTTTGTCTTCTTCCCCTCGATCGATGGAGTTCGGCGGTCTGGACCACGGCGAAGGTGGAGAGGGACGCGGGACCCCTCGCCCAAGGAGGGGCGCGCCAGAGCACGGAACGGCGTCTATGGAGGAGGAAGGGCCGCTTCGGGCCCCCGAGGGACCCGAGGGGCCTGATGTCGCGGAGGGAGGTGAACACGGTCTGGTAGGTGCTTGGTTTTCCCCCTCTTTGATCCATTTTGAGTTTTGAAGCAAGCCGTGCGAGGGGGGAAAGGGTTCGGCGAGTGTTGCAGTTAAATGATGGATGCGTCCTAGACAGGGGACGCGTTCTTTTTGACTGATGTGGGACCCTTTTCTTGGTGCAGGACATGGTGAGGACCCTGGGCCTGGCCGATGAGTAGGCGAGTGCGGATGAGCTGAGCCGCGTCAGGAGGGAGAGTCACGGCAAGGCGAGGCTCGAGGACTGGCATGTACGTCTCCCTGGACAGCAAGGGAGTGTATTGGTGCAGGACAGCGCCGACTTCCTGCGGCGGCAGAGAGAGAGTTATGCGGGGCTTCCCCAAGCTGGGGACACGCGTGGGGTCGGCGGCTCGCGCGCCCAACTGTCAGAGGCTAGGCGGCAGCTGGCCGTCGCTCAACATGAGCTGTCGCTCCTGGTAAGTTACGTGCCGCACTTTTAATTTCAGATTTGGAGTTTCACTGACGGCCGTTGTTTATTTTGTTCCAGCGTGCCCAGCAGACAGTGACGGCGGGGATGATTGGTGGCGCATCTTCTAGTTCCTCGGCCCCTTTTCTCGAGATTGCCTCCCTCCGGGAGCAACTTGCCGGTGCGGTGGCTCGGGCGACCCGGGCGGAAGAGGAGCGTGATGCCTGGGTGGCGACTGTAATGGAGCTGCGGCATCGTGGTGAGGAGAGGCCTTCTCCAGACATCCTGGAGTTAAGGGTTCTTCTGCAGATGATGAGGAGGGAGGCAGAGAGAGAGAAAGCCGAGAGAAGGTCCGAGCGACAGCGGGATCAGACCGAGAGGAGGGCCTTGGAGGCCCAAGTGAGGGAGCTCCAGCTGGGCCTTCAGGTCATCGTGCAGAGGCTAGGAGGGATGGAGACGCGCTACGAGAGAGCGCGAGAGTTCGGGGAGCGACTGCGCCAGTCTGGTCACTTTGCCGCTAGTGGCTTCTTTGCCACGCCAGGGGAGGAGCAGCGAGTCACTGCTGCGGAGCTGGTGCCAAGAGGCGAGGCAGGTGCTGCTGCACGAGGATCCCAGAGGCTTCTGAGGGACCCACACCTCAGGGGAGAGGAGGGGAGCGCCCAGAGAGATGAGTGATGGTGAGGATCGGCGAGCTGGTGGACTCGCCTCCTCTCTATGATTGTAGTGTTTATGACAGCTTATGTAGAATTATGAATGGGGTGATTTGATTTTCTGCTGCTCGTTTGTTCTCTTGTGCATTACTTCTTCCCTACACTTCCTCTCCTTTGCACTGTTCCCATGTGATGGGTCTGCCGAGACTCAACGTCGAGCGAAGAATCGCGTCTTGTTGTGACCATTTTCCACGCGAATCTGCCGTCGAAGTCAATAATGACGGCCCTAGCCCCTTTTCCCGGATGTTGTGTCAAATTTTGCGGACGTCCTCCAAAACATGATAGGGTTTAGTCGTCATATCACCATGTGCGAGCGGTGAAGTGACACACGGGACCGCATGGCAGGTTCCTCATTGCGAGGGCTATCGTTAACAGGTGATGGAGGCAATCTTGGCCCGCACTCCTTCCATTTCTATAAATTATTGTCCCTTTTATCTTCCCAGGTATATCGAGAGCTAACTCGAGGAGCACAAGTTTTCACGGGAGAGGAGGAGTTCAAAATTCCGAGGGTTGGATGGAGGGCGAATCTTCCCACTCCTCGAAGAGAAGCAGGTCTAGTGGTAGTAGTTCCAGGAGGCTTTCGGACCTCGAAGGACACTTTAGCGAAAGGGCCCAATCACAACTCGTAAGCCAAGTTTTCTTGCCCTCTTTTCCATTCTTTTTTTCTTCCTTTCTTTCTGACCAAACCTCCTCTCCATTCCCTGCATGCGTAGAGTGTGATGAAATCACATATCTCATGGGAGTTGGTAGTGGCAGCATACCGAGGTCTCCCAGATTTTCAGAAGGCCAGGCTAGACGTGATGTGTTTTGGCACCTTCCTTCGGATCGAGCCGATCCAGCTCGACCTGGTCCTGATCCAAGCCTTGTGTGAGAGATGGGACCCAGTGAGTCGGGCATTCCTGATGCCCTGGGGGCACATCGTGCCCAGCTTGGAGGATGTGGTCCGAATTACGAGTCTCAAGGTGGATGGCGAGGCAGTGACTGGAGTCACTTACGCGGACTACCGAGAAGGTGCCCAGAAGTTACTGGGTTTAGACCTAGATGGTCAAAAAAACAGGTCGGTAGCTAGGGCGTCCCTCATGGATGCATTAGGGCTCATCGACACTCATCAGCGGGACGATGAATCCTCAGAAGAGTTCATGGAAAGGATGGAAATAGGATGCCGTGCCGTGTACTGCACATTTCGGCGACTGGGAAAGATGCAACATAGATTTGAGGAGATTTCTCCTCTTCCTTTTGGGGAGATTGGTACTGAGCTCGAAAGGGGACGGTATCCAATATCGCTTCCTGGAGCTGCTGTCAGATCTTGAAAGAGTAGGGTATTATGCCTGGGGAGCCGCCATGCTGGCACACTTGTTTGCAGGCCTATTCCAAGAAACGGATCGTGAGATGACTGTGAGTGGTTTCACACCATTCATCCAGGTATTTTTTTGGTTTTGCTTGTTTTGTATTTTTTTTTGTGTTTTTGCAAGGTTCTGATGACCTGCGCCGAGCAGCTGTGGAGCTATTATTACCTCCCTATGGGGAGAGCTCGGCATTGGCGACTTGCGATGGTGCCGCTAGCCAGGCGGTGGGAACCCATCATGAGTGCGGCACCCCTAACCTACCAACTGATGGTGCTAAGGCGGGAGCTACAGGAGTTCCCTGCAGTGATGGTAAACTGGAGACCCTACTCAGACATGGTCGATGCCGACCAGCCGTGGGTTCTAGCAAGTCGTGCCCGGTTCGGATGGGAACTGTGGATGCACTACCTGAATGAAATCGAGTCGCTTCGGCTACGATTAGTTATGACGACTTTCGGACTGGCTCAAGAATGGGTGGATTCAGCTGTGCCACCTCGTGTCGGGAGAAAGACGCGGGGACCGGCGACCTGCATTGACTGGCGCGTGCGATTCCCCGAACAGTATGAGGACTGGCAACGGGGTGGCACGATTGTAGAATCACATGTGTGGGATAGCGAGGACTACTTGCGTCTATATAGGACAAAGTACGCAGAGCGGTTCCAACCCCGGGGACTTGTGGAGGTAGGTTTCCCCTTTTTCTCTTCTCTTCTTTCTCCTTTTCCTGATTTTGGTGAAAATGCTGACTCGTAAGGCTGCAGGATGTCCGGGATGCCATGATAGCGAATTTACGAACTCGCTTGGCAGAGATGGAACAACAATTGGGTAATGCCCGCGGAGTTATGAGCGCCTTGGTAGGTATATAGTACGTTCCTAATTAAAACCCCAGATTCCAGATGTTGGCTGCTAATTCACGCGGTCGTAGCATGCCCAGATTGGCGCGACTTCCCCAGCGATGGGAGTAGGTGGTGCCTCTTCCAGCTTATGGATTCCCACCTCAGAACTTGACTTGCTTCATGAGCAACTTGCTCATGCCACGCAGTGTGCTGCGGAGGCAGAAGGGATGCTCCGTATACAGGTAAAAGTTTCAGTGTTGAGTTCTCTTTGTTTACGCCTTATCGTGTATCTGAGATGGTACACTCGGCAGGAAAAGGAGACGGAAGAAGCGCTTGGCCAAGCTGCGCAGAAGGAGGCTAGGATAGCAGAACTGGAGAGGGAACTGCGGCGTCATCCTGATGATGACTCCTCTAGGGATGCTGTGGAACTGAGGATCACTCTCCAGTTGGAGAGGGAAGACCACGTGAGAGAACGTGCAGAGAAAGAAAGAGACGCAGAGAGAGAAAGAGCCAACAGATTGACTGAAAGGGAGGAACGAAGGGCCATGGAGGCCCAACTATTCGAACTCCGAATCAGCCTTGGTCTTGCTGAACAGTGGCTGAGAGATGGTGAGGAGCGCTACCGAAGAGCACGAGAGCGTGGCTTTCGTGTTGGTAGCTTCTCTGCTGCTTCCGTAGATCAACGCCGGGATGTGAGAATAGGAAGAGGAGTACAGAGCGGTAGGAGTACCGCTTTTCGTAGTTGGGTAGCACCTTTGAGAGCGTTTTACCCAGAGAGTAGTGGGACGAGTAATGCGGAGAGAGAGGGCGGAACTTGATGTAATAATTTTTTTGGTTTTTTGGAATAAAATACAAGGTTTGGTTTGTTTGGTTTTCACCTTTGCTTCTGTTGCCTGGATCCCTGCACACATCACTGAAACAAACAAATCAGAATTTCTGTTCTGACTTAGCCCCTTGCTCAATAAGCAAATGGTCACTGTGACTGTCCTTGATAACTGGTCAAGGGGCTAAGCCTTTATTAACGAAGGCAATGGAAAAATGTGGTGACGATAAATGCGACAGGCAAGCACACGAATGCAAGCGGTATTAAAGTGAGATACTGTACGCAAATGCGATCATGTAAAATTGATTTATTTTCTTTTTATATTTGGCATTTTTTTATTTTATAAAAAAGATTTTTTTGTTTGCAAATATGTACATTTTCTCTTTTTCCTTTTTTGTTATTTTATCATTTCAATTTTTTTGTTGCTAACGCCCGGCAAGCACCCAAATGGCACCTAACCTACGTGAGAACATGGGTTTCTTACTAACCTCCCAGGTATCCTAAGTGCACATCTAGGTTGATTTGGGCCTCTAGACCCCTCGAATGATGATCCCGCCGGCTAAGACTTACCCTGATGACAATACCGTCATGCCATGCTTAGGCTCCCAGTTGCTTCCGACCACAGGGATTCACCCAAAAGGTGTTCGAGGTAAATGATTTACCCGACCCGGGTCTGTTTCCTCACAACTCTAGATGGTATATGATGGAACACCCTGGAACCCTAACGACCAACCGCGCGACGCTGACCCGGAATCAGACGCCGTCGCACCCATAGGTGATGCGCTTGCATTGGCCTAAGCCCGAGGTTAAACAATAAGACATCAAGGTGGTAAACAGGGGTCTTGACCTGCCAGAAACACAGAGACTCCTTCACAGCGATAGCTTTTGCTTTTCAAAGTAGGCAACCAAATGTGTATATTAAAATAAGGTCGCAGACCCTGGGGAGTTTTCACCTTTCAGAAACCCCATCGAACCTTCATCTTTAGAGGAAGAAGGAAGAGCGTGGGGGATAAACCTCCTGAGAGGATCAGCAAAACCGTTAACCCGGCAAGCGAATAAGGGCCCATTAACTCTTTCCTTTCGGATAACTTCAGACCAAATCTCGAGCATTTACATTCCACGGCCCCTTTTATGGATTCAGACTTTTGCTTTGAGGGGTTCCGTTTATCGCAACAGGCACGGTCACAACTAGGCTTTTCTCTTGATTTTAATTTTGTATTTCTTTTTGTGAGGGAGATATAGTCGTTTGACGTTTGTGGGCTCCCTTTTTGTATGCCTGCGGGGACACTACCCTCTTCTCGTGCTCTGATCGATGCTCGAGGAAATGGATCCTACTCTTGCCTTTGGGGTTTGAGTTTTGGTTTCTCATGCTCAGCGTTTTAAGGGCGCTGACTGTCTCATTTGGTCGAAGAGAAAAGAATAAAGATTATAGCTTCCGGGGATCTTCTGGGTGACGCTCCACCGTAGGTGATGCTACCAACTTTTTTTTTTGAATAAAATACATAAGTGAGCACATGTTGGCTTCCTTCGAGCGAGCATAGGCCGACGTGGCCGGACAGGGATCTCCACGATTCTGGCAAACCAAGACCCGGTGCCTACCAAGCCTTGATGGGCCCTATCTTGACATGAAGGTTAAATGCAGGGACTTAACTATATGATGACTACCAGGCATCGGCATTTTGAATTTTCCATATTTTTAGTGGGTTTCAATATTTCTTTGTTTTTGATGTTTTTATCTTTTCATCATTTTTTTTGTTTTGTGCTAAGGGTAGTATTTCTTAAGATAAAGCCCATTCCAAAGGTGGGATAACTCGGTCCCTTCGGCGTTGACTAGCTTGTCGGCGTTGTCAGGGTACACGGCTCGAATTACAAATGGTCCTTCCCAATTGGGTTGGAGCTTAGAACACGGACCTCCAGTTTTGACAAAAATTCTTTTTACGACCATCTCACCGACTTTGAATTTTCTCTCAACGACTTTCTTTTGGTAAAAGCGAGCGAGTCTATTTTGATACACACGCGCGTGTTCGGCAGCGGCCAGCCGTTTCTCATCCAAGAGTTCCAACTGGGCGAGGAGTGAATTACGACGATCGTCGAGGGAAAATTTCTCGTCCAATTGTATCCTGAGAGAAGGGATCAGAGTCTCGTACGGGACTACCGCTTCCATACCATAAGTAAGGGCAAATGGAGTCTGCCCGGTGGGGGTACGGATTGAAGTGCGATAGGCCCATAGAGTTTCGATAAGCTTTTCTGGCCAATCTGAAAACTTACTAGACTCGCAGGTTTTTTTGATTATTTTGAGCAATGTTTTATTGGTGGCCTCCGCTTGGCCGTTACCTTCTGGGTAATAAAGCGATGAATGATGCAATGCAATTGCGTACCTTTTGCAGAGGTCCGGTAGGTCCTGAGAAATGAACTGTGGCCCATTGTCGATGACGATTGTGCTTGGGACGCCGAATCTGGCGAGGATGTTCTTCATGATGAACTTGTAGACTGTTGACGCCTTGATTTCTGCGTAAGCTTCGGCTTCGGCCCATTTGGTGAAGTATTCCGTCGCAGTAAGGATGAACGATTTCTGCTTGGTGAGGGAATTGGGATCACCTAGGGGACCAATGATGTCGAATGCCCACATGGAGAAAGGCCACGGGGAAGATATTGGATGAAGTGAGGAAGATGGTGAATGGATTTTATCGGCGTGAAGTTGACACTTGACACACTTACGGACATAGACAGCACAATCTTCTTCCATAGTGGGCCAATAAAAGCCTTGGCGAATGATCTTCTTGGCGAGCATCTGACTATTCAGGTGGCCACCGCATACGCCCGAGTGCGTCTCCTCTACACATTTCCAAACCTCATCGTCACCAAGACATCTTAACAGAATACCAGTAAGGCTCCTCCTATAGAGTAGACCTCCAACTAAAGTATATTTCTGAGCCACCCTTCTTATGGCTTTCTTGTCCTCTGTGGTGGCCCCTTCAGGATAAGACTGATCTTGGCAGTATTTGACAATTTCATAGAACCATGGTTTCTCTTCATCAGCCAGTTCTTCTTCAACCTCTGCCAACATGATCTCCCTCTTCTCAAGGATATCTTCCTGCAGGATCTTTCTTGCTATCCTGTCTTTGATATTTACGTAGGAAGCATCATCGATTGTAGGGGCGTGAAGTTTGTAGATGGAAATGGACTTAAACCATCTTCCTAGAGGGAACCTTATGGATGATGCCAACGAGGCGAGGGCATCGACGAGAATAGTCTGATGACGAGGGATATGAACAAAGATCAGTTTTGTGAATAGTTTGGCAAAGGCAGCAGTGAGTTCTTGGTATGGCTTGAGTTTGGGATCGCGAGTGCGATATTTAGTGAGCACCTGGCGAAGGATGAGTTGACTATCACCTACGACTTGCAACTCAGTGATACGAAAAGAATGAGCGAGTTCTAGGCCAGCTAGAAGAGCTTCATATTCGGCTATATTGTTGGTGACTGAAAATTTGAGCTGGTATGCCAATGGGAATGTGAGGCCTTCAGGCGACAGGAGGGCGATGCCGATTCCTCTCCCTTGAGAATTCAGAGCTCCATCAAAATATAGCGTCCACGTTGGCTCATCTGATTGGTTGACGGACATTAGTTCCTCATCCGGAAACTCTGATTGGACGGGATCGAACTTGGGAAGAGGATGGTGAGCGAGATGCTCGGCTATGACATAGCCTTTAACCGCCTTTTTCTGGATGTAGGTGATGTCGAACTGAGAGAGAAAATTTTGCCAGAGTGCTAGCCTATCCGTAAGGACGGCTTTCTCCAGAAGGAATTTGATAGGATTCATTCGAGCAATCAAGTGGACCTCATGAGCCAAGAAGTAGTGCTTCAATTTCTGCACTACCCAAACGAGGGCAGCACAGGTTTTCTCCATGACGGTGTACTTCTGCTCACAGAGATTGAGAAGTTTGGACAAGTAATAGGTTGCCTGTTCCTTGCCTTCTTCATCAGCTTGTGCGAGGACGGCTCCCACGGAGTCATCCAAGACTGAGACGTAAAGGATCAGAGGTTTTTCTGATTTGGGTGGAATGAGAACGGGTGGACTAGCCAGATATTCCTTCAACCCTTCAAAAGCTTTCTGACATTTAGAATTCCAGTGGAATTCTACTCCTGGCTTGGTCAACTCGTAGAGAGGTCTACACCTTTGTGAATGTTGAGACACAAACCGACGAATAAACTGTAACCTCCCGATTAAACCTCGGACTTCCCTCAAATTCTTGGGAGGCGGCATATCCCTGATAGCCTTAGCTTTGTCGGGATCTATCTCGATCCCTCTTTTGCTCACAATGAACCCCAGCAATTTACCTGACGACATACCAAACACACACTTCTTCGGGTTCATTTTCAGTTGGAACTCCCTTGACCTCTGCAAGACCTTAGCCAAAACTTCTGGATGTTCCATCCTGGTCCTTGATTTTACCAATAAGTCATCCACATACACTTACAGATATATGTGCATCATGTCATGAAATATGGCCATCATCGCTCTTTGGTAAGTAGCTCCAGCATTCTTTAATCTGAACGGCATGACCACGTAACAATATGTTCCCCAAGGGGTAGTGAATGACGTCTTTTCCTGATCCTCTTCTGCCAAACGAATTTGATTGTATCCTGAAAATCCATCCATGAATGAGAGGGTTTCGTAGCATGCCATGTTATCAATCAACACATCAATGTGAGGTAAGGGAAAATCATCTTTTGGACACGCGCGGTTAAGGTCCCGGAAGTCGATACAAATCCTGACTTTCCCATCTTTCTTCATGACTGGGACAATGTTCGCCACCCATTGAGGATAAAGAACGACTCTAATGAACCTGGCTTTGTGGAGCTTATCGACCTCTTCTTTCATTTTCAAAGCCATTTGAGGGGGGAAATGCCTTAACCTTTGTTTTACCGAGACGGACCCTGGTTTTAGGGTTAAACGGTGTTCGACCAAGGTTGAATCCAGACCCGGCATATCCTCGTAGCTCCATGCGAACGTGTCCTTATATTCCTTGAGAACCTCAATTAATGCCTCTTCTTCATAGGATGGTAGGTTGTCACTTATGAGGATGATCCTAGGGTCTTCCTCAGTTCCCAAGTTGACTTCTTTGGTGGATTCTTCTACGGCGGTTGACAGCTCGTCGAATCTCCTTATTCCACTAGAGTATGCGCCTGCCGCATCCTCATATTCTTCACCCTCATCTTCAGTGGGGCAATCTTCATTCGTGATCTCGTAGACTCCATACCCTTCATCAAACGCACAGTCGCCCTCACATTCTATTTCCGGTAGCCGGAGGGGATTTTCTAGCAACTGGGGGATGGCAAGGAGAGCTTGACACCTGGCGGCTAAATCCAGAAGGAATCGACGAGGGATCTACCTCCCCTTGGACTTCTTCCTAGGTACTACCCTTGGCCTATCATTCCTAGATTGACTGACAATATTTACAGAAGAAGAGGAAGACGAAGAGGATGGTGTAGAATGTACAGGAGAAGACGCCTCAGAGGAGGGGTAGAAAAGGTCGCTCATCGGACCTTGGACGGGTGGTCCGCAAGGCGGTACGCACCCGTGGGAGATGTAGGAGGTTTCCTCAACGAAGATATGTTGTTGGGGAGTTTGAAAGTTGACGTTTTTTTTTTCGTTTTCATTTTTAATGACAAAGCAGTGAAAAGAGATTGGAGGAGAGAGAAAAGTGGTTATGGCTAGAGGATTGTGAGGCTCATAGAGCAGATCATGGTTGAAGACCTGGCGTGGGTTGAAAAGCCCGCGTAGGTATGTAAATAGAGAAGGGGATCTGGGAAGATCATCAGACAATTGTCTGGCCCAGGAAGAAGATATCAGCAAAGGCTGAGACGAGTGGATGGAGAAGATGGCGGCTAACGAGCCGTTGACGGCAATGTTGAGGACGGATGAAGATCCGTCGATGACAGGGTCCTTCTGGCGAGGACGAGGATAGTTTGGAACCTTGGCAAGAGTGGTAATATTCTCTGGTATTCCGGAGATCAATGGTGGTCCTTCAGGCTGCGAAGACGAGAACATCCTTTCTAGTGCAACGGAAATGTCCCGTATGTCGAACCATTTGTTCCACTCGCATTCCGGATCTTTGATCTTGCCTCTTTTGGTGATCCTCGGATATTTTTTAGCCAAATATATAGCATGCGATCCCCCATATGCTTCTCGTGGGTAATCTCCCATCTGAACAATGGGCCCATGTTGAAGTTGTTTGATAGAGTCCATGTGAGGGGCTTCCAATCCGCCCTGAATGGTCCTTTGAAGCCTAGGCCAAACCTACGGTTCGGCCTAATTTCCTTTGGCGGTTTGAGCATACCCTGTAATTGTGCGCCCAGACCTTTACCCTGTTGATAGCCGATGTTCCTCATAATCTCCCAACCTTTGGAGTGAAAAGGGAGACATGATGTTACGGTTGTCCTGACCGGCTCCTTTGGTGCTAGTGGAATGTGAGATGAATCACGTACATCCAGTAGTGATAATATGGGCCGATGAGACGGCCAAACAGAGGGCAGAGAGGTGTTGATAGCATCCACTGTGTGAAGGACAGGTGTACTGACCACTTTAATAATTCTCCCATTGTAAGGAAACTTCATGCACTGATGGTTGGTGGAAGGCACAACGTCCATGGCTTCGATGTAAGGGCGACCCAGTATAGCCTTGAATGTGGGGTCCATGTCGAGGACATGGAATTCCGTGGGAATTGACATGGGGCCTAGTTCTGCCTTCAGAATAATCATCCCCTGCGGTGGCCTTTTGCTATTGTCATAGGCCGTGACCATGATCGAGGAAGGTCTTATTTGTTCCTCGTCGATCCCACACAACTGAAGAGTGCTCATGGAGATCACATTTATGGACGCACCCGTGTCCACAAGACACGGGTTTATGGATACCCCATTGATTTTTATTGAAATGCACAATGCATATTTCCGAGCTTCCTTGGGAGCGAGCTCGTAGTTGTGGAACATGATGGCCGGTTGTGTGTCTGTTGGGGTCAGGACGGTCGAAATCTTCTCCACGGGGAGGTCTTCATTAACCATGATTCTTTGAAGGTACTCCATTAAGGCTGCCTGGTGGGATGTGGATCTTTGAAGAAGCTCCAAGATGGAGATCCGAGCAGGCGTCTTGTCCAAATATTTTAATAGATCATACTGTGTTCCAGGGATAGCTCTTTCTAGTTGTTCTCCATCATCCTTCTCTAACTGAGATTGCTCAAGATTCTGACTGTTGTGGGGGAAAACCCTGTGGAAAATCCTTCCACTCCGGAGCACCATTGCCTGCGGCTTTTGTACCTCTGTGGGGGTAGCAGTGGGTTTTAACAGAGGTTTGAGGGGTAGTGGTAGAGGAATGGTCGATGAAGCAGGGGTGATGACGGGAGCAAGGATTCTGATGAGGGGTTTGTTAGGTGGAGGCATGGTGAAGGTAGAGGGGATATCGCGCGGATTATGAAGGATAAGGGGTCTGGAAGGTGGAGGTGGAGACGAAGTAGAAGTGGGTAGGGCTTGAAGTGGGCAATGATTTTGAGGTGGGCGATGAGTAATGAGTGGTTTTGAAGGCATTAGTGGTGATACGGTGGAGAAAGACGGGGTTATGTATGGTTGACGGATGATAAGGGGTTTAGAAGGCGTAGGGGTAAATGTGGTAGAGGTGGATGGTAAAGTGGGGGAGTGAGAGAAGATGAGAGGGTGTGAAGGCGTAGTGGAGAGTGTCGGTTGATAGGAGATCGGGGTACGGATGAGGGGGCGTAATGGTAGTGGAAATGGTGAAGGCAATACTGACGCGGGTTGATGAGAGAGAGGTGCTACCCGGGCAAGGCGAGGGGGTTGCATGACGATGGGGTTGGAGGAAGAAAGAATAGAGGTACTTTCCTGGTGCCACACCTGCTCTATCCCGACTTCCGGGAAGGAGGAGATGGGGTTAACCTGATGATTGGGCTGTTGGTGCTCTGGTAATGGATTCTGGATTATGCCCATGTCGGGCTGTTGTTGGGGGGCCTGCTGAGGCTGTTGTTGTTGTTGTTGTGGTTGCTGTTGCTGCTATTGTTGTAACTGCTGCTGTGGCCTATGAGGAGGTCTCCTAGCCTTGAGAGCGGCGACGTATCGTCTCATCTCATCCCAATCTATTTGATGTTCATCATTCATGTCGTGGATGTAATCATTGAAATGGAAGCAGTAATCTACTGTGTGTCCTGGCTGTCTGTGGTAGACGCAGTATTTGGAGGTATCAACATTTGGGGGCCACACGGGCCTTTCTCTGGGTAGGGTGAGCTGGTTTGATGCCATGAGGGCATTAAAAATATCTGCTAAGGTTTCTGGCAATGGTGGATAGTAGGCTCTCTTGGGACCGAGCGGCCTCCTTTGTTGCTGTTGGGGACCATAGTTCCCCGGGGGTGGAACTTGGTTGTACTGAAGCGGTGGTTGTTGTTGCTGAGGTTGTGGTTGTTGTTGTTGGGGTTGACGTAATGGAGGCATATTATCCTGGGGTGGATTATTTGTTGGGAGAATGTTGTGCTCACGTTGGGCATGTGTGGAACGTGAGTGTTTCTATTATTTTGATGATGTCCAACTATGACTCATATAATGATTGGTTCTATTGTTTTGATGTGATTCCAACTATGAGTCAACTATGACTCATTTCTAGTGTTTTGATGATGTCAGTCTTTAGAGTCAATTTGCTATTCATTATGTGCTCACGTTGGGCATGTGTGGAACGTGAGTGTTTCTATTGTTTTGATGATGTCCAACTATGACTCATATAATGATTGGTTCTATTGTTTTGATGTGATTCCAACTATGACTCAACTATGACTCATTTCTAGTGTTTTGATGATGTCAGTCTTTAGAGTCAATTTGCTATTCATTATGCATTTGCTATGCATTTGATAAAGTCCATTTGCATACAATTCAGGTCATCATATTGCCAATTCAACATATCAAGAATGGCTTGCAAACGCTTAGCAAATTGGTCGCACAGAAATCAAGATAGATCCAAAGGCTCCAAGATCACTCAAGATGCAACGTGTAAACTCATGATGCCAAGTGTACTTGCAGATCAAGAATGGCTTGCAACACACAATTCAAGCATCAACTGAAGCCATTCAGTCATCTTCCAAAGCCAATGAGTTCCAATCAAGCAAGGATTTCAAGAAGAGCTTAAGGGAAGACTGTCCAAGTGAAGAGCTTAGTAGAGACATATGTGAAAGCTCAATGTTGCGCCCTCTCACGCGGATCGACCTGCGCGGTCAGGTCGCGGGGATCGACCTGCCCGGTCAGGTCTCGGGGGTCAAGGGGGCAGCGCCCCTTGCGGGGGTTTCCGGGGGCGGAGCCCCCGGAACAAAATTCTGATTATAGGAATGATATAATCAACAGAATTCTTCAAGACAGTCAAGGGTGATGCTACAAACATGCACGGGCTGCTAATGGAGTTTGAACGAGACTTAACGGACCGAACCGGAGACTCAACGGACCGACCCGGGCCAACCCGGGCCTTGCCCAGCTGGCGGTCGACCGCCAGCACAGGGGCGGTCGACCGCCCCAGCCAGCAGCTGCCAGACTGTATGAGTCTTAGTGGCGGTCGACCGCCAGCCAGTGGCGGTCGACCGAAAATCCCAGGGATCGCCCGTTTTCAAGTTTTACAGTAGCGGTCGACCGCCAGGAGCTGCAGGTCGACCGCCAGCCCCGAGCCAACCTTATTTGACTTCGAAATCCACCTCGTGGCCAGCCCCTTTCCATGGTTTTGTTTAATCAAACCTCACCTAACTTCCCATGATTTGTGGATCTGGTCTGGGGCTTGTTTATAGACCATTCAAAGTCTATAAAACCATTACAAGAGGGTTAGAAACCATAGTTGATGGAGTTGATGAAGTGAATCAAGGGAGGCCATTTCGAGAGCACTGTAGCACCTCCGTGAACAGTGTTTCGAGCTAAACTTCTTCATCCTTCCAAGGTGATTCAAGGTGAGATCTGAAGCCAAGCAACCTCCAATCAAGCAAGAAGCAATCAAGGCTTGCAAAGGTGATCAAAGCTACATCCATACACCTCTTCATCAACTCAAGAGGATCAAAGAAGATCAAAGCTACATCCAATATCCTCTCCATCAATTCAAGGTGATTCAAGCATATATCTCAATCCAGCAACCTCCAAGAAAGAGTAGAAGCAAGTAAGGCTAAGAGGGAAGATCAAAGGAGGCTTCAAAGGGGTGTTCAAAGCAAGAGGAGTTCGAGTTATTGTTCACATGAACAGTACTCCGTGAAGAACATCTTCATCCAATCCAAGGTATTCAAGCTCATATCAAAGAGATCATCTTCCAAGATCTGTGAAGAAGGAAGCAAGGATCAAGGTAGCATCTATTCACTTATTCATCCATTCAAAGAGATCAAAAGGAAGATCAAAAGAGGAGGATTGGAAGAACAGTTACTGTTCACATGAACAGTACTCCGTGAAGAATAATCATCCATTCAAGGGTGATTACAAGAAGATTGATTTGCAAGAAGAAGAGATCCCTGCTGCTGATCAACAAAGCATATCGATACAAGGGCCAATTCCTTCTCACTCAATCTCTTGTTTTAATTCCTTCACATATGTTTTACTTTCAATATTGTTAAACACTTGAACTTGTGAATCGTCCCTACCGGTGGTTAGTAGGAAGGCAATCGGAGGTTGTTCGATTTGCGGTGTTGACGTCCCTACCAGGTGGTTAGTAGGAAGGCAATCGGGAGTTCTCCGATCTGCGGTGTAGCCGTCCCTGCCGGCTTTGTGTGTAGGAAGACAGAAAGAGAGTTTTCTCTGTTCTGTGGTTTGGGGCGTGTCCCCGGGTCAAGCTGTGAGTCAGCAAGGAAGCCTCACCGAGTTTTGGTGAGGGGTGGACGTAGGTTGCGGGGTTGCAACTGAACCACCTTAAAATCCCTGTGTTGTGGGTTGTTTATTTTGTGTGATTGCTCTATATCTTCTAACCCCATTCGCAGGTTCGTGTGCTTCCACACTTGGTTATATTGCTCACACACATATGCACTTTGAGTGATCAACATAGCATACACACACACGCACGGTTGTTGCAAGCTATTGCATGTCCATCTATGTGTTATGCTTTGTAATTCACTTAAAGAAGCGTGGATGTTTCATAGCTTGTAATTCAAGTCTTTTCACTTGAGCCACTCTACTTAATTCCGCTGTGCATCGTGCCTAAGTGATTCATTCACTTAATAAGAGTGGTTTAAGCTTCCGCTAGCTAAGAGTTTTAAATAGGCCAAAGTTTCTGATAGGATCTATTCAACCCCCCCTTCTAGATCCGTTTACACCTCACGGGACCCAACATTATTTTGGGGTGGAGGACGAAGAGGGAAAGGACCTGGTTGGAGGGGAAGTCGGGGCATTTGTGGAGGCCTTGGGTTGACCGCATAGTTGGCATTGTTGACCGCACCCACTTGCTCATTTGTCACGACCCCTTCTGTGGCTCCGCCCGGGACACCAGCGCCTGTCTTTCTGACCACTTTGGGCTTCGACGACTCAAACATGTTCATAATGGGGGAGTCTTTTAACTGGGTTTGGATGTATCGGGCCCTTTCATAGAGATCCTCCATTGTAGTAAGTTTATTCATGGCCAGGACGTATCTGAACTGTGGGGTTGCATTAGACATAATCATCTTCACTTGTTCGGGCTCAGAGAGGGTATCCCTTATTCTTTCCGCCAGAGACCTCCATCTATCAGCATAGCGGACAAAATCCTCATCGGGCTTCATCTTTTCGGCCACTAGGTCAGTAATGGAGAGTGAGGGACCGACCCTATCCCTATATTTCTGCAAGAACCTTCTCTGGACTATTTCAAATTTCTCGGCCTCGCGGGGCTCTAAGGAATAGAACCACTCAAGCGCGGGACCATCCAATGATCTCCGAAAGAGGTATGCCAGGGACCTCTGATCGTTTTGCCAATAGGAGGACTCATACATGAAATCTTTGAGGTGAATGAAGGGGTTGCCGGTACCATTGTATCTGCGGTATGTGGGCATTTCGGAGGGAGGAAGATGAATGACGCGAAGGATTGGCAAAGCAACCTCCGGGGTGGCTTTCACGTCCACCATCCTTCTCAGATTTTGAAACTGCTCGTCCATGCGATTGAACCTATTGAGGAGCGATTGGGCGAGCTCCTTTGGAGGTGAAGGTGGCACTTGCCACTGGGGGAGAAACTGTCTCCCGGAGACTTGAGGGGGGAACCCGGAATGAGAGGGAGCTGTCGGACCGCCGATAGTTGGCCCTGGCTGAAGCGGTGTGTGGGGAACAACGGGAGTTTGAGATTGTGACGGGAACTGGAATGAGGGTGGTTGTTGGCTCGTTTATCCTTGAAGCGAGGGAGATTGGATGGCTTGCGCCAATGAAGGAGATGGAATGGCCTGCACGGACTCTTGGAGAGGTGCGATGGCCGTAGTTGATTCCTGGGGCGTGGGAGAAACAGATTTCCCCTTCAGAATGGCCTGGAAGGCCCGGAGCTGTTCAGAGGTAAGCTCCGTGTTGGCGAGGACGTCCAGTAAGGAAGAGATATCCTTTGGTGGGGACGTGTCCCCGGTAATAACCTGCACCTCATGCGAGAGCTCATGAGAAGGACCCGAGTCCATAGCATAGACTCGCGGGTCGGCTGACAAACCACGACTAGGGTGGTTTTCCTCAAAAGACTCGTGAGCCATGCTCACAGTTTTCCCAGAACGCAAAAACATACAATAGCAAGCAGGTAGCAGAGATTATCAAACAAGTTGATGCCTTTACGTCTTTTTTTTGTGTTTTTAGCGAGATCCAAAGTTCACACAAAATAGGGACCCTAGTTTATTTTTGTTTCACCGCCGTGTCAGCTAGGGTCTCTCGTCTCACCACGAATGAAATGACTAACTCCGGGGAACTTCAATGGTACAACCAGCCCAGTGAACGAAGAGGAGATTCTTCGATGTCGGGGACTTACGGAGGTCCCAGTGTAGGAGATTCTAGTCCGTTGAGAGGAATTCCCAAACGGAGAGTCCTTCCTTCACCGGGAAAGGGTGATCCTTAAAAAAATAAAAAAAGGATAGAAAAGAGGGATGGATGCATGCAATGAAATGCTGACAGAGATATGGAGTGGGAAAACAACAGAAATAACAGACATATAATAAACAAAGAACCAATCAAAACTGACAGTGCTGCCGTGAGCACAACGGGGGCGCGCGCGGGCGCCAAGGTGGAGAGGCACGGATGGTGCCGAACTTGCAAGGGTAGCCGAAAGGAAGCAGTAGAGGTCCCACCGTGATCGCCAATCTGTGAGCGACGTCACGCGGTTCGGGGTGCGAAGAGGACGCGGAGCACACGGGCTCCTTCTTTTTGTTTGCTGCAACACAGAAATAAGAGAAAAGAGAAGGGGCCACCACGGGAGATTGCTCCGGTGGGGCGAGCGGGACAAATATAATATAGCAAGATATGGGGGTTAAATGGCCATAGCGGGAAGTGACTCGCCGTGACCTCGGGGGGACGGGAATGGTGCAGAAATTAAATAGCAGGAATTGAAACGGTCATTGGGGAAGTGACTCGCCGCGGCCTCGAGAATATGAGCAGATAAGAAGATAGCAGAATATAAAGAGAATATAAAGAGCGGGAATTTAAACGGCCATTGGGAAAGTGACTCGCCGCGGCCTCGAGAATATGAATAGATAAGAATATGACAGGATATAAAGAGAATTTAAACGGCCATTGGGGAAGTGACTCGCCGCGGCCTCGAGAACATGAATAGATAAGAATATAACATATAAGAACGAGAATTTAAACGGCCATTGGGGAAGTGACTCGCCGCGGCCTCGAGCATATGAGCAGAATATAACAGAATATAAAGAGAATATAAGAACGAAAATTTAAACGGCCATTGGGGAAGTGACTCGCCGCGGCCTCGAGAACAAGATGTGATCGCCAGGGGCCGAAAGACCCCAAAATGAAGAAAGTGATCGCGCCTACCTCAAGAGCGGGAGATGGCGGGTTGCTTCTTCCTCCCCCTTCGGTCGACCGACGGAGAGGGCTTTCCTTGGGTACCCTTGCAAAACAACGACAAACAAGTAACGAGTGGATTAGAAAGATGAAGGTGTAGTATTCGAATCCTTGCGATAAAAAATAACGAAATGATGGTAAGACACACACCTGGTTGGTGTTGTCTTTTAAACCCCTCTCGGACTCGAGTAGGAGGAAAATGAGATGATGGATGCAAGAAGTATATAAGAAGAGGCGCCCTTATGAAGGGGGATAGATGATGCGAGACGATGAATGCAAAAGAACTAGGAAGAAAAGAAAAGGATTGGCTTATTGGATGTGCCGATGGTGAAATCCGGCGGAGCTCCGGCAGCGTAGGGATGGCGTGGAAGCGCGGTGGATGAAGATGACCTTCCTCTCGCGAGCGTGGGCACCCGAGAAGCCGGCAGAACCTCCACCTACAAAAGACCCCACGGGTTAGGAAATGACTCCGGTAGCCTCTGGGCTCCGGCAGCCTATTGGATCTCTTCGAAGCTCCTCCAGAACTGAGGGGGTGGGCCTCTATTTATAGGGCTCCAGAGGGTGGAGGCATCCAGGACCCTGCACACCTCCATCAAGGCCGAACTAATATTTTATTCTATTTTTATTAATTTTTTCGGAATATTTTTGTGGAGGCGTCCAGGGCTCCGGACGCCCCTAACAGGTCCACCGAACACCACCGACGGCCGCACGCGGTTTGACACAACGCGTGGTTTTGTGAGCGGCGCCTCGTGATTTTGAAATGGGCACGTCCAGAGGGCTGGACGTCTCCATAATTTGGATTTTTTCACACACGACAAACCGTCGTTCGGTGGGCGGCGCCCGTGAGGAAGTTGATGGAGGCGTCCAGGGGCCTGGACGCCTCCATTAATATATTATTTTTATTTTTGTTTTGTCTTTTTATGCCAAAGCTGGCATTATATATATATTTATTTTTGTTTTTATGGAGGCGTCCAGGGGCCTGGACGCCTCCATTAATATATTCTTTTTTTATTTTGTTTTGTCTTTTTATGCCAACTGGCATATATATATATATATATATTTATATTTGTTTTTATGGAGGCGTCCAGTGGCCTGGACGCCTCCATTAATATATAATTTTTTTATTTGCGTTTTGGGTTTTGAAAAAGAAAAATAAAATAAATTAAGAGAATGGGGGCGTCCAGGGGCCTGGACGCCCCCATCAAGACCCACCCGGGTCCTCGGACAAGCGTTGGCGGCCGCCCGACAGACACCCTTCTTGGTTTCGGAACCTCCTGATGCGTCTGACTAGTGTTGATGCCGTCCGAATGCCGTGACGAGACGATTCCGGATGCCGAAAAGGGCGGAAGAAGACTCAAGAAAAAGGAAGCACTCGAGCGATTCAAAATGCGTAAGCCGTTGCGGGGCGTTGTATAGTAATATGAGACTTTCTCGGGAGACGTCAGGAATGGCGTGTCTACACCAGGTAGCCCCTCAATCGGTCAACTAAGAAACACGGCTAAGCATCCAGACAGGACTCACGAAGACACCGAGGAACCTCACCTCGATCACGAGTAACTAGGACACCGAGCACCCAAAACACTGAACCACGGTAGAAGGAAACTTGAGTCAAAAACCTCTCAGGTGACAGGAGCACTACCCACTAAAAGTAAGGCCGGATGCATCCACTGACATCTTACTCCATGCCCCTGGTGTCTCCCTGCTCGCCCCAAGTGGAAAATGAGACACATTAACAACAGAACCACAGAATAAGGACTAGTTGGGGTCGCGCTCATCAGCACGTGTCGATCTGACGCCCCCAGCCACGTGTACACACATACCACGTGCTCTAGGCCAGATCCTCTAACTGGCTTTCCCCCCATCTCGAACTCATGCTACAATGATGAGGGACCCTACGGTAACCAGCCAAAAAATCATCACACTCGGAAAGCTCTCCACCACTCCCGAGTGGGTCTGCACGCGCGTGCACAGGAAAACTACGACTAGTGGGGAAAGTCACCAAAAGGTGAGAACTTGCTAGAAAGCGGAAAGCCACCAGAACACCACTGGTTCATACATAACTCACCGTACACGTGTAACACGACACGAGACGGCTATGGATAGAACACAGCACCCTAGAACCTCTGACTGGGTGACTACTTTGTGGACTGCCGGCGAAACCGGCACAGACAGAAACCACCAACACGCGGGACACAAAAAGCCAAACCTCGGGCTAACAGGGGCTGGGTGCTCAAATCCCTGGCCATCCGCAGCACTGGTTGGCCACATAGGAGGCTGCCACCCTGTGGCCTGGGCGGCCACCTCCCTGGCCGCCCAGCAGCCTGTGCGGCCAGGAGGCTGGCCGCCCGTCACTAGACATAGACCCCTGGGCGGCTAACCCAGTGGCCACCCAGACAAAAATGGCAAGGGCAGCCACCACCCTTGCCGCCCAGACACTTGGGCGGCTAGGCCTTTGGCCGCCCAGATGGGCATTGGGCCCAGGCGGCCACCACCCTGGCTGCCCAGCACCCCAGGCGGCCAAAAGGCTGGCCGCCCAATTGGGCCATTCCCAATGACAAGGTCCCCTCTGGGAACCACCCCAGAGGCTCATTCCCTCACTTAAAAGGCCCACATTGGGATCGAAAATCACCAACACGTGTGGGGAATCACCCCCGATAGTAATGCCACGCCTGAAACTCAATTTCGGCAAATTGATGCGATCATACGCCCGTAAACATGAAATTCCCCAAAAAATTGTAAACGCCGCTCTCTAGCTCAAAACTCCACCGCATGCAGGGAAAAAGCATGGGGGTGGGTCCGTCTCCCTACCTCTCGTGAAGAACCCGTCACAAAAAATGGCAGGAACCGCCCTCAATCATGTGGTTCGAACCCCGATCATGCAAGCCCACTGCGAGCGCCACTGCCTCCGGCCCTTCACGGTCATCCCCGCAGCCCGCTTGCCGCACCATCCCCTGGTCCTGTCCACCACCGCCGTCCGTCGGCCGCCGGAGTGGTGGTGGGAGAGAAAGGGAGAGCAACAGGAGGGAGAGAGTGAGACGCGAGAGTGAGGGAGAGAATGGAGGGGTGGGGGGTTAAATGGGTTTTAGTTTTTTTTTGTTATTTCTTTTTTTTGAAAAACACACATTAACTCCAAAAATTCTAGAAAAATAAATCCTGATGCCGAAAAATTCTGAGAAAAAGCAAGGCGGTTCAACTCATTGCCACGGACCTAAAATGACCCTTAAAAGCACCATCCGAAGGTCCGAAAAACTAAAATAAAAGTCTGAAGCCCACTCGAACACGATCCGCGACCCACGGAAAAAGATCCAAAAAACACGGGGCGTTATAGACCTCCCCCCATAAACTAATTTCATCCTCGAAATTAAAACGATGCACATAACTCAAGGGGGAGAGCTCCTGCAACGACCACAACACTGAAGCGTAACACAATCACCTTACTCCACACGACTCCTCTAAGGGGCAAAGCCAGACTGATGCTGGATGGGTGAGACTCGAGACCAATTTGATGCGGAATGAGACTCGAACGGGCTAAGACGTATGATGGCCTCGATGTGTGGCCAGCACTAGCACGCTAAAGCCAAGTCGGGCGGCTGACCTCCGTGGCATTCTCCGGGTGGAGACGTCTCTCAATAAGAAACTCACTCTAGCCTGACGATCGTCCCTACGAGGGAAACGCGGGATCGCAGCGATTAAGAAACCACTGTCGCCTAGGGTGTTCAATTTAAGCTCAGTGCTCGACTGGCTATGGGACGAGTTCTCAAACTCACAAGCGCGATGATTTGCAAATTGGCTACGGCTCTAATCTCATAAACACAGCATGATAGAAAATATACTAAATAAGTAATGTGAGTGTAGGAACGTTGCACGTACCTCCACGACTAGCGCGTGGGGAAGAAATCCCGGCCAATTCCGACAAACCCCGATACATACAAATATTAACTGTACAATTTCAGAACATGAAGCCCACTCCACACATGGAGGTAAAGGGATACAATAGTAAATTTCGGGGCTGCTAGAACACAGGTTGACGGGCCGCACTCGTAGGAGACGAGGGAGGCAAGTCGGGGCCGATCGGGTAAGCCGATTGGAAGCCGAGTGGTTCTGCCCGCGCTGGTCACCCCGTGTAGCAAACTTGCGAAAGTCGGTATGGCTGGATCTGACGTCCGATTAGGGTGCCATTTATTGGAGAATGTCGGTGACTAGTTGAGGAACACCTCAGCCAGATGGCACAATCAAATCTGATGAGATCTGGGAGTGACAGCACCTGCACCAGGGCTTTGGTTCTGCTCGCACAGAACTGCACAGGAAAACTAAAAATTACAGAATAAATAGCTCTAGTGTCTGAATGGATCGCCGCTTGTTGGAGATCGTCGGTGATGTCAGGAGGAAGGATCTGACTGAGGGGTTTGATCCGATCTGTAAAGAGGAAGGCGAGGCTGCTTCTGCAAGTTGCCTCTTGTTCTGGATCGGATCTGCACAGGTTGGCTTACGCAGTCTCACCAAAAGTGACGCCACACCCAGCACGGATCTCAGAATGATGCGTGCCCAGTGGCGGTGCGAACAAGACATGAAGATATACAACCAATGAAAATATCAGATTTTTAGGATCTGAGAGTAGGTCCATAGAATTCTCGTGTCAGAGAATCTGTGATCTAGTCAGATCTGGACAGCAGGCTCAGACAGATTTGCGCGGCTTCACCGTCGGAATTGTTGCCGGAGATCCCAAACTCCGATTGTCACGAAACCCATGCTGAATTGCTCCTGACTGGTAGATCTACCTTTGCTAAAATAACTAGACTCAGATCTACTCAGGAAGAAGCATTGGTCGACTCAAAAGTCAAGGATGAGATCTGGGCGGGCAAATCTGGATCTGCACACGAGCGAGAATCGAACGATAACTTCGGTGTCGCATCGATAGGAAGGGGAGTCGCACCCCAACTAGATCTTGTCACGGGATCTAGGGCTCCTGAGCTTCACACCCAAGAAAGGAAGAAGGAATCACTCACTTATGCAAATTTTCTCTCAAAACTTCAATTTTTCAATTCATTCTTCAAGAACACTATACATGGCTTTATATAGAGGATGGCAAGGGGAGAGGGGGAGAGACGGAAGGGGTGGCCTCCCATCCTTGTCAAGGAGTCTTGGTCGAACAAGGCAATGGGAGGGGTTAAAGATGCCAATTTTGAATTGGCATGGGGAGCTGCCAAGTTGGAATGGAAATGGTCAAGGAAGGGAGGTGGGAATTCCACCCTTGGACCAAGAAAAAAAGGGGGGGGGGGGCTTTCCACTAGCCACCTTCCACCCAAGCATTCACACCTAGCCACCATTTGTTTTCACACCTAGCCTTGATCCCTTTCACACCTAATTACCCTTTCACACTAGTAACCCTTTCACACTATGCCCTTTTAACACTTGTTCACACTAGATCACTCTTGACCCATTCAATGCCCAATAACCCACCTAATAACCCAATAACCCAATAACTCTAGCCCAGTAGCCCATAAACAACTACTATTGTCCACACAAGGACTACATTGGGCCCAACAAGGCTTGAAAGCAAGAAATAAGATAGGTAAATAGCTCGATCACACGTCCACATCCTCCTCGAGCCGAAGATACTCCAGCATGTCCTCGTTCCCGGCATGTACTGTGGCAAGTGTCCGCACCAATTCTCCCCGGGTGGGAGGAACTTGACCCCGTCGAGTAAGGGTCTGATCCTTGAGCTCTTCGCATGTGATCAATGCGTTGTTCGTCGCGAGGCATCCTCGCCAACGCACTAAGAAGTGTTTGGTAGGCTCTGTTCCTGGTGGTGGTCACCTGCTCATCCAAGATACAATCTATATGTTTGCGTTGTTGTAATGGGACTAGAAGAGGTGGACTCTCGGGTGGTGTGTCACTTACAATAGGAAGAGAAAGCCCAAAGACTCACTAGGGATCACCGCGGGGTCCCGATATGCTACCAGATCTGAAACATTGAATAACAAACTGATCCCATAGTCGTCTGGTAGTTCCATAAGGTACACATTGGATCCCACTTGCTTCACGACTCAGAAGGGGTCGGCACCATGGGCCTGGGTTTTCTTTACGGTCCCTGAGGGAAACCGTTCAGGTCTAACCCTGATCATGACGTACTCTCCCTTTTGGAACTCACGGGCATGTCAGTGTGTGTCAGCTAACTCCTTGTACGTGCATTACTGGCCTTTTAGACTTGACACACAAATTGTATAAATAAAGCAAATCAGACTCATGGACTCTTGAATGTGGACAGACGGAGAGACACAACCTAATGACTTCCTATGACTGACAACGAACACAATGTACGTACTAAGGAAGAGTTGGTAAGAGTGAGAACATCATCTGCATACACCAAGTGTAAAGATAGGCTGACCCACAATTTGATGCCGTGAGTCTCAACTCTCGTCAACCGTCTCCGGTTCAAGAAGACTCGCCCACGGGTATGGAAGTGCGGGAGGATTAGAAGGCGGGTTACGGGAAGGTAATTCGGACGCCTGGTGTGGAGTACAAAAAGGGGAAGTCCGGATACTATCTCATGTATGCATGGCAGAAATCAGACCATACTACGTCAACATAGGGCGTTGACAGCGGTACGATAGTCACAAGTGGCTGCACTACCGAAGGAGAGACTAGTAAAAGAGGGTCGGATGACTGCATGCGATTGGCGGATGACACATCCACCATGGATAAGGTAGGCAGGGCAGACATCTCCTGGATGACCGATGACATAAGGGTGACTAATAGGATGGCGTTGCAAGCTGGCGCCTCACCCTAGCCCACTAGGCACTCTTTGGGATCGCTCTCTAACCCTTCAGCCTTAGTGAGGTACTCATTAGCCAACTCTTGGTCAGCCTCATAACTCACTAGAATAAGCTTAGGTGGCGAATCCTCCAAATGTGTGTCCTCTAAGATAGGGGAACACGAAGGACACAGGTAGGAGAAATGGCTACTCCCACTATAGGGAGCCACAGGGGCGAGCCCCGGGAGTGGTGGCGGATGTGAGCCCAGAGGCGGAGCGGACCGCTGGGGGTGGGTGGCTGGTGACACGGAGGTGGTCGGCTGATCGTCGTCATGGAAGATGAACTCGCCAGGCAGAAGAGGTGGGTGTAAGGTGCAGGTTCTCCTATTCGGGTCGATGATCGCTCTCCTCTCTTCCAACCAAGTTTGCCCTAAAATGATGCATGGACCAGGAAGTGTGCCGATCTTGCACCATGCTCTATCGTCATAGAGAACGGGGCCGAACCTCCATTGGAACTCTATGAATGCTTAGCCACCGTTGAGAATAATCTCCCCGGTCTTAGAGAGAGACTCGACAATGTCCTGTGAGACACAATTAGATGACACCCGACTGATGAAGTCGATCTCCGTATGCAACCCATTAGGTAGAATGGTAGTGGACACGATAGGGTGTTAGAATGACGCGGTCGTCGGCATAGGGATTGGGTCAACCGGTGGTTGAAAGGTAGGGGCGAGACCCGGGGGTCGAGCCATAAGAGTCTCGAATTGGGCCACCAGGGATGACCAATCTGACACATGGTCTCGGGGAATGGCCATGGGGCTGGTGGGTAGCTGGACATGCAGATAACTGAGACATGCAATGACACAGAGATTGGGGTACACAGACTAATGCAAAATGAGGAACCTAGACTCAACCCATATCCAGTATGTGGCGGAGATATGATCCGAAGATCGAACCCACGCAAGTGTGCTACCTTCCCAATAGGCGTAACCTATCGCTCCGGGAACATTTTTTGATATACCGGGTATCGGAATGAAATGCACACCTAAGACAAAACTACCCTAGACTTAGACGATGCTATGATAGACTACCGTATACTTAACCCGCAGCTTTGATAAAAATTTGATGCGGGACAGGTGAGACTCGAGACCAATTTGATGCGGAATGAGACTCAAATGGGCTAAGATGTATGACGGACTCGATGTGCGGCCAGCACTAGCACGCTATAGCCCAGCTGGGCGGTTGACCTCCGTGGCGTTCTCTGGGTGGAGACGTCTCTCAACAAGTAACTCACTCTAGCCCGATGATCATCCCTACGAGGGAAACGCGGGATCGCAACGATTAAGAAACCACTGTCGCCTAGGGTGTTCAATTCAAGCTCGGTGCTTGACTGGCTATGGGACGGGTTCTCAAACTCACAAGCGTGATGATTTGCAAATTGGCTACGAGTCTAATCTATTAAACGCAACATGATAGAAAATATACTAAATAAGCAATGTGAGCGTAGGAACGTTGCACGTACCTGTTGATTTGTTTTTTTAATTAGATTAGATTCCTATCCGCCCCCTTTAAATACATACATGCATAAACATGTGAATCAAAGACGAGGGGATGAAAGGATGGAAATACTAACCGTGATCGCCACCAAGGATTAACAATGCCAAAGGATGAAGAAGCGTAAAGAACGGCGCCGTGTACCTTGGAACTTAAAGACTTGATCACGCTTGAAACGGGGTGCGGGGAACTTGTGGATTCAAACCTCCTCTCCTTCCAGCCGGCTAGAGGAAGAGGGCCTCACGTTGTATTCGTGCTCTCCTGCAAAACAAAGATCAAACAAGGACAAAAAACCCATTAGAACATGCATGTGTAGTATCAATCCCGTAGTGATAAAATAGTGTTAGAAATTGAGGAAGAACGCACCGGGGGCAGGTTTTTAACCCCTGTGGAAGGGTGGAAATAATAGGTGGGTGTGTTGTGCATGCATGGGATTTGAAATCACGAGATTTGATTGAGAGAATTGAGAGAAATCAATGATGCAAAACGGAGAAAAACGCATGTATAGCAGAAAAGTGCAGAAAACTGTGATGATTTGTGATTTTGAGGAGATTAGAACTAAGAGTGGAGATCATGAAATCAAGCACAGAAGGATGAAATTGAAAGCCAATACTTCCCTCTTCAAGTCAGGGTCGAAGGATTGAGTCGGCGGTGCAGCATGGCTTCGCCCCACGTCCGAAAAGAACCCCCCGTCGCGACTGCGAACTCGGCAGTTTTATATAGAGTTTTGTAAGAAATCCTCATCTTCTTATCATGATTCCCGGAGATAGAGTCCAAGATAAATCGAGTTCTTTGGATCAAACTCGAGATAATACTAAGGACAAGAGATAGGAACAAACGGAGATCAATTCAGAGGAGGATTCTAGAAGATATGTCTTTTGGAAGGCAGCCCCGGAGCATTATCTGCAGAGTTTGAGTTGAACTAGGAAACATAAATCCTGATCTTTCGACCCAGATGCCAAGAGATATAGCCAATGAAAATTTGATTCCTATAAACCAAATTCAAGATAATACCAAGGGCTAGAAGCAGGAAAAAATGGGGATCAATTTGGATAAGAAGTCAAGAAGTTATGGACTCTTCAAGAGGGCCACGGCGCACAAAAACGGAGCAGAGTCCAGCACGAATTGGACTCTCTGGTGCATGTAACGGTCTATCGTAGGACCTTCAGAGTTATGTAACGGACTAGGGTAGGTCCGTCACACTCTGGAGGTCGAACGAGACGTTTTCGGATGAGATTGGATGTAACGCACCTAAACAGGGCCGTCACTTGGTCTAACGGTCAAGGATAGGACCGCCACACTCTAGGGGTTGAACCAGGCTGTTTTGGGCAAGTTTTGGTGTGACGGTCTATCGTAGGACCGTCACACTGAAGTAACGGTCTTCACTGGGCCGTCACTTCAATGAAGTAATGCACCTGCAAATGACCTTCACATCGATGAAGGCAGATTCTGGGCAGACTGCGCGCGACTTTAGAAATCGAAACGTATCTCTCAAACGGTGGAGAATTAGACAAAGTGGTAAACATAGAAGTTGTAGATAACTGAGAGAGGAACAACTTTTATGAAGAAAGAAATGTGAGAAAATGATTGGAAGAGGGTGAAAATGGGGCTGGAAGAGAGAGAAAAATTCTAAAATGTAGGTGAACAGCACGACACGCTAGAAAAATGCGAATAGCTCACAATCGGGGCAGAACCGTCCAACAGTGTAGAAGAAGAAATTGTAGATCTTTGAAAGAGGAACAACTTTGATGAAGACAACTTTTTGAAAGAGGGAATGGAAGAGGGTGAAAAAGAACCACTTTCAGGACTGCGCAGTGAGAGAGAGTCGATTACTTGGGGGAAGCCGGCTTAAATGGGCCGAAAGTCGACTTGGAAGCCGGAATTTGACAAGATAAGCTCCGGGGCTCTAAGAAATCATGATCTCCAAGACTCAAAGGATATGAAATGGTAAAAATGGGCTTGAAATCTATCTGAGAAAGCTCCAAAACAATGGCTAATTCGGGACATCAAAAATGATGAATAAGAGAAACGACGCAACTTGTGGGCTAAAACGGGTGTCAACAGATGCCCCTCCTTGATGTCCGCTTTGCAAGGGAACGAGCGAAAGTGGACGTGGAGGCGAAATGGAAAGGAGGTGGAGTGAAAGCGACAGTGACGTGAAATGGAGATGAAGCGGAGATGAAGCGGAGAGAACTGATAAGCGGGCATCAAGGCCAAAAAAGACACCCGTTACAACCAACAAGCGACAGGAATTCTCCCGAAAACGCCGAACTAACCACCTGAAATGATTGACAAGGATGAGACATGTCTGGAGAACTAAACTAAAGGAGGAAAAAGGAAACACGACCGGCCTCATCGGGGACACAATCCACGGACAATGAGTGGGTCGGAAGGAACACAGCATAAGAGCTGGAAAGGAGAGATAAGACTCAGATAAAATCCAGACAGGAATCACACTGGCCAATTAGACCAAGCGGCAAGATCAGAGAAATCGTTCAAATTCGGAGTGGAATGAAGAATCTCTTATCCAAGAGAACTGAGTGCAATCAACCATTGCTGAGGAGAAATCCTTGAACGGATCACGAGACATGAATGCTCAAAATGACATGATGCATGCTAGGCTAAAATAAAGAAATCATTAAAACGAATGCAAAGAAAGATAAAATAGAAAGTACTTAAGGATAATATTGCTAGACTGAACCAAGACGAGGTCAAGAGTCTTCTTGCAACCACGGCGTGCGAGACAGAGTCTATCGTCCCCCACTCGACTCAACCGAGCGGCCTATCCAACGATTAACCGTATGCTCTTAGATCATCATCGTTTTTGTTAAAGGGGAACATCAGATCCCAGAACACACGGGCAACCATCCGGTCCTTGAGAGTCTATAATAACGTAGATACCATATAGTAATGCAACAATGAGCAAGGATAGAGAGCCATACCTGACTTACCTGCCAAGCGAAGCGGCATTCTTTTGCATTTTTGATTTTTGATTTTTTATGGATTTTCAAATAAGACAACAATATGAATGACCATGATGTGAACATGAACGAATATGAACGAGCATGACATGATAAGAGAAATATGAACAAAATATGTCACAACATAACATAACGAAGATGGATGAAACATAATAAACAAACAAATGGCAAGCATACATGCGACTAAAGGCACGGTGGGACAAGACAACACGCACACAATGGGACAGCACACATGGTGGTATAAGGACATGGTGGGACAAAGACACGTGGGATGACAATACCACGGAGGACAAAGACACGTGCGATTAATGACACGGCGGGATAGGGACACGTGTGACGAATGACACGGCGGGACAAAAGATACGACCAATCACGAGAGGACATAGACACATATGACAAGGACACATCGGGACAAAAGACATGGAGGACCATAGACATGATAAAGACAACAAGCACATTCTTCAATCAAAGCCCAAGATCAGATGAAGCGGAACCGCCAAGTTCAAAATCGTGGGACAATGCCCTCTCATGGAGACATGATTAAGCAGATATGCAAAAGCTGAGAAAGTCGTGAGCTTTAGAAGAGATATTGAAGAGATGAGAACAGATCGAAGAATGTGAGCAGGAGACAGAGCGAATGATAGAGCAAGGAAAGCTTGAACCTGCAACCTGCAGCTTGCACAGTTAGCAAACAGATTACGTATATGTCCTCAAGATAAAAATAAAAGGAACAAAAGAGAAGTATTTTTGTATTTCTAAATTTTTTTTGCCATATTCAAATTTTTGTTATTTTTTTGACATATTCAATTTTTTTTTTGGAATTTTGACAATATTTCTTTTTTTTTTCAGAATTTTGACATATTTGATTTTTTTGGATTTTGAACTATATTTCATTTTTTTGGATTTTGACATATCAATCTGCAGCACCCAAAGACGGGCTCGAACTACTGGCCAAGGATCGCCGTCCCTCCCCTCTCATTAAAAGCTTCCCTTAAGCAGGGCGTGCATGTGAGGGTGGCTTACCATAACCAACCGCCTCTAAAGAACGGTGCCCCTACTAAGGCCATACCCGGGATACAACCCAGCCTAAGAGGGAGATAGAAGAAAATTGGAGACAAACTTTATGCAGGATGGGAGACATCAGGATTTGAATTCCTTCCAGGGCACCACCCCTCAAAGAGATAGTCTGTTGCGCTGGGGCTTTGTGTCTTTGATTTTGAGACCCATATTTATCAGGCACGCATGCGACCAGGCTCATGACGTCCCGCGGGGCTTCGCCACTCTTGCCATGCCTTGGATTTTCATAATGTTGCATTGATTCATCATTGATTCATCCATATATGATTTTGACAGCCCTTATTGGCTAGATATTGCATGAAAGCTCACTTTCGACGGTCAAGACTGCCCCTATTTGAGACCTCTCTCGTATTAGGGAGCGCCTAGGTTGGTCATCTTATCTATCAACCTCTTGCCCCTACACTTGGCCGAGCAGAGAAAAGAAAAAGACCTTTGTGCATACCCAAAGTATGGCCAAAGCAGCAACGGTGTTGCACTAGAGAGATTGGCTATGGCTTGCCGTGTGGTGTGTGAAAAACCCATGCTTAAAGGTCACCCTCAACGATCGGGAAATGAACTGGACTCCTAGCGCGGAGCTATCACCAGCCTAAGGATGCTGCAGAAGTGAACTCATTTTAAATGAACTAAGCAAATTTCTAAAAGCCACTTAACCATGTAAGGAACCAACGTTAATCTTAACAATGTGCAGGAGTAAATAAGTGATAATAATAGCATGTTATTTGCACAAAATAAAGATACCTTGCAAATCCACGGAACGAAACTAGCATCCTGAAGCAATCGTGATCATCGAGCTTCGCGCAGCACGAGCTTCATATTCCTTGCTTGACAGGACGAAAGGGAGAGGATAACAAAGGATTAAAGATTCCTTGACACAGAGGAGCGGCAGACATCAAACTGGACAAAGGAGGATAAAAAGGAAGAGAGACGAGGGCTAGAACTCCCTCGTTAAGGCGCCGAGACCTTGATAACAAGGGACCAGATACAGAAGAAACCAGATTAGCTTAGATCAAGGCGGACTAAAGCCTCGAAAACAGCAAGAGAAAGGGCGAAGACCCCGAAAGGGTGAAGAGGAAAGAGTAGAATGATGATAAGAAGAATCATCCAACGTGGTCGGAGAAGAGGGACGAGAATCATCCGACAGTGCCGGAGAAGGAGAATGGGAGACACCCGACAAGGTTGGGGAATAAGAAGAACCCGGAGATACCGGATGGGAAGAATCAGAGGCAACACCTGGAAGTCTCGAGGAAGAATAATCAGGTGATGTCCCGAGATTAGGATGGAATGATGACATAGGCCAGGGCCTAGAATCGTGAGAGGAGGGAAAATCTGGAGGATCCGGGGAAAAAAGAGAGGAATGGGGACGCATGGACCTATGGAAGGAGGAGAAAATGATGGAGATAGGATCAGATGGAGGAAAATACACCACCCAAGGGTGGGAACTGAGTAGAAGGAAGGATGAATGAAAAGAAAAGGAGGAAGAGGTGAACCCCTGAATGCACAACCGATAGCCATTGAGTTTACGTCGTCGCCTCTTCTTGGCAGAAATTTCTTGAAAATGGACCCACCTAGTGCGGGCTTGGACCTTCGGGCTTCTTAATATGTAATACCTTCTTAAATAACGGGCCCACCTAGCAGATGACCTGGCCCGACTGTGAACATGCAACTTCATCGGTGCGGTTGCCCCTAGACACCCGGTGCTAGCAATATGCGAACACTCTTGGGCGAGTAACCCTTCAGAGTGATGAATATCACAAACCCACGGGGTTTTGTCTCTCGGCACTAGAAGCATGAGATTCGGTAACTTCACTCGGAACTCAGTCTTGAACCATAACTCCCTTGATAGAAGAGACGGGTGAAGCTGAGGGAGAGTAATACACGGCGTTGACATGGCCAGTCTGCTAATAAATCGAGGAAGATTACATAACAGGTGCAGAATATCCTTGGAAAGTGTAGAAGATACGGCCAATTGCCCCTTGAACATAGAACCCATAATCTTCTTGGTGGCCATATGTGTTAGCACAACGCGGGTAGAGAACCCTTCTTGGCCTGTCATCTGAACAGCAAAAGAGCGAGGAGAAATAATAGCATCAACGGTGAACTCTCCGGCGAGCAAAGAGATTGCCACCGACCTCGCTCGGGAAGAAACTGGCATCAACTCGAGGGAACTCTTCTTAGCAACTGTCATCTTTGAAAGTAGAGGCGCATCATCCCCAAAATAACCAGGGACAAGGACACGAACCGGCATCCGACAGATAAAATCTTGAATCTTGAAATGCACGGCCGGCACTGAATCATCCTGACTTGACTTATTGTCTCCCTGGGAATTAGACCCGAGGGGCACCAAAGGAAGCGCACACCCGCTCCGTGGGGTGGTAGTGGTTGGAGAAGTAAAGGGAATATGTTTCGGTGGAACATGTGAAGGTTTGGAAGGCATGGAGGCTCCAACGGGAGTGGTGATGGAAAGTGAAGGCGCAGGTGATGTGCCGATAATAGGCTCGGGTGGCGATAAAGGCGACGGCGAAGGCGTGGCTGAGGGTAGAGATAAAGGAGAAGGTTTGGCTTGCTCAGGCTCGGGCAAAGGTGATGGCGGAGATGGTGGAGATGGAGGTGGTGATGGAAGCACTAGTGGTTGAGATGGAGATGATGGTGATGGCAATGGAGATGGTGAGGATAGTGATGAAGGTGATGGGGGTAGTGGACATGGAGGTGGAGAGGGTGAAGAGGGAGGTTGTGGTGTCCACCGTCGACGTGTCGACATAACGCGTCGAGCGGTGTTAGGAATAGAAGTAGTGGTAGTGGTGGCGGGAGAAGAAGGGGAGGCACTAGCCTGAGTAGAGGCTTGGGTTTGTGGCGGCGATGGAGCCGGGGTAAGAGATGGTGGAGGTAACGGAGTAGGTGATGGAGCGAGTGCATCACTAGACGAGGAATAATAGGGGTGCCCCTGACCTTGAAGTAACAGAGACGGCTGCCCGGGTGGCACTTCTTGCTGCTGTTGTTGGTTGCGAAGATGTAAAATAACTTTATGCATGGCGGCCCAATCAATCCTTTTCTTAGCTTCCAGATTATAAACATAATCCCGGAACTCGGGGCAATCCTCAACCAAATGCCCCTGCTGACGGTGGAAATCACAGAACTGAAGCATATCCCCGACCGCAGGTCGGTAAGGCACAACCGGAGAGAACGGCAACGCGTGAGTGGCCATCAAAGCCTGAAATATATCGGTGAAACACTCCGGCAAAGGAAGATGAGGAGCTTGCTTCGGGCAAGGTGGATGCCGAGGGATATGTAATGGTGGAGAAGGTTGTGGAGACGGAAGTGGAGGTTGCGTAGGCAGGAGTGCGTGGCTAGTGGTGGAGGGCTTTGGTGATGGCATGTGTGGAACGGGATGAGGGGGTATGTAGACGGCATCTACTTGCTCGGGATGTGGTGTTCCCTTGACCGGAAGTGGAGATGGAGACGGGTATGTGGATGCGGGAGGCTGACTCATGGAAGGTTGATATGCTGAGGCGTATGGGTATGTAGAGGCAGGAGGTTGGCTTGTGGAGGGATATGTGGCGGAAGACTGACTCATGGCGGGCCGACTCATGGGAGCGTAGGGTTGACATGTGGAGGGTGAAGGTTGATATGTGGAGGTGGATGGTGGAGAATCGAGGTCAAGGGAATCTTGGATTTGTTGGCGAATGAAGTGGGCTCGGCTGTATAATTGTTGCCAGGAGGTGATATTGTTGAGGGCTAAGATGAACCGATAGTCGGGCGTGGCATTAGATATCAGCATCTTGATTTGCTCTCTCTAAGGAATGTGTCCCGGGACTTGCGCGGCAAGGCGACGCCAACGATCGGCAAAGGTAGAGAACTCCTCTTCGGGCTTCATCATCTCATGGGCCAGATCCACAATAGAGTACTTGGGCCCAACCTGGTCTTGATACTGCTGAATAAACTTTTCTTGAACGGCTTGAAAACTCACAACTTGCTCTTACGGAAGAGAGAAGAACCAATCCTGAGCCGGGCCTTCCAATGACAGACCAAACAGATAAGCCATAAAGTGTTGGTCATGTCGAAACTGGGCCGACTCATAAACAAACTCCTTCAAGTGCACATACGGGTCACCGACTCCACTATAACGGTGATATGTGGGAATTTGTGAAGATGGCGGAAGCCGAAGACCTTGAAATGCGAATGGAACACTTAAAGAGGATTTAGGATCGATCCGACATTGAAGCTCATCAAGCTGGCATTGGGTTTGAGCAATCATCTCCTGGGTAGGGAGAGATCGAGAAGAATATGGGCCAGCTTGAGCAAGAGGTTGTGAATTGGGACCAGGAGCATGGTATTGGGCCGGATAAGAGGATCCAGGCTGAGAAGAAGAAGGGCCCATTCCAAGAATGGAAGGATGTGTGGGCCTGGAAGAAGTATGAGCATAAGGACCCATTGGGCTGGCAGCAACATGGGCAGAAGGATGAGGCCCATTAAGAGAATAAGTCCCATTAGCAATTGGGCCAGCAACATATGAAGGAGAAGGAGGAGGCCCATGAATAGAAGATGGCCCATTATGAGAAGAAGGCCCATTAAGATGAGACGCAATAAGACGTTGGGCCTGGGCCGGGTCTATTTGGCGAACAAGGCTTGAAAGATGGGCCATGAGATTAGCCTGGCCCTTGGATGGATCAGAAGGACCACGGGAAGATGGGCCTTCGTGGGAAGAGGATTCCACGCGAGAATAAGAGGAAGATTGGGGAAAAGGATGATACAAGGGGTTGGAATGATGCTCCATGAGGGCAAATGGAGACTTAATACAAGGATATCAAGGTGAATACAAGTGGGGAAGCAATGGCTTAATGGGCTCGAGGACAAGAGGGGACTGACCCACTAATGCAAAGATGAATGGACAACGGATCACGGGACAATGGACTGGACAATGGACACACAAAATGGGCTAAGCTAAATTGGCCTAACAACAACAAAACATGTGGATGATGAAAGAATGCAACACAAAAAACACTAATGGGCTTGGACAAGCCCAATCAACATGAACAATGCAATGTGAGAGTTTTCACCCAAGTCAAACAAGTTGATATGATGGGAAATATTTTAGAGATTTTAATAGACCTTTTAATGATTTGAATTAATAACAATTCCCTCAATATAGGAATCCTATGGGAATAAGGTCCAAACTTTGGGTTGACTAAGGCGAACTCCCTCACACGTATGCAAATGCAAGCCTAAGGGGTGGGAAGGTACAACCGGCCCGGCGTCCGTGTGGGAATCCACGGCTCACGGGGACTTATGGGGGTCCCTGATGTGCTTTCCTGGTCGGCTCCAAGGAATATGGAGACGAGAGGTCCACGCACCAAGGTAGGAGAATGCAACTATGATATGCAATGTATGGCCCTATGTGCACTGGAGTGCATGCAAATTCTAGCTTAAAACTAGAAAATCAAGACTAGATTAAACTATGCAAACATGATCCAACTAAAACAAATAGTATATGGATGGAAAGACAATACAAAGGTCTGCACAACGGGCCCAAGAACAGATCAATCTGACCCCGGGAGGTCAATCAAATCACTGAGCAAAGTTGCCCCCGTGAACCTGCGCGCAGACCACATGCAGATTTTATGGACAAAATGCTAAAATGATGACAATTTTTAACTAAGCAAATGAGACCCAAATGATGCAAATAAGCTATGGATGGAAAGATAATACAAATGACTATCCAATGAAACAAAAATTAGTGCAATCAGACACCGGGAAGGTAGTCGAATCACTGAGTAAAGATGTACCTGTGAACCTGTCCCTGAGCCTACCTGCAGAACTTATGCAGAAAACTTAAAAAGTTGGACAATATTAGAATATGCAAATGTTAACCAAATGATGCAAATGATATATGGATGGAAAGACAATACAAAGGGCTATCCAACGCAACAAGAATCAGCTCAATCGGACTCCGGGATCAAAAGTTATGCCCCGATGAACACGGCTCTGTGGGCATGCGCGCATGACTGCCAGAAGCCGTGTAACGGTCTACCAAAGGACCGTTAATGCATGTGACGGTCTACTGCAGGACCGTCACACTACCAGAGCCCTTAAAACACCAAAAATAGTTAGAGAATGGAAGAAATATCACCTAAACATGAACATGCACCCACCCAACCTACAAAAGAGCATGAAAACAAGCGTGATGGGCATTGGTGTCCCACCGTGATCGCCAAAAAACTGTTGATTTGTTTTTTTAATTAGATTAGATTCCTATCCGCCCCCTTTAAATACATACATGCATAAACATGTGAATCAAAGACGAGGGGATGAAAGGATGGAAATACTAACCGTGATCGCCACCAAGGATTAACAACGCCAAAGGATGAAGAAGCGTAAAGAACGGCACCGTGTACCTTGGAACTTAAAGACTTGATCGCGCTTGAAACGGGGTGCGGGGAACTTGTGGATTCAAACCTCCTCTCCTTCCAACCGGCTAGAGGAAGAGGGCCTCACGTTGTATTCATGCTCTCCTGCAAAACAAAGATCAAACAAGGACAAAAAACCCATTAGAACATGTATGTGTAGTATAAATCCCGTAGTGATAAAATAGTGTTAGAAATTGAAGAAGAACGCACCGAGGGGAGGTTTTTAACCCCTGTAGAAGGGTTGAAATAATAGGTGGGTGTGTTGTGCATGCATGGGATTTGAAATCACGAGATTTGATTGAGAGAATTGAGAGAAATCAATGATGCAAAACGGAGAAAAACGCATGTATAGCAGAAAAGTGCAGAAAACTGTGATGATTTGTGATTTTGAGGAGATTAGAACTAAGAGTGGAGATCATGAAATCAAGCCCAGAAGGATGAAATTGAAAGCCAATACTTCCCTCTTCAAGTCAGGGTCGAAGGATTGAGTCGGCGGTGCAGCATGGCTTCGCCCCACGTCCGAAAAGAACCCCCCGTCGCGACTGCGAACTCGGCAGTTTTATATAGAGTTTTGCAAGAAATCCTCATCTTCTTATCACGATTCCCGGAGATAGAGTCCAAGATAAATCGAGTTCTTTGGATCAAACTTGAGATAATACTAAGGACAAGAGATATGAACAAACGGGGATCAATTCAGAGGAGGATTCTAGAAGATATGTTTTTTGGAAGGCAGCCCCGGAGCATTATCTGCAGAGTTTGAGTTGAACTAGGAAACATAAATCCTGATCTTTCGACCCAGATCCCAAGAGATATAGCCAATGAAAATTTGATTCCTATAAACCAAATTCAAGATAATACCAAGGGCTAGAAGCAGGAAAAAACGGGGATCAATTTGGATAAGAAGTCAAGAAGTTATAGACTCTTCAAGAGGGCCACAGCGCACAAAAATGGAGCAGAGTCCAGCACGAATTGGACTCTCTGGTGCATGTAACGGTCTATCGTAGGACCGTCAGAGTTATGTAACGGACTAGGGTAGGTCCGTCACACTCTGGAGGTCGAACGAGACGTTTTCGGATGAGATTGGATGTAACGCACCTAAACAGGGCCGTCACTTGGTCTAACGGTCAAGGATAGGACCGCCACACTCTAGGGGTTGAACCAGGCTGTTTTGGGCAAGTTTTGGTGTGACGGTCTATCGTAGGACCGTCACACTGAAGTAACGGTCTTCACTGGGCCATCACTTCAATGAAGTAATGCACCTGCAAATGACCTTCACATCGATGAAGGCAGATTCTGGGCAGACTGCACGCGACTTTAGAAATTGAAGCGTATCTCTCAAACGGTGGAGAATTAGACAAAGTGGTAAACATAGAAGTTGTAGATAACTGAGAGAGGAACAACTTTTATGAAGAAAGAAATGTGAGAAAATGATTGAAAGACGGTGAAAATGGGGCTGGAAGAAAGAGGAAAATTCTGGAATGTAGGTGAACAGCACGGCACGCCAGAAAAATGCGAATAGCTCACAATCGGGGCAGAACCGGCCAACAGTGTAGAAGAAGAAATTGTAGATCTTTGAAAGAGGAACAACTTTGATGAAGACAACTTTTTGAAAGAGGGAATGGAAGAGGGTGAAAAAGAACCACTTTCAGGACTGCGCAGTGAGAGAGAGCCGATTACTTGGGGGAAGCCGGCCTAAATGGGCCGAAAGTCGACTTGGAAGCCGGAATTTGACAAGATAAGCTCCGGGGCTCTAAGAAATCATGATCTCCAAGACTCAAAGGATATGAAATGGTAAAAATGGGCTTGAAATCTATCCGAGAAAGCTCCAAAACAATGGCTAATTCGGGACATCAAAAATGATGAATAAGAGAAACGACGCAACTTGTGGGCTAAAACGGGTGTCAACAGTACCTCCACGACTAGCGCGTGGGGAAGAAATCCCGGCCAATTTTGACAAACCCCGATACATACAAATATTAATCGTACAATTTCAGAACATGAAGCCCACTCCACGCAGGGAGGTAAAGGGCTACAACAATAATTTTCGGGGCTGCTGGAACACAGGTTGATGGGCCGCACTTGTCACGCCCCGAGCGCGGAAGATACTCGGATATGCGTGACGAGTTTATATCAATCATGTCAATCAGAGTAGTAGTGTATTCGACACCAAAACAGAGATGCGCAAAATAGAAAGATAACCCAATCCTTTATTTCATAATGGATAGACTGTTACAAATCCAATACTCTATTCAATTAAAAAGGAAAAGTACATAGTTGACTCAAAAATAGGAAAAAGACTAGATGACACTTGGAAAAGTTCTATCTCTTTCACTCTTGACCATTCCCATCCGATTGACTTCCCTCGTCGTCGGAATTACCTGAAAAGTAGGGAACACACGGAGTGAGCGAACGCTCAGTAGGAAATTATATCTCAAGCGCTTACCAAGGGGTTTAAGTAATTACATTTTTCATGAATGTACCATAGCTATGCATGCTCGCATAAAATGACAAGATAGAGAAAGAATTTATCAATAAGACAGCAAGATGAACTAGTCATGAGCTTTCAAGAAAAGATAACAAGATATTCAAGCAAGTACTTTTTAGCAAGTCATGTCAAGAACTTTGGCTATCATGTATCAAGCAAACAAGTAATTACCCTTTCTCGGGTCACGCAATTCATGTCATGTCAAGTACGAGTCAAGTACAAGATTTGTGTGGAATGTCCAATCAAGCTGGTCATGCACTCGGTATAATGCCAGATACCTTATCATTCAACTCTCATGGGCACAAGTACTTTCGGGTGCTCCTCCCAGGACCAGATCGGGGCCTATATGCGCAGGCATTTATCATGTATATTTGACATCCACTCTTGTATATATATATATAGCCAATATGGAATTTCAACAATTTAAGCTTGTAGACACGTAGGATAACTTTGAGAGAATGGAGTCCAAAAATATGACATTGGACATAGATAGGCGATAACAACGGTACAATCACGATGAACGATGAAACTAGGTGGAATTAGGTTCCCTTAACTCGGCTACCATGACAATTGAGGTCCACATGAACAGTATATCAAAGGCAAGATACCCTCATTCTTATTATAGAATTGAGGTCCACAAGAACATCAACAAATGGCATGATATCATCATCCCATTAAGAATTCTCATGATATACTCTTTGCATATCATAAGGGCCGGTATACCATGTTTCTTTAGAGTGACATGGCATTCAATAGTGCAATGGGTTTTTAGGGTACAACCAGCTCAGTCGGCCTTGAGGGAATCCAAGGCTTCGAGGAGTCTTACGGAGGTCTCTATGACTAACTCGCTAGTCCAAAGGAACAGAATGTCCAATGGAGAGCTTGTATGTCAATGAAAATTGAGGGTGATCGATAAAACATCATGAAACGTGGGACTATACTCACGGAGTGGAGATATAGTGCCGATATACATATATATAGATATACTGAAACCATCGGTTATCAGAAACAGGGTAAAAATATTTTTACAGGAAAATAACGACTTAAGTAAAGTCACTACTCAAGTAATTAACGCCTTCAGTAAGGGCGTTTATCTATTTTACATTTTTGCAAGATTTCAATATTTCAGTATTTTACCAAAAACGCGCCCTGGTAAGGGGCGTTTATTTACAAGTTGACGACGTATGCAATGGTCGTTCATTCTTTACTTCTATTTTTGCAGTATATATATTCAGAAATTTATCCAAAACACGCCCTGAACAGGGGCGTTACTTTTCAATTCACGCCCTGAACAGGGGCGTTAGTCAAGTGAGAGACGACCTATACAGGGTCGTGTATTTCAAGAATTTACAATTTTTCAAGTATTGCAATTTCCAAAAAACGAGATATGGTCATGACAGGATAATATCAGGATTAATGATCATGCACTGATTTAGAATCATGTTTAAGTAAATATTAGACTAATTAACATGGGTAATTATCAGGTAATTAAATTGACGTCTGTGTACAGGGCGTCAAATCTTTTGAATTGACGACCTTGTCAGGGTCGTTTATTTAAATAGCGCCCTAGTCTGGGTCGCGTATAAAATTAGCGCCCTTGGAAAGGGCGTTTCTTTCCAATAATAGAAACATTCAAACTCTCGAAAACTATATGCATGAATTAATATATATGATTTAACATAGCTATTATGGTGATTTGGGCTACAGTGCTTGAGAAAACCTACCTTTTGATGAAACGTGAAAGATCTGGTGAAGAGACGATGCTCTGTCTGTAACAGAGTGATCACTGGAAGAAGAAGATGAAGGAGAAGTTGCCGATGATGTACGTGGATGAAGAACCCTCAATTCTTCAATCGATCGGTTTCACTTCTACAGGCAACCTGTAGAGGCAGAATAAAACGAAGGTATTACTCTTCGTAAGAACTAACAGAAGGTAAAGAAGGAGAAGAACTTACCCGTTCTTCAGATGACAAAAGCTTTCAACCTGGAATCAGAAGAGAATGAAGAATCATCAGTATTCTTCATAATTTGATAGACAGATTAAAGGAAAAAAAGAACATGCTGTTCTTTACATACCGTAGCAGCAGCAGATCGACCAAATAGCTTTAGGGTTTGATAGTCAAGGGTTTTTATAGGATTTTGGAAATCCTAATAGGGTTAGTGTTTGATTGGAAGTAACACTTCCGTGATAGAGTTATTACTACATTCGAACTCTTTTTCGAACGAAACTGGAATGAAATTAACGCCTTATTCTAGGGCGTCGAATTTTAAATTGACGCCTTGTCAGGCGTCGTTACTTGTTGAAACGCGTCCACTCAAAGGACGTTATGCAAACTTGCCCTTTTTATTTATTTTGGTCGTTTGAAATTTGACGCCTTGACTTGTGGGCCTCCTTTCTTCAAAACACGCCTTAGGTGAAGGCGTTTTCTTGTAAAGTAGCGCCTATATCTAAGGCGTTATTTTCGTCAGGGTTTAATTATTTTTATTCCAAGCTCTTTCATTTATTTACTAAATCTTTTAATCTATTTTAATTTATTTATTCCTTTTAAATTTATCAGGGTTACTACACCCTCCCCCACTTAAAAAGAATTTGGTCCCCAAATTTCATATCATATTTTTACATTTGGAGAGTGTAGAGTATGTACCTTCTAAAATAAATCTGGAAATTATTTCCTCATAGATTCCTCGGTCTCCCATGTAGCTTCATGTTCTGAATTCTTATTCCATTGTACTCTTAGCATGGGAATAACCTTATTCCTTAGGGTACGTACTTCTCGATCTAAGATCTTCATAGGCTTCTGCTCATATGTGAGATCCTTCTGGATTACTAGGTCTCCATGTTCGATAATATGTGATGGATCGTGTACATACTTCTTCAACATGGATATGTGGAACACATTATGTACTTCGGACAGTGGAGGTGGCAATGCGATGCGATAAGCAACCTCGCCAACTCTTTCGAGTATCTCAAAAGGTCCGATGTATCTTGGTGTAAGCTTGCCCTTAACACCAAATCTTCGTATTCCACGTCCAGGCGATATCTTGAGAAATACATGATCTCCAACTTGGAATTTCAGATCTCTTCTTCTTGTGTCAGCATAAGCCTTTTGTCTAGACTGAGCAACTTGCAGTCTTTCTCTGATCAATTGTATCTTCTCGGTAGTGTCCCTTACCATGTTTGGACCTAACAGTTGTTTCTCTCCAACTTCGTCCCAGCATAAGGGTGATCGGCAACTCCTTCCGTATAAAGCTTCGAAAGGTGCCATTTGTATACTTGCCTGGTAGCTATTATTGTATGCAAATTCGACTAGAGGCAAGTGATCATGCCAGTTTCCATCAAAATCAGTAATGCATGCTCTTAGCATATCTTCGACTACTTGATTGGTTCTCTCGGTCTGACCATCCGTTTGAGGATGAAAGGCTGTGCTAAAGTTAAGTCTCGTTCCCAACGAATGTTGTAGTCCTTTCCAAAAATGAGAAGTAAAATGGGGATCTCTGTCAGACACGATTGAAACAGGAATACCATGTAATCTGACTATTTCCTTGATGTATAGTGCAGCTAAGACATCAACTGACCATCGACTCTTGATTGGCAAGAAATGTGCTGATTTAGTCAATCGGTCAATGATAACCCATATTCCATCATGTCCTCTTTTTGATTTAGATAAACCCATGATGAAATCCATACCAATATCCTCCCACTTCCATTTAGGGATATCTAGAGGATGTAGTTTTCCAGCAGGCTTTTGGTGTTCCGCCTTGACTTGTTGGCACGTGAGATAGCGTGATACGTAGTCCGCTATTTCTCTTTTCATGTTGGGCCACCAAAAATTTCTTTTTACATCTTGGTACATTTTGGTAGATCCAGGATAAATCGTATACCTTGACCTATGAGCTTCATCTAAGACCTTCTTCTTCAATTCTGGGCAGTCCAGTATACAAGTTCTATTCTTGATCATTAATCTTCCATCAGAAGCTAATTGGAAATCCGATTGTCCTTCTAATCTGCCCTTGATTTCTACTAATGTAGGATCATCATTCTGAAGTGCTTGTATTTCAGACAATAAATCTGACTGTATGCTTACATGAGATAATGTGACACATCTAGGGTCCGTGTCCATGCTTATATTGAGTTCAGAGAATTGTTCCAGCAATTTCCATTCTTGAATCAGATAATTGGCTAATAGTGCTCTCGGCTTTCGACTAAGGGCATCTGCTACATGATTACCCTTTCCGGGATGATATTGTATATTGAAGTCGAAGTCCTTGAGATATTCCAGCCCTCGTCTTTGCCTCATATTTAGTTCTTTCTGTGAGAAAAGATATTTGAGACTCTTGTGATCGGAGTATACAGTAAAATGTACTCCATAAAGATAATGTCTCTATATTTTGAGTGCAAATACTACCGCGGCCAATTCTAAGTCATGGACGCTTCTTTAATTGACGAGAAGAGTAGGCTATAACCTTCCCTTGTTGCATTAGAACACACCCGAGGCCAATGCCAGAAGCATCAGTGTATACCTCGAACTTTTCTCCTTCGATTGGCAATGCTAAGATAGGAGCTGTAGTAAGATGATCCTTGAGAGTTTGGAAGCTTCTTTCACATTCCTCATCCCATTCATAACGGATCTCCTTGCGAGTTAACCTCGTAAGCGGCACGGCGATTTTTGAGAAATCCTTGATGAATCGCCTGTAATAGCCGACAAGACCTAAGAAACTTCGGATCTCGCTAGCATTGGTCGGTCTTTCCCAGTTCCTTACAGCTTCAACCTTTGATGGGTCTACAGACAAGCCATCCTTTGATATAACATGTCCGAGAAAAGTCACTTCTTCAAGCCAGAATTCACACTTGCTAAGTTTTGCATATAATTGGTTTGTCCTCAATATTTATAATGCAATCCTCAAATGTTCCTCATGCTCTTCCTTGGTCTTGGAATAAATCAATATATCATCAATAAAGACCACCATGAATTGATCCAAATAAGGCCTGAATATACTATTCATTAACTGCATAAAGGCAGCAGGGGCATTCGTTAGTCCGAAGGGCATAACAACAAATTCATAATGGCCATACCTGCTTCTGAATGCGGTTTTATGAATATCCTCGTCCTTGACTCTTAGTTGGTGATATCCTGACCTAAGATCAATTTTGGAAAAGTACATGGATCCTGAAATTTGATCAAACAATTCATCGATTCTCGGTAGTGGATACTTGTTCTTAATAGTGAGATGATTCAACTGTCGATAGTCGACGCATAACCTCATGGATCCGTCTTTCTTCTTTACAAATAATACAGGCGCTCCCCACGGAGAAGTACTTGGTCTAATGAATCCTTTCTTAATGAGTTCCATCAATTGCTCCTTTAACTCTTTGAGTTCAGCAGGTGACATCCTATAAGGTGCCTTTGAAATCGGACCAGCACCATGGACTAAGTCAATGGTGAAGGCCACTTCTCTTTGCGGGGGTAATCCCGGCAAATCTTCCGGAAATACGTCCGAAAATTCTTGTACCACTGGAATGTCTTCTAGCTTAGCTTTCTTAGCTTCTTTAACTGTGACAAAGGCAAGGAAAGATGTACATCCTTTCCTGATGAGCTTGCTAGCTCGGAGAGCTGAAATAAGAGGGGATCTGCTCCGACCCTTGGGACTAGTCAAGATTAGTTCTGGAAATTCCTTGAATGTAATCTTACTATTGCGGCAATCAACCGTTGCCTGATACTTGGATAACCAATCTGCTCCTAGTATAACATCATACTCTTTCAGATCTAAACATATGAGATCAATAGGGAGATTTCTACCCTGAACCAATACTTCACAGTTTTGGTAATGATGTGTAATATCAGTCTCATCATCTAGAGGAGTGGACAAAACTAACTTTATCCATTCCGATTCTAGGGGTAATGGGTCAGCAAACTTCTTAGAAACAAAAGAATGCGATGCACCAGTATCAATTAAGACATATGCATTCCAGGAACAAACTTTCAATGTACCTTCCACTAAGCCGCCTTCTTCTTCTTGCTCGGTCTCCTTGATTGCATGAAGACGAGCATTCTTGGTTACTGGGCGCTTTCCGTCAACGGATTGATCGTTAAGTAATGGGCAATCGGGAATCCGATGCTCACGACTCCCACAACGGAGACATGCTCCTAGTTTCCTCCAGCATTCTTCTGCTCTATGACCCGCTTTATCACAATGTTTGCACACTGTATTTGGAGAGGTAGTGGTGATAGAGAAGGGCTTGGTCTTCTTGAGCTTTTGGTCTTGCGAGGGAATACCTCCATTGCTAGGCCTCTTCTTGAAGTTGGGTTTAAAGGAACCCAAACCTGTAACTTGTTCCTTCTTATCCTTACCACGAATCCTATCAGACAGTTCCGTGGCATCTTCTAATAGTTGAGCTCGGCGTACTATCTCCGAGTAGACTTGAATGTCCATCGGCGCCAGTTGAGTAATAGCTTGGGGCCTGAGCCCATTAAGAAACCTCCTAGCTTTCATTTTCTCGGTGCTAACTAGATGCTTGGCATACCGAGACAATCTAGAGAATTGGGCTTCATACTCGGCCACTGACAAGGATCGTTGCTTTAATGCAGTAAATTCTGCAGCCTTCTTTTCCTGAACTCGGTCCGAGAAATATTTTGCGTTGAAGTGTTCAACGAATTTCTCCCACGAAACCTGATCTTGATTTATAGTAGCCTCTATTGATTCCCACCAGCATCTAGCATCCCTTTCTAACTGAAAAGTAGCTAATAAGACCTTATCTTGATCTGTGCATTGCATAACACGGAATATTCGTTATGTTTCCCTAATCCAGTGTTCAGCGTCATCTGGATCAGTAGAACCCGTGAACTTGGGCGGGTTCATGTTCTTGAAAGTCTGGTGGAGACTTCCTGCTCATTGTCCACCTCCTAGTGTGACTTGCTGCAGCACTTGAGTCATGCCTTGCAGTGTACGCTGCATGTTGCGCCATTGAGCACGTTCGGCAGCCATTATCCTACAATTATAATAACTAGATTAATACGTGATTTGTATCTTAAAGACTAGCATTCTATGTTAACTTTAACCCTTGGTTCTACCCAATCTCACTGGTTAAAGGTTTGAACATATCCTTGGACTTGGGTTTTCCTAAGAATTGAATACCCTAGGCTTTGATACCACAAAAACTGTCACGTCCCGAGCGCGGAAGATACTCGGATATGCGCGACGAGTTTATATCAATCATGTCAATCAGAGTAGTAGTGTATTCGACACCAAAACAGAGATGCGTAAAATAGAAAGATAACCCAATCCTTTATTTCATAATGGATAGACTATTACAAATCCAATACTCTATTCAATTAAAAAGGAAAAGTACATAGTTGACTCAAAAATAAGAAAAAGACTAGATGACACTTGGAAAAGTTCTATCTCTTTCACTCTTAACCATTCCCATCCGATTGACTTCCCTCATCGTCGGAATTACCTGAAAAGTAGGGAACACACGGAGTGAGCGAACGCTCAGTAGGAAATTATATCTCAAGCGCTTACCAAGGGTTTTAAGTAATTAAATTTTTCATGAATGTACCATAGCTATGCATGCTCGCATAAAACGACAAGATAGAGAAAGAATTTATCAATAAGACAGCAAGATGAACTAGTCATGAGCTTTCAAGAAAAGATAACAAGATATTCAAGCAAGTACTTTTTAGCAAGTCATGTCAAGAACTTTGGCTATCATGTATCAAGCAAACAAGTAATTACCCTTTCTCGGGTCACGCAATTCATGTCATGTCAAGTACGAGTCAAGTACAAGATTTGTGTGGAATGTCCAATCAAGCTGGTCATGCACTCGGTATAATGCCAGATACCTTATCATTCAACTCTCATGGGCACAAGTACTTTCGGGTGCTCCTCCCAGGACCAGATCGGGGCCTATATGCGCAGGCATTTATCATGTATATTTGACATCCACTCTTGTATATATATATATAGCCAATATGGAATTTCAACAATTTAAGCTTGTAGACACGTAGGATAACTTTGAGAGAATGGAGTCCAAAAATATGACATTGGACATAGATAGGCGATAACAACGGTACAATCATGATGAACGATGAAACTAGGTGGAATTAGGTTCCCTTAACTCGGGTACCATGACAATTGAGGTCCACATGAACAGTATATCAAAGGCAAGATACCCTCATTCTTATTATAGAATTGAGGTCCACAAGAACATCAACAAATGACATGATATCATCATCCCATTAAGAATTCTCATGATATACTCTTTGCATATCATAAGGGCCGGTATACCATGTTTCTTTAGAGTGACATGGCATTCAATAGTGCAATGGGTTTTTAGGGTACAACCAGCTCAGTCGGCTTTGAGGGAATCCAAGGCTTCGAGGAGTCTTACGGAGGTCTCTATGACTAACTCGCTAGTCCAAAGGAACGGAATGTCCAATGGAGAGCTTGTATGTCAATGAGAATTGAGGGTGATCGATAAAACATCATGAAATGTGGGACTATACTCACGGAGTGGAGATATAGTGCCGATATACATATATATAGATATACTGAAACCATCGGTTATCAGAAACAGGGTAAAAACATTTTTACAGGAAAATAACGACTTAAGTAAAGTCACTACTCAAGTAATTAACGCCTTCAGTAAAAGCGTTTATCTATTTTACATTTTTGCAAGATTTCAATATTTCAGTATTTTACCAAAAACGTGCCCTGGTAAGGGGCGTTTATTTACAAGTTGACGACGTATGCAATGGTCGTTCATTCTTTACTTCTATTTTTGCAGTATATATATATATTCAGAAATTTATCCAAAACACGCCCTGAACAGGGGCGTTACTTTTCAATTCACGCCCTGAACATGGGCGTTAGTCAAGTGAGAGACGACCTATACAGGGTCGTGTATTTCAAGAATTTACAATTTTTCAAGTATTGCAATTTCCAGAAAACGAGATATGGTCATGACAGGATAATATCAGGATTAATGATCATGCACTGATTTAGAATCATGTTTAAGTGAATATTGGACTAATTAACATGGGTAATTATCAGGTAATTAAATTGACGTCTGTGTACAGGGCTCAAATCTTTTGAATTGACGACCTTGTTAGGGTCGTTTATTTAAATAGCGCCCTAGTCTGGGTCGCGTATAAAATTAGCTCCCTTGGAAAGGGCATTTCTTTCCAACAATAGAAACATTCAAACTCTCGAAAACTATATGCATGAATTAATATATATGGTTTAACATAGCTATTATGGTGATTTGGGCTACAGTGCTTGAGAAAACCTACCTTTTGATGAAACGTGAAAGATCTGGTGAAGAGACGATGCTCTGTCTGTAACAGAGTGATCACCGGAAGAAGAAGATGAAGGAGAAGTTGCAGATGATGTACGTGGATGAAGAACCCTCAATTCTTCAATCGATCGGTTTCACTTCTACAGGCAACCTGTAGAGGCAGAATAAAACGAAGGTATTACTCTTCGTAAGAACTAACAGAAGGTAAAGAAGGAGAAGAACTTACCCGTTCTTCAGATGACAAAAGCTTTCAACCTGGAATCAGAAGAGAATGAAGAATCATCAGTATTCTTCACAATTTGATAGACAGATTAAAGGAAAAAAAGAACATGCTGTTCTTTACGTACCGTAGCAGCAGCAGATCGACCAAATAGCTTTATGGTTTGATAGTCAAGGGTTTTTATAGGATTTTGGAAATCCTAATAGGGTTAGTGTTTGATTGGAAGTAACACTTCCGTGATAGAGTTATTACTATATTCGAACTCTTTCTCATAGTTATCAACTTACCCTGGATAGACTCCCGGTTCGAACGAAACTGGAATGAAATTAACGCCTTATTCTAGGGCGTCGAATTTTAAATTGACGCCTTGTCAGGCGTCGTTACTTGTTGAAACGCGTCCACTCAAAGGACGTTATGCAAACTTGCCCTTTTTATTTATTTTGGTCGTTTGAAATTTGACGCCTTGACATGTGGGCGTCCTTTCTTCAAAACACGCCTTAGGTGAAGGCGTTTTCTTGTAAAGTAGCGCCTATATCTGAGGCGTTATTTTCATCAGGGTTTAATTATTTTTATTCCAAGCTCTTTCGTTTATTTACTAAATCTTTTAATCTATTTTGATTTATTTATTCCTTTTAAATTTATCAGGGTTGCTACAGCACTCGTAGGAGATGAGGGAGGCAAGTCGGGGCCGATCGGGTAAGCCGATTGGAAGTCGAGTGGTTCTGCCCGCGCTGGTCACCCGGTGCAGCAAACTTACGGAAGTCGGTACGGCTGGATCTGACCTCCAATCAGAGTGCCATTTGTTGGAGAATGTCGGTGACTAGTGTTGATTATTATGTGTTCCTTTTTGCAAGATGAATATGCTGTCAACAATGATAGAAATATGAACAAGCAATGAAATCACTCAACCTATGAACATGTGTAACATGAACTTAGGCCATCAACATAAAATCTAAGCATGGGCATACCATCTCTATCAGGAATAAGCTAAAGGGAAGAAATAAAAACACACGCCGGGGCGTGGAGCAAGGAAGTAAAAGAAAACACACTGTATACGTGGAACAAGCAAGTAAGAAAGAGGTATGAGAAAAGAGAGAGCTACTGCCCAAACTAAGGAAAGATGTGATCGCCATTAAGGTAATAAACAAGCCAATGACCTGAAAAGTACCTTAGAAATAGGTGGATGAAGCACCCGCCCATGGGAGAGAGAAAGAACTGCAACTCTGTCAAATGTAACGGATGAGGATCAGTGCGCCACAGAAGTGTGACGGCCTTACGATAAGCCGCTACAGTCCCTAACGCACCTTCGATAGACCGCCAGAGAATTGTAGAAAAGGAACTTGGGAATCTTTGATCTCCACGCTTTTCAGTAGGCCAGAAAGCTTGGGCCTCGTGCTGTGAACTCTATAAACCTTCAAAAACGTGTAGAACACAAAGAAAACAACCCAGATTAGCCCTTAAGCAAGAGTAGTATCAATAAATCAAAAGAACTCAAAAGCATGCAAAAGGAGAGGGAAATACCAGGGAGGTTAGTTTTTTAACCCCTCTGGGGCATTTAAAAGATGGGAGAGATGTTTAGATGAATACAGAAGATGCAAGAACATGAAAGAAGAAGAAGGGAGTTGCTATGATGCTTGGAGGAGGGAAAAAGAGACTAAGAAAACAACTTGACTGAACTAGACCCTTGGAACCAATACTCCTTGGACTTTGGAAGAAGATGGACGTGGGAAGTAGCTCTCCTTGGTTGGTTCTAGCTCCAGGATGCAGTAGCACTTCGACGCGAACTCCAGATGTCTCCTCTTCAAGCCACGAAGTCAAGGGTTTTATTTATAGACCCTCAAACTCTCTGGTCGAGTAAGAGAGAATCCAGCTAGAAAGTAGGACGTTTCTTAGCAAACTCTTGAAGATAACACTCCCAAGAATCCATAGAAACAAACAGAAGGATCTGAGGATCAAATTTGAGGGAGAAATCATTAGATCAAACTCTTAATCCGGCCACGGAGTAGCAGAGAAAGAGCAGTTCTGCTAGAACTCTCTGTTTGATGTAACGGCTGAACGATAAACCGCCATAGTGATGTAACGCCTTCAGAGTGGACCGTCACACGACCTTATCCACTAAAAGATAAGATCAACGGATGAAGAAGGTTGTAGAATAGGACTCTAGAGAAATGTAACGGCCATATGTAGGTGCGTCAGAATATGGTAACGGTCGCACGATAAGCCGTCACACCTAACGGATCAGATAAGAGATAAGCTTTGGAAGAAGCCATGGGCTTTAGGACTCTGAGATGATGTAACGGTCAAAGATAGGGGCGTTAGAACACTGAGACGCACTAGGAATGGACCATTAGAGACAAGGGAGTGCAAAATAAAATGAAGGTCTGCTAAGCTTCATCCGGCGGGAAAGAGATGAGGAACCAAACCCAACCAAGGAGAAATGACCCATGAAATAAACCTCAAATTGACCAAGATGGCTCAATAAGGGTGAAAAACTTGGAGCATAAAAAATGAATAAGGAGATGACCCAACTTATTGGTCATAAAACGGGTGTCAACATATGCCCCTCCTTAACGTCCTCTTTGCAGGGGAGCGAGCGGAGGTGATGTGAAAGTAAAATGGAACACGGAGATGAAGCGGAAATGAAGTAGAGCGGACTAAAAATCGGGCGTTAAGGCAAACGACACTCGTCCTTAACCAACGAGCGATAGGAATTTTTCCAGAAAACTTCAAACTAATCACAAGGAATGGCAAACCAAATGACGCATGTCTGGAGGAACTAACAACTAAGGAAAGGAAAACACGGCCAGCGGCCGAAGCAACGGAAAGGAAAGAGACGATTAACTAAACTCCAGACAAGAATCTTCAGCTAACCAAACCGAGCGAACAGATCGAAGGAAACCTTCCAACTCAGAATGGAATAATTCTCCTTATTCGAGATTATGGACATAGTTACTCACCATCACTGAGACACCTTGGACAGATAAAAGCTCGTGAATGCTCAAAGATGTGTATGATGCATGCTGGGCTAAAGGAAAAAGAAATCATCAAAACAAATGTCAAGATAGATAAAATAAGAAAATACTCGAGAATAGTATTGCTAGACTGGATAAACCAGGGTTTAGACACCATCTGCAACCACGGCGTGCAAGACAGAACCATCGTTCCCACGCTTTTCCAACCTAATGGCCTATCCAACGATTAAACATGTGCACTTAGACCATCATCGTTTTTGTTATAGGGGAACATCAGATCCCAAAACACATGAATGACCAGCCGTTTCTCGAGATAATATATCATAGATACCATATAGTAATGCATTAAGGGATGTAGGGATCGGGATACCGTACCTAACTTACTTGCCCGGTGAGCGGCAAAGCATGACAGCATGATGTGCTCAACAAAAGAAAGTTAGCCATCAACATTTAAGCATGAAATGAGGCATAACCATTTGATAAGTGTGAATTGCATAAGAATCATCAGATCAGGCATGCACTGCCCACACAAGATAGGAAATTCCAACAGATAAACCATTGTAATTCAACCAAAGGTTTTTATGACTGTAACGGTTTCACAAAGGTGCGTAATATAGAATACTCTTGATGGATCCATATTGGGCCGTCAGAGTCCGTCGGTTCACATCCTTCGAGGAAGAAACCCTGATGATATGACGGTTTAGTATCCATGCGTCAGAAGGTTGTGACGGTCTCATGATAGACCGTTACATTTCCTGAGCTTTCAAAAAAACTAAAACGACCGACCTCTCCCTCCCTCATTCATTCACAAATGCCCAACGCATAAAACGACGCCTAAAACCCACCGGCGATCACACCAAACAACCCTCGCCGTCGACCACCACAGCCACCGCCGAGATGACAAAGGAAAAGATCAAACGGAAGGCGATTAAACGCCTCCGTCATCGGATTGAGCAGGAGGAGACCGATCCACCGCCGTAGAACCCACCGGCGGAGGAGGAAGAGGCCACGACGGCTTAAACCGAGGGGGAAGAAGTTCCCGCCATTGAAGAAGCCGGAGAAGCCCCTGATGCTGCTGGGGATGCTGAGGAGGCCACTGACAAAGCAGAAGAGGCCCAAGCGGCGCCGGAGAAGAAGAAGAGAGGCCAAGACCCCGAGGTGGGCCAGAACCCTAAAACCCATTTTTTATTTTGTTTTCAATGCTTGCATGCGTGATTGAGGGGGGTGGGAACGAGTTTAAGGACCCGTTGGGGTCACTTGTAGGCCATATGGGCCAATTCCAAACACTAGAGAGATGAAGAAGACAATGCCCAGTCGGGGGGAACGTAACGATCGTTCCAGTGACCGTTATAGATCGTGACGCCCTACCCTGGGTGCGTCAGAGATCTCTGACGGACCAAGAGGTGTGCGTCAAAGAAACCAGAGATAGAATTCAATTTTTTTTTGGTTTTCAGTTATTTGATTTTTTGTTGTTTTTGTTTATGCTAATGCAATGCAAATGCAATGACTGATCTATGATCTATGTGTGCAGGGGAAAAGAAGAACCAAAATTTCATGGCTTCAGATTCGGGCGGTGTACCAGGCACTGCCCGATTACCAGAGAGAAAGGCTATCTGCCATGGAGTTCGTAGAAGTACTCAGCATAGAGGTTACGAGGATGGACACACCATTGTTATATGCTTTGCACGAGAGATGGGATCCGGTCAGTCGGACATTTATCCTCCCATGGGGTCATATGATCCCAACACTGGAAGACATAACCAGGATCACGGGCTTGAGGGTCCACGGAGTGGCAGTGACAGGCTGTACCTACGATGACTACCGGGAGCTAGCCCAGGAGCTGCTGGGGCTGGATTTGGTGAGACCAGGGCATCCGTCATCCCAGTTATCACGGTCGAGACTCTAGGAGAGCCTGGGGCTTCGAGGAGCAGCTATTGCAGTTGGTGAGCTTCCAGAGCAGCACCTCGACAGAGTGATCGAGCAGGTCCGCCCGAGAGTAGCAGCGGAGGCGGGACCAGAGGGAAATAAAGTTCTGAGACGCTTCCTGATCCTATTATTCGGGAAGCTGTTGTTCCCGACCAGAGCAGACGTGATCAGCTGCAGGCTCTTGCCTTTACTAGAGGACCTCAACAGAGTAGGCAGATATGCATGGGGAGCAGCGGTGCTTGCTTTCCTGTTCGAGTCTCTGAGTACGACTGACCGGCAGACGATGCTGGGCGGCTTCTCGCCTTTCCTACAGGTAAATTCTAAACTTTAAATGCTTCTATATGCTTTTTTGACTGCTACATGCTGCCATTTGACTTCTAAAATGCAGATCTGGAGCTTCCTCTACCTCCCAGGGATCGGGCGAGGTACACAGATGCATCCCGGGAGGATCCCCATCACGAGGCGATGGGTCGTTGCGAGGGACATGGGATCGGTTAGCAGATTGACCCGAGCCATCCAGGATGACATAGACTCGTTCCCGTATGCATCGGTAAGCTCCTGAACTTAAACTCTACTATATGCTCCTAAATGCCATTAAATGCTTCTAAATTATGACATTGACTCAACCACCCTCTTTCAGGTGCGATGGACACCGTATCAGGCATGGGTCAAGGCTTCCCTAGCGTACAGCTGGCGCGATATCTAGCTTCATTGTATCAACATCATTGAGCCCCTGCACTACTGCCTGATCATGAGGACGCGGGGAGTTCACCAGCCAGAGGTAACATTCCCTCGCAGAAACGACGAGCGCCCTGGAAAGTCTTCAAAGGACATCAACGGGGATATCGACTGGTGCACCCGGAAGGTGAAGTACGTGCATGATTGGAACGAGAAGGGCCGAGCCATGATAGAGCGAGCTGAGAGTGACGAGGCCTACCTTAAGGCTTACTCCCAGTTGTATGGCGACCAGGTGTTCCGAGGCACCCGACGACCAGTATTAACTTCTAAACTCAAACTCTTGCCTATTTAATTTAATTAAATTCCTATATGGACTGACACTTATTTTCTAAATGCAGCTAGACCCACAGGGACGGATTGCTGAGCTCGAGGGACTCCTCTACACCACCATCCAGCAGCGGGATGAGTACCGGACAACTTTGGAGCTCTTGGTGAGTTTTCTAAACCATAGACTTAAATGCTTATGCTTATGTTTATGCAAACTGCCTGACTTTGAACTCTTAAATGCAGCGGGCCGAGGGAGCCCAGAGAACAGGATCGGACGCTCCATCCTCCTCTTCATAGCCTGCCGACGGCTAGCAAGGGAGAGATGCAGATTTTGCTCGGGCAGTAGCTCGGGCCGAGGAAGCCGAGGCTACCCTCGTGGAGCGGGTAAGCAAAACTAACCGAGTTCTCTTAGACTTAAATGCCTATGATTATGCAAATGCTTAATTGACTATGATAAAATGCAAATGCAGGCGAGAGAGCTGACCGTAGCCGTGGCTGAGGCGGAGCCTGCTCGAGCGGAGGCGACAGAGGCTGCCCATCTCCGGGTAGAGGTTGCTCGACTGAGCGCAGGAGAGACCCGCCAGCGTGCAGATGGGGAGGAGATGGAGTGACTTAGAGCTGACGTTGCGCGCCTGAGGGGTGAGCGGGATCAGTTCCGAGTATAGACCATAGAGATGAATGGTGTGATCACGGGCATTAAGGAGGCCCTCCGACTTCTGGGGAAGAAGTCGGAGACCAACAGCAGGAGCCAGAGTGTTGCGCCGAGTAGCGGAGTCCGAGGCTACTTCACCGGCTCCTCCGGCCATCGGAGGAACGAGGAGGCAGACCGGAGGCGGCAGCGGGGAGAGGAGAGCGGGGTCATGGAGCCGCCAATGAAGCGGCACGAGGGCACCGGTGATAGCGACGGCCCGGGAGACAGATCGACCGAGTGACTTGGTACTCTCCTTTTCTTTTGATGCACACACTTGTACATGAGCCTTATAGTGAAATGAAAATCGTTTTGGTTGTTTTGTTTTATTTTATGAATGTGTATGCTTGTGAATGGATATGAATGCTGGGAATGGATGTGAATGCAGACAGGAGGACAGAAGTGAGAGAGTGCGACAGGTTTGACCAAAGGAGAGGAAAGAGATTAACTAAAATTTGCATAAAACTGTGTAACGGCCTAAGTTAGGACCACCAGGGCACTGTGACGGTCACTATGCAGCCATCAGAGAAAGCGAAGAGAGGGCAGCTGACGAAGAGATGTAACGGCCCAATTGTGGAGCGCCAGAGAGCTGTGGCGGTCCTACGATGAACCGTCAGAGAAAAATTGTGTAATCCGAGATAGACTCTCCCGTGAGAGCCCGAACCTGAGGCAAAGAGGCCTTAATCCTCACTAGAACCCTCCTAGGCCTAGGATAAGGTTTTCTAATCCAAGTCCTATCATTCTAAAACCAAAATCAAACCTTTATAAATAGGAACAAGCCCAAAAATCGTAGCTCACATCAATTCTCTGCTACAAGGCTTGAAACTTGATCAAAATAGCAAAGAAGACCATGAAGAGGAGCTTTGGAGTGATGGTTAGGGAGGAGAGGGTCTACACTGGGCCCAAAGTAGCCAAGAAGGAGCATGGGGAGCTACAAAGATTGACCTCCATCCCCAAGCATCTTAGTTCAAGTGCACTAAGAGAGGTAAGTTTGTAATTGAATTCAAAAGTTCATTAATTTTCTGCACTTTTCATTCCTCTTATGATCTTCCTCTCTTCTGCCTCTTCTTTTCTCTTTTTCTCTAGCCTTTTCTCGGCCCAAGATGTTATTCCAACCTAAAGTGGGTGGCTCCCATGATCAAAGAACTTCCATTAGAGGTCCTATCAATCCTAAGGGCATGGCACCTTCACCCCTTAGTTGTTTTGGCCAAAAATTTCCAGAAATTGTCCTTAGATTGGACAAGCATTTCAGCCCTCATAGAGTTATGGCACCCACAAACACATACATTCCTCTTTCCTTCCTTTGAAGCTACAATCCTATTAGAGGAGGTAGAGACCTACCTATCCCTTGCTAAGACTAAAGTGGGAGATGAAGACCTAGTGTGTCATACGGTAGAAGCAATAGACCCCTCCTTGATTCTAAGTGATTTCATCCATAATCCAAAGGATGTAAGGACTATGATCAGCAACGTAATGGCATTTGGGCTCGTCTTGACAGAGTATTTATTAATGGTGAATGGACTATGTCCTGTCCTTCTGTTTTGGTGAAGCATCTATCTCGGGCATGTAGTGACCATAGCCCCCTGTTACTTTCTATGGTGTCTAATTGTAGAGCTTCCCCTTCTAGATTCTGTTTTCAGCAGATGTGGACCACTCACGAAAATTTTCTGCTGGCCTCTCGTTTGGCGTGGGCTGCTGCCCCTACATCTTCCTTCCCATTAGTTGCTATGGTCCTTAAACTGAAACATATGAAAGGCTTCTTTCGAAAATGGAATATCAATGTCTTTAAAAATGTATTCTCAAATGTGCAGGCAGCTGAAACATGTTTTGCTGCGGCCCAGGATAATTTTGACATGTGTCCCTCTGAAGCTAATCACTTGGCATTTCTTGGCTGCTAAGGATGATCTTGATCGGGTTCATATCCAGGAGGAGATGTTTTGGAGACAGAAGTCTAGGATCAAATGGCTTAAGGAGGGTGATAGAAACACTAAATTCTTTCACTCTTATGCTTTATCTCAGCGGAAATGCAACACTATCTCGGAAATCCATGATGCAAGTGGGGCCTTGCTACAACAGAAGGATGCTATTGCTAACTTGTTTGTCTCTCACTTTGCTGATGCTTTCTCTTCATCCCCTCATAATATCCATCAAGAGGTGCTGGATGTTATCCCCTCGGTGCTGCAGGAAGCTCATAATGCAATGCTTAGTGCGATGCCTACTTGTGATGAAATTAAAGCTGTTGTTTTTAGTATGTCACCTGATAGTGCTCCGGGTCCTGATGGGTTCACGAGCCACTTCTTTCAATCTTGCTGGGATTTTATTGAAGGAAATGTCTGTTCTGCTGTGCAAGCTTATTTCGCCGGTCATCCTATGCCTCGTGGTCTCACTTCGTCACTCATTGCCCTTGTTCCTAAAGTGGACAAGCCCAAGACTTGCACTGATTTCCGGCCAATCAGCCTATGCAACTTTTTATACAAGATCATCTCACGGGTTTTGAGTGACCAACTGGCCCGTGTGCTCCCCCTCCTTGTCTCAGAGGAGCAAGGTGCTTTTGTGAAGGGGCGCTTTATCATTGAAAATATTTCCTTAGCCAGAGAAATGGTTCGCCAACTTGGGAAGCAATGCCGGGGCAAGAACGTTATATTCAAACATGACATGGCAAAAGCTTATGACTGTATGGAATGGGATTTCTTGTATCCTGTCCTTTGTAAATTTGGCTTTTCCATGACAGTGATCTCCCTCATTGACCCACTGCTATCTAACTGTTGGTTCTCAGTCCTTTTCAATGACAAGGCTCACGGCTATTTTAATTCGTCGAGAGGATTGCGCCAAGGTGATCCAATTGCACCTGCTCTCTTTATTTTGGCAGAGGAAGCTCTTTGTCGTGGTCTATCTGCCCTCTTCCATCGGAGCAGAGGGGGGTGGTTTCAGTCCCTTTCGAGATGTCCCCCGATATCACACCTCCTCTTTGCGGATGATACTCTCATTTTTTCTAATGGTTCTGTGAGGCATATTAGAAAGCTCATGGATTTTCTTAGGAAATATGAATCCTCTTCGGGTAAGTTAATTAACAATTCAAAGAGCACCTTCATTACCCCACATGCTGCATCGAGCTCTCTTAGCAGGTCCATTGCTGAGGCCACGGGGTTCATGAAGGCTGAATTGCCGGTGAAGTACTTGGGGGTCCCTCTCTACTCTGGCCGACAAAAGCCATCTTATTTTGCACATATTCTAGCTAAGACAGCGGCAAAACTGTAGACCTGGAAATCAGAATTCTTATCAACTGGCGGTCGCCTCATTCTCATCCGTCATGTTCTCAGTGCCTTGCCCATTTACACTATGTCATCCATGGCCATTCCAAGGTCCACCCTTCGGTCTTTTCATAGGTTAATGGCCAATTTTTTTTGGGGATCTTATGAAGGTTCTGCCAAGAAGCATTGGAAATCTTGGGAATCCATTTCCCGTCCCAAGGAATGTGGGGGCCTGGGCATCCTCAATCTTAATCTCTTACAAATTGCTATGATTACAAAGCTGCTCTGGAGAGCTACTACTTCCAAATCCCTCTGGGCAAATTTTTTTAAGGCTAAACACTTGCATGCCGAGCACTACTCAGAGGCGACTTTCAGTCATATGCCTGCTGCGGATAGGTTGTTATGGCAGCATGCCGCAAATCTGATCCATGCCAACCACCGGGTATTTATTTCAAGGGATGATGCTCGTGTAAGTTTTTGGTATGATGCATGGGCTAGATCTGTTCCCCTGAAGGATTACCTGCCCTCACACACTTGGTCTACTCTGTCGGGGAAGCTTTGTTCTGTTCAGCATGTTATTTCTGACACCTCTGGTGAGCACTTTCTGATTGCTCGCCAATTCTGCCCTGCTGTATGCTTTGATCAGGTTTGGGCGACAACTTCAGCTAAAGATACTTGGATATGGACCCCAGAGCCTGATGAAAAGTTCACATCCAAGTCTGCCCGATGCCTTCTATCGCCTGTTGTCTCTCCTTGCTGGGCGTTGCTGTGGTGTCCTCATATCCTAGTTAAGTGGTCGGTTCATATGTGGCGGCTTCTCCTTGGTTGCATTCCGACTGATGGCGCGGTCATGGCGTGTGGTATTCCCCTATGTTCCATGTGCAGTTGTTGCTCATCTCCCCAGATTGAGACCTTATTACATCTATTCTTCCATGGTGTCACTGCTAATGAGGTTTGGAATGCGCTGTTTGGCTTCTTGGGTTTTAATAATAGATCTGTAACAGTGGCTGCCAGTGGGGTATCTGAATTCTTGGTGGACCTTCACCTATCTTCCTTGGATGGACTCATCTCCAGATGTCTTTTCATGGTTACCTGTTGGGAAATCTGGTGCAGTCGTAATAGAGCTCGCTTTGATGGGCAGCCCATGAACCCACGAAAAATACTATGCAGGGTGAAGCATGCGGTCCGGTCTATTGCGCTTTCCAACAAGCTTAAAGGAAGGGATCTCTTGCCTTGGCAGCGCCAATTACTTCACTCTTGGACCATTTTTATTGACGTACCGTTGCTGGACCCTCCGAGATTGATTCGCTGGACCACTCCTCCGTCGGGCCGGCTGAAACTCAATGTTGATGGTGCCTTCAAATGCAGCACTGGTGCAGCCGGAGGTGGTGGTATCGTCCGAAACTCCAATGGAAAAATTATCTTTTCATTTGCTAATGCATATCCCTATGCTTCTTCCAGCCTTCAAGCGGAGGCTATGGCACTCCGGGATAGATTAACTCTCTGCTGCGATCGAGGGTTTACTTCTGTGTAGGTGGAGACCGACTCCCTTATTTTGGCGCAGATTGTTAATCGCCGTTTCTCTCCTCTGTGGCAATTGTCCTATGTCTTATGTGATGTATTTAGCAAATTTAGGGAACTACAGGCTTCTATTTCACATGTTTACAGGGAGGCAAACCAAGTGGCGGATATGCTTGCCAACCTTGATTGCTCCTTGTCTTCGTTGGTTGTGTGGTCTTCATGGGCTTATCTTCCTGCTTCTGTTAGGGGCCCCTATCATCTTGATAAGATGGGGTTCCCCTCATTCAGGCCCTAGTTGTATCCTTTGAACATTATTATATTTTCTACAATTAATAAAATTATCCTGGATGGTGATAGGTGGTGGGGCGAACTACTCACTTCTTCCCTAAAGGGGTGAGCACCATCCTCCTATCCCGTTTGGGTATTACCTTTAGTTAAAAAAAAGGACTATGATCAGCCCACGTCACATTCATTTGATACCCATGGCTCAATGGATAGTCTCTTATTGCAAGAACAAGTGGGAAAGATATGAAGCCATTGCCAAGGCTACTTCGGTTTGTTTGTGCGGAGTCTTCCTTTTATCCACCACAGACCACCTCCTAGACATCAAAAACCTCAGCATCATTAGTGGGTTGTGGTGGGGTTTATCCATTTCTCAAGTGGTCCTTTCATACCTCTATGAAGGGCTTAGCTCAGCTTGCTTAGGAGGACCTCTATTCGGCTCTATGATGCTCCTTGAGTGTTGGATGGGAGTGAGAATCAAATTTCTACCCAAGGAGAACTTACCTTCAGCTAGCCGGATATTCGGGAGCCACCCTTTATTCTTCATAGGAGGCACCTTTGGATTCTCTTCACAGGTTGAATGCCGGATGGCGAATAAGAAAACACGGGACGATTGGCCCCTCTTTCTCAACACCTTGCCAATAGAAAAGTTCGCGATGCGTCCAAGAGTTCTTCGGAGCACTATGCTTAGAGTACCACGGTGACCAGGCCTAGATCTACAGCTAGTGGGGGACACTACCATGGTGATCTACAACCCTCACCGATGCTATATTCAGATCGGACTACCCCGTACCATAGTTCTTGTACTATCATATTTCTCTCCCCTTCAAGCTAGGAAGATAGGGACCGAGGAGGATGAAAGAGCTGTCCGGAGCGCTCTAACCATGTGGGAGATCAGCAAAGTGCGCATGTGGCAAGAAGAGGTGAAAGAAGACGACGAGGAACGCCGTGCCTATGTGAAGGAACTACGCAAGATCCGGCCTCATGCGGATAGAAAATTGAATGTTGTTTGAGCTTTCTTATGATGTTCCTGAAATTATCAACAAACTGATGTTCATTATGTTTTAGTTGAATGGAATGAAGACTTCGAGTTGATAAGGTAGGGAATTAATCGCACTTTTGTTTCCAATTAGCCTGAAAAACTGGGTTTCTGGTTCATGTAACGGTCCTATATAGGGCCCTCACAACACTCTGACGGTCTGACGATGAGCCGTCAGGAGGGTAAGCTCAAAGAAACTGGATGCCTTACTGTTCTCGGCAGGCATTAACGGTCAAAGAGTGGCCCGTCAGAGTGAGGTGACGGTCCAGGGTAGACGCGTCAGTGAGAGTTTCCTAAATAGTGAAGGATTTAAAGACTTCAGGGGGCGTGACGGCCAAACCATGGTCCGTCACAAAGATGTGACGATCTATTATTGGAACGTTGGAGACCCAGAGCTTGCAATTTTGTGGGCTTTGAATCTCGGGCTTGAACCTGCGTTCTGCACACACTTAGACAAAAAATAAGTTAGATCTGTTCTTTGGCCCAACCCCTTGCCTGAAACAAGTTAGAGAATGACCATTTCTTGATATTTCGTCAAGGGGGGGTGATGCGGGACGGACACGGGACCGGACCTCGGACTCTAAATGGAGATGCGACCAGCAACATATGAATTGGAGAGACACTTCGGCTCTACACTAAGAGTTCCTATGGGCTATACATCACTAATAGAAACGCAAGCTCACTCATCGTCCCAAGCGAGGGGAAACAGAGATCCGCGCGGTTGAGAAATCGGCAGTGAGCTAGGGTGGTCAACTCACAAATTCGTGCCCAGATCGGGTCACGGGACGGTCTCTCTCTCTCTCGCAGCAGCGGTGAAATAAATATATCGAGCTAATGGCCCTAACACATGCTCTCTAGCAGCGGCATATAAAAGCATATACAAGAATAGCAAATGCCGAGTAATGGAGCGAACACGATACCTCCACGTGCCTGGCGTGGGGAAGATGATCCCGACCGATCTCGTACTCCCGGAATAATAATTAATTAAATTACAGCAATGATTTACTGCCGACTCCACGTAGGGAGGTAAAGGGCGACACAGCGGGACCCCGGGAGTAGCGGGTTCGGCAGGGATCGTCTTCCCCACGCTAGGCGCGTGGAGGTATCGTGTTCGCTCCATTACTCGGCATTTGCTATTCTTGTATATGCTTTTATATGCCGCTGCTAGGGAGCATATGTTAGGGCCATTAGCTAGATATATTTATTTCACCGCTGCTGTGAGAGAGAGCAAGACCGTCCCGTGACCCGATCCGGGCACGAATTTGTGAGTTGACCACCCTAGCCCACTGCCGGTTTCTCAACCGCGCGGATCCGCGTTTCCCCTCGCTTGGGACGACGAGTGTGCTTGCATTTCTATTAGCGGCGTATAGCCCATAGGAACGCTTAGTGTCAGGCCGAAGTGTCTCTCCTATTCATATGTTGCTGGTCGCGTCTCCATTTAGAGTCCGAGGTCCGCATCACTTAGAGTCGGTCCCCGTGTCCGTCCCACATCAGTTTGGTATCAGAGCGAGTCGAGTCTAGGGTAGTCAAGGCATAAGTCTTGCACGGTCTAAGTCGAGTCTAGGATCATCATTATTTTCAAAACAAAAAAAAGTGTTTTAAAATTGTATTTTCATCCCAATAATTTGGTATATTAAAAGGTGTTGTCCGAACGTTAGGCTACGCCTATCGGGAAGGTCGCACACTTGCGCGAGTGATCTTCGGATCGATTAACTCCGCCACGTACCGGATATTAGTTTAGGTCTAGGTGCATTAGTCGGTGTTTGCATTAGTCTGTGTCTCCTAGTCCGTGTGTCTTTGCATGCCCACCCGTCGAGGCACCCAATACTCGCCACCACCACCTATGGCGGATTTCTGAGCCCGTAGTTCCGATGAGCCCTCGATGACTGAGATGTTCCGAGCCCTCATGGATCGTCTCGATACGCGTATGGATGGCCTTAATACGCGTCTAGATGGCGTAGGAACGCGTCTAGAAGGGAGGATGACAGCCCTAGAGGATCGGGCCGAAGCATCGGACCAGTCCATTCAGGGTATTGTGGGGGAGAATAGCTGTCCTCGAGAGGGCCCCAGTGGCGGCACAACCCGCGTCGACAAATGGCCAACAAGAGCAGGTTCAGCAACCTATCGCTCCAGGGGCTCAAGGGGCAAATGATAGGAGGCAGCAGGTGCATGAGGTGGATGACTATGCATCTGATAATGAGCAAGGGGGTTACGGTCGTCGAAATCAATGACGGAATCGTGATGACGAAGATGATGACCGTGTTCTTAGGAGTGTGCGTGCAAACCCTCCCTTTTTAGCGGGTCCTTGGACCCGAAGGTATATTTAGATTGGGAGGCCGGCGGACCGGTACTTCGAGTGGTTTGAGATGACAGACCACCGAAGAGTTCGATACGCGAAGATGAAGCTGCATGGGTAGGCCCAAACTTATTGGACCAATGTGAAGAGCCTGTTAAACCAGCGATGTCAACCCCCGATCGGTACTTGGGATGACATGAAATTCAAGTTGAGGGAGAAATACCTTCCTACCACATATCGCCAACGTCTCATAGACAAATGGCAAAGTCTCTCCCAAGGGAACTGATCCGTGACTGAGTACACCGTCGAGTTTGATGTGTATTATTTGCGGTGTGGAGTTACAGAAGAGAGAACCATGACCATATCATGCTTTCGAAGAGGTCTGTGGCCAAACTATCAATATGAACTTTTTCACCGCAATGTAACCACTTTGGAATAGGCGTACCAGGTTGCTCTCGAACTGGAGCAGTTCGAGGCCGAGTTCGAGTCTACCCATCGGTTGGGCTCCTTCCCCCTTCGTAGTGTCGAGCCCCGTGGCTATTCTGATACGTATCCGAGGGCCCCCATGGCCCAACCTTAGGAGCCCACTCGTCCTGAGCCATTCGCTCCTAGGCCTCGCCCTCCACCCCCGAGGGACCTCCCTCGTCCCCAACAACTTACGCCACCCCTTGCCCGTCCACCGGCACCCGCACCTACTGCCCGTCCTTTGTTGCCTACACCTCCTATCCGTTGGGAGGATAAGGGGAAAGGACCTTTGATTGGGGAGCCTAGTGGATCACGGCAGTAGTGTTATCGCTGCAATGGGTTTGGCCATTTCGCCAACCAGTGTCCCACTCGCCCCTCTCTTGTCATTGGGGACGCACAGGTCGAGGATGCCACCCCTACAGACCTCGTGTTAGTCAGCTATGAAGCAGATCCGGAGCTAGCTGACGAGTACTATGAGGCCGAAGGTGATGGCTAGGATGCCCAGCATCCGGACGATACCCACTTGGGGGTCATCAGGTGTATTCTCACTCAGCCACAGGCCAGTGATGACTGGCGTCAGACCACTATCCTTCATACATTATGTAGGCTGGGCAAGCAAGTTTGTAAGGTGATCATCGATAGTGGGAGTTGTATCAATGCAATATCTACGGGCGTTGTCACCCGTCTTGGTCTTACACCCGTGGATCATCCTTGCCCCTATCGAGTATCATGGGTGGATTCCACCTCTATTCTGATTAGGCTACGGTGTTTGGTCCCACTGCAGTTCCATGCCTACCGTGACGAGATCTGGTGTGATGTCCTCCCCATGGAGGTGGGCAGTATCATTCTTGGTAGGCTGTGTTTATTTGATCGGGATGCCATACTCCATGGCCGATCGAACACCTTTACGTTCGACCATGCTAGCCAACGGATTACCCTCCACCCCACTCAGCCCAAGAGCCCATCAATTAAGGGTCCTACTGGCCCTAGTACTCTGGAGCCTTCCATCCTCGGGCCCAGTACTCCATCCCCAGCTCGGGCTATGACCATTACCTCTGGCATAGGTGAGCCCTCGACTAGGAGGTTGATGAGTATTAGCTCCCGAGAAATGGAGCGGGAGGCTAGTAGGGGCTGCCCAGTGTTTGCTATTGCGGTCCGAGAGGTAGGGCCATAGTCCGAGGGTGAACTCCCACCCGATGTCATTCCTATTCTGCAGGAGTTCACTGATATCTTTCCCAAGGAGCTTCCCGAGGGACTCCCACCCATGCAGGATATTCAGCATGCTATTGACCTGATTCTGGGCTCCTCATTGCCCAATCTTCCTCATTATCGCATGAGTCCAACGGAACATGCCAAGCTAAAATGGCAGGTCGATGAGTTGATGTAGAGAGGGTCTATTCGGGACAGCATGAGTCTGTATGTTGTTCCCGCATTACTCACCCCAAAGAAGGATGGCACGTGAAGAATGTGCATTGATAGTCGTGCCATCAATAAAATCACCATGAAGTACAGGTTCCCTATTTCCCGCTTAGATGATATGCTAGACATGATGGCCGGTGCCACTATCTTCTCGAAGATCGATCTTAAGAGTGGCTACCACCAGGTGAGGATTAGGCCAGGTGATGAGTAGAAGACCGCATTTAAGACCAAGGATGGTCTATATGAGCGGTTGGTTATGCCCTTTGGGTTGACCAATGCCTCTAGCACTTTCATGCGACTCATGACTCAGGTCCTTCGATCATTCATTGGAGTCTTTGTGGTTGTGTATTTTTATGATATCCTTATATATAGTCGCACTAAAGGGGACCACTTGGACCATCTACGACAGGTCTATCTACTTTTGAGGTGAGAGCAGTTGTTTGTGAACCCACAGAAGTGTGCCTTCATGACACCTCAGCTTACCTTCTTGGGTTTTATTGTGTCTAGTACCGGGGTCTCCACCGATCCGGAGAAGGTCCGAGCCATTGTTGAGTGGCCAAAACCCAGTACGGTACATGATGTCCGCAGCTTCCATGGCCTCGCGATGTTCTGTCGTCGTTTCATCTGCAGATTTAGCTCCGTCACTGCCCCGATCACGGACTGTATTCAGAAGGGCATGTTTGTATGGACAAAGGCCACTACTGCTGCATTCAAGGACATCAAGGAGCGAATGACCCAGACACCTATCATTCGATTGCTAGATTTCTCGAAGGTGTTTGAGGTCTCTTGTGATGCGTCGGGTGTAGGGATTGGAGGAGTGTTGAGTCAGGAGGCCCACCCGGTCGCATATTTAAGTGAAAAGCTGAATGACGCGAAACTGCGATACTCCACTTATGATAAGAAATTCTATGCAGTTGTTCAGGTTAGGCATTGGAGGCACTATCTATTACATCAGGAGTTTATCTTATACTCCGATCATGAGGCTTTGAGGTACCTCCATTCCCAAAAGAAGCTTAATGAGCGTCACAGTCGATGGGTTGAGTATCTCTAGCAGTACACATTTGTGCTTAAACATAAGGCTGGACAAGGTGGCCGATGCCTTGAGTCGGCATGCTTGTCTGCTGACCACCATGAGTGCTGAGGTCATAGGGTTAGAGAAGATGAGAGAGGCCTATGTTGACTGTCCTGACTTCGGTCAGATTTATACCACTCTCCAGGCCGGACCCTCGAGAGATCATGATGATTATGTGCTTCAGGAGGGTTACCTCTTTCGAGGAGGCATGCTTTGTGTTCCTCGAACTTCGATTCGAGACTTCTTAGTCTGGGAGCTACATGCGGGAGGTCTAGCCGGCCACTTTGGTCGGAACAAGACTATCGAGGCTGTTGATCATAGATTTTATTGGCCGAGCTTGAAGCGTGATGTTGCTCATATTGTGGCCTAGTGCCGTACATGTGCTATGGCAAAAATGAAGAAGCAAAGCTCGGGCCTTTATACGCCTCTTCCCGTGCCTGATGCCCCGTGGCATGATGTTAGCATGGATTTTATCTTGAGATTGCCACGCACCTCTAGGAAGCATGACTCAGTCTATGTGGTAGTTGACCGGTTCTCGAAGATGGCCCTTTTCATTCCCTGCTCGAAGACTTCGGATGCTTCGAGGGTAGCCCGCCTATTCCTTACTCATTTGGTGTGCAAGTTCGGGTTGCCTCGTACCATAGTGTCTGACCGTGATGTTAGATTCACTAGTTATTTCTGGAAGACACTGTGGCTTATGTTGGGTACTCAACTCAAGTTTTCCACTGCATATCATCCCCAGACAGATGGTCAGACCGAGGTGGTCAATAGAAGTCTGGGTGACCTTTTGAGGTGTCTTGTTAGGGACCGTGTAGGGGATTGGGATCTCATATTACCACTGGCAGAATTTGCATATAATGATTCGGTTAACAGGTCTACCGGTATAAGTCCATTCAATATTGTCACAGGTCGTAGGCCTGGGAAGCCAGTGGATCATGTTCCCATGCCCATTCATGCACGAGCGTCTGAGTCTGCCGAGTCTTTTGCTAGGCATGTTAGGAATTTGCGTGACGACATCCGTCGTCACATTGAGGCTAGTAATGCACGGTATAAGGAGTTAGCCGATGCCCATCGACACCACCGTGAGTTCCAAGAGGGTGAATATGTCATGATCAGGGTAAGACCTGAACGATTTCCCTCTGGAACCGTAAAGAAACTGCAAGCTCGCAGAGCCGGTCCATTTAGAGTGTTGAAACGCATTGGATCCAATGCGTATGTTTTGGACCTGCCCGAGGAATATGGTATAAGCTTAACTTTCAATATGTCGGATCTAGTCGCATATAGGGACCCAGCGGTGATCCCTAGTGAGCCTTTCGAGCCATCTCCCCCCATTGAGAGTGATCCCACACCTGAGCGTCCACCACCAGTCACATCTCCACAGCAGCGAGAGCATATCGATCATATACTGGATGAGCAGGTGACAGTTACCAGGAGTGGATCCTACCCGCGCTACCTAGTGCGTTGGAGAGGGCGACCCGCCATCGAGGATACTTGGATCACCCGTGGAGAGTTGCAGCGGATAGATCCGGAACTACTGGAGCGCTACCAGAGAGATGCTGACCCTTACTCGACAGGGTCGAGTTTCTCCCACCCGGGGAGAATTGGTGCGGACACCAGAGCGAGCGAGAAGCACGAACCAGCGAGCCGTCGGTACCGTACGCGGAGCACCACTCGGGCTACATCGGCTTCCATCTGGCTCAGAGACAGCCTGGAGACTCCCCCTTGAGTCTTGGTATTTATAGTATTTACTGGGATTTCATTTGTGTGTAATGTGTGTTGATTTGTTTTTTATTTGGATTGTAATTCAGATTGTCATATGGGTTTATTTGTAATTTGGGACCACCTGGGTCCCACGGGCCCCCTAACCCCTCTCCCATTGATCCACCTCATCTCTAAGGCCCATGTAGGGTCAGTCAACCTTCCAATGTGGGCTTCTAGAAGGGTTGGACCAAGGGGGGACAATGGGTATTCAAAGTCCAAGAAGGAGGCAAGAAGGTCAAGGGGGCGCCCCCCATATATCATATTAAATTAGGATTTGCATTTTTATTTTATTTGATTCCAAATCACGTGGGAGAAATAAATTTGAACTCCCTCTTTTACCCCTCCCCAACCCTAGATCTAGGGACAGTTAGTGTCTTTTGTTATTTCACATAAATAGCATGTATTTTCATTTGATTATAATTAATGAAGAGAAAAATCTGATTATTGTTGGAGCAAGCAAGGGCCGCCCCCTATCTCTCTCCTCTCTCCCCCTTCTGCAGTTGGGAAGGCTGTGAATTAGAGGTGTGAAGCCTCATCTATCAGGTGTGTAGATCGTCGCCGCCGCCGTCGCACCACCGCCATCGTCGCCGGAGTTCTATCCACTCAGGACAACCCCTTGATCTCGGATTTCTTGCCCTCAGCCTCGAGTTCATCTGAAGCCCAAACTTTCAGGGTGAGTTCCAGGGGTCATCACCACGTCCTATAAAAATTGGTGGAGCTTCCAGTTTTTAGTTTCCATTTTTCCATTTTCGTTCTCCACCTCCTCTCAGATCTGCCAGCAGTCTGCCCAGATTTCCAGAACCTTAATAGGTCGTCCATGAACCCACCTTCTCGTGACCCAAATGACTTGATATTTTTATTGGAGGTTATGTACACCTAATACACCATCCAATTTTTTTTTTGTGAATTTAAAATCACGTTTATATTTTATAAAAATTCACTTCAGATCCCAACTCAGTTCTATCTGCCACTGTCTAGATCCGACCACCCTTAAGTATAAAATACCTTTCCCCATCAAAACCTCCACCAAATCATTCATAAAAATTATCCTCGTTTTCCTCTCTCCCCTCTACTACTTTTCTGAAGAGCTCAACACCCAAATCGGAGGTCTACTTTCGGATCAATGCCAACTCTCAGGAAAACTCTCCTCTGTCTTGAGATTTTAGGCCCTGTCCAACAGAAGTTTGTAAAATCGGTCAAGGTCAGATCTGAGAAATTCAAATTTATTTCTCTGACCCTAAATAGAAGTCCTTCGAAATAGCTTTCCAACGGTACCTCTTGTGCGTCGATCCGACCTCGGGAGTGATCGCAACGACGGATCTCGCCGGATCGCGCGTGGCAAAACAGAAGCACAGATCCGTGGGCAGCAGCTCCAATACTTGGAGATCGGAACCGATCGGCCTCCGACCGGTGTTCCAGCCCCTCCGCCGTCCAGGGAAGCACGCCACCAGAGGTCACCATCACAGTGGGACCCACTCCGTCAGGACCGGAGGACTGGGCAGTACATGGGCCCCACGTACCCATAGATCGCACCGTCCGGACAGCACTAAATGCGGGTTTCGGCACCACCGGAGCGATATCAAGATGCTGCCCGTCAACCCATTTCCCGATACTCCCGGGCCCCACATGTGACCTGTTACCTCCCTGCGTGGAGTGGGTCGAGACATTTGTACCACTGTAATATTTGTTAACCGGGAGTTCGGATTTGGCCGGGGTTGTCTTCCCCACGCAGGGAGCGTGGAGGTAACGGTCTTAACTCCTTGGCGTTCATTTGCTAGTTTAGTATATGGTCATATGCCGGTGTGGGTACGTTAGGATTCTAGTCCGTGAGTTCATGTCACCGCTGTGAGCGAGAGAGTGACCCGTCCCGTGGCTCAATCCGAGCACGGAAGTGAGTCGACCACCCTTGACTCTGCTGGTTTCTCAACTGCGCGGATCCGCGTTTCCCCTCGCTTGGGACGACGAGTGAGCTTGTGTTTCTGTTAGCGACGTATAGCCCATAGGAACTCTTAGTGTCGGGCCGAAGTGTCTCTCCTATTCATATGTTGTTGGTCGCGTCTCCATTTAGAGTCCGAGGTCCGCATCACTTAGAGTCGGTACCCGTGTCCGTCCCGCATCAGGTGGAGCCTTTATTAAATAGGCGAAAAAAATGTAATGGAAACAATGCAATGCATGTGATGCATATGATGGTATTTTGGAATTTTTTCGAAGATATTTACTTTTTTCTTGGTGAGATTTTAAAAATATATGATTTTTTTAGATTTTGAAATATATGATTTTTTTGGATTTTGAAATATATGATTTTTTTGGATTTTGAGATATATGATTTTTTTAGATTTTGAGATATATGATTTTATTTGGATTTTGATATGTATGATTTTTTTTGGATTTTGAGATATATGATTTTTTTTAGATTTTGAGATATATGATTTTTTGGATTTTGAGATGTATGTTTTTTTTTGGATTTTGAGATATATGATTTTTTTGGATTTTGAGATATATGATTTTTTTTAGATTTTGAAACCAGTGCTTCCCTAGAAACGTGGGTTCTCCCTATTGCATTTGAGAGTTTCCGAGGTTGGCGTGCAATAGAGGTGACAACCCCTGGCCAGGGCCTAACTTGCGTGACTGTGCCTCTACCAAGGCCATACCCAGGGTATTTGTCTTAGTCCTAAAAAGAAAATAGAATGCGGGGGGTAAGCTTAGGCCAGGTATAGAAGTTTTCAGGGCTTGAGTTCCTTTCCAAATAGCCCATTTAGAGGCTCTGCCTGTTGCGCTGGAGCTTTGTGTCCGTCATCGAACCTTTGTCCACTCTAGGCACACATACGACCGGGCTCATGTGTCCTGCGGGGAAACTGTACTGCCACTCTTACAATGCCTAACTTTTTTATTCTCCTTGGAGCTTTGGAATTATGATTGATGGACTTTTCAAGACAAACTTTTGTTTTTGTCATGATGACTGCTCTTTTTCTTTGCTTTTTTTTTCTCGTGGCGTCAGGTCATAACGGACTGCCCCTGTTTGAGACCTCCTCTCGTCAGGGTGTTTAGATTGGTCATTGCCCCCTTATTCACCTCTTGCCCCTAGATTCAGCCGAGGAGAGAAACGGACAGGGACTTTGACTTTCCCCCCAAGCATGGCCAAGGAGAAACGATGTCTACAAAGTGGAAACTCGACCAGGGACGCATGTGTAGTGTGTGATTGCCGCGCTCGGGGTCCTCCTTCTGGGTGAAAGGGACGGGGTGGCACTAGTTAGACTCTAAGGAAAGAAACGCTTAAGATACAACCCATTCCAAGCGTGAGCGAGCTCCTCACCTTCTGCGTTCACTAAGCGGTAAGCATTCCCTGGATAAGCCTCTTTGACAACAAACGACCCTTCCCAGTTATGTTATTATTGAGACCTAGGACCTGCAGACTGAACGAACTTGCGTTTCAAAACCATATCACCTTTTTGAAATTTGTGCTCAATTACCTTCTTTTAAAAATAACGCAAAACTTTCTTTTGATAAATGGACACGTGATCGGTCGCATTCATTCTCTTTTCATCTAAGAGTTCCAACTGAACGAGCAACGCCTCTCGACGTTCATCGAGATTAAGTTCCTTATCGAGCTGTACCCTTAGGGAAGGGAACAGGATTTCATATGGGAGCACCGCCTCCATCCCGTAAGTGAGAGCATAGGGGGTTTACCCCGTAGGAGTACGGACGAAGGTGCGGTAAGCCCATAGAGCTTCCACTAATCTTTCTTGCCAATCAGAGAATTTGTGAGACTCGCACGTTTTCTTTATGATCTTGAGAAGGGTTTTATTAGTAGCTTCAGCTTGACCGTTGCCTTGTGGGTAATAAGGAGATGAATGATGCAATGTAATATTAAATTTCTTACATAGGTCCTTGAGCTCCTGAGAGACGAACTAGGGTCCGTTATTGGTGATGATGCTGCTTGGTATCCCGAACCGCGAGATGATATTCTTCATGATGAAACGGCACACTGTGGTAGCTTTAATCTCCACATACGCTTCGGATTCAACCCACTTGGTGAAGTACTTAGTGGAGGTAAGGATGAAGGATTTTTGCTTGGTCTGAGAATTGGGGTCACCGAGCGGGCCGACAACGTCGAACGCCCACATGGAGAATGGCCAAGGAGCAAAAAGAGAATGAAGAGATGAAGCTGGAGCATGGATCTTATCAGTGTGGAGTTGGCATTTAAGACACCTCCGGACATAGAGGGAGCAATCTTCTTCTAGAGTGGGCCAATAATAACCCTGCCTAAGGATTTTCTTCGCTAAAGCCTGGCCATTAACATGACCTCCACACTCACTAGAATGGGCTACTTCGGCCACCTTCCAAGCTTCATCATCGTCTAAGCATCTCATGAGCATCCCATTAGTAGCGCGTCTGTATAGTTATCCTGCAACGATAGTATACCTTGAGGCGGCTCTTCTTATTGACTTGCGCTGCTCGACATTTGCCCCTTTCAGGAACGATCCATCTTTGCAATACAGCTCGATTTTGTGGCACTAGGGCAATTCTTCTTCCTCCAAGATCTCTTCTAATTCTGTCAAAGATACTTCCTTAAGATCCTCCTTCTCAGCCCTCGCCTCTATAGTTTTCCTGAGGTTGGCATACCAAGGATCCTGAAGAGAGGGTACGTCCAATCTCTGAACGATGATAGTCTCAGTGCTCCGACTGAGAGGGAAAGATAGAGAGGAAGCGAGAGACGCTAGAGCATCAGCGAGAATGTTTTGAGACTGGGGAATGTGGATGTAGATCAGCTTACGGAATTACCTAGCTAGGAGCGTGACCAAATCTTGATACGGCTTGAGCTTTGGGTCACGAGTGCGATAAGTGGACAGAACCTACCGTAGGACGAGCTGAGAGTCCCCTATGATCTTCAAGTGGCGCGCGCCTAGGAGGTACGCGTGCTTTAAACCGGCTAGGAGAGCCTCATACTTGGAGATGTTGTTGGTAGCAGGAAATCGGAGCTGGTAAGCAAGCGGAATCGTCACTCCTTCTGGAGTGAGGAGAACATCCCTCGGCCTTGAGAATTGAGTGCACCGTCGAAGTGAAGAGACCAGAAGGGATGATGAGAGATCGCATAGAGATGCTCATCGGGAAATCATCCTGAATAGAGTCGGTGTGAGAAATAGGAAGATGGGCAAGATGCTCAGCGATGGCATATCCTTTGATCGCCTTTTGAACAACGAAGGTGATATCGAACTGAGAGAGGAAGCTTTGCCAGTGAGCTAACCTACTAGAAAGGACAGGCTTTTCTAAGAGATAGCAGATCGGGTCCATTCTAGAGATCAACCTAACTGGGTGGGCTTGAAAATAGTGTTTTAGTTTCTGAGATACCCATACTAAGGCGGCACAAGTCTTCTCCATAGCAGTGTATTTGGCCTCGGCCGGGTTAAACAACCTGGAGAGGTAATAAGCTGCCCACTCTTTGCCTTCTCGTCTACTTGTGCTAAGACCGCCCCTAGGGAGTCCTCAATGACCGAGATGTATAGGATTAGGAATTTCCCAGGGACAGGAGGTTGAAAAATCGGGGGATTAGATAGATAGACTTTTAAGTCCTCGTAGGCCTTTTGACAATCTTCGTTCCATTCAAACTTGACTCCCGCCTTTAGCAATTTGTAGAATGGACGACACCTTTGGGAATGTTTGGATATGAATCTTCTGATGAATTACGATCAACAAATCAGTCCTCGAAGTTCCGTGATATTCTTAGGCGGAGACATGTCCATGACAACCTTTGCTTTATTAGGATCAATCTGGATCCCCCGTTTGCTAACGATAAAGCCTAGCAGCTTCCCTGAAGAGACTCCGAAAATACACTTCTTCGGATTCATTTTCAGCTTGTACTCCCTAGCTCTCTGCAACACCTTAGCCAAAATAGCGGGGTGTTCTTCTTTAGTTCTCGATTTCACCAAGATGTCATCCACGTAAGCTTCCATATAAATGTGCATCATATCGTGGAAGATAGCCATCATCACCCTCTGGTAAGTGGCACCTATGTTCTTCAGACCGAACGGCATAACCACGTAGTAATACGTGCCTCAGGGCCTGGTGAGGGAGGTTTTCTCTTGATGTTCGGGAGCGAGACGGATCTGATTGTAGCCAGAATAACCATCCATGAATGACAGAGCTTCAAATCCGTTGGTATTATCCACCAAGACATCTATGTGAGGCCGCGGGAAGTCGTCTTTGGGACATGCTTTGTTTAGATCCCTGAAATCGATACAAATACGCACTTTTCCATCTTTCTTGATAACAGAGAGAATGTTTGCCACCCACTGGGGGTATAAGAAACCTCTGATAAACTTGGCCTTGTACAACTTGTTGACCTCTTCATTAATCCTCAAGGTCATGTGGGGGTGAAATCTTCTTGATCTCTGTTTCACAGGTGTTGCCCCTAGTTTAAGTACTAGTCGATGTTCCACCAAGGAGGGGTCAAGACCAGGCATGTCCTCGTAAGACCAGGTGAAAGAATCACTATACTCTCTTAGGACTTTAATCAACTCGGCTTCCACTTCTGAAGGGAGGTTAGCGGCAATAATAATAGGCCTGGGATCTTCTTTAGTTCCTAGATTGACTTCCTTTGTAGGTTCATCCACTGCCGATGATGGCTCATCGAACCTCTTTAACCCTTGCGCATACAGATCGGCTGTGTCGTCTATGTCGCTGTCCTCAGAATTGACTGGGTCTTTCTCATCCATGACTTCATAGACACCTAATCCGTCATCGCTCCACACCCAGTCTATTTCCTCTTCATCTTCACTCACGATCGCCATGGCGATGAATTTTGGACACTTCAAAAGAGCACGACAACGCTAAGCTAAATCTTGCAAGAACCTATCAGGAATGGATCTGGAATGACGTGCGAGCGGGCGTGGCTCTGACTTGGAAGGGCTAGACGACCTAGAATAAGATCCTACTTCTCTAGACCTAGACCCTACTTCCCTAGACTCGACGGACCCTATATCTAACCTAGGAGAAAGCAAGCCTACTGGGAGGGAGGAAGTAGGGGTCTCGTGCCCCTGGGAAGAGGATGGATCGAAGATAGTGTAATCTTCCACCAAAATCTCCGTTTCAAAATTGACATTTTTTTTGGAGATCAGTGGAGATCACATGGCAAGATGGAGAGGAAGAAGGAGGAGGCGGAAGAGTGAGAGATATATGGAAGGACATAAGATGTCGAGGAAAGGGTCGGAGGAAGAGAAGGAAGGAGTGGAGAGATCAAATGGTGGGCGATGCCCACAAGGAGGATCAATGATTAGAAATTCCGTTGGCGGGTCGTACCAAAATGGAGATATTGGGGGTAGCGGATCAACCATATTAGGAGGAGGATGGGGAATAAAGTCCAGCATCTGAAATAGTGCGCACAGGCGGGAAGGAGACAAAGTTATGGTAATGGGAGAGCTCGCCCTTTCCTGTGAATGGTTTGCTAGTTTCGGCTTCCACTGAACAAGCCGTACCTCCTAATTTTTCTGACAATTGTTTGGTTCCTTGAACATCCTGGCAAATGCTTGGCTGAAATCGAGCATGTCTTCAACAGGCCCCTTTGGCAGCAGAGGCAGACTGGAAACTGTACAAGCTGTATCTTTCTTTTCTAACTGTGTTGATGGTGGATTCGGTGTACCCGGCTGGAGAGGCCATTTTATAAAGTGCTGGCGGTAATCCCGGGTAAGTGACCCTGAGTCACCCATCATTAACAGTGTGGACTCTCGGTAGCTGAGACGTCTACTCATTTTCTACCTTTAGGGATTGGCTTAGTTCGCCCTTGTAATTGCGTACTGCGGCCTCTCCCCAGTTGGTAGCCTAATTTTAGTATAATATCCTAGCCTTTGGAATCTCGGATCTGGGGCTTCACTTTAATGTCGACTGGCATACTGGCGGGTTTGCGTGGTGCATAGGCCCACGGAAAGTCCAAATCCAACACAGAAATAGCCGGCCGAGTGCTGGGCCACAAAGTTGGAAAAATCTTCTCGGAAATAGATTTAACAGACTGGACCATGGATAAGCTTTTGACTTTAACCACCCTCCCTTGAAAAGGAAATTTGAGACATTGATGCGCGGTGGATGGTACGACGCTAAGAGTATCGATCCACGGACGACCCAAGATAGCCTTGAACATAGGGTCGATGTCCAGCACATAGAATTCATTGGGAATTGTGAGAGGCCCAAGCTCAGCTTGAATGGTGACAACCCCGTGACATGCTCTCCGCGAATTATCGTATGCAGCTATAGTTGTGGGGGTCGGCCGTAGGAGCTCTTCTGATAAGTTGCAGGCCTTGAGAGTGTTGAGTGGGCATACATTGATAGATGCCCTTGTGTCAACTAATGCCACATCAATACTAACTTTGTTCAAGATAATAGTGATGCAAAGCGGCATTTGCTGAGCTTCCGGTGGTGCAAGCTCGGTCTCAGAGAAGGTAATTGCTGGTCCTTTAGAAATAGTTGCCAATGCTGTCGGAAGACTATCAACTGTCATGTCTTCATTAACCATCACATTTTGAAGAAAATTCCTGAGAGCATCTTGGTGAAGGGTAGATCTTTTAATGTGTTCCAGCGCAGATGTTTTGGCGGGCACCCGGTCCAAATGATGTAGCAGATCATATTGGGTACCCGACAATGGCTCAGTCTCCTCCCGTTGATCTACAGTCGGTTGGGAAGACTGGGGATTTGAAGTAGAAGCATAATTCATTTGAAACAAACGCCCACTCCGCAGGGCAAGACTCTACGCCGGCACGGCCTCCGATGATGGTATAATTGGCCCGGTGGGGTGGATGAGTGGTGTAGAAGAAAGTAGGGGAGTGGTGATGATGGGATTGGAAGGGATGGAGGTAATAGGTTGCGGGGGTAGGATGACGGGTGAAGGGTTAGTGGGAGGCACGATGATGATGGGCGTTGGCGGAGGTGTGAAGGTTAACAGAGGTGTAATAAGCGGAAGGTTATATGGAGGCGTGGTGATGATAGCGAGGGTGACCAGCAATGGGTGTGATGGAGGCGCGGGGTGAGGGAATGGTTAACGGAGCAGGGGTGAATGGAAGAACAAGTGGTCTTGCGGACGGAGAAGGGGTTTGGTGTGTGGGCGTGAGGATGGTGGAAGCGGAAGGTTTGCGGTAGTTGTGGTGGAGGGCCATGACTTGTGGTGTGGAGCCGTCATCGTCAAAGGACCACCCGACGTTGGGGGCCGGGGGTTGAACTACATTAACCTGAGCCAGTGCCAGCGGCTGATGCTGCGGAGCAAGAGGATGGTTCGGCATTGGGTTCTAATGGATCCCCATGTCTTGAACCGGTTGCTGTTGCTGTTGCGGCTGCTGCTGCGGTGGCGGTGCCTATTGTTGCTGCACTTGCTACCTTGGTGCTTGCCTTCTTTTTTCTTTAATATCTGTAATGGCCCTGTGCATCTCGGCCCAATCAATATGGTGTCCCTCGTGTAGGTCGTAGACCAAGTCTGTAAACTGAAAACACCCTTCGATGGTATGCCCTGGTTGCCTGTGGAACAAACAATACTTCGTTTGATCAATGGCCGAGTTCCAGACAGGCCATTCCGGAGGAAGTTCGATTGCACTAATGGACATAAGAGCTGAGAAGATGTCCGTGCGAGTTTCTGGCAGAGGTGGGTGTGAGCGACGTCACGCGGTTGGAATGATGCGGAGCGCGAGGGCTCACGTTTTTTGTTTTGTTTTGCTTTTTTTACTTTGCTGCAACACAGAAATAAGAGAGAAGAGAAGAGAGGCCACCACGGGAGATTCCTCCGGCGGGGCGTGCGGGACAGATGCAATATAACAAAATATGGGGGTTAAACGGCCATAGCGAGAAGTGACTCGCCGTGGCCTCGGGGGGACGGGAATGGTGCAGAAATCAAATAGCAAGAATTGAAATGGCCATTACGGGAAGTGACTCGCCGCGGCCTTGAAAGTATAGCAGATATAGAAGCAATTCAAGATATACAAAATAAAGGACAGAATTCAAACGGCCATTGCGGGAAGTGACTCGCCGCGGCCTCGAGAATATGAGCAGATAAGAATATAACAGAATATAGAGAGAATATAAAGAACGAGAATTTAAACGGCCATTGGGGAAGTGACTCACCGCGGCCTCGAGAATATAAGCAGATCAGAATATGACAAGATATGAATGACGGAATTTAAACGGCCATTGCGGGAAGTAACTCGCCGCGGCCTCGAGAGTATGGCAGATCTAAAAGCAGCATAAAAATATAAAGATAGAAATTCAAACGGCCATTGTGGGAAATGACTCGCCGTGGCCTCGAGATTATGATGTGATCGCTAGGGGCCAAAGACCCCAAAATAAGAAAGTGATCGCGCCTACCTCAAGAGCGGAGATAGCGGGTTGCTTCTTTCTCTCCCTTCGGCTGGCCGATGGAGAGGGCTTTCCTTGGTAACCCTTGCAAAAGAGAAACAGACAGATAAATAAATAGAATTAGAGAATGGCAGTGTAGTATCAATCTCTTGCGATGAAAATAATGAAATCGTGGCAGGACACACACCTGGTTGGTGTGGTTTTAAACCCCTCCCGGACACGAGTAGGAGGGAAATGCGATGATGAATGAAATTATGCAAGAAGTATATAAAAGAAGGCTCCCTTATGAAGGGAGATAGAGAATGCGAGATGATGAATGCAAAAGAACTACGGAGAAAAGGGGAGAATTGACTTATTAGATGCGCCGATGGCGAGATCCGGCGGAGCTTCGGCAGCGTAGGGATGACGTGGAAGCACGGTGGACGAGGGCGGCCTTCCTCCCACGAGCGCGAGCACCCGAGAAGCCGGCAGAACCTCCCCCTGAAAAGAACCTACGGGTTAGAAAAGGGTCCGGCAGCCTCTGGGATCTAGCAGCCTGTCGGACCTCTTAGAAGCTCCTCTCGGACTGAGGGGGGGGGGCCTCTATTTATAGGGCTCCGAAGGATGGAGGCGTCCAGGACCCTGGACGCCTTCACCAGGGCAAAAATAATATTGTATTTTATTTTTATTTTTTATTCTGAATATTTTTAAGGAGGCGTCCAGGCAACTGGACGCCTCCATAAAAGCCCACCGAACCCCCGCCGAAAGCCGCACGCGGTTTTGCACAACGCGTGGTTTTGATCGGCGCCCGTGATTCATGAATGGGCGCGTCTAGTTGGCAGGACGTCTTCACATTTTGGCTTTTTTCTCAAGCGACAAACCGACCGGCAAACGGGCGGCGCCCATGGGCAAGATGATGGAGGCATCCAGTCAGGTGGACGCCTCCATGAAATTATTGTTTTTTATTTTATTTTTTACCATTATTAATATTATTAATATTTTATTATTTTGTATTGATGGAGGCGTCTAAGAGCCTGGACGCCTCCATGATTTTATTATATTTTTATGTTTTTTTGTGTTTTTTTGTATATTTGCATTGATGGAGGCGTCCAGGGGCCTGGATGCCTCCATCAAGACCCCTCGGATTTCCCGAAAGGGCGTCGGTAGCCGTCTGCCAGACATTCTCCTAGTTCCGAAAACTTCCGATGCGTCCGATTGGTGGTGATGTCTTCCGAATGCCGCATGATTTTCGCAACGAGACGATTTTTGGATGCCGAAAAGGCAGAAGAAGACTCAAGAATAGGAAGCACTCAAGCGATTCAAAATGCGAAAGCCGCTGCGGGGCGTTGCATAGTAATATGAGATTTTCTCAGGGGACGTCAGGAATAGCGTGTCTACAGCTGCCCCGCCTTGGCGTCGGCTTTGCAAGGGAGTGACACGTAATGGAGTGGTATCGAAGTGGAGTGAAATGGAGTGGGAATGGACTGATAAGTTGATGCCAAGGTGTGATGAGACACGCTTCTGACATTATTGTTTGGAATCTTTTCTGTAGTTTTAGTGAGGCGACCTTGAAGAAGGTCTTTCAAATTTGACGATTGCTTGGACGGAGATCAAATAAGGGAGGGTGAGATATGCACTTAGGTACGAAAATAAAGAAGACCAACTTCTCGGTGTGGAAGTACCTGGGTATTTAAATAAACTTGCAGGTTTCACCTTTGGGGAGCGGTTACCAGCCAATGTGGAAGTGCTGCGGCCAAGGTGGGTCAAACAAGGTAAAAAGTAAAGGAATATCTAAGGGTCTGTCGAAACAAGGGTCTCCTTTGGAAGAGCAGCGTAGGGCCATTTCAAGGAAACTCAGTATTTCATTCAGAATGGAATATCTCATATTGTAAGAATTGAAGCACAGCGGCTTTCACAATCGAATCGCCTGAATGATCTTGCGCAAAAACTCAAAGTCCTATATGAATGCATGCTGGGTTTAAAGAAAAATTTAAAACAAACTAGAATAGAAAATAGCCAAGGATAATATTGTCAACTCGTTAATAATGGGTCAGGATACCGATCCGGTGAGCTGATACTGAGCTGGGGCCCGTTTATCCACGCACCAACTCACTGGATGGAACCGTCGTCCCCATGCTACCACAAGTTAGCGGCCTATCCGTACAACCCAAATTCTTCGAGAATCATCACCGTTTTTGTTGAAGGGGAACTCAAATCCCAAATTCGTTCGGGTCGCAAGGTCCTTGACATGTTCTAGTAGTGTAGGTATCATATAATATGATGCATGACACGGGGGGACCAAACACCGAAGGACGGTACACAAGATAGGACAAAGACGTCCGTTGGTAAAACCTGCACAGACCAACATAGATTAAATACATCAGAAAGTAGCAGAATTACAACAGAATCGCACCACAGTACAAGGGGATCCAGAAAAAACCCTGACGACTGACCACTGATGTGACGTGTTTCGTCCTGTAGCGCCTCTCCTTTCCTATAAGTACATCCCTTAGGCTAGTTCAACCAAATGCACCAAGGAGAGTTTTGAAAGCTCAAGAGGAGAAGGAGAGGAGGATCTAGGGATTTCAGGATGGAAGGAGAATCTTCCCACATTATGAAGAGGAGTAGGCATAGCAGCGAGATCAGGCGACTTTTCGACCTCGAGGGTCATCTGAGTGGGATGATCCAGTCGCATATGGTAAGTTGATTTATTTCAAATTTTCTGTGTGGGCTCTCTTTTCAGTTGTCCTTCTTCCTTATCTCCTTTTTCTTCTTTCCAGTCGTATCCACTCTTCCCAGGCCCGAGGAAGTTCTCCAAACTACCGTGGCTTTCGAAGCTAACTTCCAACATCTCCATTGGCATGAGGGCCATACTCACGAGGTGACATCTTCAGGGACTCCTTATTCATGCCAAGCACTACGAGAGGATTCGCATGGACTGGGCTGCTATGGGCGCATTGGTGGAGATTTGGCATCCCTAGAGCCACACTTTCATCTTCCCGACCTTTGAGGCGACCATCCTTCTCGAGGAGGTGGAACTTCTGCTCGGACTGAAGAAATTCAAGAGCGACGAGAAGATAAAGGCTATGCGGATGCTGACAAGGGTGACTTCCGAGAGTATCCTCGGAAGCTTCATGCCGCCTAGTGCAGCCAGAAAGGTCCGCACTCAAACGGGAATTGATTTGCAAAAGCTCGCGGAATGGGTCATGGATGCCGTGAGAGGGTCACCAGATGATGATCATTTGGAAGGAATCATGAAAGGGTTCACTATTTGTCTGGCGGGTGCTCTCTTATTCCCTTATACTAACAACATAGTGGAGGAGGACCAATTGAGTGCCATCTGTGGGATTTGGAGCAGCAAGAGGGTGGGACCCGCCATCCTTGCCTACCTCTATAGTGGCCTTACTGCCTCCAGCATGGGTAAGCCTCCTTTCGATTGCGCACTTGTTCTGAATTGCTGTATTGATTTGCACTTTAAATTTGACCACCGTGAGGGGATGCCGACTACTTCGAAGCTCTTCCAACAAAGCCCCCTTCATCATATAGCCGACGTGTTAGGCTTCGCTGGCACCGTGGCGAACCGTGTTCCGTGGCTGAAGAAACGTGAAGACTGGCGGTCTCACTTTCGAACCATGACACAAAGCTTCTTCACTTGCGCACCGGCATGTCTACTCTCGCTTGAGCTCCTTATGAGGTCTTCTCCCGGAGTTGAACTCCAACTGATTGGCGCGACTGAGTTTATCCTTTACAACGCGCATCGGTGCTGCCGCCAGATCGGCATTCCACGCCACTCGTTCCCACTGCTGAACGGCATCGTCCCTTTGAAGAAGAGGGAGTTGGACACGGAATCGGATGCGAAGGAAGCGAAGGCCGTTAAAGCACCCTGGAAGATAAGTGTTGCGAGAAAGGCCTTAGCGCATGTAGGGGAAGAATGTGAGCTGTGGAGGGCTTATGTAACCGAACTAGGGAAGTTAAGGCCTAAAGCGCCTAAGCCCCTGATGTAGTTCGCTCTGTTTTCTGATGGAATAAAATTTGGAATTGGCATTTTGGAAAACTGTTCCCCTTTGTTATCATTTTTATGATTTTTATTTTTCTCTTTTGTTTTGTTCTTGTTTATTCATATTATGATCATATATATATATACATACATTTTTTTTAATGGGGGCGTCCAGGGGCCTGGACGCCCCCAATCTTTTGAAAAAATTTTAATTAAATTTTTTGTTTTGGGGGCGTCTAGGGGCCTGGACGCCCCAATCTTTTGAAAATTTTTTAATTAAAATTTTTGTTGTGGGGGCGTCCAGGCGCCTGGACGCCCCAATCTTTTAAAAAATTTTAATTAAAATTTTTGTTGTGGGGGCGTCCAGGGTCATGGACGCCCCTATTTTTTTTGAATTTTCAATTTTTAAAAAAGGAATGTGGGGGCGTCCAGGCGCCTGGACGCCCCTATTTTTTGAATTTTTAATTTTTTTAAAAAAGGAATGTGGGGGCATCCAGGCGCCTGGACGCCCCAAGGTTTGATTATTTTTTATAAAAAGGGGGGTTCACCCCCTGTTCCCTTCTACTGTTCATTCTGACGACCCATTCTACTATGGACGACCCATTCTCAGTTCCCAATGGAGCAAGGAGGCCTGAGCCAGGGTGGAGAGAAGCGGAAACGACTTGCTCATAGTCCGAGGAGGTCGAGGGATCATGCCGAGGAGGCTGCCGTGGGAGAGGAGATTGCCGCGGAAGAGGAGGCACCTCCTTTGGCCGTGGAGGGTCCTGAGGGCCCTGGCGACGGGGTGGAGGATGAGCACGACCTGGGTATCGAAGTGGAGTTCTGAAGGGCTTACCGGGTCGCTCGGGCCAAAGGATTGTGCAGTCTTTGTTATTTATCATTCATGATTCTGATGTTCCTCTTTTTTGTGTGTTTTGTGGTGTGCAGGGCGTGATGAAGAGCCGGATCAGCTGGTCCCTGGTGGTGGCAGCGTACCGTGGGCTGTCGGACTTTCAGAGGGCGCGGGTGGACGCCATGGGTTTTGGAGCCTTCCTGAGGATCGAGCCCTTCCGGCTCGACCTTCCACTCATCCAGGCGTTGAGGGAGCGGTGGCACGCGCCGAGCCGGGCGTTCCTGATGCCCTGGGGGCACATGCTACCGACACTGGAGGACGTAGCTCGGATCACCGGGCTACGAGTTGACGGAGAGGCAGTCAGCGGGGTCACTTACCCCGATTACCGAGAGAGTGCGTTGGACCTACTGTGGCTAGAGACGAGCGCGACTGACAGAGACAGCAGGGTAGTCGGCCGAGTGGAGATTATGGAGGCGCTCGGATTTGGTGACCCGCGCCAGCGGGTCAGCGAGACTGGAGCTAAGTTTTTGGCACGACTGGAGGGAGACGCTTGTGCAGCTTTCACCTAGGACCCGAGCGAGCGGGAGCTGGTGGATCTAGACCTCCGGAGGTTCCTTTTCTTTTTCCTGGGCCGCCTTCTGCTGGGGACGAAGGGGGACGGCATCAACTACCGCTTCCTTGGGATCCTGGCGGACCTGGACAGAGTGGGGAACTATGCCTGGGGAGCGGCTCTGCTTGCCCATTTGATCGCCGATCTCTCCCAGACTTCAGAGAGGGAGACGACAGTCAGCGGCTTCGCACCTTTTCTCCAGGTAAACATTTTATTTATGCGTTTTACCATAGTTAAATATGCAATTATCCGTGCTAATGATGTATGATGGATGCAGGTGTGGAGCTACTACTACTTCCCGATGGGAAGAGCCAGACAGGGGAATAGGAGGGCCGTGCCTCTGGCGCGACAGTGGAGGCCGGTCATGGTCACAGCACCCTACGGCTACCAGCTGGCGTCGCTTCGTCGGGAGCTGAGCGAGTACCCCGAGGCTATGGTATGATGCATATGATTTTTGTGTTTTTATGCATGTGACTTAATTGAGTAAAATGACAACTAACAGGACGCATGTATGGTGCTGTAGGTGGTGTGGAGGCCCTACTTGGGCATGGCCGACGCTGGCCAGCCTTGGGTTGTAGCGGGTCATCCTCATTTCGGGCGGGACGTGTGGGTCCATTGCCTGAACGAGATCGAGCCGCTGCGGCTCAGGCTGGTCATGAGGACGTTGGGGCTAGCCCAGGAGTGGGTCGACGTAGATGAGCCGGTCCGTGTCGGGCGGAAGACCAAAGGGAAGGCAAAGATCGTGGACTGGCGTACGCGCTTCCCTGCACGGTACTAGGGCTGGCAGCAGGGCGGGGTCCAAGTGGTGTCCCATGTACAGGACATCACTGACTACTTGAGACGGTACAGGGCCACGTACGGGGAGCACCTCTTCCTCGGTGGTGTGGCATCGGTAAGCGTGAAATGACAATGTTTTCCTTTTCTATATGTATACATATGTGACACTAACTTATATGCAATGCAGGATGCTCGTGATAACATGGTTGCTGACATGCGGGCCCAACTAGCGGACGCCAAGCGGCAGTTGGTGGCCATCCGACAGGAGTTGGAGATCCTGGTGAGTCTATGCAATGCATTTTTTTTTGTGACCTGGATTTCGATGCTTAGCCTCTGACTGTCGTTTGTTCTGTGTTTCAGCGGGCCCATCAGGCAGCGGCAGCCGGGACGGCTGGTGGAGCAGGTTCCAGTTCGTGGGGCCCTCCTCCAGAGGTTTCTGCCCTTCAGGAGCAGCTGGAGTACGCGGTGGCCCGGGCTGAGGAGGCCGAGCGCGACCGCGCGGCTCGAGTGAGTTCTTGCTTGGCCCCGAACCTCTTTCTAGTTGCTCTTCTTCCTTCACTGTTTTCTTATGGGGTACGTGGCCTTTGGCAGGTGGCGGAGATTCGGGATGCCATGGCCCGTGCGGTCCGTGCCGAGCAGGAGCGCGACGACTGGGTGGCAGAGCGTGACGCGTGGATAGCAGAGCTAGAGGAGGAGCGACGACGGGAGGCTGAGGAGCTTCCTCGCGACGTGCTGGAGCTACGATTTGCCCTTGAGCTATCGAGGAGAGAGGCGATGAGAGAGAAAGAGGAGAGGGAGGACAGGAGGGCGGAGCGACAGCGAGATTGGGACGAGAGGAGGGCTCTGGAGGCCCAGATGATGGAGCTCCGATTGAGTCTCGACTCGGCAGAGGGGAGGCTTCGAGAGAGTGAGGAGCGGTACCAGAGGGCGAAGGAGCGTGGGGCGCAACTTCGTAAGTCTGGTTCCTTCTCCATGGGCAGCTTCCTGGTTTCTTTAGCTGAGGAGCGTCGCCGTGCCTTCGAGGCTGGCGTGGCCCCACAGGGCGAGGTGAGCACTGCCTCTCAGGGCTCGCGGAGGCCCCTTAGGGACCCATGTCAGAGGAGGGAGGAGAGCAATGATCAGGAGGGTGGCAGCGAGAGTTAGAGAGTTGCTTGTATACCCCACCCTCCTCACTGTATGATGTACTACTGACTATTATATGAAATGAAATGGTTTCTTTGTGGTGTGCACTTTTCCTTTCCCACACTTTTTTCTCCTGTACCAAGTTGTTTCGAAGCATGCTTCACTAGGCCTTGCTCTAAAAAGCAGAGAATTACGCTCTGCACGGAGGGATCTTGTTTCTTTTCTTCCCCTTTTGGGCGCGTTCAGGCGCGAGGACGCGTCTTAACTTTCGATTTCAAATTTAAAGCGCCGGGCGGCCTTTCTTCTCCCGTGCCTTACCCGCAAACGAGCCCGCCTCCCGCTGAGATTCGCTCGCCCATCTTCGTCTTCTTCCACTCTCGATCGATGGAGTTTGGTGGGCCGGACCATGGTGAAGGTGGAGAGGGACGAGGGACTCCTCGCCCGAGGAGGGACGCGCAAGAGCACAGAGAGGCTTCCATGGAAGCGGAAGGGCCCCTTCGGGCACCTGAGGGACCCGAGGGACCCGATGGCGTGGAGGGAGGTGAACACGGTCTGGTAGGTCCTCCGATCTCCTCCTCTTTGATCCATTTTAAGTTTTGAAGTGAGCCATACGAGGGGGGAAAAGGGTTCGGCGAGTGTTGCACTCAAATGATGGACGCGTCCTTGATAGGATATGCGTTCTCGTTATGACGTAAGACCCCCCTTTCTTGATGCAGGACATGGCAAAGACCCCGGGTTTGGCCGATGAATGGGCGAGTGTGGATGAGCCGAGCCGTGTCAGGAAGGAAAGTCGCGGCAAGGCGAAGCTCGAGGACTGGCGCATACGTCTCCCTGGACTGCAAGGGAGTGTATTGGTGCAGGACAGTGCGGACTTCCTGCGGCAGTAGAGAGAGAGTTATGTGGGACTTCCCCAAGCCAGGGATACGCTTGACATCAACGGCTTACATGCCCAACTGGCAGAGGCTAGGCGGCAGCTGGCCGTCACTCAACAGGAATTGTCGATCCTGGTAAGTTAAGTGCTGCATTTTTTTGTTTTTTTAAATTTGGAACTTAGCTGACGGTCGTTGTTTGTTTGTTCCAGCGTGCCCAGCAGACCGCGATGGTGGGAATGGCCGGTGGCACATCTTTCAATTCCTCGACCCCTTTTCTTGAGATTGCCTCCCTCCGGGAGCAACTTGCCGGTGCGGTGGCCCGCGCGACCCGGGCTGAAGAGGAGCGTGATGCCTGGGTAGTGACTGTAGCGGAGCTACGGCGTCACAGTGAGGAGAGGCCACATCCGGACATCCTAGAGTTGAGGGTGTTCCTCCAGGTGGCCAAGAGAGAGGTGGAGAGAGAAAGGCTGGAGAGGGAGAAGGAGAGAGAGGACAGAAGAGCCATGGAGGTCCAGGTGAGGGAGCTCCAGCTAGGCCTTTGAGCTATGGGACAGAGGCTAGAGAACATGGAGGCGAATTATAAGAGGGCACGAGAGTTTGGGGCACGACTCCGCCAATCTGGCCACCTTTCTGTCGGTGGCTTCTTCGCCACGCCAGGGGATCAGCAGCGGGCCGCTGCTATGGAGCAGTTGCCACAGGGTGAGGGGACTGCTATTGTACGGGGCTCTAGAAAGCCCCTGAGGGACCCTCACCTTAGGGGAGAGCAGATGGACGCCTAGAGGGATATGCGTGAGTGTGATGGAAAGAGTTGGCGAGCTAGCATACGCCTCCTCTCTATGATTGTGATGTTTATGACAGTTTATGTAGACCTATGAATGGAATGATTTGTGTCCCTGTTGCTCACTGGTCCTCTCGTGCGTTCCTTCCTTCCTACGCTTCTTCTCCTTTGCACTGTTCCCATGTGACGTGCTTGTTGAGATCCCGTCCGAAAACGGGGACTCATGTCTCGCTCCGATCGTCTTTCATACGGAAATCTGCTGCTGAAGTCAATAATGATGGTTCTAGCCCCTTCTCCTGGGCTGATCTTTCAAGCTTCCCGGACGACCTCTGCATCATGACAGGGCATCCCTAACAGCATAGGGAGCGGGTCATCATATTACACCGTCCAATCGGTCACCCTGACACATGGGACCGTAGGGCAGGTGGCTTATCGTGAGGGCTATTGTCAAAGGTGGCAGAGGCAATCTTGGCCCGCACTTCTCCCATTTCTATAAATACCTGCCCCTTTCGTTCTCCCAGGGACATCGAGAGCCAACTTGAAGGGTACAAGTTTCCACGGGAGAGGAGGAACGCATAATTCTGAGGTCTGGATGGAGGGCAAATCTTCCCATTCCTCGAAGAGGAGTAGGTCTAGTGGTAGCAGTTCCCGGAAGCTCTCGGACCTCGAAGGGAACTTCAGCGAAAGGACCCAATTACAACTCGTAAGCTGAGCTTTCCTGCCCCCTTTCTCATTTTTCCTTTCTTCCTTTCTTTCCTTCGTTCTTTCCTTTGACAAAACCATTCTCCATTCTTCGTGCATGTGCAGAGTGTGATGAAATCCCATATTTTATGAGAATTAGTAGTGGCAGCATACCGGGGTCTCCCAGATTTTCAGAAGGCCAGGCTAGACGTGATGGGATTTGGTGCCTTCCTGCGGATTGAGCCGATCAAACTCGACCTGGTCCTGGTCCAAGCCTTGCGTGAAATATGGGACCCAGTGAGTCGGGCATTCTTGATGCCCTGGGGGCATATGGTGCCCAGCCTGGAAGATGTGATCCGAATCACGAGTCTCAAGGTGGATGGCGAGGCGGTGACCGGAGTCACCTACGCGGACTACCGGGAAGGCGCCCAGAAGCTACTGGGGTTGGATCTAGATGGTCGGAAGAACATGTCAGTAGCCAGGGCATCTATCATGGAGGCATTAGAGCTCACTGATACTCGTCGACGGGACGATGAGTCCTCGGAAGAATTCATGGAAAGGATGGAAAGAGGATGCCGTGCTGTGTACTGCAAAGATTTTGACAATTGGGAGAGATCCAACATGGATTTGAGGAGATTTCTCCTCTTCTTGCTGGGAAGATTGATACTGAGCTCGAAAGGAGATGGTATCCATTGTCATTTCCTGGAGCTGCTATCAGACCTGGAAAGAGTAGGGCAGTACGCCGGGGAAGCTGCCATGCTGGCGCACCTGTTTACAGGTCTGTCCCAAGAGGCAAACCGTGAGATGACTGTGAGTGGCTTCACACCATTCATCTAGGTTTTGGTTTTAGTTTGTTTTTATTTTTTTTATTTATTTATTTTTGTAATAGTATCCACTTAAGGTACTGATGGCATATGATGATGCAGCTGTGGAGTTATTATTACCTCCCGATGGGGAGAGCTCGACATTGGCGACCAGTGATGGTGCCATTAGCCAGGCGGTGGCAAGCCATCATGAGTGCAGCGCCTCTAACCTACCAACTGATGGTGCTAAGGCGTGAGCTACAGGAGTTCCATGCAGCGATGGTGGGATTCTTTTTTTGGAATTATTTTTATCTTTATTTTTGGTTCTGACCAGCTAAATGGGTATGTACAACCTAACCTAGGTAAACTGGAGACCCTACTCAGGCATGGTCGATGTCGACCAACCATGGGTTTTAACAAGTCGTGCCCGGTTCGGACGGGAACTGTGGATGCACTGCCTGAATGAAATCGAGCCGCTTCGGCTACGATTGGTTATGAGGACTTTAGGACTGGCTCAGGAATGGGTGGATACGGCTGCGCCACCTCGCGTCGGGAGAAAGACACGGGGACCGGCAACCTGCATTGATTGGCGTGTGCGGTTCCCCGAACAGTATGAAGACTGGAAACGGGGTGGCACAATCGTGGAATCGCATGCGCATGATAGTGAAGACTATCTGCGTCTGTATAAGACAATGTATGCAGAGCGGCTCCAACCCCGGGGACTTGTGGAGGTAGGTCTCCCTTTTCTCCTTTTTCTTGCTTTTTGTGATTTTTGTAGGAATGCCGACTTCTATGGCATGGGTGCAGGATGTCCGTGACACTATGATAGCGAGCTTACAAACTCGCCTAGCAGAGACGGAGCAATAGTTGGGTGACACCCGTGGAGCCTTGAGTGCCTCGGTAGGTGTATACAGTGCACGCTCCAAATCACGACCCTAGATTCACGATGCTTAGCCTCTAATTATCATCTCATGATTACAGTGCGCCCAGATTGACGCGGCCTCATCGGCAATGGGAGCCGGTGGAGTCTCTTCCAGCTTATGGATCCCTACCTCAGAACTTGACTTGCTTCACGAGCAACTTGCTCGTGCCACGCAGCGTGTCACAGAGGCAGAAGGAATGCTCTCTATACAGGTGGGGGTTTCACTATTGAATTCTCCTTGTTCATGCGTTGCCACCTATCTGAGATGATACATCTGGCAGGAAAAGGAGATGCAAGAGGCACTTGCCCATGTTGGGCAGAGGGAGGTTAGAATAGCAGAGCTGGAGGAGGAATTACGGAGTCGTCCTGACGATGACTCTTCTAGGGATGCCATGGAGCTGAGGATCACCCTTCAGCTGGAGAGGGAAGACCGTGAGAGAGAACGGGCGGAGAAAGAAAGGGACAAAGAAAGAGAAAGAGCCGACAGATTGGTTGAGAGGGAGGAGCGAAGGGCGATGGAGGCCTAACTGTTTGAAGTCCGAACAAGCCTTGGTCTCGCTGAACAATGGCTAAGAGATGATGAGGAGCGCTACCGAAGAGCACGAGAGCGTGGCTTTCGTGTTAGTAGCTTCTTTGCTGCCCCGACGGATCAACGCCGGGGTGTGGGGATAGGAAGAGGAGTACAGAGCGACAGAAGTACCGCTTTTCGTAGTTGGGTAGCACCCTTGAGAGCGTTTTGCCCGGAGAGTGGCGGGACAAGTAATGTAGAGAGAGAAGGTGGAACTTAATGTAATTACTAGAAGGAATGGCATAAAAAGTTTGTTTTTGTTAATTTTCATTCTTACCATCTCGAATCCCTGCACACACACTGAACAAACAAGTCAAAATTTCTGTTCTGACTTGGCCCCTTGCCCAATAAGCAGGTGGTCATTTTGACTGTCCTTGATAACGGGTCAAGGGGCCAAGCCTTTATTAATGAAGGCAAGGGAAAAATGCGATGGTGATGAATGCGACAGACAAGCACATGAATGCAAGCGAAATTTAAAGTGAAATGCTACATACAAATGCAATCATGCGAAAATGATTTGTTTTTTTTATTTATTTTTCTGGCGCTTTTTATTTTTTTGTTATATTTATTTTTTCTGTTTGCAAATATCTACATTTTCTCTTTTTCTCTTTTTTATTTTTATTGTTATCATTTTTTTTGTCGCTAACACTTGGTAAGCACCCATACGACACCTAACCTACATGAGAACAGGGGTTTCCTACTAACCTCCCAGGTATCCTAAGCACACATCTAGGTTGATTTGGGCCTCTACACCCCTCGAATGATAATCCCGCTGGCTAAGACTTACCCTGATGATAATACCGTCATGCCATGCTTAGGCTCCCAGTTACTTCCGACCACAGGGATTCACCCAAAAGGTGTTCGAGGTAAATGATTTGCCCAACCTGGGTCTATCTCCTTACAACTCTAGATGGTATATGATGGAACACCCTGGAACCCTAACGACCAACCACGCGACGCTGACCCGGAATCAGATGCCGTCGCACCCATAGGTGACGCGCTTGCATCAGCCTAAGCCCAAGGTTAAATAAGAAGACATCAAGGCAGTAGACATGGGTCTTGACCGGCCAGAAACACAGAGACTCCTTCGCAGCAATAGCTCTTACTTTTCAACGTAGACAACCATATGTGTGTGTTAAAATATGGTGGCAGACCTTGGCGGGTTTCACCCTTCAGAAACTCCATCGAGCTTTCATCTTCAAAGGAAGAAGGAAGAGTGTAGGGGGTAAACCTCCTGAGAGGACCGGCAAAACCGTTAACCCGGTGAGCCAATAAGGGCCCATTTAACTCTTCCCTTTCGGACAACTTCGGACCAAATCTCGAGCATTTACATTCCATGGCCCCTTTTGCGGATTTAGATTTTTACTTGGAGGGGTTTCATCGATTGAATCAGGCACGGTCACGACCAGGCTTTTCTTTTGATTTTGATTTTGTGCTTCTTTTTTGCGAGGGAGATGTAGTCATTTGACGTTGTGTGCTCCCTTTGTATGCCTGCGGGGATACTGCCCTCTTCTCGTGCTCTGACCGATGCTCGAGGAAATGGATCCTACTCTCGCCTTAAGGGGTTTGAGCTTTGGTTTCTCATGCTCAGCGTTTTAAGGGCGCCGGCTGTCTCATTTGGTCGAAGAGAAGAGAATAAAGATTACAGCTTCTGGAGATCTTCTAGGTGAGGCCCCAACGTAGGTGATGCTACCAACCCCTTTTTTTTTTGATAAAATACGTAAGTGTGTACATGTTGGCTTGCTTTGAGCGAGCATAAGCTGATGTGGCCGGACATGGATCTCCACGGTTCTGGCAGACCAAGACCCGGTGCCTACCAAGCCTTAATGGGCCCTATCCCATCATGGAGGTTGGATGCAGTGACTTAACAACATGGTGACTCCCAGGCATCGGCATTTTGAATTTTTTTTCTTTTTTTTCACTCTTTTTCTATATATTTTTTTTGGGTTTTGTTGTTGTATATACATATTTTTGTTGTTTTTCATTATTTTGATTTTTTGTTGTTTTCTTTTCTTTTCAGTTTTTTTTGTTTTGACACTTATCTAAGGGTAGTATTTTTTAAGATAAAGCCCATTCCAAGGGTGGGATAACTCGGTCCCTTCAGCATCGACTAGTCTGTAGGCGTTGCCAGGATGCACAGCCTGAATCACGTACGGTCCTTCCGAATTGGGTTGAAGTTTAGAACGCGGCCCTCCAGGTTTGACAAAAATTCTTTTAACAACCATCTCACCGACTTTGAATTTTCTCTCAATGACTTTCTTTTGGTAAAAGCGAGCGAGTCTATTTTGATACACACACGCATGCTCGGCAGCGGCCAGCCGCTTCTCATCTAAGAGTTCCAACTGGGCAAGGAGTGAATTACGACGTTCGTCGAGGGGAAATTCCTCATCCAATTGTACTCTAAGAGAAGGGATCAGAGTCTCGTATGGGACTACCGCTTCCATACCATAAGTCAGGGCAAACGGAGTTTGCCCGGTGGGGGTACGGATTGATTTGCGATAGGCCCATAGAGCTTCGATAAGTTTTTCTGGCCAGTCTGAAAACTTACTAGACTCGCAGGTTTTCTTTATGATTTTGATCAGTGTTTTTTTGGTGGCCTCTGCTTGGCCATTACCTTGTGGGTAATAAGGTGATGAATGATGCAATACAATTGCGTACCTTTTGCAGAGGTCCTGAAGATCCTGAGAAATGAACTGTGGCCCATTGTCGGTGACGATTGTGCTTGGGACGCCGAACCTGGTGAGGATGTTCTTCATGATGAACTTGCAGACTGTTGACGCCTTGATTTCCGTGTAAGCTTCGGCTTCGGCCCATTTGATGAAGTACTCCGTCGCAGTAAGGATGAAGGATTTCTGTTTGGTGAGGGAATTGGGATCACCTAGGGGACTAATGATGTCGAATGCCCACATGGAGAAGGGCCATGGGGAGGATATTGGATGAAGTGAGGAGGATGGTGAATGGATTTTATCGGCGTGAAGTTGACACTTGACACACCTACGGACATAAACATCACAATCTTCTTCAATAGTGGGCCAGTAAAAGCCTTGCCGAATGATCTTCTTAGCGAGCATTTGGCTATTTACATGGCCACCGCGCACACCTGAGTGTGCGCCCTCTACACATTTCCAAACCTCATCGTCATCAAGACACTTTAAAAGAACACAAGTAAGGCCTCTCTTATACAACAATCCTCCAACTAGGGCGGTTTGTTTTAAATAAGTGGGGATAAAACCAGATTTAGTTGAAAGATACCTAGAAGGATTTACAGGATGAGAAGAAATCAAAGAAAACAGTGAGGACTAAAGCCTCGGAAACAGTGTGAGAACGGGCAGGTGCCCGAGGAAGTTAATGTGAAAGGAACCGGGTCAAACCCGGGAGCGGGATCGGGGGGAATCAAAAATTGATGAATCGAGAGAGGCGGATCCGAAGGGTCCGGACGTAAAAGAGGAGAATCATGGGGAGATGAATCCGGAGGTTCCGGAGGAAGAAGATCATGAGGGACATGATGCCCTGGGAAGTATGTAAAAAGGCAATTGAAAGGGGTGAAAAGAACGAAGGACGCAATGACTTGGAAAAACAAAAAGATAAATCGAAAGAAGGAGAGGCCCGGAGGTTCCGGATGGATATGGGAAGGAAGGGCGCGATGCCCTGAGAGAGATGGAGAATAAGATAAGAAATCCGGAGATTCCAGATGGGGGTGAGAGATGGATAAAGACATTGAATCAAATAGGGAGGGGTCCGGAGGTTCCGGACAGGGATGAATGTAGGGGTCCGGAAGCTCCGGACAACAAGGGATGTGAGGGTTCAGGGACCCTAGAGCAGTGGAGCTTGATGACGGAAGGCGTCTCCTTAACCAATGGACTACCCATAAAAAGAAGCTGAATAGCAGCATGAGCAGCGATGAACTGGGATAGGAAGTGGATGAACTGATGTGGGCTCCTTCAATAAAGGATTTATTCTCCTTAAGATTCACTTTATGCTTTTCCCTCTTCCTGGTAGATACTCTCTCATAGTGCGGCCCTTTAACCTTCAACACAAGTTCTTGGCCTCCTGGGTTTGCAGGCCGATCCCAATGATGTGGCCAGGCAGAAGGCCTCTTCTTTCTCTGACCAACCGTGTCCATCGGTACGGTCAGGGCCCACAGGCTCTCATTTGATGGACTTCTAATAAGGCCCTTGGACATTCGTACATGAACGGTAACTCTCTTGGCAAAATATCAAAACAAAGATTTAAGAGCTCCGCTTGTGAAGTAAGGATCTTGACATGAAATGGCTCCTTTGGAAATAACTCCCGTAATAGATGAACGGTGTCTATCATTGGAAGTTGGATGCTCGTCATAAGAAGCTTCCTTTTTGGGGCACTGCTCAAGGCCATTGGAATATCACACGTGATCATGCTGGGTAGCATAGGCGTTCGTCTCTTGCATGGAAGTTGGTAGGGAGTAGACAAAACGTCAAAAGCTTCTAATAAAGAGCGGCCTGACCCACCCCTGAGCATAGAATTCATCATCTCCTCGGAAGTAGAATGTGTTATCACTATGCATGAGGAGAACCCCTTCTTTTGATTGGCCATTTGGACTATGACCGATCAAGGGGTAATGAAAGCTGTAAAAGCATGTTGGCCAATGAGTAATGTGAGCTCTATTGTTTTGGCCGCTGATTTGGTTAGCACCAATTCCTGAGAGTCCTTCTTGATGGGCATTGGTGCAGATGGAAATTCGGCCTTCTCAGAGGTGACCGACACAAGAACCCGAATCGGCATTCAGCAAATGAAATCTTGGATTTTTAATGGCATTACCGTGGCCAAATTCTTCTTGTCCGATTTTTGAACATCATCTTTGGCACATGTATTTGTAAAAAGACACCCACTCCGAGAGGTGGTAGAAGGAGGTGAGATTGAGACAACATGCTCAACGTGTAATGGAGGTTCAATGGAAAGAGTTGTAAGAAGGGTAGGTAGAGGTTGAAACACGGCAACCTTTTTCCCTTGATCGGAAGCAGAGGAGGTTGGCTCGAGTGGAAAAATAGATGAACCCTGCTCAAAGTTAATCACGGGTTTGGGTAAAGGGTCAGATGGGTTTGATGTTACAGGGATGGTGAAGGCCTTATGATGCGGGACGAGACCACGGACACGACAAGCTCGCGATTGTCCCTTAACGAGGGAAGCGTCGGATGTGCGCGGTTGAGAAACCGGCAATGAGCTAGGGTGGTCGGCTCTCACTTGTGCCCGGATCGGGTCACGGGACGGTGTCGCACTCTCTCGCAGCAGCGGTAATGAATAGATAAAGCGAGCTAGATATCCCTACACATCCTCTCTAGTAGCGGCATAAACAAATATATATGAAGTAAGCAAAATGCCAAGTAAGGGAGCGAATGCGATACCTCCACGCGCTCGGCGTGGGGAAGGCGGACCCGGCCGAAACTCATACTCCCGGGATAAATATTACACAATGATGACAGTAATGAAATATCGCCCACTCCACGCAGGGAGGTAAAGGGCTACACAACTGGGCCCGGGAGGACCGAATTCCGGTTGACGGGCGGCTTCTCGCGTTGATTCGGCAGCACCCGAACACTTGACGGTGGGGCCCACGTGCTGTCCGGAGGGGCCGTGTGGGACCCGGTGGCACCACTGTGGTGGGGACACTTGTGGAAGCGATCCCCAGACTGGCGACACGCTGGGACGATGACCGGAGGCCGGGCGGCTCCGATCGGCACCGGTCGGAATAACCGGCCACGGATCTGCCGGTTCTGTTTTCTGGCGCATGCTCCGGCGAGAACGAACGCTGCGATCAGCCCCGACGTCGGAATGTGACGAAACTGGCGCTGTTGGAAATATGCTTCGAAGGGCTTCAACCCAAGGGGATTACAGAAAAATAATCAAGCCTGTACTTCTGATTGGCGAATTTTGAAGGTTGCTGTTGTACAGTGTCTGAATTTTCAGATCTGTAGGGCTGTCCTCTGATAACTATCATTGACCGCAGGGTGGATGTCCGATTCAGCTCTTGAGGTCTTCATCAAAGGTGTAGGCAATTGAGCTAGGAAGATGGAAAAACTGGTTGGACAAGTTTGGATGTGGCTACGAATTTCTATGATTTTTGCACTAGCAGTGGGTCGGATCTGGAATCTGGTTGACAACACTGTAGCTGAGGAAGAACATGAATTTTTAAAAATAGATAAAAGGCTGATCAAAAATTAAGAAAATTCGTGGATGTAGGGGATTATGGACAGAACTCCTAGTAAATATGGGAGGGTTTGGACAAATCAAAAAGATGGCCGGAGGTGGGAAACACAGGGCTGCTGTCACTGTAGATAGAGACAAGATAGATCTTGGAATGATTAAAGATCAAAAATGTAAAAATAACAAACGATGGATTTTGGACCTGGAATGTTTTGTGGAGGAGGGGTTAGAAGGTAGGAACACACCATAAAAATTTCAATCCACGAAGATGCTGTGGCTGATAGCAGGATTTTCGTGAAGACACCTCTGTCCAGCAGGACAGAAAACCGAAGACGATTCCGTGGCGGCTCGAAGGCGGCACGAACGGCGGCGGCGGCAGCTCAGATGATCACCGGAGATAGAGGGGAGGGGATAGAAGATAGAAATCACTCTAGAACTGGAGGTTGGAGGAGAGAAACCAGAGGGAGAGAGGAGGGGCTCAAGAACACTCTTGATTTTCTAACAATTTTCTCTTCATTAATGCTAACAAATAGAAAATACAACCTTTTATATGCCATGTGTCAAATCTAATATACACCATTAGATCTAGGGGTGTGGAATGGAGGGCTGGGATTAAGTGTGAATGACACACAAAAATTAAGAAAATACTAAGGGGAGAGGGGCGCCCCCTTGACCATGGTTAATGGGGTTGAATGGGTAGGTGAGGTAGGTAACCCACCTTGGACTAATTAAGCCACTTGTCTCCCATATGGTCAAATGGCATTCAACCCTTCTAGATGGCCACCTAGGATGGTTGAACAGCCCCACATGAGTGACATGGACCAATGGGAAAGGGCTGAGGGCTCCCTTGCTGGTCCTACTGATAAATTACAAAGAAACCCAAACAATCCGTGAGAATGACGCATTGGCTTATAAAGCCGTACAATTGCGCATATACTTTCCCGTGGATATACAAATAAACTAAAGGACATAAATGTAAAATAAAATGTACATGCTCGGCGTCGATTCCCATCAACTCTCCCCGGGTGGGAGGAACTCGACCCCGTCGAGTAGGGGTATGGATGCTCGAGTACTCCGGCGGATCCGTCACCGTGCCAAGTAGCGCGGGTATGCTCCACTCCAAGTGATTGGCACCTGCTCATTCCATATATACTCGATATGCACAAGCTGCCATGGGCTAGAGGTGGACACTTCGGGTGGGGCACTCGCAAAGGGAAGGAAGCAGCTCGAAGACTCACTAGGAATCACCGCTGAGTCCCTGTAGGTGACTGATCCGGGTATAGATGTAGAACCGATCCCATACTCATAGAATGAGTCCACTCGCCTCTTACTCATAATAGAAAGACAACGAGCTTGCACAAGACACATTCAGATAAACAAACGACACACAAACAATGCAAACAAATCACACAAAACAAACCACACAAGGAAAACACACGGACTCATCTATGACCCTAGACACACCTAATGTTAGTCCGACCCGTACATGGGCGACGGCGGACCCGGACACCCGAATATGTGCCATGCATGCGTGTTGTGCAACTGGGAATGGATGGCATGGAGAACACCTATACGTCGGGTGTGGTTATGCATGGATGGTCTTTTGAATGTGGGTGACTCGGGTGGTTTAGAAGGGCCGGGTGTAGGTGGGTCGGGGTTGGTGGATGTAGATGGCCCATCCCGATGGGAAGGGGCATAAAAGTGGGCTTCCTGGAAGAAGGGGAGTACGGGTGGTAACTCAGGAAGCCTAATAGTGAAGGGGTCAAAAGGGTCAAAGAAGGTATGACCCCTTGTGGTGGGTTCCCATAAGTCACGGTCCCACATGTAGAAGTTTTGAAGGTGTGGGTAGTCACCTTCTTCAATTGTAATGGGTGGGACGGGGATCGAAGGCAAGATGTATGATTCCTCCCTCGGACAAAAGGGTATGAATTCAGGCTCGTCTGGTAAGGGGAGGAGTAAGAGGACCTCTGTGGTGACACAACTCACGGTGCACTCGGAGGTAATGGACCCTAATGCCGGATGGGTGAAGCTAAGACTAGCGGGTTGGTCAAAGCCTCGGGCCAGTAGGTGCGTCAACTTCCATTGTGAATCTAATCCCATGATAAGATCGTCTAACGTGTCAACATGGTGACTAGAACAAAATGTGGTATGGAATGAGTTGACTGGCACTAAAGGTAAGGTGGGGTCCATGAAGGGGAAGGGATGTGGGACCAAGCCATCCTTGAGCCAACTAAGAAGCGGCTCGGCTATGAAAAGCGTACCCGTTAGAAACACGGGTGGCTCGGGCTTGGGTGGTTCCAAATGAGAAGGTTCCGAAGCAAGTTCGGAAAGAAAGGGTGGTGAGCATGGGTCCGTAGGCGGAGTGTCCTGATACGAGCGGACGGGTGGTGACACGGAGATGATCGACCGAAGGATGTCGGGAAAGACGAACTTGCCGGGTAGGTGAGGTGGATATAAGGTGCAGGTCCTCGTATCCAGGTCAAAGATCGCTCTCCTCTCTTCCAACCAAGGTCGCCCTAGCATAATGTATGGGCTTGTGGGCGTACCAAGGTTGCACCATGCACCATCACAGTAAAGAGTGGAGCCAATCATCCTTTCAAACTCGACAAAAGCAAAATCCCCATCGCGAATAATCTTACCCACCTTGGAGAGGGACTCCACGATATCAAGAGAAACCCAATTATCTGAATCCTTATGAGCAAAATGGAGTCTCGTTGTGGACCCATTGGGTAGGGTAGCTTTAGTAACGAGATGAGTGAAAGCTAATGGTCGGGCCATGAAGGCGTTGGATTGGGCCACAAAGGATGTCCCTTCGGACGCATGGTCTTGGGGAACGGCCATGGGTAGTGGTCATGGACATGCATACACACGGTGATAAGACACTAGACTGACTATGCAAGTTTGGAATGCATGCACACTAAGGACCCTAGACGTAAACCAAGACTCGGTACGTGGCGGAGATAAGTGATCCGAAGAACACTCGTGCAAGTGTGCGGCCTTCCCGATAGGCGTAGCCTAACGTTCGGACAACACCTTTTGATATACCGATTAAAGGGATGCAAATGCAACCTAGACCGACTTAGACAATGACACCTAGACCGACTTAGAATGGGTATCTCCCCCTTGGCCATTCTTAAAATTAAACACTGATGGGGCCTGCAAATCAGATGGTACCTATGGAGGAGGTGGTGTCATCAGAGATCACAGGGGCAATGTCCTCTTAGCTTTCTCCCATTTCTATGGCCAGGCCAACAGCCTAGTAGCAGAGGCAAGAGCTCTCATTGATGGTATTCATTATTTGCATGCTATTTCAAATCACCCTGCCTATATTGAATGTGATTCCCAAGTTCTTGTTCGAGTTATTCTCAAGGACTATCAATGTCCATGGTCAATTCTGCCTTATGCAAGAGACATTTGGAGATCTACTACTCAGTTAGACAAGATTGCTCACACTTATAGAGAAGGAAATAAAATTGCAGATCTGTTGGCTTCTTTAGCCTGCTCCTCCAAATGTAATGTTTTTCTTTCCTACAATGAATTAACTCCCGGGATAAATATTACACAATGATGACAGCAATGAAATATCACCCACTCCACGCAGGGAGGTAAAGGGCTACACAACTGGACCCGGGAGGACCGAATTCGGGTTGACGGGCGACTTCTCGCGTTGATTCGGCAGCACCCGAACACGTGACGGTGGGCCCCACGTGCTATCCGGAGGAGCCGTGTGGGACCCGGTGGCACCACTGTGGTGGGGACACTTGTGGAAGCGATCCCCGGACTGGCGGCATGCTGGGACGATGACCGGAGGCCGGGCGGCTCCGATCGACACCGGTCGGAATAACCGGCCACGGATCTGCCGGTTCTGTTTTCTGGCGCACGCTCCGGCGAGAACAGACGCTGCGATCAGCCCCGACGTCGGAATGCGACGAAATTGGTGCCGTTGGAAATATGCTTCGAAGGGATTCAACCCAAGGGGATTACAGAAAAATAATCAAGCCTGTACTTCTGATTGGCGAATTTTGAAGGTTGCTATTGTACAGTGTCTGAATTCTCAGATCTGTAGGGCTGTCCTCTGATAACTGTCGTTGACCGCAGGGTGGATGTCCGATTCAGCTCTTGAGGTCTTCATCAAAGGTGTAGAAAATTGAGGTAGGAAGACGGAAACACTGGTTTGGACAAGTTTGGATGTTGCTACAAATTTCTATGATTTGTGTACTAGAAGTGGGTCAGATCTGGAATCTGGCTGACAACATTGTAGCTGAGGAAGAACACGAATTATTAAAAATAGATAGAAGGCTGATCAAAAATTAAGAAAATTCGTGGGTGTAGGGGATTATGGACAGAACTCCCAGTAAAATTGGGAGGGTTTGGACAAATCAAAAAGATGGCCGGAGGTGAGAAACACAGGGCTACTGTCACTGTAGACAGAGACAGGACAGATCTTGGAATGATTAAAGATCGAAAATGTAAAAATAACAAACGATGGATTTTGGACCTGGAAGTTTTTTTGGAGGAGGGGCTAGAAGGTAGAAACACACCATAAAAATGTCAATCCACGAAGATGCCGTGGCTGATAGCAGGATTTTCGTGAAGACACCTCGGTCCAGCAGGACAGAAAATCGAAGATGATTCCGTGGCGGCTCGAAGGCGGCACGAACGGCGGCGGCGGCAGCACAGATGATCATCGGAGATAGAGGGGAGGGGATAGAAGATAGAAATCACTCTAGAACTGGAGGTTGGAGGAGAGAAACCAGAGAGAGAGAGGAGGGGCTCAAGAACACTCTTGATTTTCCAATAATTTTCTCTTCATTAATGCTAACAAATGGAAAATACAACCTTTTATATGCCATGTGTCAAATCTAATCTACACTATTAGATCTAGGGGTGGGGAATGGAGGGCTGGGATTAAGTGTGAATGACACACAAAAATTAATAAAATACTAAGGGGAGAGGGGCGCCCCCTTGACCATGGTTAATGGGGTTGAATGGGTAGGTGAGGTAGGTAACCCACCTTGGACTAATTAAGCCACTTGTCTCCCATGTGGTCAAATGGCATTCAACCCTTCTAGATGGCCACCTAGGATGGTTGACCAGCCCCACATGAGTGACATGGACCAATGGGAAAGGGCTGAGGGCCCCCTTGCTGGTCCTACTGACAAATTACAAAGAAACCCAAACAATCTGTGGGAATGACGCATTGGCTTATAAAGCCATACAGGTGCGCATATACTTTCCCATGGATGTACAAATAAACTAAAGGACATATATGCAAAATAAAATGTACATGCTCGGCGTCGATTCCCATCACCTTAAGTGGGGATGATGGAAAGTTACTGGGTTGGGGACAAAAGTTAACAGGAGGCTCAATGGAGACTGATGGTATGGGGGTTACTTGTGTAGTTAGAGGGATGACAGTAGGAGGCTTAGTACGTAAGAAGCGTCAGATTTTGGTGGTATGTGAGGGGTTTAGGGTAGGGGGTGATTCATGGTGCGTTGACGCGGGTTGTTGGTATATGGACCCACCATCATAACACCATGTGATTTCATTGGCATGGGTAGGGACAATGACTTCATCCTGAGTAGGGGGATATTCTGGTGGTGGTGGAAGAGGGAAGGAACGAAGAAAACTCAGAGTCAGTGCATATTCAAAATATTCACAGATGTGATCATGTGCCATTTGTAATTCTTCAAAATCATTAGATTCGAATGGATGCTGTGGTGGAGGCGTGTTGATGAGATGAGGTGACATATATTGGCATGGAGGAATTTGCGTATATAGATGTGGATGCGGAGGCGGAGAGCCGTATGGATTAGTGTGATGAATGGATGGTGGGCAGACAGCGTCCACTTGATTGTAACGACTTGGAAGAATATCTTGCTCACTCATATCCCATATGCCGTACTCATCTCTTCTCTCCTTCCAATCCTTCTCCATTTTGGTAATATTATTCATGAAAGCGTGAAGGGGGTTGGCTTGAGGAGGGGAAGGAGGAAGAAATTTCCTCTCAATAACAGCCTGTAAGGCTCCAAGTTGAGAGCTGAGAGAGTCGATATGAGAAGCCATGAAATCCCAGGCATAGGGAACACTAGTGGAGGGGGAAGCTCCACTAACAATGGTATGTATTCCATATTATGACTTATAGGATGGGCCAACGTCCATGGGATGAACCTGTGGGTCAGGCTGATAGCCCCAGTCTGAGTTATAGACCCCATAAGAGTCATGACCTGGGTCACGCATTTGAGACCCATGACGGAAGGCGTCGGCCTCGAAACAATTATAATTATATTCAGCCATCCATCATGTTTTTCTAGAGCATAATAGCATACACCAGCAAACGATCAGCAGAGATTAACACACAAGTGAATGCCTTACGTCCAATTTTTTATTTATCCTTTTTGATTTTTTTTACCAAATCTGAAGTTCACACAAAATAGGAAGGACCCTAATTCCAATTTGTTTCACCGCCGTGTCAACTAGGGTCACTTTTCTTGCCACGAATGTGTTACTAGCTCCGGGGAACTTCAATGGTACAACCAGCCTAGTGAACGAAGAGATGATTCTTCGATGTCGGGGACTTGCGGAGGTCCCAGTGGAGGAGATTCTAGTCCGTCGAGAGGAATTCTCGAATGGAGAGTCCTTCCTTCACCGAGAGAGGGTGATCCTTAGAAAAAAAAATGAAAAAGAATAGAAAAGAGGGATGAATGTATGCAATGGAATACTGACAGATATATGGAGCACAACAGAACAATGAAACAATCAAGATATAACAACACGCAAGAGATAGTAAAGCAAATCACAAGAAATTACAAGGGTAACTGAAAGAAAGCAACCGAAGTCCCACCGTGATCGCCAATCTGTGAGCAACGTCACACGGTTGGAATGATGCAGAGCGCGAGGGCTCGCGTTTTTTATTTTGTTTTGCTTTTTTTGCTTTGCTGCAACACAGAAATAAGAGAGAAGAGGAGAGAGGCCACCACGGGAGATTGCTCCGGCGGGGCGTGCGGGACAGATGCAATATAACAAAATATGGGGGTTAAACGGCCATAGTGGGAAGTGACTCGCCACGGCCTCGGGGGGACGGGAATGGTGCAGAAATCAAATAGTAAGAATTGAAACGACCATTGTGGGAAGTGACTCGTCGCGGCCTCGAGAGTATAGCAGATATATAAGCAATTCAAGATATACAAAAGAAAGGACAGAATTCAAACGGCCATTGCAGGAAGTGACTCGCCGCGGCCTCGAGAATATGAGCAGATAAGAATATAACAGAATATAGAGAGAATATAAAGAACGGGAATTTAAACGGCCATTGGGGAAGTGACTCGCCGCGGCCTCGAGAATATAAGCAGATCAAAATATGACAATGACGGAATTTAAACGGCCATTGCGGGAAGTAACTTGCCGCGTCCTCGAGAGTATGGCAGATATAAAAGTAGCATAAAAATATAAAGATAGAAATTCAAACGGCCATTGCGGGAAATGACTTGCCGCGGCCTCGAGATTATGATGTGATCGCCAGGGGCCAAAGACCCCAAAATAAGAAAGTGATCGCGCCTACCTCAAGAGCGGAGATAGCGGGTTGCTTCTTCCTCTCCCTTCGACCGGCCGATGGAGAGGGCTTTCCTTGGTAACCCTTGCAAAAGAGAATCAGACAGATAAACAAATGGAATTAGAGAATGGCAGTGTAGTATCAATCTCTTGTGATGAAAATAATGAAATCGTGGCAGGACACACACCTGGTTGGTGTGGTTTTAAACCCCTCTCGGACACGAGTAGGAGGGAAATGCGATGATGAATGGATTTATGCAAGAAGTATATAAAAGAAGGCTCCCTTATGAAGGGAGATAGAGAATGTGAGATGATGAATGCAAAAGAACTACGGAGAAAAGGGGAGAATTGGCTTATTAGATGCACCGATGGCGAGATCCGGCGGAGCTTCGGCAGCGTAGGGATGACGTGGAAGCACGGTGGACGAGGGCGGCCTTCCTCCCGCGAGCGCGAGCACCCGAGAAGCTGGCAGAACCTCCCCCTGAAAAGAACCTACGGGTTAGAAAAGGATCCGGCAGCCTCTGGGATCCAGCAGCCTATCGGGCCTCTTAGAAGCTCCTCTCGGACTGAGGGGGGGGGCCTCTATTTATAGGGCTCCGGAGGATGGAGGCGTTTAGGACCCTGGACGCCTTCATCAGGGAAAAAATAATATTTTATTTTATTTTTATTTTTTATTCTGAATATTTTCAAGGAGGCATCCTGGCAACTGGACGCCTCCATAAAAGCCCACCGAACCCCCGCCGAAAGCCGCACGCGGTTTGGCACAACACGTGGTTTTGATCGGCGCCCGTGATTCATGAATGGGCGTGTCTAGTTGGCAGGACGTCTTCACATTTTGGCTTTTTTCTCAAGCGACAAACCGACCGGCGGACGGGCGGCGCCCATGGGCAAGATGATGGAGGTGTCCATTCAGGTGGATGCCTCCATGAAATTATTATTTTTTTATTTTGTTTTTTTACCATTATTAATATTATTATTATTTTATTATTTTGTATTGATGGAGGCGTCCATGAGCCTGGACGCCTCCATGATTTTATTATATTTTTATGTTTTTTTATGTTTTTTTTGTATATTTGCATTGATGGAGGTGTCCAGGGGCCTGGATGCCTCCATCAAGACCCCTCGGATTTCCCGAAAGGGCGTCGGTAACCGTCTTCCAGACATTCTCCTGGTTCCGGAAACTTCCAATGCGTCCGATTGGTGGTGATGTCGTCCGAATGCCGCATGATTTCCGCAACGAGATGATTTCCGGATGCCGAAAAGGCAGAAGAAGACTCAAGAATAGGAAGCACTCAAGCGATTCAAAATGCGAAAGCCCCTGCAGGGCGTTGCATAGTAATATGAGATTTTCTCAGGGGACGTTAGGAATAGCGTATCTACAGTGGGTACTGGGCTCTCTTGGGAGCCGGGCGTCGGTTAGTGTAGCCGTTGGGTGGAGGGACGTTATGGTATTGTGGAGGCTGAGGAGGTTGTTATGGAGCGACAAAGGTATTTTGCGGAGCGGCAAAGGCAGGCGGAGGGTTCTGCGGAGTGGAGTATGCTAGTGGAGGGTTTTGTGGAGCGGATTGAGTGTTGCGGGAGTACTAGGGGAAGCGGATTTGGTTATTTGGGTTGGCGGAGGGAAAGTTAACGGCTTGCACTTGCTCATTTGTTTGGACTCCCTTGGTAACGGGCCCTTGTGGTTTGCGGGTGTATTTGGGCTTTTGATTTTCAAAAAGTGAATGGATGGGAGAGTCCTTGAATTGGGTTTGGATAAACGGCACCCGGCTATATAATTGATGCATGTTTGCTATGTCATTCATGGCCAGAATATTACGGAAGGTCGGAGTGGCATTAGAGATGTGTAGCTTGACCTTCTCTTCCTCTGGAATATGGCCTGGCACCCTAGTGGCCATCTGCCTCCATCTATCAGCATAGGTAGCAAACTCCTCATCCGGCTTCATTTTCTCGGCCACCAAATCTTTGAAGGAATATTCTGGGCCGACCCTATCTTGAAACCGCTGGATGAACTTGTCTTTCACTATCTTGAAACTCTCGGCGTCCTCTAGTGGCAGAGAGTAGAACCATTCAAGCGCGACCCCATCTAGCAATCGGTGAAATAAATACGCCATAAGGCGATCATCATACTGAAACTGGGTTGATTCATATAGAAAGTCCCTTACTTGGATAAAGGGATTGCCGTTCCCGTCATACTTGCGGTAATTGGGGAGCTCAGATTGTGGGGGAAATCGAATGTTCTAGAAGCTTGGAACTGGAACGTCTGCCAAGGACTGTGGGCCAACCCGCTTTTGGAGAAAGTCAAGTTGTTGTTGCATGGCGGCCCATTTATCAAGTAGTTCCTGCTCCCTGGACGGAGTAGGGATAGTGAAAGATGGAATCTGAGGAGTAGAGGGGTAAATAGATGGAGGAGGTGGCCCATAAGAAGGATATTGGGCGGGAGGATGACCCATATTGGTGTGGACTTGGCCTGCCCCTTGATGAGGGCGCATGAAATCATTTGGGCCGACAAGGACTTGCGGCACTGATGGGTCAGACATATGATGATCTTCTATAGAAGAAGGAGGGACAATGGCCTTTCCCTTATCCAAAAATTGCTGGGCCGAACCAGAAGACTGGTCCATCTCTAGACTAGAGAATCTAAGGGTCCTGGGTTGGACCGGAGTGAGGTCGATGGACTGAACAACGGGCCTGTCAACTCTAGGCTGAATAATGGAAGCATTGGACTGACCTTGCACAATCGTGGAAGGTGGAGTGTTGGACCCCTGCATGGCCTGATAAACAGCCTGAAGTTGGGCCGGATCCAATTGGGCCATCATTTGAAGAATAGAATTGGCGGAAGGAGGAGGAAGAGATTGAGTGGATTGGGCGCCCTCCATAGGGATGGAGGACGAAGGAGGGATGAGCCCCTCTCCGGAATGGAAGGAGATAACCCTAGAGGAATCCTCTAGAAGTCCTTGAGGAAGAGACTCCTCTTGGGAACGAGGGAGATCAAAAGAGGCCATGGTGGACTCAAAGAGAGGATTGAAGTAGGACATGGAAAAGGAATTGCCCCTAGGTGATGATGCTTCTAGAGATCGGAAGTAACTCCACATGCAACGAAAGACCTTAGCAAAATGCAAACAACACACAACAAACACACAATGAGTGACTAAACTTAGATGGTTTTAACAAAGATGTATGTGAAAAAAAAAAGATAAAAACACTCAAGGTCAACCAAGTTATTTAGATGATGCAACAAAATTTTTATGATTTTCTCCTTTAGAACCTTAGTGACTTGATTAAAATGATGCTCTCAACAATAGGTTCCTAATAGGGGAAAGGTATATAGCTTGATTGACTCTAAATGTAATCACTCCTTCACTTATGCAATCTTAGACACGGTGTGGGAAGAGGTACAACCGGCCCGGCGTCCGTGTGAGAATCCACGGCTCGCAGGGACTTATGGAGGTCCCTGATGCGTTCTCCTAGTCGGCCCCAAAGAATATGGAGACGGGAGGTTCACACACCAAGGTAGGAAAATGCAATCTAAAGTATGAATATATGAATGAACCTATGTGCACCAGAGTGCATGCAAATTCTAGCCTAAAAATCTGAACACAATGATATGAATATGCAAATCAACCAAGGAGGAGACCAGATAGCACCCAAGCATGAAAATCACAGTAGAAACTGCAGAAATAACATGTACCTCGGGATGCGTACATGTGTTGGAGTGCGTGACGGTCAAATAGGTATGCGCCATAAAAATGTGACGGTCTAAAGATAGACCGTTAGTATAGTGTAACGCGTGAAGGTACGATCGTCAGAATTCCTAGAGAATCAGAAATAGTAGGAAATAAAGGGAGAATCCGGGGAAAACACGGGCAACTTGGAGAAACAAAGGACAGTAGGTTAAACAGACATTCAAAGCACGATTGGCACTAGATGTCCCACCATGATCGCCAAAAAATTCTGTTGATTATTATGTGTTCCTTTTTGCAAGATGAATATAATGTCAACAATGATAGAAATATGAACAAGCAATGAAATTAATCAACCTATGAACATGTGCAACATGAACCTGGGCCATCAACATAAAATCTAAGCATGGGCTACCATCTCTATCAGGAATAAGCTAAAGGGAAGAAATAAAAACACATGCTGGGGCGTGGAGCAAGGAAGTAAAAGAAAACACATTTTATAGGTGGAATAAGCAAGTAAGAAAGAGGCATGAGGAAAGAGAGAGCTACTACCCAAACTAAGGAAAGATGTGATCGCCACTAAGGTAATAAACAAGCCAAAGACCTGAAAAGTACCTTAGAAATAGGTGGATGAAGCATCCTCCCACGAGAGAGAGAAAGAACTGCAACTCTATCAAATGTAACCGCCGAGGATCAATGCGCCACAGAAGTGTGACGGCCTTACAATAAGCCGCTACAGACCCTAACGCGCCTTTGATAGACCGTCAGAGAATTGCAGAAAAGGAACTTGAGAAACTTTGATCTCCATGCTTTCCAGCCGGCCAGAAAGCTTGGGCCTTGTGCTGTGAACTTTGTAAACCTGCAAAAATGTGTAGAACATAGATAAAACAACCCAGATTAGCCCTTGAGCAAGAGTAGTATCAATAAATCAAAAGAACTCAAAAGCATGCAAAAGGAGAGGGAAATACTGAGGAGGTTGGTTTTTTAACCCCTATGGGGTGTTTAAAAGATGGGAGAGATGTTTAGATGAATGGAGAAGATGCAAGAACGTGAAAGAAGAAGAAGGGAGTTGATATGATGCTTGTAGGAGGGAAAAAGAGACTAAGAAAATAACTTGACTGAACTAGACCCTTGGAACCAATACTCCCTGGACTTTGGAAGAAGATGGACGTGGGAAGCAGCTCTCCTTGGTTGGTTCTAGCTCCAAAATGTAGCAGCACTTCGACGCGAACTCCAGATGTCTCCTCTTCAAGCCACGAAGTCAAGGGTTCTATTTATAGACCATCAAACTCTCTGGTCGAGTAAGAGAGAATCCAGCTAGAAAGTAGGACACTTCTTAGCAAACTCTTGAAGATAACACTCCCAAGAGTCCATAGAAACAAACAGAAGGATCTAAGGATCATATTTGAAGGAGAAATCATCAGATCAAACTTTTAATCCGGCCACGGAGTAGCAGAGAAAGAACAGTTCTGCTAGAACTCTCTGTTTGATGTAACGGCTGAACGATAAACCGCCACAGTGATGTAACGCCTTCAGAGTGGACTGTCACACAAACTTATCCACTAAAAGATAAGATCAACGGATGAAGAAGGTTGTAGAATAGGACTCTGGAGAAATGTAACGGCCATAGGTAGGTGCGTCAGAATATGGTAATGGTCGCACGATAAGCCGTCACACCTAACGGATCAGATAAGAGATAAGCTTTGGAAGAAGCCATGGGCTTTAGGACTCTGAGATGATGTAACGATCAAAGATAGGGGCGTTAGAACACTGAGACGCGCCAGGAATGGACCGTTAGAGACAAGGGAGTGCAAAATAAAATGAAGGTCTGCTAAGTTTCATCCGGTGGGAAAGAGATGAGGAACCAGACCCAACCAAGGAGAAATGACCCATGAAGTAAACCTCAAATTGACCAAGATGGCCCAATAAGGGTGAACAACTTGGAGGATCAAAAATGTATAAGGAGATGACCCAACTTATTGGTCATAAAACATGTGTCAACAACTGGATGAAGAACACCTCAGCCAAATGGCGCAATCAGATCAGATCAGATCTAGGAGTGACAGCACCTGCACCAGGGCTCTGGTTCTGCTCGCACAGAACTGCACATGAAAACTAAAAATTACAGAATAAATAGCTCTGGTGTCTAAATGGGTCGCCGCTTGTTGGAGATCGTCGGTGATGTCAGGAGGAAGGATCTGACTGAGGGGTTTGGTCAGATCTGTAAAGAGGAAGGTGAGGCTGCTTCTGCAAGTCGCCACTGGTTTTGGATCGAACATGCACAGGTTGGCTTGCGCAGTCTCACCAAAAGCGACGCCACACCAGCACGGATCTCAGAATGATGCGTGCTCAGCGGCGGTGCGAAGAAGACAGGAATATCTACAACCAATGAAAATATCAGATTTTTAGGATCTAAGAGTAGGTTCGTAGAATTCTCGTATCAGAGAATTTGAGATCTGGTCAGATATGGACAGCAGGCTCGGATATATTTATGCGGCTTCACCGTCAGAATTATTGCCAGAGATCCTGAACTCCGATTGTGATGAAACCTGCTCTGAATTGCTCCTGACTGGCAGATCTACATCTGGTAAAATCACCAGACTCAGATCTACTCAGGAAGGGGCATTGGTCAACTCAGAATATAGGGATGAGATCTGGGTGGGCAAATTTGTATCTGCACACGAGTGCGAATAGAACGATAACTTCAGCGTCGCACCGATAAGAAGGGTAGTCGCACCCCAACTAGATCCTGTCGCGAGATCTAGGGCTCTTGAGCTTCACACCCAAGAAAGGAAGAAGGTATCACTCACTTCTGCAAATTTTCTCTCAAAACTTCAATTTTTCATTTCATTCTTCAAGAACACTATACATGGCTTTATATAGAGGATAGCAAGGGGAGAGGGGGTTGGAGAATAGATTGGGGAGAGGGGGAGAGAGGGAAGGGGCGGCCTCCCATCCTTGTCAAGGAGTCTTGATCGACCAAGGCAATGGGAGGGGTGAAAGATGCCAATTTTGAATTGGCATGAGGAGTGGCTAAGTTGGAATGGAAATGGTCAAGGACGGGAGGTTGGAATTCCACCCTTGGACCAAGAAAAAAGGGGGGGGGGGCTTTCCACTAGACACCTTCCACCCAAGCATTCACACCTAGCCACCATTTGTTTTCACACCTAGCCTTGATCCCTTTCACACTAGTAACCATTCACACTAGCAACCCTTTCACACTATGCCCTTTTCACACTTGTTCACACTAGATCACTCTTGACCCATTCAATGCCCAATAACCCACCTAATAACCCAATAACCCAATAACTCTAGCCCAGTAACCCATAAACAACTAGTATTGTCCACACAGGGACTACATTGGGCCTAACAAGGCTTGAAAGCAAGAAATAAGACAGGTAAATAGCTCGATCACACGTCCACGTCCTCCTCGAGCCGAAGAGACTCCAGCGTGTCCTCGTTCCCGGCGTGTACTGTGGCGTGTGTCCGCACCATAGACCAATACAACCTATAAGGTCCTCTCGTAATCCTGCGCCAATCCAAACCAATTCCTCAGACCGCTCGAGGCCCACATCGATGGACGATGTAGACACGCCAAAATTAACATCATTTTGAGCATATCTCCTATCGCATTACGATGCCCCGATTTGACTCTCAAATCGACCTATTTGAGTAGTTTTTCTCATTTTTCTTGATCAATAAGTTTCCTCAGATTTACCCCATTTCCCCTATTTTTATGAATTTTTCCTGGGCTTTTCTCCAATTTTTCTGAACTTTTCTGAATTAGCGACAGTCCCTTGGTTGCCAATTCCTTTCAGAAAGAATAAGCGCCTTTCCAAATTGTCACCATTTCTTTTCAGTCGACGCATCAACCAAGGGGAGTCGAGTCTTTCAAAGATGCGTCCGACACAGGGGACACATTCTTATTTTCCCACTATTTTTGACATTAAATATTTCATGAATGAGCGTCCGTCTGGAAGGGCGCCTTTGCTTGAACGCGATTGGGACCCTCGACGCGTCTTCTTTTATCCATTTTAATTATTGAATTAATGCCTTTTCAAAGGGCGCTATTTTATGAAACTGCGTCCAACATAGTGGACGCGTTCTTTAATGGGCGACCACTATCTTGCCATTAATTCTCGTTCTATTTAATTACCAAAATTCATAAAATTAATGAACGCGTCTGACCTAGTGGACGCGTTTTCCTTTTTCGATTTTTGGTTATTTTCTATTATTAAAGAAACGGCGTCAATCGAGGTTGTCGCCCATTCTTTAACGCGTCCAAGATACCAGACACGTTCATTCTTGCCCTATTTTAAGTTTTTTAACTCCGTCCAAAATTCGTATTAATTCCTAATTGGCGACCAAAACATGGACGCCAATTCTTTTCTAATTTTAGAAAGTCCTAATCTTTCCTAAAATGGCTCAGAATTGTCGGCACTTCGATCTGTCGCTATTTTAATTGACGACCACTGTGGTGGTCGCCCATTCCTACAGTGTTCCGAACTTGGCAGAACCTCCTTCTTTCTCCGTTTTGAGCTCCCTTTCCATCTTAGAAAGGGGTCCTAAGGCTTTCTAAGGTTGAAGAGACACTTTCCCAATGAATATCTCCTTCTAAATCCTAATAAAATTGGTTTTCCTATATTCTATAGGATTAAACTCCAAATTTTGGCTCTATAAATAGGACCCCTCTCTCCCATGGTTTTAAGGCTTCAACAATTGACTAAGGGGAGGTGCAGCCGGATCGGAGGCTCAAAGGAGGAGACTCCCATGCGCCCAAAGCTTCATCCTTTGGAGTTCTTCATCCCTTGAAGCCAAATTGGAGAAAATCAGTAAGCCTTTCTCTTCCCCTCTTCTCTTATTTTATTTACTTTAGCATTGCATGCATCATACCATATTCTTCTTTCATTATTTTTATCTCAACATTGAGATCCTCCCTTTGTGCAACACTTGCACCCTCCATATCATTCATCATATCCTTCCTACCCTTTGCATAAGGGTTTAAAGCCAAAACACCAACAAGGTGTGTTCTTATACATGTTTCCCTTGTCTATTTCTATTATGAGCTTGATACTACACTCACCTTGTTTCTAATACATGTTTTTATTGGCGTTTTCTTTGTTTTGCAAGGGTAATTAATCAAGAGAAACTCTCTTCATCGGCCGACCGATAGGAAGAGAAGGTGACACTCACATCTCCCTGCGCTTTTAAGGTATTTATATTCGCAATCCCTCCTTGTTCTTTTATTATTATTATTTGAGGCCCGCGTGTCTCTGGCGATCACACCCTCCTATTAGCATCCACGCATGCTACCCTATTTCCCCCTTTTCTATTCTTTCCCATTCTTTTTCTATATATTAATTCTCTTTTTCTTTTAGTGGGTTATTTCCACAATCTACAGATGAGTCTGGGATCCCTCAACTTCTCAAAACCTCGCGACATAAACAATATTTAACATGCTCCACTTCCAGGAGGAAACACCCAATTCTAGCCGCAACACCAACGTTTACTGGGGAAAACCTCACCCAACCGTCCCTCAGGACAACGGCTTCCACGATTGCCGAACGCCAGAAACTCTTCACAGGGAGCACAATAACAATTTCAATCATGAGCACAACTCTGACAGCCATCACAGCTGACCGCACAGTATCTGATAGCTCCACACGATCAACAACAACAATTTCAAGAGCCGAGGCTCACCAAATCCCACATCACTAGCCACAACGCTCATAACGGCTCTACACAATCAACGGCTCTCACATTGAAAGCCGAACACAACCAATGCTCACCGGTTAACACCGATTCCACTGCCAAGACCAGTTCTCACCGATCTCGACAAATGGTCGTGGGACACCCATCAATAGCCATCGAGATCTCACCAACGACACATCGCAACATGCTCAGACCAACTCCAGGAACAACACACCGGTTAAGGAAGCCATCCACCGGCCATTGGTCTCATGCCAACCAAGAAATCCTTGAATCAGTCTTCCCTTCTGGTCCTCCACAGAACCAACAAACCAACTTCGGATGTTCGACCACATCCAATGGCCCACACATCTGCTAGCACCCTGCCTGCGCCACACATTGACTAGGTACTGATCCAACCACTCTGGCTAACCAGGCAACCTAGCTTCTCATGAGGGAAGAACAACAACAAGGTCGCCCGCACGAACCTTGAATTCCACCATCTCGCTAGTCCTGACACAACGCCTCCAAACCCTTCTCAAGGGCAAGGCCCCGATCTCACGATCACACTTCGAGGGATTCTTTCGCCAAGGAGACATCTACTCATATTAGGACCATCCGATCCACACATGGATACACCGCAGCTCTTCCTGGCCTGCTGATTGATAGCAACCTAAAGCCAACGTTCACCTGAACACGACACCGCTCAACTTAAACACACAATGGCTTCACCTGCCATCCCCTCGAATAGCTCCTCCAGAGCTAGGGGAGGCCTCCAACCTTAACCCACAATCTGGTCTGCAACATCACGGGAAACACCAAGTTCCAAACTCTCCCGAGTCTCAGCAATGCCAAGCTCTTGACTCACAACTATCACATCACTCCTCTGGACCGGAGCATCATGTCCGTCGGACGATCGGCCCACAAAACCACACACATCGTAGGGAGCCATGATAACATAATCAGCTCCTGGGACTTCTCATGACCTCCTCACGGAAGGAGCGACATCCGCCGGCGCCTCGCACCTACAGAAACCAGTTAAACCAGAGGACAACACCTTGCACGACCAAAAACCTTAAGCACACCTAACCGCGGTCACAGTCTAGGTCCTACTCCAACAACCTTTTTTTTTTTACTCCAACAACCTCATTCAAGCTCCTAATAGTTCCCCAACTGACATCACTGCCACACACCGTCACGTAAAACCATAAAATTACTGGGTGCTAGGGTCCAATCAGCCACCCGATACTCACAACACTCCTACTGGGACTAGAACCAATTTCCCCAATCGCATCCATCACCAAATCTCAAGCCAACTTGGAAAACACCAGTTGAATCGAAGGCAATCAAACAACTCCTCGCTCCGAAGCTACTCACACTCGCCTCCTACGATAATCGATCCACTTGTCCAAGCCTTCCACACAGCACCAGCCACATGCCATGCTCCTCCATGAGCCACACAGATGACGATTCCAGGGGAGAAACTAGGGCAACCCATGTCTCCACTCAATAGACTTGACTCGAAAGCCCCTAATTGTCAACCCCACCAATGCTGCTTAACACAATACCCAACCAACGGCACGCCAAACGATGCCAAACTCATGGCCAACGCCACTACATGCCAAAAGCCAACCTCCCCCTTTAGGGTTAGCTGACCAACCTCTAAAACCCTACTCACCACTAGGGTACCCTCAGATTACACATGGCGTCGATCTTGGGCCCACAGGCTATGGGCCCACTACGCTTCCGCTGTGTAACTCAGCACAAGATAACGCACCACGAAGAAAATTCCGACGCTTGCCAGGAGACGACATCCGACCCCACTGCCCAAACCCAGAAAATAGTGCGAGAGACTCTAACACCTTAGATCTAGAGCACAGACTCCCATGCTCAGACTTGGAATTTACGCACCGAACCAACGATCCAAGCCCAGATCCAATCAGAGAACAGGGCACCAGCCACACGGCACAACACATGAACTGGGCTGGCAGCTTAACTCCCCAAACCACGGTACCAACATGCCGAACATCAGGGAAACGAGCACTCGAGTCCTACTTGCAGCTCCACCACCGCCACACAGGGCACCACACCGGTAACTCAACCGATAACTTGACTCCGCTCACCAAGGCGCCACACGCCACACAGATAGAGAAACGAGCGCGTGCGACTCTACTTTCGCTGCACAGAACACCGCCTCGGACTCCCGACACCCACACGCGAAAGCATGAACATAATTGGGAGTAAACGGGAAAACAACGGAGTCTAAGGGATTATACCACAAACACGACATAGGCAGTTCGAAATTATACCTGCCACAAGGTAGGACACCTCCTCGCTCGCCCGGCTACACATCCCGCAGCCTTGAAAGTCTAACCTCACCATCTCAAAAGTCATTACAGCTACTGGGATATCCCTTTAGGGCCACCACGTGCCAAAAGTCCCGCCTGCCTACACCTGCGGCACTCCCCAACATTAGAAAATGACCTCCAGAGTCTGGGGCAGAACCCAGACACACGCTCCTCAGAACACGAACCCAAGGGAGAATCACAAGAAATACCGAAAATAGACGAAAGCCAGATGAAACTTGTAACGCCCCAGATTTTTTGGATCATTATTCGGATCAGGATCCGTGGGTTTCAGATCGCTTTCGTGGGTCCCGGATTGAGTTTTTACGGTTTACGCGTGTTTTTGCCTGTCAGACCTTCGGGACCCTGTGTAGGGCGAACCGTTGCGTTCTCTAGCTCCAGAACGTTATCGGTACATTGTGCGTTTTTCGAGGATCGTGGGGAGTATTTTTTCCTATTTTTTGTATTTTTCCAGAAATTCCAAATTTTTTATATATAAACCTCCTTTTTCTCTCTCCCCATATCTCATTTCTCTCCCTTACCCTCTCTCTTCTCTCACGCTCTGTCCTCTCCCCCTGTCACTCCGATGGCCGACGGAGGCAGACGAGGGCAGGGCGGTGATGCTCATGGGGCATGGAGCGACGGGCACGGGACGAGGAGCGTGATGGTGGAGGCGGTTCGTGGGATCGTGAGCCGGCGGTGAGTTAAACGGTGTTTTCTTGGCGGATCGGCGTCCTCGGTGCGCGGAATCTTCGGTGGAGGTAGGGGGATGGTTCCCTAGCTCGAGTACTTCCTTTCCCGCGAGTTTGGTAGCGCAAGGCGAGCCGAGAGGGTTTTTTTCTCTACCGGGGTATAAATGCATGATTTTGGAGTGTGAGCCAGATTTTATGTTTTGATCGCATTTTTGGGGTTTAAATGGGTCCTCTCGGTGCTAGAGAGGTTGGGGAATGGTTTCCACATGTTTTCCCTTTCACATGGGTGTGAACGGGGCGTGGAATGGAGTTTTCTACCGAGTTCGTCGTTTTCGGGTTCGAAGCGAGGTAGCGATCGTACCAGAGACCGCCACTAGCCCTGGAGGTCCTCTGGGGGCCGCTACTCACCCGTTAAGTCAGTTCCGGGTAGCGGCCACGCGATAGACCGCTACCTGGGGCTGGCGGTCTGGGTGGGACCATTTTTAGGCGTTAGCGGCCAGGGGGCTGGCCGCTATTTTCTTGTCTGAGTCCAGTGTAGTAGCGGCCTTGCGACTGACCGCTAAAGGGTGCTAGCAGTCAGGCCAGGACCGCCAGTAGGGTCTTGCGGTCCTTGGGAGGACCGTTTCCTTTTCTGGTGTTCCTCGAGGGAAGCAGTCCAGACTAGACCTTTAGGCTTGGTTTGCAGTCCAACTGAGGACCGCCAAGCGGTCTGACGGTCTAGGGAGGACCACCACCCTAGTTTCTGTGCTGTCCCTGTTTCGTTCATGTTGTGTTGGCCCCCGGTCAACCCAGTTGTGACCCAGTGGTCGACCTTCGGTCTCGTTGATGTCCCGGACACCCCGTGAGTTATGTGTCCGTATTTTTGGGGTGTCTGGAGGTACCATGTTACCTTGATTAGCGTGCCCATAAGTTTGGAGGGTCCGGGTGACCCCATATGTTCCGGGCTTCCGTGCTTTCGGTAGATCGAGTCACCGTGAGTCGGCGTGAGTGCGAAGGGCTATCCTCGCACGACATTGGCTTTCTAGTAAGTGATTTCTGAGTGGGCCGTGGGTTTGGCCCTTGGACTGTGAGTCCAGTCACCTAGCCTGGGGCTGGAGGTTTCCCGCTTTTCCCTTAGATAGGGGATCGACTTGGCAGCTTGTGAGCTACCTTGGGAATCATGCTACGGTGGTTTCTGACCTAGGGATAGGCCAGATTGATGGCATGGGGCTGTCCCGGCACGACGGTCTTGGCCCGAGTCTTGTGACTTAAGGACCGTTAGATTTGGTAGGTCTAGTGGGCTGTCCAGAGTCTGGTGGCGTCATGCCACCTGTTACTCCACATTACTCACGATGGGTGCATGCGTGGCTTTCCGTGTTCATGTTTAGTGACCTCCCACTGGTCGTAGCCTTCTTATAGCACGCGTATGCTGACTCACCAGGGAGTGGTGTGTCGTGTCCCTGTGGTTATGATGATAGCAAGCACTATAAGTCATCATATGTTTGCATGAAGATTGAATAATGATTGCAATGTGCATCTGTTTAAGCATTTAGTCATTTCATCGAACAGGTAGCATGTGCACCTTTCATATAGGCCATCCTGCTCTACTAAGGTCAACCTAAGTGTTCAGTTAGGTCATGGTCAAGGTCGATGCTAGTTGCATCTTGTGCATACTAGGGTCGATGCTAGTGCGACATGTCTGGCATGAGAAGTCGATGCTAGTTGAGTTGCATACGCATCAGGTCAGTGTTAGTTGTCTTGCGTGCTTAGCAATGTCGAGGCTAGTTGCATATAAGGTAAGTGCATTTTCATCATATAAGTCCGGTGCTAGTTCAGGAGTCATACGCATACATAAGACAGTGCAGGCTGTCGTCGCGCACACAATGTCTGTGCAAGTCTCTTGCATCATGCATACCAAGTTGGTGTGGGTCTTGTATTTATGCTAGACGAGTCCGTGCATATATATGCCTAAGGCATTCGCAAGGTCGGTGCAATGTAGGTCTGTGAAGTCTGCGCATATCCTGCGTCTTATCTTGCGTCTCACATAGCCTAGCATGTCTACGTCTAAGGTCTGTGAAGTCTGTGCATATCTTGCGTCTTATCTTGCGTCTCGCATAGCTTAGTCAGTGCATGTCTAAGTCGTTGCATCTGCGTCTCATGCATTTATGTCTTAGCATAACCTTGGTGCATAGTTTGCGTCTCACATTACGTCTCATGCACACCTAGGGTCAGTGCACGTTTGTGTTTCATATTTGCGTCTCATGTGCATATGTGTCTCAGTGCACGAACAACCTCTCATTCTGCATCTCAATGCATGCCTGCGTCTCATGACTCGTCTAAGGCATATACATAGTCGGTGCATGTTGCAAGTCTGTGCAAGTTACTGTTTGATGCATAGTCACGGTCGGTGCAAGGTTTGGTTTCAAAGGATCAACGTCGGTGCATTCTTATCTTTACCTTCTTTTGAGCTACACAACGCCTGTGCTAAGGAATATAAGGTCGGTGCAAGTTTTGCCTTGTGCGTTTACATTCAAGGTCTATGTAATGTCTTGTAACATCTGTGCATGTTCTGGATTATGCTTGCACATAGTCCGTGCATTCCACTGTAGCAGTCAGTGCATGTTTCTATAGAACACACATGTAGTCGGTGAACAAATAAGGACGGTACACATTTCTTTGCTTAACCTCGCATAAGCTCAGTGCCTGCTTTACTACTACACTATATAAGTCTGTGCAAGTTCTTTCCGCCATTACATTTCAAGTCGGTGCACATGTGTTAGCAATGCACTTCATGTCTGTGCATCTTTGGCTTACGCAAGTCAAGGTCTTTGCACATTAGTAATTCAGTCTTCCCTACAAGTGTTTGACAAAATGCCACTTGACTGTTTGTGTTAACAGGAACTTAATTACAGTGCAAGCATGTGGGCTCTAAGTGAGGCAGGTGCTGGGCACGTGATCCCAGAAGACTGATATTCTGACACGTGGATTCCTTGGAAAAGGGGGCACAAGCCCTACACATGCCCAAGGTGTGAGCTCATGGGAGTCCAGGTCTGAAGCCCTATAAAAAGACATCCTCTGTGATCAAATGAAGGAACGAAGAACCAGAGAAAAGGATAAGGAGTGCCGCCAAAGAGAAGAAGAAAAGAAGGAAGAGGGTGAGAGCTGAGAAAAGAAGAAGAAGAAGGACCAGTGAGTGAGCAACAAGAAAGAAAGAGAAAGGAAGAGAGAACCAGAGACTGGGAAGAGAAGAGGAGAGGAGAGAGAGCTTTTCCTGAAGATCTGTTTAGTCTGTTCGTGGATCAAATCCAGAATGACTATGCTCATTGGAGCTTACTATTTTTGTTTTTCCTTTTGATTTTTTGGTTTAGCTTTTGTATTTTCATATTTGTTCTTCCGATCCTCTAGTTTGAGGTCGGGTTCCTCCTGCGGACTCAGGAGAAGGGAGACGTAGTCTCCGGTTGCAAGTAGTGTTGTGCTACTTGTGGGCTTCCCTCCGGTTTGGAGGAAGGGAGGATTGGACCTCCGGTTTGCAAGTGACTGGGTGTCACTTGTGGTTTCCCTCTGGTTTGGAGGAAGAGAGACTTGGGTCTCTGGTTGCTGGTGACTGGGTGTCACTGGTGGTTCCCCTCCGGGTTGGAGGAAGAGAGGAGAGTGTTCCTCTGGTCAAGCTGTTAGGCAGCGTCTGTTGCAGACTGAGTCTACGGTTCTTACTTTTGTAAGGGAAGCCTCACTCCGATTTGGGGTGAGGGGTGGATGTAGGCAGACTGTGGGTCTGGTCGAACCACCTAAAAATATCCTGTCCATCGTGGTTTGCCTTGTGTACTCTTCCATATCTTCTATCCCCCTTCTCAGGTTATTTGATCATTCATTATTAGAAGTCTTCTTGTGTGCTCTCTGTTTGAAGCTGATTATGAGCTTAACTGTTCGTCTGAGTGCCTAATAGAATCAGGTGCTGCTTAGTGTTTATCGTGTGAAGAGTTCTTGAGCGCGCTATTATGTGTGGAGTCAGCGTGATAATTTCATTATTGATTAATAGGAATTGCTATAGGATTCACCGAGTTCCTTTTGATTCTATTATAGTGGCTGTTGCTTGCCTTATGGTCATGTGAGAGTCTATTCAGATAGAACTATCTGATATCATTTCAGCACGAGTCCATCTGATATTCTATTGAATCAAGGCAAAAGTTATATTCCGCAATAGATTTTTGAACGGGGATTCATTCACCCCCCCTTTGAATCCGTGCCTTGCACCCTAACAATTGGTATCAGAGTAGGTTCTGGTTTATCAGATCCAACGATCTGCAGATGATCCTGCCAACGTTCGGTGCTATTTTTGGCTGCGGTTTAACGGTCATAGTTAATTGCTTTTGGTGCATGTCTTATCGATTGCTTGGTGCGTTGAACCTGTTTGCTATCTGTCTTAATGGTTCGTCCGTTTGCGTTTGATGGTTCTAATTTCAGTAATTGGTTAGGCGGCCTATGTGTTTATATAAATTCCATTGACCCTAATCTATGGAGTTTGGTTTCAAAAGGTCCACACCAATTACCTCATGATGAGACCAAGTGGTCTAGAGAGGACAGAGTAAAGAACCGTGATAACGTCACAGTTCTACATATTTTGAAAACTGCAGTTAATACTGACAGATTTCCTTTTGTTATAAGGTGCGTCTCTGGAAAGGAAATATTGGATAGAATAACTACTACAAATGGGGAGCAAGAGGATCAATGCTTGATGGTCAATTGGGATGATCATAACTCTGATCAAACTGAAGAAACAACATCTCAGGTAAGCACTGAATCAGAAGATATTTCATTTGATGAACTGGTAGAGATGTATGATGAACTGCTAGAGAAATCTAGGAAAATACAATCTGAAAATAAAAAGCTGAAGAAAAAGATTGATCAAAACTGCTCTAAACTACCCTATGAAAATTATTCAAAACTAAAAAAGTCTCATGATGATTCCTTGACTGATATTCAGAATTGTAAGAAACAATTGGAAGGCTTTGAGAATATTGTTTCAGAAATGAATGAACTGAAGTCTGAGAATGAAACCTACAAAAGACAGATTGTAGAGAAAAATGAAAAGTGAAGGGGCGTGATCTAACGCTGGTCCTGAGCTGGGAGGATGATCACCAGATAGTGAACTGCAGAGAAAGGGAAATGAATCAGGGGGCCCAGGGATGGTTCCCTGGGAAAACCCTCTGATGCTTAAGTCAGTAGAGCAATGGTGGAAGGTATTGAGGGAGGTAGAAAGAAATGCGCGAGATTCCCCAACACCAAGATGGTGAAGTGGTTCCTGTTCAGGGACTGTTAGGCCTATATCTGCCTTCCTTCGCCGCCGGAGGGAGTCCCTGGTTTATATAGCGAGCTCCCCTGATGAGTTCCATAAGTTGAGGAGTTTCAGGTTTGGAGTTACGTCCTCATCATGGGATCGCTACGTCCTCATCATGGGATCGTTACGTTCTCGTCGTGGGCTCTTCATGACCTTGGGGGATCGTGGCTCCCTTATCCCGCTGAACTCTTGCTCATAAAGGACTGTCAACGGCTGCATGGATAAATATTTGTCAGTCGATCCAAGCATGAGAGATGCCAGCCCTGTCCGGGCGATAGGCATAGCTCGGATGCAATCAGATCGGAGTGGGCGCAGAGCGCTCGCCCTTCATCCCGATGGCTCGGGCGTGGGTCTTCCTCCGTTCTGTCGTTCGAGCCTTCCGAGCCTAAGGGCCGTCGAGGAAGGATGGGATCCCGAGTGATCTTTATTGGACTTTTCTGCCGAAGTGGGCCCTAGAGGGCTATCACTTGGATGAGCTGAGCCTTGTTCGGTCCTGATGAGCCTAGTTTGGTTACTCTTAATTGGGCTACAGAAATCCACCTACTCCCGAGCTTTAGTAAGCTCGGACGAGTAGCTGCTTGGGGTTTCAGACCAGCGTGGCTCAGGTGGGTGGAAATCTGGCGGTGTTTAGGAAGCCACGTGTCGTGGTCACCTGTGCCCGTGTTAATGATGATCCTGACGGATTTGAACTGAAGGGGCCCGCTTGCCTCGGAGGTCGGAACGACGCGCCGCCTTTCGCGTGGGTTTATAGGCGTTGGGAGCTTGTTGTCATTCCAGACTCCCTCCGTCTCTTAGGGTTTTGGCTCTCCTTCGTTCCCATTTTTTTGGGGCTCTTCGATGCGCCGTGAGGACACGACGGAGGAGCAGAGGCGTGTGGCGGCATTTGAGAAGTTGGCGGCGATAATCGCAGAGGCCGTCCGACAGCTTCCTCCTCCCCCTGAATCTGTAGGGTCTCGGGACCGTCTTCCCTCAGAGTCTTCTTCTGACTCCATGGCGGGCCAGCGCCCAGATGTTGAGGAGTGGGAGGGCGAGCCGGTGGCGAGGGCGCCGGTCTCCAACTGCAGCGAACTGGGGGAGGCGGATGTGAGGAGGCTGGAGCACCAGTATTGCCTGCCCCACAAGTTTAGTTTTACCGCTGCTACTCCATACGAGACGAGCCTAGACTCTCATACAGGCCACATCTGTATGTTTCTTCTATCGTGGAAGGGTGGATTCCGCCTTCCTTTCGAACCTTTCGTCCTTCAGCTTCTTGATTTTTTTCGGTTGGCGCCCATTCAGTTGGTAGCCAACTCTTATCTCCTCCATTCCGCCTTCCGTATTCTCTGTCGTCAGTGCGGAGTTCCTCCTTCCATGGACCTCTTCCACTATTTCTTTGAGTTGAAAGCGCATCCTTCGGCGGGGAAGGGCTTCTACTTCATCCAGGCGAGGCGGAATAGGAGTTGTATCTCTTTGGCGGTGAAGGATTCTTCGCATAAGGGGTGGAAGACCCAATTCTTGTGGGTGGGGATTTGTTCAGTGGAGAAAACCTAGAGGTGCCTAGTAATCCCCAATTTCCACCCTAATATCCCTCCTAGACAGGACGAGTTCCCCCCTCACGTGGAGAAGTATGGAGCCATCTTGCTGAAGCACCGCCAGTCCACCAAAGAACTGGTGACATCGAAGAATATCGAGCGGTGTCTTTTCACGTGGCAGCATCCATCGGGCTCAGGTGTCACAACTTAGATTCTCCTTTGGATGTGGGGGTCATCTTTCTTTTCCTGAACACAGTTAGTCTGTACAATGGGTGTTACTGCCATACCCTTTCAGCATAGTCTATACATCATTCATCAGTCATCAAGTCTGCACATTCAAGTTTGCATGTTCATACACTACACTGTAGATGCTCGAAGGGAAGTCTATACATCGCATGGCACAACATGCCTCCAAGTCTGAACATTGCATTCGCCAAGTCTGTACAGCCCATGCTCAAAGCTAAGTCTGTACATTGGCATTTGAACACACAAAGTCTGAACAGCTTGCATTGTCTTGTAGCTTGCATCGTTTCACAAGTCTATACAACAGTTAGCATTGCATCTTATTCATGAAGCCCATACATTCACTGAAGCTTGCTTAGCTGAAGTGTGTACATTGCATTGCATGACTTGAAGTCTGTACATCGCATGTGTGCTTCTTGCTAAGTCTATACAGGCTAAGTCTGCCGGTCTTGTGACTCATGCATTCATTGTTAAAGTCTATACAGACTTCAGTGCATTCTCTTTGTGTCTCACATGTCAAAGTCTGTACAGTCTGCATCGCATGCACTTTAAATATGTCAAGTCTGTACAATGGTCTTGGCATATGCATTCATTAAGTCTATACGCTGGAAGATGAAGTCTATACAGCGTCTCACGTTGCATCCAGCAAGTCTGTACAGTGAGCGTTTCATTGGTGAAGTCTGTACACTCACCAGTTGAACTTCAAAGTCCATACAATGGACTGTAGCTTGCACGAAGCTAAGTCCATACATCGCTCAAGTCTATACAGAGTCCAGCGTCTCGTTCATGCATTGTTCACAAAGTCTGCACATTCTATTGTTCATGAAGTCTGTACACTGGACTGTGTCCTTGTGCATCACATTAAGTCTATACATTGCATTGGCTAAAGTCTGCACAACGCACCGTCTCACCAAGTCTGTACAGCGTCTGCATTGTCTCGCTCACACTTGCCAAAGTCTGAACATCCACAGTGTCTTTCATCGTCTCAGTTTGCAAAGTCTATACATTCGCTGCAGAGATCACTATCAAGTCTATACATTGGTCCGTCTCTTGCAGCGTCTCATCTGGTCAAAGTCAACACATCACTTGAAGGCTTCTGCATCAAGTCTATACATCGACTGTCTTGCTTTAGCTTAAGTCTGTACAGAGTCAGCGTCTCGTTGACCATCTCTTGCTGTGTCTCACGAAGCATTTCATTTAGCAAGTATGTACTGTTGACCGTCTCAGGCAGCGTCTCTTTGTGCGTCTCTTGCAAGTCCATACAACGCTTCAGACTAAAGCCTGTACATCAGATAGTGTTTAGGCGAAGTCTATACACCCGTCCGTACAGTGTCTTGGCCACCGTCTCATGACCACCAAGTCAATACATTGGTCGGTGGCAAGGCTGTTTTGGACTCTTGATCAAGTCTGTAAATCCAAAAGTGAATCCAAGTCTATACACTCCTCACCTTTCCCTACGTTTGGCCAAGTCCATACACTCATACCTTTCCCTACATTTTCTGGCCAAGTCTACACATCGTTTGCCTAGCGTTTGCTTCTGAGTCTATACACTCAGGTTGTTGAAGGGTTTTCAAGTATGTACACTGCATGCTCACTCAACTAAGTCTATACACTCGATTGTTAACCTTCAACTCTATACACTCGGTTTCAAAGCTTCAAGTCTATACACTTGATATCAAGCCTCAAGTCTATACACTCGTTTGTTAACTCTCAAGTCTATACACTCATCTGTTAACCTTCAAGTCTATACACTCAAGCAGCATCATGGCTGTACACACTTTGTTAAACAGACTGAACCAAGTCTATACATTATCTGATACCTTCTTATGTCCGTGTGACAGGTACTGTTCGAGAAGCAAATAAGTGGCACGTGGTCTGAGGTTGGCACATGGCACGTGATCTGATGATAACGCCCTAAATGCTGCAGCTATAAATACCAGGCCGCCTCCATCTGAAGAAAAAAGGGTGAGTGAAGATAAGAGAAAAAGAGATCGAGATCAGAAAGAAAGAAAGTGATCGATATAGAAGAAGAGAGTTGCAGAGAGGCAGTGAGCAGAAGCAGAAGAAGAAGAAGAAGAAGAAGAAAGAAGAAGAGAAAAGAAAAGCTAGAGAGAGCCTGCGAAAGAGAAGAAAAAGAAGAGTGAGAAGAAGAGAGAGCTAGAGTGATAGAAGCTTCAACTGAAGATCTGTTCCTGCTGGGCCGTGGATCAAATCTAGGCCAGCCAGCTCCTACGAGAGCCACAGTCTGAGTTTACTTTTTCCAGCTTTCTGTTGCTGTGTTTTTTGTTTTTTTTTCAACTATTCACTAGTTGTTCTTCCGATTCTCTTGTGTGAGGTCGGGTTCCCTCCGGTGTGGAGGAAGAGAGACTTGCGTCTCTGGTTGCCTTTGACTGGGAGTCATCGGTTGTTTCCCTCCGGTTTGGAGGAAGGGAGGATGGGTCCTCCGGTTCTGGGCTTGTAGGTTTCGAGTCCAACGGTCCCTCCGGTTGGGAGGAAGAGAGGTCCGAGACCTCTAGTTTGCAGGTGACTTGGTGTCACTTGTGTTTCCCTCTAGGTTTCAGAGGAAGAGAGACTTGGGTCTCTAGGTTCCCCTCCGGTTTGGAGGAAGGGAGGATTGGTCCTCCGGTTCTAGTCTTGTGGGTTGCAAGACTAGGTGTTCCCTCCGGTTTGGAGGAAGAGAGACTGTGCGTCTCTGGTTTCCAAGTGGCTGGGAGTCACTTGGGGTGTCCCTCCGGTTGGGAGGAAGAGGGGAGGCTGTTCCCCTGGTCAAGCTATTTGGCAGCAACTGTTGCAGACTGAGTCTGCTGTTCTAGCCTAGCTAGTGGAAGCCTCACTCCGGTTTGGAGTGAGGGGTGGACGTAGGTCTATGGACCGAACCACCTAAAAATCCTGGTGTTCCCTTGTGGTGTGCTTTTGTTCCTTCTATGTTCTTCTTATTGCTGCGCATTAGATGCTTGCTTAGGATCGTTTGAGGGCTTATTGAGTTGTTGTCTTACTTTGATCCTTCTAAGTATCCTCAGTTTATTTCTGCAACAGTTTTAATTCCGCATAACTGAGCTTTAGAGTTTTAATTAGGCTATATTTGTAGAGAGATACATTCACCCCCCCTCTGTATCCGGGCCTTGCATCCTAACAATTGGTATCAGAGCAAGGTTCTCTGATTGATCAGATCCAATGATCTGCAGAGGATCCTGTTGTCCCTTGGTGCATTTCTGAATTTACTCTCTACTGCATAAATCTACTTGCCAATTTAATCCATGGGTTCTCCACCGGTTTTCAATGGCTCTAATTTTAACTCATGGGTTAGCAGTCTACATAACTATGTGAATTTAATGGATCCGGATCTGTGGAAGTTAATTTCACATGGTCCTCATAGACTGCCACAGGAAGAGTCCAAATAGACTAAAAGTGACAGATCAAGAAATGGCGAGAATCAGAAAGTTTTGAGATTAATGAAAGAAGCTACTGACAAGGCTCTACATTCTTATTTTTATGACTGCAGGTCTGCAAAGGACATTCTGGATCAGTTGAAGCTAGATCAGAGGATGAATGAGGACAGCTGCCTGATGGCTGATAAGAGCGACCATAGCAGTGAACAAGATGAATTTGAAGATGCTGTGGAGGTAAACCCTTTCGAGAATTTCACTTTAGATGACTGGGAAGATGCCTATGCTAATCTGTTACACTCCCATGAAAAACTGAGGAAGAAGAATAAAAGTCTGATAAAGAAGATAACAAATCTAGGGGATCTAATTTCTGGGACTGAAAATATTGAAAATCCTGAAATTCTAAAAACTGAAAATGAAATACTCAAAAGACAAGTGTCTAAACTAGATGGAATCCAATCAGAACTTGATCATGTTAAATCTGAAAACACTAAACTCAGAAAACAATGTCAGGAATCTGACCAAAAACTAATTAGTCTTGAGAATGAAAATAGATTGATCAATGAAGAGTTCAAGGCTGTTAGTGTTCCGAACTTAAAGTTTCAGGAAAACTTTGAAAACTGTAAATCAGAATATCCAAGTTTCCTAACTGATGTATTATTTGATGATGATAAACTTGAGCAGGAAAACACAAGTCTAAAGGAAGAAATTGAGAAACTGAAACAGTTGAACTCCACCATGTCAGAGAGATTGCTGACATTTGAAAAAGGAAAATATGTTGATGAAAATCAAAATGAGCTCAAACTGAAATCAGAAATTGATACCCTTAAAACTTTGAATGATGTGATGCATCAACAAATTCTGGTCTGTGAAGAAGATATAGTCAACTATGAACATCAGGTTTCTTTTCTTCAATCTAAAATAAATGATCTGAACAATACTTTGTCAAAATTCGTAAGTGGGCAGAAAAACCTAGACAAGCTACTAGGTGTAAAAATCAACACTAGGAAGGAAGGGCTGGGCTACAACAATGCTAATAAGAAAGAGTTTCAGAGCAAGTTGATGACATTTTTTGTAAAAGCTTTAAATGTAGCCACCACCTCAAAAGATAAACAGCCCATTGTTCAGAAAACTGAAGAACAGAACAAAAATCAGAAAAAGATTGGAAAACAGAAAATAAATAAAAAGGGTTCATTAGAGCATGTTGATCAAAGTTCACACACACATTCACATGCATCTAAAAAGAAAATGTCATGTCATTATTGTCATAAATTTGGTCATCTGATGCATGAATGTAAATTGATGGAGAAGGATGATATGACTACTAGGAACCTTCATGATAGAAATCCTTCATTTCAGAAAAAGAAAATTGAATGTTTTCACTGTGGTAAATTAGGACACACAATTGCACAATGCTGGTTTGTAAATGATAAGAAAACATCTCATTCATATCATGGTAAATCTCCTGCAAGCCAACATGGTCCTAATAAGAACAAATTTATTTTTAAAGATAAGCTCATTACATGTTTTGAGTGTGGAAAGACAGGCCACAGGGCCATTGAATGCTGGCTGAGGGCTGGTGGAAGAAATTCTAGTTCATGCTTTCACTGTGGCAAGATGGGCCACATTGCAGCCCAATGTTGGCATGCTCAGGGAAGGAAGTTTAACAATAAAACTGGTAAATTCCCTGTCAATAGAAATATTTCTGATAGAAATGAATTTGTGTTTGAAAAGAAAACACTTACATGTTTTGAATGTGGGAAGCCAGGCCATAGAGCTGCTGACTGTTGGCTGGCTTATGTTGGTAAACAGAATCTTAATTCTGTTAATAGAAAATTTCATGCATATGCACATAGAACTCATACTAATCAGAATGTGCATAAATCAAATCTGAAATCTGCTGCCTCTTGCTATTATTGTGGTATATTAGGTCATTCAATGAATAATTGTCATCTGATGAGATCTGATTACCTAAATGCTAAAAGGTTGTTTAGAACACCTGCCAAAGGTGTCACTATTAACCATGCAGGACCCAAGACTGTTTGGGTACCTGCCCATGCAAAATAGTGTGCTAACTTGCAGGTGTGCCTTGGAAGCTGAAGAATAAAAAGGGGGAAATAAACCAAGGCACCCAAGTTGATAAAACCCCATTCAGGTAAATTTCTCAAATATGATCAAATGAAAAGGAAAACAGAAAATAGAGTCACAGCGACTGAAAAGTTGTAAATGAAATTTATGGTTGATCTGATAAGTCATAGTTTCATGCATACATGCCTTTTTATTTGGTTGACTCTTGCATTGATCTTTGTGGGCTTTCTTATTTGTACTGTGAGCTGTGTGCATATATGAGAATGGCATAAACATGCACATGACATACAATCATTGAAAATCTGATGCATATAGGTCTGTTTGTATTGCATTGTCATGCATGACCACTTGGTATATAAATGGAAAGCTACTAAAGGGCAGAGGAAATCTGTCTGGAGGTTCTTACTATGTGTGAGATGGTCTTTTAGGCCAAGTTCTCCGCCAAGTACCAAGGGTCAAATTTGCATATCAGAGAATGTCTGCATCTTCATGTGAATATTTTGCTTCATGCCCTTGACTACATGTAGTTAATTGCATTCCATCTCATTATATTGAAAATGCCAAAAAGATAGATTGAATGCATACATTCAGGGGGAGCATGCTTAATCCGTTCAGTTGTGTTTTTGTCTGAACTCTTCATGTCCATCTAATTGATTCATCTTGTCATATCTGGAGTGTCTCCTAAATCTGTTGAATGAGAGTTTCTCTTCTATTCAGTCATCCTTGAACTTCTATGCTCAAGAGCAGCTCCTTTGCTACAATTTTTCAGAATCCATGCTGACTGTTGAATATTCTCACTTAAATTACTCTGCTGAGATATGAAGTAAACCTTCAACCTGAATACTACTTAATAAATGTTAAAATATCTTTAATGAGGAACCTTCCATTATACATGCTTAAGAACATTTGTTAACTGGAAGTGGTTTAAGTCTTATGTACTCTTGTTTGGTCACAAGAAACTTGAAAATATTTGTTTCAACCTCTTAATAAACTTTAACTGTCTGCTTCATGTAAATTCATGTAAGACTTTCTGAAATCTGAAAAGTTGATATCCATGTCTACGTTGACTGAGATATATAGTGTATGTGGTTGTTCCTAAACATCTAACTTGTTCTGAATCCTTTTTTTTAAAGTAAAAGTATGGACAGAGCAATGACTGTGGTTACTGAGAAACCTGTCCAAAGGATTGTGTCATGAAGTACCATGGTTAACTCTGTTTAAAGAGATAATTGGAAATTATTGTGAAAATATGGCAGAGCAATGGCATAGTTGTATTAAGTAACTGGGGATTCTGGCCTCTGATCAAGATGTATCCTCATGCCAAAGATACTTTTATTGCTACCTCTGTTCTCTAAAATGGGAGAAGCAATACGGTTGTCACACTGAGTAACTGGGGATTCTGACATCTGATCAAGGTGTCTCTCCACGTCAAAAGGTGCTGATAAACCAAAATTATTCATTAAAGAAAGATATGAACAAGTGTAAATCAAATTCTGAAAGAACAATTAAAATTCAGGAGCATTCACTTATGTTTCTCTTAAAGATGTCATGGAAAGTAAACTAAGTAAGATGTAAGTTGGTTGAACTAGAATATTATATGAGCTTATAGTTTTTTCTTTATTAAGTGTTGGTTCAGATATGAGTACAATTTCTTTTGAAAAATTTTGATTTACATAATTCTTAAACCATTTCTGACAATCAAGGCTTCATAAGCTTTTATAATGGAGGAATCTAGAACTTAAAATTCTGATTCTATGAAGTTGGTATCTTGTTGAAAAGTTCAATATCTCAATTTTCACTAATTGTTGAAAATGCTCATCATATTGCTCTTTATCACTGTGTTTTGATTCAGACTGGTTGTCATATATGAGAGTTGCAGTCTTTGGATAACCAGAGTTCATCCTTGTAGTGTGCTAATGAAAACTTGTCTTTCTCTGTCTTTCTCATTTATTCACTGCGACTTCAGACTGTGGTAATCCTTGAGTGGCCATGTGCTTTTGTTGATAGATGTTTATCACTTCTTTCACTCCATCTAATCAGGGAGAGCTTTCCTGTCATGCTGAGTGTCTTTCTTAATGGGGGAGATCTAGTCAGCATTCTTAAGTGTCCCTATATTTTTGTTGATAGTCTCCCATCATCTCAATTGGTTTCAACCTTCAAAACGTTTCTGATCATTATTCTTTTCAGGGGGAGCTAATTGCCATTAAAGGGGGAGCTTTTATTTCACTCATCTCATGCAGTTTTTTTGCTGAAGTCAAAGGGGGAGAAATATTATTTAATCAAGTCATATATAAATCTGTTTGTGATCTGTTTGTGTTGTATGACTCATAGTGTTGCCATCATCAAAAAGGGGGAGATTGTTGTGTCCCTGTGGTTTTGATGATAGCAAACACTATAAGTCATCATCTGTCTTGATCAAATATAAATCTGTTTGTGTTGCATATGAATGTTTCATTGAACATCTTATCTGAATTACATAACCAACGAACAGGCTGAGGCTGTGTGTAGTGTGCATTGGTGCATTTCATAATTGTTCATGCATTTCATAAATTGCATTTTATCTGGATTGTTTGATGTTAGTCTGTACAATGGGTGTTGCTGCCATACCCTTTTAGCATAGTCTATACATCATTCATCAGTCATCAAGTCTGCACATTCAAGTTTGCATGTCCATACACTACACTGTAGATGCTCGAAGGGAAGTCTATACATCGCATGGCACAGCATGCGTCCAAGTCTGAACATTGCATTCGCCAAGTCTGTACAGCCCATGCTCAAAGCTAAGTCTGTACATTGGCATTTGAACACACAAAGTCTGAACAGCTTGCATTGTCCTGTAGCTTGCATCGTTTCACAAGTCTATACAATAGTTAGCATTGCATCTTATTCATGAAGTCCATACATTCACTGAAGCTTGCTTAGCTGAAGTGTGTACATTGCATTGCATGACTTGAAGTCTGTACAACGCATGTGTGCTTCATGCTAAGTCTATACAGGCTAAGTCTGTCGGTCTTGTGACTCATGCATTCATTGTTAAAGTCTATACAGACTTCAGTGCATTCTCTTTGTGTCTCACATGTCAAAGTCTGTACAGTCTGCATCGCATGCACTTTAAATATGTCAAGTCTGTACAATGGTCTTGGCATATGCATTCATTAAGTCTATACGCTGGAAGACGAAGTCTATACAGCGTCTCACGTTGCATCCAGAAGTCTGTACAGTGAGCGTTTCATTGGTGAAGTCTGTACACTCACCAGTTGAACTTCAAAGTCCATACATTGGACTGTAGCTTGCATGAAGCTAAGTCCATACATCGCTCAAGTCTGTACAGAGTCCAGCGTCTCGTTCATGCATTATTCACAAAGTCTGCACATTCTATTGTTCATGAAGTCTATACACTGGACTGTGTCCTTGTGCATCACATTAAGTCTATACATTGCATTGGCTAAAGTCTGCACAACGCACCGTCTCACCAAGTCTGTACAGCGTCTGCATTGTTTCGCTCACACTTGCCAAAGTCTGAACATCCACAGTGTCTTTCATCGTCTCACTTTGCATCTCAGTTTGCAAAGTCTATACATTCACTGCAGAGATCACTGTCAAGTCTATACATTGGTCCGTCTCTTGCAGCGTCTCATGTGGTCAAAGTCAACACATCACTTGAAGGCTTCTGCATCAAGTCTATACATCGACTGTCTTGCTTTAGCTTAAGTCTGTACAGAGTCAGCGTCTCGTTGACCGTCTCTTGCTGTGTCTCACGAAGCATTTCATTTAGCAAGTATGTACAGTTGACCGTCTCAGGCAGTGTCTCTTTGTGCGTCTCTTGCAAGTCCATACAACGCTTCAGACTAAAGCCTGTACATCGGACAGTGTTTAGGCGAAAGTCTATACATCCGTCCATACAGTGTCTTGGCCACCGTCTCACGACCACCAAGTCAATACATTGGTCGGTGGCAAGTCTATTTTGGACTCTTGATCAAGTCTGTACATCCAAAAGTGAAGCCAAGTCTATACACTCCTCACCTTTCCCTACGTTTGGCCAAGTCCATACACTCATACCTTTCCCTACATTTTCTGGCCAAGTCTACACATCGTTTGCCTAGCGTTTGCTTCTGAGTCTATACACTCAGGTTGTTGAAGGGTTTTCAAGTATGTACACTGCATGCTCACTCAACTAAGTCTATACACTCGATTGTTAACCTTCAACTCTACACACTCGGTTTCAAAGCTTCAAGTCTATACACTTGATATCAAGCCTCAAGTCTATACACTCGTTTGTTAACTCTCAAGTCTATACACTCGTATGTTAACCTTCAAGTCTATACGCTCAAGCTGCATCATGGCTGTACACACTTTGTTAAACAGCCTGAACCAAGTCTATACATTATCTGATACCTTCTTATGTCTGTGTGACAGGTATTGTTCGAGAAGCAAATAAGTGGCACGTGGTCCGAGGTTGGCACCTGGCACGTGATCCGATGATAACGCCCTAAATGCTGCAGCTATAAATACCAGGCCGCCTCCATCTGGAGAAAAAAGGGTGAGTGAAGAAAAGAGAAAAAGAGATCGAGATCAGAAAGAAAGAAAGTGATCGATATAGAAGAAGAGAGTTGCAGAGAGGCAGTAAGCAGAAGTAGAAGAAGAAGAAGAAGAAGAAGAAAGAAGAAGAGAAAAGAAAAGCTAGAGAGAGCATGCGAAAGAGAAGAAAAAGAAGAGTGAGAAGAAGAGAGAGCTAGAGTTATATAAGCTTCAACTGAAGATCTGTTCCTGCTGGGCCGTGGATCAAATCCAGGGCAGCCAGCTCCTGCGAGAGCCACAGTCTGAGTTTACTTTTTCCTGCTTTCTGTTGCTGCGTTTTTTGTTTTTCTTTTCAACTATTCACTAGTTGTTCTTCCGATTCTCTTGTGTGAGGTCGGGTTCCCTCCGGTGTGGAGGAAGAGAGACTTGCGTCTCTGGTTGCCTTTGACTGGGAGTCATCGGTTGTTTCCCTCCAGTTTGGAGGAAGGGAGGATGAGTCCTCCGATTCTGGGCTTGTAGGTTTCGAGTCCAGGGGTCCCTCCGGTTGGGAGGAAGAGAGGTCCGAGACCTCTAGTTTGCAGGTGACTTGGTGTCACTTGTGCTTCCCTCTGGGTTTCAGAGGAAGAGAGACTTGGGTCTCTAGGTTCCCCTCCGGTTTGGAGGAAGGGAGGATTGGTCCTCCGGTTCTAGTCTTGTGGGTTGCAAGACTAGGTGTTCCCTCCGGTTTAGAGGAAGAGAGACTGTGCGTATCTAGTTTCCAAGTGGCTGGGAGTCACTTGGGGTGTCCCTCCTGTTGGGAGGAAGAGGGGAGGCTGTTCCCCTGGTCAAGCTGTTTGGTAGCAACTGTTGCAGACTGAGTCTGCTGTTCTAGCCTAGCTAGTGGAAGCCTCACTCCGGTTTGGAGTGAGGGGTGGACGTAGGTCTGTGGACCGAACCACCTAAAAATCCTGGTGTTCCCCTGTGGTGTGCTTTTGTTCCTTCTATGTTCTTCTTATTGCTGCGCATTAGATGCTTGCTTAGGATCGTTTGAGGGCTTATTGAGTTGTTGTCTTGCTTTGATCCTTCTAAGTATCCTCAGTTTATTTCTGCAACAGTTTTAATTCTGCATAACTGAGCTTTAGAGTTTTAATTAGGCTATATTTGTAGAGAGATACATTCACCCCCCCTCTGTATCCGGGCCTTGCATCCTAACATAATTGGCTAATTATGTGCATATGAAATGATATATGTGATGTGAATTATCATAATGAAATGAGCACTCACCACACCCCCCAACTTAGTCATTGTCAGTCCCTTAGCAATATAATTAAATTAAAATTTAGGACCAATAAGAGTTTGTAAAGCTCATACCTTCATATCCAGCTTTTCCTTTACAGAATCAATCAAAGATTAGAAATCAGGAATCATTAATGCGCACTAGCCTTAGTTTGGAAATTAAAGTATATGACATAAGAATGCGTCTCAAAGTTCAGCAGCACTTGTGCATGTGTAATACTAAATCCACATCTAAGACAATTACGTCCCTCATTTGTTATTCCAAGTAAATGCCTTATAACCCTGCACCTCTTAATCAGAGCATTAAGCATATTAGCTTTTTATCTGCCTTATTTATTTGTCCTCTTTGGATCTTTTATTCCACACATGATGCTGCACTACTCTTAACTGTTTAACATAAACCTCGACTCTTGCCTTACGAGAAGCATGTCCAGTTACACATGTCAAGATTCCCTTTTCTATTTGACGCGAACCTCAACACTTGTTAGGTGAAGTAGGCCCGGTTACTAATATTAGAGGCATTTTTCACTATATTTTCTTTTTTTTTCTTTATTTTTTTTCATTGTGCCTTTGCACTTATTTGATAAATAACATGGCAAAAAGATTATAAAAGATATCTTAAGAAGTGCAGAGTATCAGACAAACATATCCAAAATAGTAGATGACTTGTCCCACTTATTTCATTAGTGCGCAGAGTGATTTCTTTTCTAAAGTGCACATGAACTTTAAAGAGATTCTTAAATCAGTTTTCCATGACTAGATCAAAGAAATTTTCTATCATCTTTCTCCGTAGTCTTTTCTATTCCAAAATTACTTTCAATTCAAGCATGAATCAATAAAAATCAGTCGGGGATTTCATCTTTTTATTTTATGCAAAAATACATGACATTATGATCATGCAAGAACTCCTTTCAATTTTTTTTCTCTCCCCCCCCAACTCAAATAACATTGTCCTCAATGGCATAAGTAATAAAAGTAATAGAACAATATAACAAGAAATATTACTGAGTAGGAGAGAGACAACCTGATATGCGGGGCGAAACCTCCTTTATATGGATAGCGACAGCTTCTTCTCCTTGGCCTGTCTACTAAAAAACAAACTAAAAACAAAGCATTAAATAACAAAGAACCTTGGGTTGCCTCCCAGAAGCGCTAAGTTTTCCGTCTTCAGCCAGACGCATGCATAAGAGGTGCAAGCTCCATAACTAACGAGTTAAGTAAAGAATGAGCCACCATGTTATCTTATCTGCTTTCAATTTCTAGCATTTGTGCTATGAGAAGATAAGATTTTGCATGTACATGCATGGGCTGAAAGTATGTTGGTTTCATACATTATTGAGTTGAATATTAGAAGCATATGTGAACCAATTTTCTTCCTTAGGGGCCATATGCAAATCAATGGCCTGGGTGGAACCTTTGCCCAGTATCTACCCATTGGTCTCCTTGTCCTGTATCTACTCACTTGACTACCTATTTATTGGATACTTCCTCCATGTTCGCTTGTTCATGTGCCGGTGACTTTTGAATGAGATTGCCATTACTTAAACTATGATGCATGCTTGCCAGCGAACTAATATCTTTCAAATCTGTCACACTCCCCTTAATGATACCCTCTAGTGCATTAAGAGCACTAATCAACTGGTCTTCCTGATGGGGAGTCAAATCAAAGGTGAATATAGCTGGCATATCCCCCTTAGGCTCTAGAATCTCATAATGAAGAGACTTAATGTTCAAGGGAATCAAATTGGCAAGAAGCATGAGTCCAGAATCAGGGGTCAGATCAAATGTGAAATTCTCTAATACGGCCCCTTCATCAAATTCATCAATTGATAGATTATTCAGCAAATTATCCAATAACGGGTTGGGTAGATTAAATATAAATTTTTCTAACCAATCCCCTTCATCATATTCTTCAAAAGGAGGAGGATGTTCAGAATTCGTCTCCAATACATCGTCATAATTATTAACCACAAAGTAATCTTCCTCTTCATGTATATCCTTAAATGAGTTCTTTGGGCCACTATTCTTCTTAATGATACTCTCATCCTCAAAACATTCATAGGATGGGGTGATGATATCAAGATAATCATCATTATTCTTCAATCCACCCCCTAATGCCTCTCCTTCCTTCATCATGGTGTTGCTAGTGCACTCCCCCTCACTCTCACTATTGACGTCTTGAGCCAAAACGACAGGCATAAGATCATCATCATCATCATTCATGTGTTGAGGAGGTTGGTGTACTATTGAAGAAGGGTCATGGTAAGTAAACTGAGAATACACAATGTGAGGTTCAGAGTAGTGGCATAGGGAATCTCCCCTAGAATTGATATTGTTGTTGATGTTAGGGTGAGATGAGTTGGGCTGAGGTTGATTACACCTGAGTTGATCATGGACTTTTTTGGGTGAAAGTTTAGATGAATAGACTTGAATTGTTTGATCCATCCAAGGGAACTTTGGGTGATTGCTCCAGCCAAGATTATAATCATCAGAGAAGGTATAATACTCGAGCTAAGAGAACTCTAAGGCATACTCGACTTGAGCTCAGATGACTGGTGGGAGTCGGGCTATAGTAGGACACTCACTCACATGGTGAGTAAGACTGGCTCAGAAATTGTAGGTTTCCTTAGAAGTTTGGGATGGACTTTCATATAGACTTGATGAGGGTTGGACAATGGCATTATCGTTTATCTTAAAGTCAAGCCCTACCCATTTTTCTATCTCACGATGCCTATCCTGCATGAAAGGTCCTACATATTTTTTATGAGATAAGATTGAGACAAGATTCATCGAATTTTCCCTCAAAATTTCAAACAGATCATAAGCCTCATCTTCACTCTTGTTCATGAATGTCCCTCCACAATATATGTCCACCATTTATCTATCATAATCAGATAACCCCTCATAAAATGCATACATAACTTTCCATTTGGGCAACCCATGATGTGGACATTTACGTAACAAATCATTCAGCCTTTCCCAAGATTCATGAAGCTGAACTCCTGAAAGATAAGTAAAGCCTACAATCACCCTTTTGATAATGTTGGTCCAGACTATGGGGTAAAATCTTTTCAAAAATTTCAATTGCATAACTTCTTAAGTCCTAATGATCTTTCCAAAACTTCTTAACCAACATTTTGCTTTATCTTTCAATGAGAATGGAAATAAGATCAACTTAAGGGCATCATCACTAAAGTTCTGGATTTTGACCAGGGAGCAAATTTCTAAAAAGTCATCAAGATGCCTATAGGGATTTTCATCGAGATTCTCATAAAAAGATGGGAGCATCTGGATGATACTAGGGCGAATCTCATACTGATCTGCAAGAATATCAGATAGTTCAATGCAGGTGGAGGGTTTATAAGTAGAAGGAATAAAGTGTTCCTTCATAGGCATAAGTTTCATTCTTTGATGGATGGCCATTGATGTTGATCGAAATAAATGAGACCCAAAGGATTAGTTTACAAATTTTTTTTATTTTTTTATTTTTTATTTGAAAAGTAATGTAATCAACAATTATATGAATAATGCATGCAACATGATGAATTTTTTTTTACAAGAGAAGAATTGGCACTTACTACCACGTTGGTCCACTGGCCAGGTAAGAGGTGGAGTTGTGGGAGGCTCCCCCTACTTTCGTAGGGACCTAATTAAATAACCACAAGCCCGCTTAGGCGTTTGCCATTTAACCTCTAACCTAGACACCAATTTTCCAAAATAGCAATAAATCCCAAAGCTCTCTCTTTTTTCTTTTTTTTAACCTTCTAAGGGTAAACTAACTGCAAGGTACTTTATGGTACAACCTGTTCGGTGTCCGTGAGGGAATCCACGGGTGCAGGGACTTATGGAGGTCTTGGAAAAGGAGATTCCAGTCCAAAGAGACGGAGTGCTCAATGGAGGGTCCTTCCAATTCCAAAAGGGGTGTAAGGAACCTAAATTACCCTTAAGAAGGGGAAAACGAGAAGAAGAGAAGGATTTTTTTTTCACATGATGCAAGTAAGTAATCAACTAGATGCATAAATGCATGCAAGAGATGCAACTAAGATGAGAGCATGATAACGTGATGAGATTTTTTTTCTGTTTTCTGTTTTCTGATTTTTTTTCAGAGAATTTTTTTTTTCAAAAAGAGAGATGGATAAAAGGTAAATAGCAACTAAAAACACTAAACAACATGAAACCTACTGAACAATAAGGCCTAAAAGTATGATTTTTGAGTTTTCTAGTTTTCTGATTTTTTTTGGTTTTTTCATGATTGTTTCTTATTTTTTTAAGATTTCTCAGAAATTGGAAAAACAGAACTTATATCTACGCTTACTAACCTTTAGCGATGCTTGATTTTTCAAGATTTTCAGAATTCCAGATTTCCTACTCCCTATAGTGATAGATACAGACTTTCAGTGACGCTTCCTGCCTTTCGACAATAGTTGATTTTCTGTGAATTCCAGGTCTGAATTTCTCTTTTCTTTGATTTTCTAATTTTTTTTCTTTTTTCTAAAATATAAAAATAAAAAAATTAATATACAAATATACACACCAAATACAAGAATATCCAACTATAAAAAATTATTTTCATGACCGACAACGGCGTCAAAAATTGATATGGACAAAACTCGTCGTTGAAAACCGTGCCATAATTTCAAAAATAACCGCACTCACTCACTAAAAAGATATTAAATATAAGTAGAGTGGTAAGAGCGGGTCGATCCCACAGAGAAGAAATTTTTTTTTAAGCAATTAGAAAAAATCCTTATGTTTTGAGAATCGAATTCGAGTGAGCTTTTATGAAAACTAAACTAAAATTGCATGAAAATAGATTACTCGAAATTAAATCTACCTAAAGAATATTCGAGGACTAAGAAGGGAAATTAGAAAGAGTGGAGATAGAAAATAGAAGAACAATTGCATAAAATTAACTTTTATTGTTAAGGAAAGAGTACAACTCTATGAAAATTAAAAATTACAACTTGAAGTAAAAGAATAAGGGAAGAAATAGAGCCAAAATGATGAAGAATAGCGGCACCGTCTCCACGCCAAGCCTTTGATTGAATCGTCCCGCCTTAGAGGTAGACGCCACCTTGTGGGCACCGAAAGAAGAGAATCTCTACCTTGGGATGTGTGAAGAAAATAGAGGAGGGAAAGATAGATAGAAGAGGAAGAAGGGAGTTAAAAAATAGTAAAACAGAAATAAAAATTGAGCGAGATTGAAAGTGAAATAGCTTTAAAATAAGAGAGAATTAGAAGACGTGGTAGAAGATAGGGTTGAAGATCAGAGGAAGACGAAGAAGATTGATGAAGAGTGTAGAGGGATAAAACATGAGGAACAAGGTAAAAATTGAGGAAGAATAGGGTGGTGTTAGCGCAGATGAACAGTGAAAATGGGAAGATAGCACATTGAAAAAGAGATTATAACTTAAAAACATGAAGGAATTAGAGGACGATGAAGAAGAAGAAAATTTAGATCTTTGAAAATTGAAGAAGTTTGATGAAGAGACTCAGATGAAAAAAAGAGCAGAAGAGAGAAAAATCTTGAGAAGAATAAAGTGTAGAGCCACGGTTGAACAGTAAAAATGGAGGATAGAACCTTAAAAAACTTGAAATAACTTGAAAACAAGAGAGAATTAGAGGAAGAGAAAGAAAAAGAAAAAGAAATTAAATAGTGATTAAAAAAGAAGAAGTTTACATAAGAAAGTAAATTGAAAAGATGAACAGAAAGGTGTGAAAAAGGTCGACCTAAACTAGGGGAAGAAAGAAGGACGGGATTCTAAGCTAATAAGAAAAAGACAAAGAAGAAAACTCCCTTTCCCCCTCTTGACAAAGGGTATTTATAGAGAAACTAGGTCAAATGGAGGGTGGAGATCACATTTGATGAATATGGATGGCTAGGATTAGATGAGATTAGGGTTTGGATGAAGAGAGGAAAGGGGCTCCCCTTGGCTTACCTAATAAGGAGGAGATCTCCTCATATTTTCTCTCCAAGAAATTCTCTCCAAGATAATTCAATAAAGAATTTTCCTTTATCTCTATTCACACCAAAAAAGGAATGGCGGCTGCTCCTTTGACTTGGTCAAGGAGGGAGGGGTGCCCTAGGGCATCCCTTGTCATGATCTTGTGACGCTTTTGCCCTTAGCCCTTCTAGTGAATTACCTTGGACGTCCTACAGACACACAATTTAGATTAAGCCCATAGAAAATTGTTGTCTTGTGCATAAAAATCATGAGTGCTTACAATTATGCAATGGGAAATTTATTCTCATGCCTCTCAACCCCTTTTTATTCATTAATTACCCACAAATTGAGTGAATTTGCATAAAAGCTTGATTCATGTGAGGTTGAGATTAACTGTAAAGTATGCATAATTGGCTAATTATGTGCATATGAAATGATATATGTGATGTGAATTATCATAAAGAAATGAGCACTCATCATCGACGCACACAGAAGACAAGCAAGTGGCGGTCTTGGGGAGACCGCTACCTGCTGGTAGTAGTCTTTCCAAGACCGCTACTAGCAGGGGGCCTGCAGCCCTCTGTCAGGTCAGCACAAGAATCGAGAAATAATGGTCTCCCAAACCTCCAAACGCTAAATGGGCTTAAAAATGGTCAAGAATGGGCTCGAAATACACCCAAGAAATGCTCCAAAATAATGGATATTTCAGAACATCACAAAGGATGAAATAAGAGAAAGAATTCAATTTGCAGGCTGAAAATGGGTGTCAACAGATGCCCCTCCTTGATGTCTACTTTTCAAGGGAGCGAGCGAAAGCGACGCGGAGGCGAAAGCGACGTGAAAAGGAGATGAAGCAGAGATGAAGCGGAGAGAACTGAAAAGCGGGCATCAAGGTAAAAGACATCTGTCACAACCAACAACCGATGGGAATTCTCCCGAAAACGTCGAACTAACCACAAGGAACAGCTGATGCGGATGAGACATGTCTGGAAAACTAACTAAGGAAAGAGAATGAAACACGACCGATCTCATTAGGGGATACAATCCAGAGTTAATGAGGGGATCGGAAGAGCAAAAGCTGAAAAGTCGAAAGGAAACTGAGATAAAATCCAGACAAGAATCACGCTTGCCAACCAGACCAAATGAATAGATTAGAGAAGACGTTCAAATTCAGAGTGGAATAAGAATCTCTTATACAAGAGAATTAAGCGTAATTAACCATTGCTAAGGAGAAACCCTGAACAAATTACGAGGTGTGAGTGCTCAAAATGACACGATGCATGCTGGGCTAAAATAAAGAAATCATAAAAATGAATGCAAAGAAAAGATAAAATAGAAAATACTCAAGGATAATATTGCTAGATCGAGCAAGACGGGGTCAAGAGTCTTCTGGCAACCACGATGTGCGAGACAGAGTCCATCGTCTCCCACTCGACTCAACCTAACGGCCTATCCAACGATTAACCGTGTGCTCCTAGATCATCATCATTTTTGGTAAAGGAGAACATCAGATCCTAGAACACACGGAGAACCAGCCGGTCCTTGAGAGACTTTAATAGCATAGAGATACCATATAGTAATGCAACAAAGAGAATGGATAGAAAGGCATACCTGACTTACTTGCCAAAGCAAAATAGCATTTTTGAATTTTCTAACTTTTTAGATTTTTATGGATTTTCAAATAAGATAACCATAAAAGGAAAAACATAACATAACCATGAAATGAACAAAGAATAACATAAAAGAGATGCATGAAACATAACAACACGAAGATGAACGAAAGATAACATAACACAACAACATAGATAAAACATCACGAGAACAAATAACAAGTGTAGGATGGTGGGACAAGACAACATAACACGGTGAGACGGCACACGTGGTGGGACAAGATCATGGTGGGACAACCAATACGTGTGGGACAAAACAACATAGCGGGACAGAACAAGCGCTGGAATGACAATAACACAGGAGACGACAACCCGAAATGACACATGCACTCCTCAACCAAAACCCAAGATCAGATGAAGTGGAACCACCATGTTCCCAATCGTATGGCAACGCCCCCTCATGAAGATACGAAGTGAGGTTGGCAAAAGTTGAGAAGGATATGAGCTTCAGAATAGATCGAGGGGGAAGATTGAGGAGGGGATAGATTTGAAAGATGTGAATAGGAGACAAAGTGAAAGATAAAGAGCTAGGAAGCCTTGAGCACCTGCAACCTACACATTTAACAAACATATTATATCTATCCTCAAAATTACCCGGAGATGAAAAACAAAAGACACATATCTTTTTAGATTTTGACATTTTCTTCTTCTTCTTTTTTGACTAGGCTATCTGCAGCACACACAGACATGCTTAAACCACTGGCTAGGGGTCGTCGTTCCTCCCCCTCTCATTAAAGACTCCCCCTGAGCAGGGCGTGCATATGAGGGTGACGCGCTACAACCAACTGCCTCCAAAGAACGGTGCCCCTACTAAGGCCATACTCGGGATTCAACCCAGCCTAAGAGAGAGAAACAGAAGCAAACTAGAGATAAGTCTTACGAAAGATGGGAGATATCAAGACTCGACTTCCTTCTAGGGCACTACCCTTCAAAGAGATAATCTGTTGCGCCGGAGCTTTGTGTCTTTGATTTTTGGACCCATTATCAGGCACGCATACGACTGGGCTCATGACGTTCCGCAGGGAACCATACTACCACTCTTGTCATGCCTTTGATCTTCATAATCTCGATATTCATTTATCTTCTTTTATTTATAGCCCTTCTTGGCTAGATATTGCATGAACACTCATTTTCAAGGGTCATTAAGACTGCCCCTATTTGAGACCTCTCTCTTATTAGGGAGCGCCTAGGTTGGTCATCTTACCAGTCCATCTCTTGCCCCTGCACCCGGTCGAGTAGAGAAGAGAAAAAGGCCTTTATGCATACCCAAAGGATGGCCAAAGTAGCAACGATGTGCCCAAGAGAGATTGGATATAGCTCGCCGTGTAGTGTGTGAAAAAACCATGCTCAAAAGGATCACCCTCAACAATCGGGGAAAGAAACTGGACTCCTAGTGCGGAGCTATCACCAACCTGAGATGCTGTAAAAGCGAACTCAATTTGACTAAACTAACTTCCTAAACCACTCAAACGAGTTAAGGAACTAGCATTGTAACCATGCGCAAGAGGAATAGAAATAATAACAATGATAACATATTCTTACACAAAATAAAATGCACCTTGCAAATCCATAGCGTGAAAGCCAGTGTCCTGAAGCGATCTTGATCAGTGAACTTCGTATTCCTTGCTTGATAGGACCAGAATGGAGAGGATAACAAGGCGTAGAGATTCCTTGACATGAAGGAGCGGTGGACACCACACTGGACGAAGAGGGATCAAAGAAAGAGAGGTGAGGGCTAGAACTCCCTTACGAGGGCATAGAGACCCTGATAATAAGGAACCAGATACAGAATAAATAGAGATCAGCTGAGATCAAGGCGGACTAAAGCCTCAAAAATAGCAAGAAAAAGGGTGAGAACCCCGAAAGGGTGAGGAAGAAAGAATAGAAAAATAATGTGGAGATTGTTGCAAAGATAAGGAAGAAGAGGAGTAATCATCCGATAGGGTCGGAGAAGAATCAGAAGCAATATCCATAAATTTCGGAGGAGAAGAAAGTGGAAATCGAAAGTGGGTCCAATAGAAGAAATCTGGAGGCTCTAGATGATGCGAGTGGAATAGAGAATGAAGAATAGAAAGATCTGGAGGACCCGGACGAGGAGGGGAAGAATCAGAAGATGTCCCAAAATTGGGATGAAAAGATGGCATAGGCCGAGGCATAGAATTACGAAAATAAGGAAAGTTCGGAGGATCCGGATGAAAAGGAGAGGGGTGGGGGTTCATGGACCCGGGAAGGGAGGAGAAGATCACAGGAACAGGATTGGAAAAGAGAAGGTACACCACCCAAGGGTGGGAGCTAAGTATAAGAAATGAGGACTGAATAGAAGAAGAATGAAAAGTGATCCCCTGAGTGAACAATCAATGGCCATTGAACTTACGCTGCTGCCTCTTCTTAGTAGAAATCTCTTGATAATGGACCCGCCTGGCATGGAATTGGACCTTCGGGCTTCTTGATTTGCAATATCTTCTCAGATAACAGGCCCACCTGGCAGATGGCCTGGCCCGATTATGAACATGCAGCCTGGCTGGGGCGGTTGCCCCTAGACACCCGGTGCTAACCTCATGTAGACATTTTTGAACAACTAACTCCTTGGGATAAACATTATGAAACCATGGAGTTTTGTCTCTTGGCACAAGGAGCTTAAGGTTCGGTAATTCCACTCGATAATCAGGCATGAAGCGTAACCCCCTTGATAAAAGGGAAGGGTGAAACTGAGGGAGAGTGATACACGGCATTGACATGGCTGGCTTGCTAATAAACTGAGGGAGATTGCATAAAAATCACAGAATGTCCATAGAAAATCCTAAAAATATAGAAAATTATCCCTTGAACATAGAATCCAACAAACTCTTGGTAGCCATACGAGTTAGCACAATGCGGGTGGAGAACCCTTCTTGGCCAGTAATTTGAATAGCAACAGAGCGAGAGGTAATAATAGCATCAATGGTGAACTCCCCGGCGAGCAATAAGATTGCCACCTATCTTGCTTGAGAAGAAACTGGCACTAATGCGAGAGAGCTCTTCTTGGCAACCGTCTTGGGGAATGTAGGCTCATCATCCCCAAAAGAGCCTTAGACCAGGATGCGGACTGGCGTGCGGCAGATGAAATCTTGAATCTTGAAATGTAGAACCGGCATCGAACTGTCCTGACTCGGCTCATTCTCTCCCAGGGGACTAGACCCAAGGGGCACCAAAGGCAACGCACACCCGCTCTGTGGGGTGGAAGTAGATGGTGAAGTGGAAGAAGAAGGTTGGGATGGCAAAATGGCAATGACTAGCTCAGGTGGAGGTGAAGGCGTAGGTGTAGGTGGAGCTTGCTCAGGCTCAGGAGAAGAGAGTAATAGCGGAGATGGGGGAGATGGCGAAGATAGCGATGGGGACAATGGATGCAATGATTGGGTGATTTTGGGAGAAGAGGTGGCAAAGGCGAAGGAATAGAGGCAACATGCGGGTTATGTGGTGATGGGGGTAGTGGAGGAGGTGAAGGCGGAGCAGATGAAGATGGTGGCAAAGGTGGTGATGACGGCAATGGGGACAATGGAGACGACGTTGGGGATGGAGAAAGTGAAGAGGAAGGTGACGGCGATGGAGAAGGTGAAGAGTAGGGTCATGGGGCCCACCATCATTGTATCGACACAATGCGTCGAGCGGCGTTGGGAGTGGAAGCGGTGGCAACAGGAGTCGAGGGAGTGGAAGTACTCGCCTGAGCAGAGGCTTGGGTTTGCGGAGGAGACATGGTAGGAATAGGTGACGATGATGGTGGGGTATGTGGAGATGGAGATGGTGATGGCGATGGGGTAGGTGACGGAGGAGTAGATGAGGGAGATAACGGAGCAGGCACAGCATTAGATGAAGAATCACAGCCTTGGCCTTGTAGTGATGGAGATGGCTGGCTGGGCGGTGCTTCTTGATGTTGTTGCTTTCTGTGGAGATATAATACAACTTTATGAATAGCAGGCCAATCGATCCTCTTCTTGTCTTCCAGGTCATAAACATAATCCTGGAAATCGGGACAATCCTCAACCAAATGCCCATGCTGATGGTGATATTCACATAACTGAAGCAAATTCCCGACCGAGGGTCGGCAAGTCACAACCGGAGGAAGCTGTAACGCGTGAGTGGCCATCAAAGCCCTGAAAATATCGGTTTAAGACTCTGGCAATGGAGGACAAGGATCCCGTTTCGAGGAAGAGGGATGCCGAGGGGTATGGGATGGTGGAGAAGGTTGAGGAGAGGGAAGTGGGGGTCGTGTAGGCAAGGGTGTGTGGCGACTAGCGGAAGGACTAGGCGAAGACGTATGGTGAGTGGGATGAGGGGGTACGTAGTGGATGGCATCCACTTGCTCGGGGTGTGATATTCCCTTAACAGGAGGAGATGGAGACACATGCGGGTATGGAGAGATGGAAGGCTGACTTCTTGAAGGTTGATGTAGCAGACTCATGGAGGATCGACTCATGGAAGTGTATGGGTTCGTGGAGGGTGGACTCACGGAGGGATATGTGGTGGAAGGCTGACCCATAGAGAATGTGTAGGTGATGGAAGGCTAGCTCATAGAGGGCGCAAAAGAGGTATATGTGGATGGCGAGGTATATGTGGACGTGGAATGTGGAGAAGACTCGGGGTCAAGGGAACTTTAAAGCTGTTGACGGACGAAGCGGGCTCGGCTATATAGTTGTTGCCAGGAGGTAATGTCATTTAAGGCTAAGATGAAGCGGTACTCGGGCGTCGCATTGGAGATCAGCATCTTGATTTGTTCTTGCTCCGGAATATGCCTCAAGACTTGTGTGGCAAGGCGACGCCAACGGTCGGTGAAAGTAGAGAATTCCTCATCAGGCTTCATCTTCTTGTAGGCCAGATCCACAACAAAAAACCTGGGCCCAACCTGGTCCCGGTACTGCTGAATAAATTTCTCTTGAAGAATTTGGAAATTCACAACTTGGTCTTACGGCAAAGAAAATGACCAATCCCAAGCCGGGTCTTCTAATGACAGACCAAACATATAAGCCACCAAGTGGTTGTTATGCCGAAACTAGGCCGACTCATAAACGAACTCCTTCAAGTGCAGAAAGGGGTCACCGGTTCCACCATAACGGCGATAAGCGGGGATTTGTGAACGTGGTGGAAGCTGGAGATTTTGGAATGCAAAAGGGACTCTCAAAGAGGGTTTGGGATCAATTCGGCATTGCAACTCATCAATTTGGCATTGGGTTGGAACAATCATCTCCCGAGTAGGGAGAGATCGAGAGTAATGCGGGCTAGCTTGAGCAATGGGTTGTGAAGTTGGACTAGGACTATGGTAATGGGCCGGATAAAAGGATCCAGGCTGAGAAGAAGAAGGGCTCATTCCGGGAGTAGAAGGGTACATGGGCCACGGGAAAAAGGACCAGCGTGGGAAGAAGATTCCATACGGGAGTAAGAAGATTGGGAAGAGAAATACACAAGATTATAGCGGTGCTCCATGAGGGAAAATGGAGACTTAATACAGAAAAATTGACGGGAATACAATCAGGGAAGAGGGCACGTAGAACGAGGAGATGACGCTCCTAAGGGTATGTTGCGGTCTTGAGGAGATCGCTATTAGTAGGTGGCGGTCCTTGGATGACCGCTACCAGGCTCCTGAGATCGACGGACAGACAGACTTTATACAAGGGATAACAATGTAAAAATGCAACCATGAACGATGGAACCATACTATGAACCTATCCAAAAATGACTGTACGAAGGGGGAGATGCAGCACAAAACACCACAAACGAGCTTGAATAAACCCGAACTTCACAAACAATAGGATGTGGGAAGTTTCACCCAAGATCAAATAAGTTAATATAATGCGGATATTTTTAATTTCCAAAGTTTTGGTGGACCTTTTAATGTTTTAATTAAGCACAATTCCCTCAAGATATAGGTACCCTAAAGGGAAGGGGTCCAAACTTTGGGTTGACCAAAGGTTAACTCCCTCACACAGATGCAAAATGCAGAACCTAGGGGTGGAAAGGTACAACCGGCTTGGCGTCCGTGTGAGAATCCACAGCTCACGGAGGCATAAGGAGGTCCCAGATAAGATCACCTAATCAACTCCAAGGAATATGAAGCTGAGAAGGTCACTTAATAGGGTAGGAATGCAATTACAATAATGTAATGCATGATCCTATGCGCCCCGGAGTGCATGCAGTTTCTAGCCTAAAACTAGCAAATCAACATGAGATAAACATATATAAACAGAACAATATGGATGCAAATGATATGGGAAAACCAAGATAATATAAAGGACAGCAAGCAAGAGCATAAATAGGCACAACCAGACACCAAAAGCTAGATCAAATGATCAACGAACAGCGTACATGAGGGCCAGTCCCTGGGCCTACATGTAGATTTCTAGCCTAAACTTTGGAAATCAAAGCAAGATAAAATTATGAAAACATGACATTATGACGCAAACAACATGACCAACATGAAGGATATGATGAATATAAATGCAGGAATGTTAAATGTCACGGACAGAAAGCACCTAGACAACTCAAATAAAACCAAGGAACAACCCCCCCCCCAGATCGGCCCTGGGCCTGCCAGAGGGTAGGTGGCGGTCTCCTGATGACCGCTACCTGCAGGTAGCAGATGGGGAGACCGCTATCTATAGGGGAAGCCCGTCTGCAAGTGGTGGTCCTGTGTGGACCACTATATCAAGGTGGCGGTCTCTGTGAGACCTATACCTTCTAATAGAGCCAAAAAACTCCCAGAACAGCAGGAAACTTGAGGAGACACTATCTAAACAAAGCCACACACACACCAAAGTTGCAGAGGTGCAAGAATAACGCTATGGGCACTAGGTGTCCCATCGTGATCACCAAAAAGATAAGGATGTAGTTATATTAATCCCACCCCGAACAAAGCAATAATAGGCATATATGCAATAACATGTAAAGGGAAAGGGGGTGATAAGAATAAGGATGTGTACCGTGATCGCCACCAAGGATTGATAGTTGGACAGGATGCTACAAGGAATGAAAAGCCTACTACGTACCTTGGAAAAGAAGAGAGAAAATGCAGCCAAAGAACAACGGCTAAGACATGATCGCGCGTGATGAAGGGATGCAGGGAATGATGTGGATTTCACCTCCTCGCCTTCCAGCCGGCTAGAAGACAAGGGCCTCAGATTGTATTCTTGCTTTCCTGCAAAACAAGGCTAAGACAAGGAGAAAAAACCCATTAGAAACATGCATGTACTATCAGTCCTGAGTGCAGAAAATAGACATGAAAAATTAAGGGAGAATGCACCGGGAAAGGGTTTTTAGCCCCTGTAAGAGGGAGGAAATAATAGGTGTGTGTATTGTGAATGTGTATGAGTAAAAGGAATGAATTAACATGCAGTAGAACTGTCGAAAAAACGTGATACAAAACGTGCGATGTGTACAGAAATAGTGCAGAATAGTGATAAACAGAGAAAAGATTGGACAAAGAAATAAGAGAAAGAGCGAGAGAAAGGGAGCCCTAAGTGACTGAAGATGAAGTTAATACTTCCCTGAACAGCCTGGGGTCGAAGAGGAGAGACGACGGTGCAGCATGGCTTCGCCCCAAGATGAAGAAAACGCCCCCCTTCACGCATACGTGGTAGGGAGCTATTTATAGAGCCCTGAAACCCTAGGCTCGGATTATGAGATAAATACTCAAAATATGGGATATTGATGCATTAATCTATGATATTAAAGTGGGATAATACCCTAGGGATGGATATAAATTGAGGTGGTAGCATATCCCCGGTGAAAATGGCGCTAAGGAGGAGTCCCGGGCGCTCTCAGCCGTAGAAAATGGAGCACAAAATCATCAGGACTTTCCAATCAAAACGCGGTCAATCGTACGATCGCCACTTGATGAACGCGGTCATGGGAGGGCCGCCACTTTAAGGTTTAAAGGGCAGAGTCGACCCACGACGTACATAGAAGACAGGCAAGTGGCGGTCTTGGGGAGACCGCTACCTATTGGTAGCGGTCATCCCAAGACCGCTACTAGCAGGGGGCCTGCAACCCTCTGTCCAGTCGGCAAAGGAATCAAGAAATAATTGTCTCCCAAACCTCCAAGGGCTAAATGGGCTTAAAAATTGTCAATAATGGGCTCGAAATATGCCCAAGGAATGCTCCAAAATAATGGATAATTCAGGACATCACAGAGGATGAAATAAGAGAAATAACTCAATTTGCAGGCTGAAAACGGGTGTCAACAATAGGGACTCTAGAAAGATCGCGACTGGAAGAGATGTGTTCTGGCCTGTTACATGGAAACTTGAGAACGCAGTCTATCGCACGACCGCGACTAAGATGAAAGCGGTCACACAACAAGCCACGTTCAGGTCCAAACTGCCAGAATGTGGAATTTCTTTAAAAAAGGAAACTAAGGCCTTAACAGGCCGAAAGCGAGTTGAATGGGCTCATAATAGGTCAAAGAATGACTCAGGAGCAACGGCTAATTTGGGACATCATAAAATATGAATAAGAGGAAGGCTCAACTTGTGGGTCAAAAATGGGTGTCTACAAACGATGCATCATCTAAATCTCTAGTTAGATAGAAATTAAGCAATATATATGTGGATATAAATGTTTATGAATCTATCCTTTCCTGTCTCAAACTACTAACTATGCACATATAAACATGCATATAAACATGAAGTGTAAACAATGGAGATCAAAGGGTGATGAAGAAGAAAAACCTGACCGTGATCGCCACCAAGGACTTATAGTGCCAAATGGATGAAGAAAAGCTGAAGACGGCGCCGTGTACCTTGGAAAATATTGTGGTAGACGCGGCCTAAAGGGAAGCCGTTACACGTGATCGCGCTTGAGAGGATGCGGGGAATCGATCGTGGGTAAACCTCCTCACCTCCTAGCCAGCTAGAAAGCAAGGGCCTCACGTCCTATTGATAATCTCCTGCAAAATAAATCCATAAAAAAGAGGTAAAACCCATTAGAATTTAAAGTGTAGCATATGCCCCGAAGTGGTAAAATAGTATAAAAGAAAGGGGGAGAACGTACCGGGGGAGAATTTTTAACCCTTATAAACGGGTGCAAACAAAAGGTGGGAGTGTTGTGCATGCATAGGATTTAAAATCATGAAATTTGATGGAGAGAATAAAGAGAAAAGTGTTGTGCAAAATAGAGAAAAATGCAGAAACGTACAGAAACAGTGTGATTTGTGATGATTTTGAAAAAATATGAGAGAAGAACTAAGGAATGGAACAATGAAAATTAGCCCAAAGAGATGAAAATCAAAGCTAGTTCTTCCCTCTTCAAAGTGGGGACGAAGGTGTGAGTTGATGATCCGGCATGGCTTTGCCCCGCGTCGAAGAAGAGCCCCCCGTCGCGCAGGCGAACTGGGCATCTATTTATAGAAAAATGATGGAACCCAGAACTTTCTGTCATGATTTCAGGAGATAGAGTCCACCAAATCATGAGATCTCTGGATCATTCTCAAGATAATAGTCAGGATAAGAGCTAGGAGAAAACGGGACTCTTTTTGGTGGAAGGTTCTGGAAGTTACGGCTCTTGGAAGAAGGCCCTGGAACGTAATCTGACATAGTTTGTGTTGCACGAAAGTGCATAAAACCTGATATTGCGGTCAAAATTCCAGGAGATAAGGTTCATGAAAAATTGTGCTCTATATACCAAACTCAAGATAATACAAAGGGGAAGAGATAGAAACAAACGGGGCTCAATTCGGAGTTGGTTTCTAGAAGTTACAGCCGCCGCAGGATAGGCCCATCGAGCAGAATCGGGGCAGAGTCCAGCGTAGGCTAGACTCTTAGCGGTTTGCTTAGCGGTTGGTCGACCGACTGTTAAGGAATGAACGGTCGGTCGACCGATCGTTTGTAATAAGAAACAGTCGTGTGCACGACCGTTTGGGTAGACGTCGTGCGACTTTGGAAATCAGATTATATCTCTCAAACGGTGTAGAAATAGCGAAAGTGGTCGAAGAAGGAATTGTAGATAACTGAAAGATAAACAACTTTTATGAAAAGAGCAAGATGAAAAGATTATCAGAAGATGGAGAAAATGGGGCTAGAAGATAGGAAAAATGCTAGGTCTGCTGGTGAACAGTGCAGTCTACTGAAAAAATGTGAATAACATGAAATTGGTGCAGAACTGGCTAATAGAGTAGAAGAAGAAGTTGTAGATCTTGAAAAATTGAACAACATTTATGAATGGCACATTTTCAATAGAGAAAAGGAAGGGGATGAAAAAGGACTATTTTCAAGAATGCGCAGCGAAAGAGAGCCGATTGCATGATGGAAACCAGCCTAAATAAGTCGTAAGCTGACTTGGAAGCCGAAAGTTGATAAGATAAACTCCAAGACTATAAGAAATCATGATCTCCGAAGTCCCAAAGGATAGGGAATGATGAAATGGGCTCGAAATCCATCCCAAGGAAGGCTCCAAAATAATGGGTAATTCGGGACATCAAAAATGGTGAATAAGAGAAATGACGCAACTTGCAGACTAAAAACGGGTGTCAACAGATATCCCTCCTTGATGTCCACTTTACAAGGGTGTGAGCGAAAGCAACGCGGAAAAAAAATGAAAAGGAGATGGAGCGAAAGCGACAGCGACGTGAAATGGAGATGGAGCGGAGAGAACTGATAAGCGGGCATCAAGGCAAAAGACACCCGTCACAACCAACAAGCAACAGGAATTCTCCCGAAAATGCCAAACTAACCACCAGGACTGGATGACAAGAATGAGACATCTATGGAAAACTAAACTAACAGAAAAAAAGGAAACACGACCAGCCTCATCGGGGACACAATCCTTAGACAATGAGGGGGTCGGAAAGGAACATAGCGTAAGCTGAAAAAGAAGCAATTGAAACTTAGATAAAATCCAGACAGGACTCATGCCGGCCAACCGCGCAGATCAGAGAAATCGTTCAAATTTAGAGTGGAATGAGAATCTCTTATCCTAGAGAAATTAAGTGCAATTAACCATTGCTGAGGAAAAATCTTGAAAGATCACGAGACATGCGTGCTCAAAATATGACATGATGCATGCTATGCTAAAAATAAAGAAATCATCAAAATGAATGCAAAGAAAGCATAAACTCCTGCCTCCACAGCGCCCAGCTCTCCACCGGTTCATCGATCTAGAACATTTGCTGAGGTGTTATCCTCTTCCATGGCGCCACCGGTGGTTCACGGTATTGTTCATGAACCAGCTGTGACCGATAATGGCAAACCAACAATTTTCTTCAGTCAGGATGAGATTTCGACTTCTCTTCGGCCTTTCTCCTACTCTTTGGTGGCTCGTACTCCGCAGGGAAGGCCGCCGTTCTCTAACATTAGGGCGCATCTGTCCAGCAGGTGCGATTTTAAGGAGGATTTCATGATAAGTGCTCTTGATAATAGGCATCTTTTGTTGAGATTCAGGAACTATGAGGATTACCTTCTCTTGCTGCTGAAAGAGACATTGTATGTTCATGGGCGTTTCATTCTTTTTTTTAAATGGACCATGGATTTCTCCCCAACAGCTGATTCACCCATCCTACCGGTATGGATTACATTCCCTGGTCTCCCGGTTAATTTCTTTATTGAACCAATGCTTCGCTTCATTGCTAGTAATATTGGTCGGGTATTGAAAATTGATCCATCGACATTGAATCTGTCCCAAACTAATGCTGCCCATGTTGGCATTGAGCTGGATATTTGTAAGCCTCGCCCACAAGGGTATGGATTGGTTTCCTGGAGGGTGGAGCTTGGCAAGATATTTTCTACCCCGACCTACCAAAATTTTGCTCCCTTTGCTCCCGGATTGGTCATAATGTGGACAAATGCAAAGGTACAAAGACACCGGCACAGAATGGGAAATTACCACAGGTTTCATCTGCTCAGATACATACAGGATTAGAAAACAAGACCAAAGCTATCTGGCAACCTGTAATCAATAGGAAGGATAGAGTAGATGAGAAGAAGTTGGAAACAACTTTACCCCAGTCAGTTCCTGACTCCCGCATTTCATCAAAAAGCTCTGATATGGTCACACCCAGGGAGATTCATCTAGGGGAGAGTTTAAAGCAATTGTGTGATTCTAATACCATACCAGGTCCCGTTAGCATGGCGAAAAATGCCTCGGGGTTCCCTGAAAAGTGAGCTTACTATTCACAGAAGGGAGATAAAGAAGTGAGGTACTTGACTACAAATCTCGTGGGGTTTGTTAATGCTTGTAACTCTGATTTGCCTCCTTCGGAGTCTAATGCATCCTCTTTTGAAGATGTTTAACGATCCCTAGGTTAAATCTGTGGCTACGAAGTCTGTTTCACTTGCTCAAGAAAAGTTGGCTAATTCTCCGGTGGAGCTCCCTTCATCCCAAAATGCTGCTCAGGATGGCATCATTGCCCTTGTTCTTGAGCTTGCAGTGGTTGATTCCTATCTCCCCCTGACAAAGCCTGTTATCAATTCCAAGTCCAATAATGATGCCCTGCACCATGCTGAGGCAATTGCTCGAAGATAGGCTATTGCAAATTCTACAGATTCTGATAATGTACGAGCTATGCATAATGAACGCTCAGGGGTCATCACCAGATCAATGATGAGGTCTGGATCCGTGGGTAACATACCTAATACCATACATTCCTCATGAATTTTATTATCTGGAACATAAGAGGTATAGGGAATGCTATCTTCATAGGTCGGGTTAAGTTCTTTATTAAAACGCACAATATAGACTACATTGTTCTTTTGGAACCAAAAATAAATGTTAGCAAGCTGGATGGTATTTGTAGAAGATTGGGTATGGCGAAAGCTGTTGCAGATAATGATGGTTTGGCACATATTTGGGTGCTCTGGAAAGATCCTCTAGATTTCTCTGTTATTTGTAGGGATGAACAACAGATTTCTCTTCTCCAAACCGATGTTGTTCTACTAGTGTTTCATATATCTTTTGTCTATGCTAAATGCACTATCTCTGAGAGACAACTTATGTGGGTGTCTTTATCTACTCTCCATTCTCAGATTAACGGTCCTTGGTTAGTAGCAGGAGACTTCAATTGCATTCTGAATGTGGATGAGAAGCTAGGTGGAAATCCCCCAAACCTCAGTGCCATCTCGAATTTTAATGAATGTGTTTCAGACTGTGCTCTTGTTGATGCTGGTTACATGGGGTCAAAATACACCTGGCACAATAATCAACTTGGAGGTAGAGGTATCTGGGAAAGGTTAGATAGGGTGCTTATTAATGCATCTTGGTTGAATATTTTCCCTATTTCTGTTGAGCATCTATCCAGGGAGGCTTCTGATCATGCCCCTCTCTTTGTTAAACTACCTTCTCAGAGTAAGATTAAGAGCAAGTTCTGCTTTCAGAAAATGTGGACTATGCATGACCAATTTCTTGGGGATGTTCAATCTTGTTGGCATACTAGTCCGCTGGCTTCTTCTCCCATGACTTCGCTATACCTTAAGCTTAAATACCTGAGAAAGATGCTTCGGACTTGGAACAAATAGATTTTTGGAAATGTCCATATGAATTTAATTGCAGCTGAAGATGCTATTATTAAGGCTGAACACTCTTATGATCTCCACCCAACGGATGCAAATTATGCTACACTAGAAGAGGCAAAGACTAGTCAATCTGACCGGCTCCTCCAGTAGGAATGTTTCTGGAGACAAAAGTCTGGAATTAAATGGCTCCTTGAGAGGGACAGGAATACCAAGTTCTTTCATATGACTACTATGGATAACAGACACAAGCAAGGTATCCTTCATCTCCGGAATTCTGCTGGCAGTATCACCTCTGATCATGAAGAAATGAAGGCAATTGCTGCCTCCCATTTTCAAAATGCTTTTTCCTCTCAAGACCACTATATAGAAGATAATTTCCTGAATTGCATCCCCTGGTTGGTAAATCAGGATGATAATGATCTCCTTTGTTCAACCCCTACAGAAGCTGAAATCCATGATGCAGTTTTCAATTTGTCCTCTAATAGTGCCTTGGGGCCAGATGGATTTACATGTGCTTTTTTTCAAATTGCTTGGCCTATCATTGCCAGTTTGGTTGTCACTGCTGTCCAAGAAGCCTTTTATTCCTGACAACCATTCCCCAGACATGTGACTTCAACTCTGATTGCTCTTATTCCTTAGCGGTCTGATGCTGTTGACATTTTAGATTTCAGGCCGATTAGCCTTTGCAATTTCTTTTATAAGATCATATCTTCCATCATCAATAAAAGGTTAGCTACTATACTTCCCAAGATTATATCATTAGAGCAATCTTCCTTTGTGAAGGGGAGACAGATTGTAGAAAACATAGCTCTTGCACAATAGCTGACTCATGAATTGGGTAGAAAAACTAGAGGCTCCAATGCTATGTTCAAGCTTGAAACGGCCAAGGCATATGACCGATTAGAATGGAATTTTTTATTTGCTATCCTATACAAGTTTGGGTTCAGCACTCAATTTATCAATCTTATTGAAAAGATGGTTAACAACTGTTGGTTTTCTATTTGACTGAATGGGGACTCCGCTGACTTCTTTAAGTCCTCAAGAGTTGTCTGTCAAGGTGATCCTGTTGCTCCATCTTTATTTATTATAGCTGAGGAAGCTTTGAGCAGATCCCTACGGGAAGCCTTTAGCACTGGCCTAGTGGAGTGGTTTTCGGGTCCTTGGAGATGTCCTCAAATTTCTCACCTATTGTTTACTAATGATACTCTGATTTTTAGTAAAGCAACAACCGTCTCGGTCAGAAACTTGCTCAAAGTGCTCAGAACATATGAACGAGCTTCGGGTCAGCTTCTTAATGTAAATGAAAGTGGCTTCTCATTCACTCCAAGGCTCATATTTATGTTGCCAATCGGATCCACAACCTTACTGGCTTCCCCCGTCATTCATTTCCTCATAAGTACTTTGGCATTCCTTTGGTGCTTGGTAGAAGCAAGAAGATTTATTTTGATGGTATCATTAATTCCATTCAAAAGCGTATTGCAGGCTGGAAATCAAGTTTGTTATCTCAAGGTGCAAAATTGATACTTATTAGGCATGTGCTGACTTCACTGCAAATTTATTCTCTGTCTTCTTCTCCCTTGCATTCTGGAATACATCAAATGATTGAGCAGTCATTTGCAAATTTCTTTTGGGGGTCATCTTCTAAAGGTAACAGAAGGTATTGGAGGTCTTGGTAGGCAATATGTAGACCAGTCTCACAGGGTGGTCTTGGCATCATGTCACTTATACATATGGAAACTACGCTGTGGGTAAAGATGCTTTGGCAGGCTATCCATACCAACTCCCTATGGGCAACTTACTTTAGAGCCAAGTATATCCATCAATGTCACTTAACAGATGTCCACTTTAAATCCATGAATGGGTTTGCCAGAAGGAGTTGGCTCAACGCAAAGAATCTCATTCTCCAGTTTAAAAGGGTTGTTCTTGGGGACGGAAACAGTACAAATTTTTGGTATGATAAATGGATTGGTAATCACTGCCTGGCTGATTATGTCCCTACTCATCTCATTCTGAATTCAAAGGTATCTGTCAGAGACTTCTTACTACATCCTACAAATGAAGAATTGGATATGCAAGAAGGTATGTTTCCTACTGTCATTAAAAAAGCATTAAGGAATGTCGGCCTGAGTCAGGAAACTGACATTGGTGTATGGAGTCTTTCCTCATCTGGGAAGTGCTCAGTTGCATCTACGTACAAAGTTTTCTCTGTCCACAATCAACTTCAGATAAGTCTACCTTGGTCTCGGCTGTGGTCTAAGTGGCTTCCCATCAAAATTTTAGTCCATCTATAGAAAATTCTGAATAATTGTCTACCAATTGATACTAACATCCAGCGATTGGGTGTTGCTCTCTGCTCGAAATGCTTTTGTTGCAAGGTGCCTCACGAGGAAGATATTAATCACCTATTCATCAATAGTGAATCTGTAGCTCATGTTTGGTCTACATTTAAGTCAGTCAGTATGCAGCTGGAGGGTAACTCTGCTAGAGATCAAATTCTAAATTCGGCTAGTAGTATCCAGCAAGGGTCTGCATATGGCCTTTTCAGTCTTGCTATCATTTGTTTTGGATTGTGGGAATTATGGAAAGCTAGAAATATTGCAAAGTATGATGGTAATTCCCGGTCCAAGCAAAGTCTCCTTCACCATATTATCTACCAAGTGAAAAAAGTTTGTGTGGCTGCCGAACTCAAGGAATCAAATTACAGTAAAAGGAAAATTTTAGACCATTTTGGTCTTACCATTCAGCCCTCTAGCCGCTATCAGCTAAAGATTATTAAGTGGTATTGCCTGCCTTGGCCTTTTCTAAAACTTAATACTGACAGCGCTTTCAAGCAGTCTGGTGACTCTGGAGGAGGAGGTGTCATTAGGGATTCCAGAGAAAATGTTCTACTAGCATTCTCTCATTTTTATGGAAAGTCTAACAGCTTAATAGCTGAAGCTCGTGCTCTTCTTAATGGTATAAAATACTTACACATTGTGGATACTAAACCAGCTCAAATAGAATGTGATTTGCTCACTCTTGTTCGGATTATCAAAAAAGAAATACTTTGTCCAGGGTCCATTCTCAGCTACGTTAGGGATATCTGGAGCATTCTTTCATAGTCTGATTCTATCACTAACATCTACAAAGAAGGCAACATTGTAGCAGATTCGTTAGGTTCTTTAGCATGCACCTCCAAATATAATTCTTTTTTTTTCTTACCATGAGCTACCTTTAATTATAAAAGGTGCGGCTCGATTAGATATGCTAGGCATGCCTAGCATTCGATTGATGTAATTGTTATTCTTTTTCCATAGTAAGAATATTTACCTCCTAGCGATCAGATGGTGGAGTGGCTATTCTTGTTACCTTTGGTAAGGGGTGCACTCTCCCATCTATCTCTAGGCAGGGTTTTCCAAAAAAAAAAATAGAAAGTACTCAAGAATAGTATTGCTAGACCGGAACAATCAGGGTCAAGATACTATCCGCAACCACGGTGTACGTGATAGAACCATCGTTCCCTAATTTTCCCAACCTAACGACCTATCCGATGCTTAAACATGTGCACCTAGATCATCATCATTTTTGTTGAAGGGGAACATCAGATCTTAGACCACGTGAATGATCAACCAGTTCTCAAGATAATATAATAATATAGATACCATATGGTAATGCAACAACGAGTAGGGATAGAGAGCCATACCTGACTTACCCGTGCAGGTGAAACGACATTTTTTGGATTTTCATTTTCTGATTTTTATGGATTTTTATCATAAGACAACCAACAACATGAATAAGCAATCATGAACAAAATGAAAACATAACGACCAAATGAACGAAAAATAACATAACATAACAAGGAATGAACGAGCAAGCAACACATGCAAAGCACCACATAAACAAACAATAAGCATGAGAACGGAGAAAATGGTGGGGCATGGCAACACACGGCGGGACAACACACCATGCAGAATGAAGCCACATGTAGTGGGATAGAAATACATAGGATAAGGACATCTAAGACAACCACAGGGGAGACGACATAACACATGTGAAATAACCACAAGTGGGACAAGGACACATGTAACACATGATAGAACGAGACAACACGTGGAACTAGAACATGCATGAAATGACCCTAGGGTATAAGACACCTGGACAACGACCACAAGGGGACAACACGAGACATGACAGCTAAGCTCTTCAATCAAGCCCAAGATCTGACGAAGCAGAACCACCGGGTTCCCAACAGTGAGGCAAAGAGCCCTCTCTCATGAAGATATGATCAAAAGCTGAGCGAAGCAAAGCATGAGAAGGATATGAGCTTCAAAACAGATCGAGGGACAAGTTTGAAGAAAGGGAGAACATATCAGAAAAATATGAACGGGAGGCAGAGCAAAAGATAGAACTAGGAAGCTTGAACACCTGCGACCTGCACACTTAGTAAACAAATCATACCTGTCCTTAAAACAAAAGAGAAAAAAGAACAGAAGACAAACATTTTTGGATTTTTGATAATTTTCTAATTTTTTGGATTTTGAACAATATTTGATTTTTTGGATTTTGAGCAATATTTGATTTTTTTTTAGATTTCGAGCAATATTTGATTTTTTTAACTTTTTGACAATATTTGTTTTTTTTGTAAATTTTTGACATAATTGATTTTTTTTGGATTTTTGACTATCTGAATTTTTTTTTTGGATTTTGATTAAAGCAATCTGCAGCACATACGGATCGGCTCAAACTATTGGCTAAGGGTCATTGTTCCTCCCTCTTTAATCAAGGACTTCCCTTAAGCAGGGTGTGCATTTGGAATTAGCTTACCATAACTAATCACCCCTAAAGAACGGTGCCCCTACTAAGGCCATACCCGGGACACAACCCAGCCTAAGAGGGAGAAATTGAAGAAAATTAGAGACAAGCTTCATACAAGATGGGAGACATCAGGACTCGACTTCCTTCCAGGGCACCACTCCTCAAAGAGATAATCTGTTGCGCCGGGGCTTTGTGTCTTTGATTTTTAGGACCCTTAGGTACGCGTACAACCGGGCTCATGACGTCCCGCGGGGCTTTGCCACTCTTGCCATGCTTTTGATTTCCATAATTTTGCATTGAGTCGTTTTCATTTTGAAAGCCCCTATTGGCTAGATTTAGCATGAAAGCTAACTTTTTTGAGAGTCAAGACTGCCCCTATTTGAGACTTCTCCCATATTGGGGAGCACCTAGGTTGGTTATCTCATCCATCAATCTCTTGCCCCTGCACTCGACTGAGCGGAGAAAAGAAAAGGCCTTCGTGCATACCCATGGTATGGCCAAAGTAGCAACGATGTTGCTCTAGAAGAGATCGACTATGGCTTGCCGTGTAGTGTGTGGAAAATTATTTTGAGGTTTATTTTACCATATGTATGTTATCATGTACGTCCCACCGGGCGTGCCACTCTGTTTTGAGGTTTATTTTACCCGAGGTATTTTATCATGTATGTCCCACCGGGCGTGCCAGTCTGTTTCCAATGGGATATTATTATTTGGCATTTATTTGGTTTATTCACACGTCGATCAACCAATTAATTAACCGGTAATTAACTGACTGATTGACTGCGCGGGCGTGCCAGTCACGTACGTGACGAGTTTATTATGCGCTCATTCTGACCCGTTTCGGGCGAGAGTGAGGTTCGGTCGGGACCAGCAGTCCGCCATACCATAAAGGCTACGGCGTTAATTACATCCCTCGTGAGGAGGGAAAACCTTTGATTAATTGTCGAGATAGTGGGCTGTCGAGGCCAGAATAAAGGATGCAAAGGATGCGAATGATCATGCAAGATACTATGATCTACCATGCACGGTTTATTAGGGCGGACCCTTAGTACGTTGCGGAGGACTTAGGTCCGAAGACCACCATCACGCGTAGCAAGAGCTTCCCGTCGGACGTTGCCTGGCTTTCTGCTCATGTCATTTGATATACCAAGGGCCCGTGCACTCATGCATACATTGATGCGGCATGAATGCTTAGACTAAAGAATGATGATGAAGTTATGAGACTCGCTAATTCAGGTTTAAACAAACCAATTTATTCAAGTTATTGATTATAGGGTTTATTTAATTCTATTATCAGCGTTAGAAATCACCCCGGAGGTGAGGAGAGGGTTGAAACGGCACAACGATGCGATTCGGAACAAAACCGGCACGGTACGCATAGGCATAGAGTTTAAAACGGTTCGGGAAGCATGGGTAAAGGCCTAAAATGGCACCGTCTAACGTAGGTGTAGGGATTGGCTTGAAAATGGCACGCTCCCCTTACTGGCGCGCCGGAATAAGGCACGCCGTATTAAGGCGCGCCGAGTGTCGACGACGCCGGTTTAGCCCTATTTCACAGAAACTGAGGTTTTATTGATTTTGTTTTGGACTTATTAAAGCGTTGTGAAAGATTTTGGGAGTTTATTGAATCTGTCATTCATCGGATCGGTCCCGGGCCGTCCGGAGGTCAAGTCACAGGCTCGCGCGAGGTTCGTACTCGAGCGTGGTGATCGTTCCGAGTCAAACTCGTTCGAGTTGAAATTTCGGCAGCATCTCCCCATCTCGAAGGATTGTCGGGGAGATGCGGGGAGTACTCACGTGGCGGAGCAACCCCTAAAATTCGGGTGGCGCAACGGCGGCCGGCGAACCCGAACGGATAGGAGAACCCCGAGGGCTAGCCTACTAGGAGGACCAAGTCCGTGGGTGTAAGGTAGATGGATAGCGTGACTCATAGTGGGAGCGAAGACCCTGAGGGCTAGCCTACGAGGGGCACGTGACCTTAGCCAGTACCACGTCTAAGTCGGGACGACCGATAGAGAGGGAAAACCCCGAGGGCCAGCCTACGAGGGGCTCCCATCTCACGGCCACCACAAGGCCCACTAAGGGCTGTGGATTTAGGATGTTGGGATTAACCCATGTTACTGTACACTCACTGGTCCGCAGGGAAACTCATCACTAACAGATGATTTCCTATAGACCGAGTGATTAGGATGAGAGATTGGGGGATGTTCCCCTCCACAGGTTGCCGAATCTCACTAACGAGACGGTAATACGACACGGTGGGAAAACATGTACAGTTAGCAGACTAAAATAGATGTCTGTAGGTATGCCTATACGTGTGCACATTAATGTTAATAGGTTGACAAAAATATTCATCAGGTGATGCTCATAAGATGATGATGAGGAGTATGGGGACTGCCTCGTCTCCTTCTGTTCATGGTCACGAACAGGAGGGGGGTAAGAGGATGGCTCAAGACCGATCGGAGAAACGCACGTGTATATGCGCCTCCAATGGTGAAAACCTTTGGCGTTCGAATGGAAGAGAGACCCCAAGGAGAGGGGAGTAGTTGCTATAGCCCACAGAGTTGCAAGGGCGTATGTTCGGCGTCGGAGAAGACGAGTGCAAAAGCATGTGTGCAAGGAAACGATGACACACAGGGGCAGACGGAAGATGAACGAATGGATAAGCTATAATGGCGCCGAGCGTAACTATACATGACCCATCCAATGTGCGATGAGCGGGGGTATGCATATATATGAAGCCCATCCCGGCGCCGGCATTGTTGCGCGGCGCCTTCTTACCGACCACGGAGAGGAAAACACAGAGCATGGACGAGAAGAGATGATGCAGGGGAAGAAGGAGAACATTGACTGAGACTCATTCATGTAGTTGAGCATTCATTCACTTCACAAATGAGAGAAGGATTACAAGTTTATATATCGGCATCGGCGTTGTCGCACGGTCGCCATTAACATCAGACAAGAGAAAGGGTTTCAAGAGAAGAGGGATAGATGGAGGATCGCAGAGATGGCGAGGGAGGGAGGATAGGCTCATATCATCGCTCCTCCCCCCCTCTCACTTACATTATCTCGAAGAAGAAAACCAAATGGCGGGGGATCGACGGAGAAATCAAGACGACCCACCTAAATAAACGAGTAAGCATATGATCTTCTTCTCCGACACCGGGAGGTTCATGCAGAGCGGGGTGGCGGCTATGGAGACGCTCAGACGGGAGCTTTTCCCACAAGAAAACCCCCAGGCCCCCTTTTTTCTGGATCGTTCCCCTTTCCAAAAGTCCTCTCTCTTTAACTTGGTCGAACAAGTTGATTATATAGCACTAAAGCTATTCCGACGCCACGGAGGGCGCGCCGGACGTGATGGCACCGGGGAGCAGCCTCCCTTGGAGCATTTACGCGCCGTTGATGACGACGCAGTTTAAGGGGCGTGCCGGTGAAACGGGGCGCCGTATTAGCCTTTCTCGGATGCCGACGGCTAGTCGACGAGTCCGAGGATGATTCCGGAGGTCATCGTTGACGATTCCTCTCACCGCGGTCCTTGGAAAACCTCGACGGGGCATTGACGAAGCTCTCGGCACGACGTACGGCCTTAATACGAACTCCGTGTGTGTTTGGCTTGAGCACACGAGTCTTCTGCTGACACGGCCTTCAGCACTATGATTCGTGCCTCTGGCTCGGCCTGACTCGTGTCTGGGGCATCCTTCCGGGATGGTATGTCATCCGGAACAGTTCCGCCTTGACTGGCGATCATTCGGCCATTAACGGACCCAATATAGTGAGAAGCCAAACCCGTGTCGGGTGATCATGACCTTCTACTTCCAGAGCCTCCGGTTCTTTGTTATGAAGGACCAATGGCGTTCTTCCTCCTTAGGAGAGTCTTCATTCAGGTGCCAAGCCACCGGGTAGACCATCGTCCTTGGTCGGGCGATGGGTGTAAGGTAGCGACACGACGATGAGTCGATGTCGAATCATTAGGCAGACTTGGTCGCACTGCCGGTTAGTTGTGGATTCATCTCAACTCTCCTGAGGTGAAGTCCCTAGTGTTCATTCCAGGTGACTCGAGGCTCTGGTAGCTTGAGAAGTTTTCACCATGTTGTTCTTCATCAGCTTCTGTGCTTCAATGGGCCGTATCATTCATCTTTGCGGCTCGGTCGCCGTGCATCACATTTTGAGTGCCAACAAATGCCCCCCAGATGTGGGTGTTGCAAGTGAGGCAGGAGTGCAGCAGGGCCGACGAATGAGCTTCGTCTGGATTGATCCCCTTTGATGATGGAAGTTCAGAACGGCATTTAATTCTGGCGTTGGATGTTAATCCGACGTGAATGGAAGCTTGAATGGTGCCATTAAAACGACGCGCCCTTGTCTTTGTTGTTAAAACGGCGTCGCTTAAAGCCGCGTGCACCTTTTGCATTGGAAGTTAAAACGGCGCCGGATTGTCCGGTGCGCAAATTAGTTAAAACGACGCGCTCCGGGGCACGCCGTTTTAACAATGGTGGAGCCCCCACCTATATAAAGGCTTCTCCCTTCATTTTTCTTCTTCATTGTTCATTTGGCAAAGAACTTTCTCTCTCTTCATTCCCTTCTCCACTGCGGTGATCGAGCGACCGAGCAAGTGAGGGATCTTTTGAGAGGGTGGGTTTGTGTTCATTTTGTTTGGGTTAAAACCCATTTCTCGAGCCCTGGGAGGCTCCTAGCAGGACTTGTCCTCGGAGCTAAATCCCCCGGATGTCCGGTTTGGCCCTGGCTTAATGCCTATGGCTGCTTTTAGGGGCCACTCCCTTGGTGGACGGCTTCCACTCCTCTTTTGGCAAACTCCCGAGTTGGGGAGACTCTGCCGAAATTTTGTCAGAAATCTTGCTTCAATTAACCGACTTCTGACTTTGCTTATTCTCTTCTGGATGCTATCTTGCAGATAACATGGCATCCGGTTCTTCTTCCTCTGCGTCCCGCGTTGCTGTAACATGGGAGAATGTCCATTCCCTTGATCGGGGGTCCAGGCGGATAGCCGTGGTGGCAGAGTCTTCAAATTCGGAGACTGATACCATTGACACCAGCCGCCTGATGATTCTCGACGGTAATCATTTTAAGTATGAGCGAGGGGATGGCATCAGACTGGACCACCCCAAGGACAAGCACCTGATGGCCTTCCTTGGACGCTTCAACCTTCATGGAAAGCGTGATATAATTCTTGTCCGTCGAGCTGAGGGAGCTTTACTAGCAGACAGAGATAGTCTGAAGGACTCAGTCATTTTGGGCATGCCTATATATCTTCCCGGAGAACTCAGAAAATGGGGTGCCATTCTCGGCGTGTAGGAGCTGACTCCGGAGATCGGGCTATTGACAAGAGCGCCGCAGTTTACGCCAGCCCGATGGAACGAGACTGCTGGGCGTGTTGACAGATAGAAGCCCACGTATGGCTTATTCCTTGCCCCACTGAAATGGGGGTATCGAGATGAGCCTTTTCTTTTGGACTGCTTGGCAGTCCGCTTCAAGCATCAAATTTCAGTGGGGTGGTTTGGAGAGCTTAAAGCCACCGACGCCCACGCCTTCAGACCGGGAGCTGTTGAATTCACAGATTATGTACTGCGGCAGTATGCTCCAATCCTGGTGCACGCCGGTGTTTATCAGAGCATATATGCTTCCCGGTATCGGTACCCAATCTCCCGAGGTCTGTGCTACGGGATGATCAAAGTCTTCTGCCCGGAATACAATACTTTCTATACTGCAGAGGGAGAAACATCACTGGATCTCTGGAGTCTGTCCCAGTTGAGCGGCTTGCCGATAGATGGGGAGCCATATGAAGAGGTTTGTTTTCTGGACTGGCTGAAGGACCAAACGGATGGTGAAGGCAAATACTTCACAGGGTTTGCCTATCGCTATCTGATGAAGGCATACTGCACCCTGCTGCGTTTGACGCTTGATTCACAGGAAGTGCGGAAGCCTGGTGAGAAAAGGCGAGTGCGGATGGGCACGTGGCTTCAATACTTCTTTGGTGGGGAGCAGCAATACGAAGACTTCCCCACAGTTGCTCCGACAGCAGTGAAGCAAAAGAAGAGGGCCCGTCGCCAGACAACCTATCCCACCACTTCCAGGAGAGGCTGGCAAGGGGGCCCAAACCCCACAGGGGTTGACGCAGTCACGCAGTGTGCTGCGTATCTGCCTTATTGGCTTTGCTCGTTTGCTCTTCCTCAGAGAGACGAGATAGTAATTAGGCCAGATGCCATTTACCCTACTTGTCTGATGGCCTGGGGGACGAAGCTGTCCCTATGCCCAGTGGCTTTATGCCTTACTTACAAGATGCTGGGGGATCTGCAGAAATCACGCATCCCTAGGATTTCACGGATAGTTGGTCCGATGCATTTCTTCAACGCCTGGGTCTGCACTTTGTTTCCTGAGGCAGCTCCCCGGTCGCTTCAGTCCGATCGTCCTGTGCTGAGGATGATCGAGTTTTCTAATGCTGAGCTGTCTTCAATGGCAGATCAACTTTTTGCTATTCGAGGGAAGTTGACCACAGTCCCGACAGATTCGCCACGAGTTCTACATTTCGGGAGTTTGGCAGCTAGCTCCAGCCCCCTTGTGAACAAAATGCAGCAGTGCCGCTTGTTCGAGATAGAAGAGTTCATTCATCCGCTCGCCGACACCAAGAGCACAAGGCCAATCTTGGAGTCATAGCTGATTGATTGGGCACTTGCCATTCGCCGCAGTGTCCTTGTCTTCAGGAAGAGCGGCTTGTTGTGGCGGGAGCCGTACTACCCTTTCCGCTTTGGCCGGAATTTTGGGTATGACCAGAACATCCCCTCCTCCTCGGCGTGGTTTAATCTTCCGAGCAGACATCGAGCCAGCCAGACGACCACAGATGAAGCTCGTACATGGTAGGATTACTTCTACCACCGGGAAGATGTGTCCTTTAGGGTGCCATCCCCTGCTCGTTCACCCAGAGTAACTCCGGACTTTATCAAGTGGTGGAATGCCCGTACAGGTTTCTACTGGACCTCCCGCAAAGACTGCTGGCATGTTGCTGAGCGGCATTTTATAGATTTTCAGCCATAACCTACCTTGGACATTGATCCGGCTTACTTGAAGATACTGCAATCCTAGTCCAATACTGAAGTAATAGCATATTTGGAAGCCAGGAAGGCTGCAAAGTGTCGGTCATCCAAGGCTGACCCGAAGATGCCAAAAATTCAAAAGGATGATTATGTGAAGACACTTTGGGGGTTGTGTCGGGTTAGCAGTGAGCGGATAGTCCTTCAGACGATCCCCATCCCGGTGGAGGAGTCTCTTCTGGTAGTGGCGAGCTGGCGTCCGGAGGTTGACCGTCTTCATCCGTATCGAACTTTCATCAGGAGGGAGCATAGGTGGGAAGGCCTGTATTCCAATACCCCCTGGATATTTGCCCTGCTTCATTCTCAAGGGCTCTCAATTACTGGCTCATTAGAAGCCATCTTGGACCACCAGCTCTTAATCTCTTTTAAGTATGCTGATGGCTGGGGGTTGGACCACTTGGGCCTATATTATCACTTATCTTCTCGCGGCCATGAAGATTTGGCACAGTTGGTTGAGAAGAGTGAGAAAATAGGTGATGTCTGCTGGCTTGTCCGTAAGGTAGCTTCCCGAGACAAGGCGCCCCCAGTATTCTATTGGCCGCTTGCTCCCCGATACACAGGGCCGCCAGGTATGCTTGTCTTTTGTTTCAGCTTCAAGCTGTTTCTTTCATATTCAGCATGCATCTTTCTCACCTATGCACCTTTGTAGCTCACCTCTCTGTGGAGGTGACTCGGCATTATAAGGAGCTGATTTCTAAGGCGCAGAAGCCTTCATATTTTGACATCCCAGAGCCAGCTCCGACTACGACGCCACTGCCTCTTGGCGATTCACGGAAGTGAACCAGGTCCCAGGTTGCGGAGGACATTAGCAAGGCCAAGAAGGCAGACACACGTGCTACACGAGCGCGCCAGAGGAAGGCTGCTGAGGAGGAGCCAGTTGTCGCCCCTCCCCGGATCCCTTCATTCGCTGAGTTTGAGGCCGCTCGGGCACAAGGGCCCGAAGGTAAAGGTAGCCTCTTGTTCCTCCGCGGCTTGTTCACTTATTTCTGCCATCTTGGCTGATCATCTTTTTGCAGCTGCTGGAACTATTTCTGCCATTGTTGGGATGGAGGCGGTGACGGGTGCCGCGGCCAGAGAGGGAGAGGGGAAAGCCCCTCCAGCTTTTGTTGAAAGGGATCTACCGTCACCAACGCCCCATCAGGAGATGGAAGGTAACTTGCAGTTTGTCTATAGAGCTCTGCGGCCCACCATGTCTTCAGTCAGGTCTTGACTGCTCATTGCCCTTGCTTCCAGTTGGCATTCACCCCACGACGCTCCCCGAAATTGAAGTCGTGGGAGAAGCTGCTGCTAGAGAGCATGTGACTTCCATGGAAGAATCCCAAGATATTCAGCAAGCCGATGCTCCCGAGACAAAAACCGTTGAGGAGGTTCCGGCTAAGGGAGTCACTCTTAGTAGCACGGCACTTGCCCAGATGCTGGAGATTCGGGAGCAGGCCGAAGGGTCTTCCTCCCCCGAGCGGGTTGATTACGGTGGTGGCTCCAGTGATGACGAGCTTCGACTGGCTGATATAGAAACTAAAGATGTTGGGGCTTCTTCAGCTTACGAAAGTGACTTTTTGACATTCGAAAGAAGAAGAAGAATGAATGATGAGATGAAGATGAGACTGAAATAAAGGAAATATAAATTTAATCACCTTGACATATTAAAAACATAAGTATAGATAGGTGAAGAATAAAGGAAAGAGAACAAAGAGGAAACAACAGTTCAGTGCACTGCTAGAAGAGTGTGTCGACGCATCCAACACCTTGCGTCGATGTAGCAAGCCCAAAACCAGTGCCGCAGAGCCTGCGTCGACACAATGTAGTGTTGCACCGACGCAACACTGTGCTGGAACAGCCAAGTGCGTCGACCTGGCTGCCAAGCTAGGTCGACGCATCTTATCCAGAGGGGCCATCCCAGAGCACCCTGCGTCGACATAGCACACTGCCTACGTTGATGTAGATGTGCACTAGGGTGACCCAAGGCACTACCTACATCAACGCAGCTGTCCACTAGGGTGACCCAAGGCCTGCCTGCGTCGACCTGCTCCCTTGCTTGCGTTGACCCACTCCTCTACAGCAAGTTGCACCCCGTGCGTTTAAAAGAAGACAAGAAGAGGCATAAAAATAATAAGAATAATTATAATATATATATATATATAATAGTAAACAAAAAAATGATAACAACAATGATGGCATGAAGCATGATAATGATAAAAATTGAATACATAAACCTTCCTTAAGAAGCTAATAACATCTGACCCGGGGCTCCTTCCCCCCTGGACCCTTTGTGAAGGCGATACTAATGAGGCCTTTGCAGGTCATATTTGAACCTTGGGATCATCCCATCATGGTCATGGCCTGGCCCTACTGTGGGCTAATAGCCCGCTACGTCTAACATATTTCTATTGGGATCTACTCCCGAATATCAATCTTGCCATGCTCCTCGCATACATTTGACTTATAAATTGGGACTCTTGTCCAAACATGAATTGGTCAGTTAACGACCTGCTGTGTTCAAATGTTTACCCTTCAATGGGAGATGTTTCACTGAAATTTAGATTTCTCACTACTTTCATTAATATCAATTTTAGGCCCGAGGGCCCCTTCTCTTGGCATTTAATCAAAGGTTTTCTCCCCTCCGGGGAGATGTAATTAACTCCGTGACCTTTATGGCACGGCGGGTTTTAGTCCCGACCCGATACCCACATCCTCTGGTTAGTCAGACGGAGCGCACCAGTGGTTCCGGAGCACCTTGGTCTTCGGAACCTGAATAAACTGTCACTTTTGTGACTGGAACATCCACGCACTTAATAAATCAAATAAACCAAGAACGAAAAGATGAAAAAATGATAAAAAAGAAGATGAATATGTGATAAAAAAGTGCATCCACAAGTCAGGCACGCCCAGTGGGACTAAACCTACTTTCATCTTTTCGCCAGGATTATGGACCCAATGGCCTCCTCCTAAAATTCTAACTCTCTTAATCTGAAATTACAGGTTGCACCCTAAAAAGTACAATGCCTGTTTCCTTCGATCCATTGATAGTTGTTGATCAGGCTAGGTACGGCTACCTAGCCATGCCAACGAAGTTTGACGACTTCCCGTCGGTGGTGGGCTTCCCTAACTTTTTGGGGGTAGCCTTCGTCGAGCTCCTGGATGTCCAGGAGATGGAATCTGGCGCTGCTGCGGAGGCAACCCCGACTGATGTTGCTGCTGTGGGCTGTTGCATCCACCATATCCATTCCCGCGCTTCCTACAACAAGAAGCGCTCACTGGTTGCTAGGAGGGCGGTCAAGAAGATTGTCGGCACACTGCGGAACAGGCTCTCCACTTTAAGCAAATCCATACTCATTGGAGGTGTCCGAGTCTTTCTAAATGGCTGATAGGCCAAGATCACACTCGACAGGGTGATTTTCATTGTTCTAGTGCATAACTCCTTCCGAGCGTTGGCCCAAAGCAGAACGGACCGCTTCGAGTCCAGATTGAAGGGAGGGTCGGCCCCGAAGTCGACTAGATTCAAATAGATATGGGTGCCCAAGGCACGGGCCCCGGATTCAAGAAGAGAAGAAAAACCAGAAGAGAAGACCGAGATGTCGGTCCAGACATCTCAGGAACCAGCACTCTGGCCTTGCGATCGGTAGGCAAATACTTGTTTATACGATAGAAGATATGGCGGGACGACTAAACAAAGCCGCCTCGCTTACAAATCTATGGCATGAGCCATCATGGCACAAGCTGTAACCCGCCCTGCCAAAGGGTGAAATGATATTGCTTGGGCTGTCCGAGGGCACTCTTGAGGCCTTGGAAACACCTCTTCGGGGGCACAACAACCCTTGGAAGCTACAAATGCTGCAAACAAAGACTGGGGATAGCAAGTTCCTCTGGAGAAAATGAAAGATACAGGATTGGGCTGCTACGGACCACCCTTCTGTAAAAATACTACACCGACAATCTCGGCGATTGATAAATGCATTTTCCTCGGTCAGTCGGCCAGGAGAATCATCTAAAGAAGCGAGCATGTTCAGATACTTACTTGCAACATGGCTGGAATGGCTAGCCACTATGGAGCTTCGCCCGCAGATTGTGGTGAGGCGGCACAAGCCCGCGCTGAATAAATAAGTGCAGATCTGGTCACGATGACTACGAACATGATCACTACTAAAGATGATGGCGAGAGAGCAGCACCTTCTCTGAATGCTCTAGTGGAAGGGGGAGGTCAGGCTCCCAGCTCTTCTATGCCTGATCCACCTATAATGATGATGTTACTATAAATATACCAACAAGAAGTCAAAGCACTGAAGAGGCAGCTCAGTGAGCTGAGCATGCATGCTTCAACCTTGAAACGGGCTGAGGTTCCTCTTGAAGCCTCGTAGCGGGGTGCCGATGAATTGGAGGCTTCACCTCAGATAACGGCCTCTCAGCCGACATTCAATTAAACCTGGGGGATGACCCCGATACCGCACCCTGCCCTTCAATGTCAGGGGACTACTGTTATACCTTAAGCAATGGTGTCGACGGCGCCGTAGATGCAATAAGCTCAACTCTGCCCAAGCCCGGTCGACCCGGCGATAGTGAATAAAATGATGATATAACAAATGATCGAGAAGAAGCTAGCCGATAGGGGCAATGATGATTATGCTGCTTTTGATGTGTACAAGGTGCCTTGCCCGTTCCATCATGCTGCCAAGAGATTACCTCCGGGCATCAACAAACCGCCAAAGTTCGATAAGTTCAACGGACAAGATTCGCCGAAAGAACATATAGCCTACTACATCAACGTGATGGGTGATCTAGCGACTGACGAGTCCTACCTGCTCAAGTTCTTCGGGTCCTCTCTCACAAGACTCGTGATGGGGACATCACCTCCCATGCCCACGTTCACAGCTCGTCTCCTCGCCCCGGTTGCATCCGGCATGGTCTAATCATTTAATTTTTAGTCCTATGTAATTTTTATTTGAATCATTTGATGTATTTTCCCTTTTATTTGAGTCATGTTCCTAGGTCTTGTGTTCATTTCCCTAAGTTTGAGTGTCATTAGATTGTCTAGTTAGCTATTGGGCCCAATTCATTGGGCTTGGCCCAAGGGCTCTCCCCTACCCCCTCGGTTATTTGTCATTGAGTCAATTGTCAGGGACTTTTGTAGAAATATGGGTTGCCTATATATAGGACCCCATTCTCCTCATTTGAAGTAATGAATCAATCAATGAGAAATTGCCATTTTGGTGAGTTCTATCTTTATTTTTATGGTGGAGTGAATCCATTAGTGAGGTGAGAAGCCTTAGGGAGAGAATCTCACCCATTCCTCTCTTAATCTCTCTCTTTCACCCCTCTTTCTCTCTCCTCCACACCCAATTTCGAAAATTTTCTCTCTCCTCCCTTCCCAATCACCACTCTCCCACCTACCCCCATTAAAGGCCACTCCCCTTCCCCACACATCCCATTACTCCACCCCCTAGTCCCAAGGGAGCATCCCCAATCACTAAGCCACCCTCCAACCACCTCATCCCTTTCCCAAGCACCCTTCCCTCTCCCCCATGCAACCCTCCACTTCCCTAGGCCATTTGAATTCAAAAATCCCCTTCCCTCCACAGCCCTAGGGCGCCCAAGACCCCTCCCCTTTGGTTAGGGGCGGCCCCCTCTCATCCTCTCCATCTTCCCTTGTTCCCCTCCATCACCCCCACCTTCTACCATCTAGAGTAAGAGGACCTGTAGAAGACCTGAAGCTTGCAGTAGTGACCCCGACCTCCTCCGGATGTTCCTAGAAGCCCAAGAGCCATCGTTGGAAGCGTCTGCCTGTCTTCTTCGCAACGGCAATGGTCTCGTCCACATCAGAGCTCGGTGCTGCCCAGGAAGCCCATTCTCCCACGACTGCGCATAGCTATCCCTGCTGAGTACCAGAACCCGATTAGAAGCTCTGCCACGACGAACCTCGGAGGAATCAGCCCACAAGTTCTTCTGCAAAGTTCTTCCTCGGCCTGTCTACTTTCAGAAACAAGAATCGGAAGTCCATTCAGCATCCGGGAACAGAAGTTACCAATTTTCTTCCACAGTCACGCGACTCTGTCTTCCACAGTCTGCACCGACCCCTCCTCACTCTTCTGGTTCTACAGTTCATCTCCGGCATTCTCTAGCATCCCATTTTCTTTTTCTGAAAAGAGGACTTACCCACGGTTCTAACGGCGCTGACAGCACCTAATTCGGAGTTCAGGAGCGGCCGGGACAGCCTCTTCTTCCCACTATTGGTGATCTGCTACTGCTAGTCCGAGAATCAGAGGCCCTGTTCGAGCTCCCGCCCCGACCGGTAACGACCTCAGGAGAAATTAACAAAATTCTGAAGCATCCCAGCTCCTGTAACGAAGAGTTCCCCACTGGTTTCGTCCCCGGCGAAATTCCAGAGGCAGATCTATAGCTCCGGCACCGGCTGTCTATCCCCTTTGGCTGAAAGGAGGCAGATTCAGCATCTTCGTTGCTTCACCATCTTCGACTTAGTTTTCCCCTCCCCGCTTGGCCAGCTGAAGGCCCCTCCCTGTGTGGAGGTAATTTTGATTGTAATCATTTAACCCCCACCCCAAGATCTCCCTCCTGCGAGAGGCGTAGTGTTGTAATTGGTTTGAGCAGGTCAAACTTCACCGCCGCGGCGTGTGGGGATCCACCGCCTCCCCGCTCGCCCTCGTCTCCGAGCGGGACCGGTTTCTTCAAACCGGTCGAGTAAGTGCTCTAAACCCTTGCTCATTGTGCTTGTCTTTCAATGTTTGTTTCTTAGCTCCGCTGGTTGTGCGAGAGAGAGCCCGATCCTCAAGCCCCGTTGCCTTGAGTGATCACCGTGGGAAGAGTGAAACCGGTGCCCTTGGCACTTTGTCGGCCCCATTGAATTGGGTTCCACATCCCATTGGGAATCACATATTGGCCTTGCTGGCCCTCTACCAGCAAGGGCCCAACCCCTCAACCTCACCTTGGCATTACCAAGTTACCCCGGGCTTGGGTGAGCGACGAGAGAGCGGCGGCCCAATTCGGCCCATTTGAATGCGATTGTGCTTGCTTGCATTTGGTCCGAGGTTGTGTCACATCAAATTGGTATCAGAGCAAGTCATTGACTTGTCTCTACAAGTCAAGTCCTAGGGCATGCTTGCATTCTTGTCCGAACCGTGCAAACCCATCATTGTTAACGTTGAGTCTTGGGTCACATGGCCCCTCTCCCAATCATATCCCATGCATGGTTACCTAATGGGGAGCCCATAGAAATTGATTTCATTGACCTAGAATCTAAAAATTGGGTGTCCCCCGATATCATTACCTCTCTTTGTAGGACCGGACAAATTGTGCACAATGGAGACCAAGTCTTCATTGAATTCCATAAATGGTTCGGGAAGACTAAGTATTTGGATGGGGCTTGGTGTCAAAAGGGAACATTGGCGGGTCCATGTATAATCCTAGGTAAGAAATGGTTAGATGAAAGGAATGCCTACATCGACCCAACACGTCGGACTTGCCTAGTGCATCCACCCCACCTTTCGGGAACCTTTAAATTCAACAACCTTGTATTCTCCCACCCGCGGGAATCCCGCCCTTGTTCACCACCCCGGGTGCACCATACTCCGGCCATCATCACCCCACCATCAAAGAACCTTCCCACTCCATTAGCTTTGGAAGAAGTAGTCCACCCGCTTTGCCACATGAAGACAAATACCTCTCGGGAACCTATCCCCTCCATGGAGAGCACCCATGTCCCAATTGAAGAGGAAGCCTCGCACGAGGATCTTCACCCTACACCACCCCCTCTAGATAAGGCCGAAATCATCTTAGAAGAGTCCCTTGTTAGGTGGCTAAGGGAGAGCCTAATTAGAGAGATCTCGGCCCATGTTTGCCCTCCCATAGAACAAAATTTTCCCCTAGTGCCCTTCTTCTCCTATCACACCACAATCCAAGCATCCTACCAAGTGGAAACTTTAGGGGATCTTCTTAAGGGCCGAGCATGGCAAATTGAGTTCACTAGTATGTTGACCCCTATAGCCGAACAACCTAGGAGCCTTGGCCTCCCACACCTATGCATCGGGTCTATCACCTCAGTTTGCACCATTGGTTGCTACACTAGCAACCTCCTTCTATTCCTCCCCACACCCGATGAGCCCGACCTTCTCCTCCAATTGGAGCTTTTTATATCGGGTAGAGAGCCAAGCCCTCCCCTCATGGCCAACCCACTCACCAAGAGCATTGACGCAATTATCATTGATAGGGATGACTTAGCACCTTTTGAGGACCTTGAGGACATGGAGCTCCTTCCCCTTAGTAACCCATTTTATGATCCCTATGATCCATTACAATGGGAGTCAAAGAACCCGGGTGACCCAACCATCTTACCCACCACCCACCATTTCCTACCCCCACCCACCATATTGGGCCAAAACCACCTCATCCATGACCCGGGTTATACCTTGGGAGCCATGACCTTGAGCCACATATCCCTAGGTAATAAGGTTGTGCCCCACCCCATGATGACCACCTTCTTAGATCCATTCGATCCATTCCAATGGGAGTTCAAAGGTTGTCCCACACCTATACACATGGAGGTCACCTTTGGGAAACACATGCATGTGTCTAGGCCTACCACACCACTTGGCATGATCACTATGTTGGGTCCTTTCATTCATACCACCCACATGTCAAGTAGGAAGCATGAGTGGCCCATATTCGGATGTATTGGTCCACCTTCATTTATCATGGGTCTTAAGAATGTCAAAAGTATCTATGGATGTCCGGGTCCCCCTACATTCATCACCACTTTGCATGATAGGTTCACCTACGGGTGCCCCGGCCCACCTAGGTCCACCAAAGTCTACATGATAACATTGCATGATAAGTCCACATATGGTTGCCCCGGCCCTCCAAATTCCATTAAAGTCTTCTTGGCATCAAAGCATGCTTGGTCTACTTTTGGTTGCCCAGGTCCACCCATCACCCCTAGAATGTCAACATTCACAAAATTGCATGAAAGCCTTTGCAAGCACATAAACAAAAAGAATGAGGCTTATAAAAAGCTGGCCGACTCTCATCGGCGTCACCAAGAATTTCATGTGGGTGACTTTGTGATGGTAAGGACGGAGAGACTCTCCCCGGGAGCCATCTCCAAATTGAGGCCACGTGGGGCTGGTCCCTTCCCGGTCCTGAGGCGCATTGATGCAAATGTCTTTGAGTTAGATCTCCCTGAGGAGTATGGAATAAGTCCCACATTCAATGTTGTCGACCTAGTGCCATATAAGGGACCCACGGTGGTACCTAGTGAGGAGATTGAGCCTACTTCTTCCCTTGAGAGAGCACCCACCCGTGAGGAGAGACCACCAGCCAAGAGAGCCCAGCGTGAACAAATTGAACAAATATTGGATGAACAAGTCACTACCACTATGAGCAAGGTATACGAGCGCTATCTCGGCAGGTGGATGGATCGGTCTCGTTCGGAAGACTTGAGGGCAGTACCACTTCTACACCCCCAACGAGGGAAGGACACTTACTCGACGGAGTCGAGTTCTCCGCACCCCGGGAGTATGATGGGGACATCACCTCCCATGCCCACGTTCACAGCTCGTCTCCTCGCCCCGGTTGCATCCGGCATGGTCTAATCATTTAATTTTGAGTCCTATGTAATTTTTATTTGAATCATTTGATGTATTTTCCCTTTTATTTGAGTCATGTTCCTAGGTCTTGTGTTCATTTCCCTAAGTTTGAGTGTCATTAGATTGTCTAGTTAGCTATTGGGCCCAATTCATTGGGCTTGGCCCAAGGGCTCTCCCCTACCCCCTCGGTTATTTGTCATTGAGTCAATTGTCAGGGACTTTTGTAGAAATATGGGTTGCCTATATATAGGACCCCATTCTCCTCATTTTGAAGTAATGAATCAATCAATGAAAAATTGCCATTTTGGTGAGTTCTATCTTTATTTTTATGGTGGAGTGAATCCATTAGTGAGGTGAGAAGCCTTAGGGAGAGATTCCCACCCATTCCTCTCTTAATCTCTCTCTTTCACCCCTCTTTCTCTCTCCTCCACACCCAATTTCAAAAATTTTCTCTCTCCTCCCTTCCCAATCACCACTCTCCCACCTACCCCCATTAAAGGCCACTCCCCTTCCCCACACATCCCATTACTCCACCCCCTAGTCCCAAGGGAGCATCCCCAATCACTAAGCCACCCTCCAACCACCTCATCCCTTTCCCAAGCACCCTTCCCTCTCCCCCATGCAACCCTCCACTTCCCTAGGCCATTTGAATTCAAAAATCCCCTTCCCTCCACAGCCCTAGGGCGCCCAAGACCCCTCCCCTTTGGTTAGGGGCGGCCCCCTCTCATCCTCTCCATCTTCCCTTGTTCCCCTCCATCACCCCCACCTTCTACCATCTAGAGTAAGAGGACCTGCAGAAGACCTGAAGCTTGCAGTAGTGACCCCAACCTCCTCCGGATGTTCCTAGAAGCTCAAGAGCCATCGTTGGAAGCGTCTGCCTGTCTTCTTCGGAACGGAAGTGGTCTCGTCCCCATCAGAGCTCGGTGCTTCCCAGGAAGCCCATTCTTCCACGACTGCGCATAGCTGTCCCTGCTGAGTACTAGAACCGGATTAGAAGCTCTGCCACGACGAACCTCGGAGGAATCAGCCCACAAGTTCTTCTGAAAAGTTCTTCCTCGGCCTGTCTACTTTCAGAAACAAGAATCGGAAGTCCATTCAGCATCTGGGAACAGAAGTTACCAATTTTCTTCCACGGTTGCGTGACTCTGTCTTCCACAGTCTGCACCGACCCCTCCTCACTCTTCTGGTTCTACAGTTCGTCTCCGGCATTCTATGGCATCCCCGTTTCTTTTGCTGCAAAGAGGACTTACCCACGGTTCTAACGGCACTGACGGCACCTAATGCGGAGTTCAGGAGCGGCCGGGACAGCCTCTTCTTCCCACTGTTGGTGATCTGCTACTGCTAGTCCGAGAATCAGAGGCCCTGTTCAAGCTCCCGCCCCGACCGACAACGACCCCAAGAGAAATTAACAAAACTCTGAAGCATCCCAGCTCCTGTAAAGAAGAGTTCCCCACTGGTTTCGTCCCCGGCGAAATTCCAGAGGCAGATCTATAGCTCCGGCACCGGCTGTCTGTCCCCTTTGGCTGAAAGGAGGCAGATTCAGCATCTTCGTTGCTTCACCATCTTCGACTTAGTTTTCCCCTCCCCGCTTGGCCGGCTGAAGGCCCCTCCCTGTGTGGAGGTAGTTTTGATTGTAATCATTTAACCCCCACCCCAAGATCCCCCTCCTGCGAGAGGCGTAGTGTTGTAATTGGTTTGAGCATGTCAAACTTCACCGCCGCGGCGTGTGGGGATCCACCGCCTCCCCGCTCGCCCTCGTCTCCCAGCGGGACCGATTTCTTCAAATCGGTCGAGTAAGTGCTCTAAAACCTTGCTCATTGTGCTTGTCTTTCAATGTTTGTTTCTTAGCTCCGCTGGTTGTGCGAGAGAGAGCCCGATCCTCAAGCCCCGTTGCCTTGAGTGATCACCGTGGGAAGAGTGAAACCGGTGCCCTTGGCACTTTGTCGGCCCCATTGAATTGGGTTCCACATCCCATTGGGAATCACATATTGGCCTTGCTGGCCCTCTACCAGCAAGGGCCCAACCCCTCAACCTCACCTTGGCATTGCCAAGTTACCCCGGGCTTGGGTGAGCGACGAGAGAGCGGCGGCCCAATTCGGCCCATTTGAATGCGATTGTGCTTGCTTGCATTTGGTCCGAGGTTGTGTCACATCAACTCGCTTTTGAATGGTATTCAAACTTACCAGCTGGATCCATCAATGATTGGCCGGACATGCATCGGCAATTTCGAGAGCAGTTCTGTAGCAACCCTAGATTTTATCTAGGAATTTATTTGGATTTTTAGGCAATAAATAGAATTAATTAAACTTAAAATAGGTTAGTTATTGATTTAATGGGTTATTTAACATTTATTTAAAGGCCCAATTACTTGTAGACCATTAAGACCATTTAAAATTGGCCCATAGACCAAATTCTAAGGCTTTTAGGCCCAAACCCAACCTTAGAGACGTATTAGGGTTAGTTCCCTAATTAAAGGAGATAAATAGGAGGAAATTAGAGTTTGAATTATAATAAAATTGAAATTTTGTAAGGCCCGAAAAGTCACAGTCAGTCGCGTGACCACGACCTGCTAGTAGCAGTCCTTTGTAGACCGCTACTTGGTTCCGTAAATGGAAGTTGGTAAACCCAGGAAAGTATAAATTTTTATCCACCCAATCGCCAGGGATCGATGTGATCTGGCATGAGAACTTGTCCAGGACTCTTAGGGGATTGAATTGACACCCCATAGGACTCCTAATTGATCCAATCCCTCAGCCCTTGGTCAATCCCTATAAATAGGACCCAGTGTCAACCTGCGCAAACCCTAATTTTGGATCATGTGGTTCAAAGGTATAGTGTTGTCAATTTATGTTCATCCTTTAGAAGTTTTTATTCCCCTCAGTATCTTCTAACCCTCTGCTTAATTTCGTGTTAGGAGGTCAAGAGGTTAAGGATTTAAGACAACCGGAAGTCACTGTTTCAACGTAGGATGTGCAGGAACCAGAGCCCTCTTCCAGCGACAAATTCACACTCTAGGAGCAAAGCCAGAGGTAGGTTATCTCATGATTGACTTAAACATCAAGTTAGTAACAAAAGTCCTCTGGCCTTGCCTGATTTCATGCATTATACGTAGAGAGCTCTATGTTTTCCATGACTGCGCAGTTAGGTTTTTGATGGCATGTCATCCCTGCACCCTTGACTAAAAGATAAGAACTTTGGTTTAATTTACGCCTTTCCCATGAACTTAATTCATTCTAAACATACTAACATGTCTTGCCTTTCTGTTCCCTATAGTTTTCATGCATTAATTACCCTAGAATAGGCTCTGCACGCTGGACTTAGCTTCTGTCTATGGTAGAAAGAAGGTGGTCTTGTAGAGACCACTACCTTCAAGTAGCGATCTTCGACCAACCGCTTTCTACTTTCTATTAACTCCAAAAAGAAACCAGATCAACCTTCATGATTCCTTATTAAATATAAGTAGTTATGCCATGTTTCATGTTATTTTATGATATTCATGATTTATGTCCTATCATGTTTCAATCATGTTAGGTTTTATGCCCTTCATGCTACAAGGAACTTATTTTCATGTATGTTAGTTTCATGCCAAAACTTTGTAGTTTTGTACATAAAGGAAATTTCCATGACTTTAGTTCACATTGATTTATGCTTTGACGCATTCCTTTCTCATCTCCTTTATGTTTTATGATGTCACATATAGCCCATACTTCGGTACGACGCTATTAGATCACTTGCACTTGATAGGAACACCTCTTGAACTTGAGAGTCTCTCCATCGGATATTCCTTCTACCGGACTAGGTAATCTTGTTTCAAGGCCTCTGTAAGTCTCCGCGAGCCTGAGATTCCCACTAGGACGTCGAGCTAGTTGTACCTTAAAAACCTACTAGTCTAGAAAGCACTTGAGTTTTCTGCATTTTCTTGTACTCTATCTAGATCGCGGACTGGACCCGGCCGCTACCTCATGATAGCGGTTGTCCTTGGACCGCATTCTACCAGCAGTTCTATTGAGTCAACTCTTTTCCTCTTCCGACATTGACTCCACCTAATCGTGGCTCACAGTCAACTGCCAGTTCCTGATAGCGGTCCTGGTGCGACCGTGTTATGTCAGCTGTTCATAGCGTCAACCCAGTTTCTTCCTGCGTTGACCCATCCTTGATAACCCGTCAGATAGTGGACCCCATGCGACCGCTACTTCATGATAGCGATTCTGGTTCGACTGCTTTTTGTCAAATGCTATCCAACGCAGGGGTTGACCCAAGGGTTAAACTTACACTGTTCTCAGGTGATCTTCTGATTATCTGGGACCTAACACCTTATTCATTAAGACACTAATGAACTTAGGAAATTGGTTAATGTACCATTATGCTGTCGGATTCCTCCCGCAACATGACATTCTCATTGTTAGGATAGATGGTATGCTCTGATACCAAGTGTTAGGATGCGATATATGATCTAGAGGGGGTGAATAGATCTCTCACCCAATTAAAACCAACAACAACAGCTCCAAGTGCGGAATTAAAACAAGCTATTGTTGGACGACAGAAGGATAAACAACACTATCAATGAAATCTGACCAAATAGATCTAAATCAAGATGGTCCTAAGCATTCATCTACTACGGATCAAAGAAATAAACAGGATGCACACAATCCACACAGCAATCGTACAGTAGTCAGAGATTTTTAAGGTGGTTAGATCTCAAACCCGAGATCTACGTCCACCCCACACTCCAAACCGGAACGTGGCTTCTACTGCTGATACACAGCTTTGGGGTCAAAACCCTACAGACCGCTGGGCGTTACAGCTTATGCCTGTAGACACGCCATTCGTGACGTCTCCTGAGAAAGTCTCATATTACTATACAACGCCCCGCAACGGCTTACGCATTTTGAATCACTCGAGTGCTTCCTTTTCTTGGGTCTTCTTGTGCCTTTTTCGGCATTCGGAATCGTCCCGTCACGGCATTCGGACGGCGTCAACACCTGTCAGACGCATCAAGAGGTTCCGGAACCAAGAAGGTGTCTGTCGAGCGGCCGCCGATTGAGGACCCGGGTGGGTCTTAATGGGGGCGTCCAGGCCCCTGGACGCCTCCATAAAAAACAAAAATAAAAAATGTGTGTAAAATGCCAGTTGGCATAAAAAACAAAAAATATATAAAAATATATATATATATTAATGGAGGCGTCCAGGACCCTGGACGCCTCCGTATAAAAAAAATATAAAAAAATCAAAAATACCAGCCCTAGCATAAAAAGATAAAATAAAAATATATAATATATTTTGGAGGCGTCCAGGCCCCTGGACGCCTCCATCAACTCTCTCACAGGCGCCGGCCACCGAACGACGGTTTGTCGTGTGTGAAAAAATCCAAATTTTGAAGACGTTCAGCCACCTAGACGCGCCCATTTCTGAATCACGAGGCGCCGCTCACAAAACCACGCGTTGTGCCAAACCGCGTGCGGCCGTCGTCGGTATTCGGTGGACCTGTTAGAGGCGTCCGGGGCCCTGGATGCCTCCACAAAAGTATTCCAAAAAAATATATAAAAATAGAATAAAATATTAATTCGGCCCTGATGGAGGTGTCCAGGGTCCTGAACGCCTCCACCCTCCGGAGCCCTATAAATAGAGGCCCACCCCCTCAGTTCTGGAGGAGCTTCGAAGTGATCCGATAGGCTGCCGGAGCCTAGAGGCTACGAAGTCATTTTCTAACCCGTGGGTTCTTTTGTAGGTGGAGGTTCTGCAGGCTTCTCGGGTGCTCACGCTCGCGAGAGGAAGGTCGTCTTCATCCACCGCGCTTCCACGTCGTCCCCACGCTGCCGGAGCTCCGCCGGATTTCACCATCGGCACATCCAATAAGTCAATTCTTTCCTTTTCTTCGTAGTTCTTTTGCATTCATCATCTTACATCCCCTATCCCCCTTCATAAGGGCGCCTTTTCTTATACACTTCTTACATCCATCATCTCATTTTCCTCCTACTCGAGTCCGAGAGGGGTTTAAAAGATAACACCAACCAGGTGTGTGTCTTGCCATCATTTCGTTATTTTTATCGCAAGGATTTGAATACTACACCTCCATCTTTCTAATCCACTTGTCATTTATTTATCGTTGTTTTGCAAGGGTAGCCGAGGAAAGCCCTCTCCGTCGGCCGGCCGGAGGGAGAGGAAGAAGCAACCCGCCATCTCCCGCTCTTGAGGTAGGCGCGATCACTTTCTTATTTTTGGGTCTTTTCGGCCCCTGGCGATCACATCTTATTTTCGAGGCCGCGGCGAGTCACTTCCCCAATGGCCGTTTAAATTTCCGTTCTTATATTCTCTTTATACTCTGTTATATTCTGCTCATATTCTCGAGGCCGCGGCGAGTCACTTCCCCAATGGCCGTTTAAATTCACGTTCTTATACGTTATATTCTTATCTGTTTATGTTCTCGAGGCCGCGGCGAGTCACTTCCCCAATGGCCGTTTAAATTCCCGCTCTTTGTATTCTCTTTATATTCTGTCATCTTATTATCTGCTCATATTCTCGAGGCCGCGGCGAGTCACTTCCCCAATGGCCGTTTCAATTCTTGTTATTTAATTTCTGCACCATTCCCGTCCCCCCGAGGCCGCGGCGAGTCACTTCCCGCTATGGCCGTTTAACCCCCATATCTTGCTATATCACACTTGTCCCGCTCGCCCCGCCGGAGCAATCTCCCGTGGTGGCCCCTTCTCTCTCTTCTCTTATTTCTGTGTTGCAGCAAACAAACGCCAAACAAAAAGAAAGAGGAGCCCGCGTGCTCCGCGTCTTCTCCGCTCTTCCCCGAACCGCGTGACGTCGCTCACAGATTGGCGATCACGGTGGGACACTACTGCTTCCTTTCGGCTACCCTTGCAAGTTCGGCACCATCCGTGCCTCTACACCTTGGCACCCGCGCGCGCCCCCGTTGTGCTCACGGCAGCACTATTAGTTGTGATTGGTTGTTTGTTTATTATATGTCTGTTATTTCTGTTGTTTTCTTACTCTATATATCTGTCAGCATTCCATTGCATACATCCATTCCTCTTTTCTATCCTTTTTTCATTTTTTGAGGATCACCCTTTCCTGGTGAAGGAAGGACTCTCCGTTTGGGAATTCCTCTCAACGGACTAGAATCTCCTACACTGGGACCTCCGTAAGTCCCCGACATCGAAGAATCTCCTCTTCGTTCACTGGGCTGGTTGTACCATTGAAGTTCCCCGGAGTTAGTCATTTCATTCGTGGTGAGACGAGAGACCCTAGCTGACACGGCGGTGAAACAAAAATAAACTAGGGTCCCCATTTTGTGTGAACTTCGGATCTCGTTAAAAACACAAAAACATCATCAAAATCAAAACATAAAAAAAAGGCGTAAAGGCATCCACTTGTTTGATAATCTCTGCTACCTGCTTGCTAGTGTATGTTTTTGTGTTCTGGGAAAACTGTGAGCATGGCTCACGAGTCTTTTGAGGAGAACCACCCTAGTCGTGGTTTGTCAGCCGACCCGCGAGTCTATGCTATGGACTCGGGTCCCTCTCATGAGCCCTCGCATGAGGTGCATGTTACCGCCGGGGACACGTCCCCACCACAGGATATCACTTCCTTACTGGGCGTCCTCGCCAACACGGAGCTTACCTCTGAACAGCTTCGGGCCTTCCAGGCCATTCTAAAGGGGAAATCTGTTTCCCCCACGCCCCAGGAATCAACTCCGACCATCGCACCTCTCCAAGAGTCCGTGCAGGCCATTCCATCTCCTTCATTGGCGCAAGCCATCCAGTCTCCCTCGCTTCAAGGTCAAGCGAGCCAACAACCACCCACATTCTAATTCCCGTCACAATCTCAAACTCCCGTTGTTCCCCACACACCGCTTCAGCCAGGGCCAACTGTCGATGGTCCGACAGCTCCCTCTCATTCGGGGTTTCCCCCTCAAGTCTCCGGGAGACAGTTTCTCCCCCAATGGCAAGTGCCACCTTCACCTCCAGAGGAGCTCGCCCAATCGCTCCTCAATAGGTTCAATCGCATGGACGAGCAGTTTCAAAATCTAAGAAGAATGGTGGACGTGAAAGCCACCCCGGAGGTTGCTTTGCCAATCCTTCCCGTCATTCATCTTCCTCCCTCCGAAATGCCCACGTACCGCAGATACAATGGTACCGGCAACCCCTTCATTCACCTCAAGGACTTCATGTATGAGTCCTCCTATTGGCAAAATGATCAAAGGTCCCTGGCATACCTCTTTCGGAGATCATTGGATGGTCCTGCGCTTGAGTGGTTCTATTCTCTGGAGCCCCGCGAGGCCGAGAATTTTGAAATAGTCCAGAGAAGGTTCTTGCAAAAATATAGGGATAGGGTCGGTCCCTCACTCTCCATTACCGACCTAGTGGCCGAAAAGATGAAACCCGACGAGGATTTTGTCCGATATGCTGATAGATGGAGGTCTCTGGCGGAAAGAATAAGGGATACCCTCTCCGAGCCCAAACAAGTGAAGATGATTGTGTCTAATGCAACCCCACAGTTCAGACATGTCCTGGCCATGAATAAATTTACTACAATGGAGGAACTCTATGAAAGGGCCCGGTACATCCAAACCCAGCTAAAAGACTCCCCCATCATGAACATGTTTGAGTCGCCGAAGCCCAAAGTGGTCAGAAAGACAGGCGCTGGTGTCCCGGGCAGAGCCACAGAAGGGGTCGTGACAAATGAGCAAGTCAGTGCGGTCAACAATGCCAACTATGCAGTCAACCCAAGGCCTCCACAAATGCCCCGACTTCCACTTCAACCAGGTCCTTTCCCTCTTCGTCCTCCACCCCAAAATAATCCACCCTAGGATAATATGCCTCCATTACGCCAACCCCAGCAACAACAACCACAACCTCAGCAACAACAACCACCACTTCAGTACAACCAAGTTCCACCCCCGGGGAACTATGGTCCCCAACAGCAACAAAGGAGGCCGCTCGGTCCCAAGAGAGCCTACTATCCACCATTACCGGAAACCTTAGCAGACATTTTTAATGCCCTCATGGCATCAAACCAACTCGCCCTACCCAGAGAAAGGCCCGTGTGGCCCCCCAATGTTGATACCTCCAAATACTGCGCCTACCACAGGCAGCCGGGACACACAGTAGATTACTGCTTCCATTTCAAAGATTACATCCATGATATGAATGATGAACATCAAATAGATTGGGATGAGATGAGACGATACGTCGCGGCTCTCAAGACTAGGAGACCCCCTCATAGGCCACAGCAACAGTTACAACAGCAACAGCAACAGCAACCACAACAACAACAGCAGGCTCAGCAGGCCCCACAACAACAGCCCGACATGGGCATAATCCAGAATCCATTACCGGAGCACCAACAGCCCAATCATCAGGTTAACCCCATCTCCTCCTTCCCGGAAGTCGGGAGAGAGCAGGTGTGGCACCAGGAAAGTACCTCCATTCTTTCTACCTCCAACCCTATCATCATGCAACCCCCTCACCTTGCCCGGGTAGCACCTCTCTCTCATCAACCCGCGTCAGTATCACCATCACCATTTCCACTACCATTACGCCCTCTCATCCGCACCCCGACCTCCTATCAACCGACACTCTCCACTACGCCTTCACACCCTCTCATCTTCTCTCACTCCCCCACTTTACCATCCACCTCTACCACATTTACCCCTACGCCTTCTAAACCCCTTATCATCCGTCAACCATACATAACCACGTCTTTCTCCACCTTATCACCACTAATGCCTTCAAAACCACTCATTAACCATCACCCACCTCAAAATCATTGTCCACTTCAAGCCCTACCCACTCCTACTTCGTCTCCACCGCCACCTTCTAGACCCCTTATCCTTCATAATCCGCGCAATATCCCCTCTACCTCCACCATGCCGCCACCTAACAAACCCCTCATCAGAATCCCTGCTCCCGTCATCACCCCTGCTTCATCAACCATTCCTCCAGTACTACCCCTCAAACCCCTGTTAAAACCCACTGCTACCCCCACAGAGGTACAAAAGCCGCAGGCAATGGTGCTCTGGAGTGGAAGGATTTTCCACAGGGTTTTCCCCCACAACAGTCAGAATCCCGAGCAATCTCAGCCAGAGAGGGATGATGCAGAACAACCAGAAAGAGCTATCCCTGGAACACAGTATAATCTATTGAAACACTTGGACAAGACACCTGCCCGGATCTCCATCCTAGAGCTATTTCAAAGATCCACATCCCACTAGGCGGCCTTGATGGAATATCTTCAAAAGGTCATGGTTAATGAAGACCTCCCCGTGGAGAAGATTTCGACCGTCCTGACCCCAACAGACACACAACCAGCCATCATGTTTCACAACTACGAGCTCGCTCCCAAGGAAGCTCGGAAATATGCATTGTGCATATCAATAAAAAAATTAATGGGATATCCATAAACCCGTGTCTTGTGGACACGGGTGCATCCATAAATGTGATCTCCATGAGCACTCTTCAGTTGTGTGGGGTCAACGAGGAACAAATAAGACCTTCCTCGATCACGGTCGCGGCTTATGACAATAGCAAAAGGCCGCCGCAGGGGATGATTATTCTGAAGGCAGAACTAGGCCCCATGTCAATTCCCACGGAATTCCATGTCCTCGACATGGACCCCACATTCAAGGCTATACTGGGTCGCCCTTACATTGAAGCCATGGACGTTGTGCCTTCCACCAACCATCAGTGCCTAAAGTTTCCTTACAATGGGAGAATTATTAAAGTGGTCAGTACACCTGTCCTTCACACAGTGGATGCTATCAACACCTCTCTGCCTTCTGTTTGGCCGTCTCATCGGCCCATATTGTCACTGCTGGACGTACGTGATCCATCTCATGTTCCACTAGCACCAAAGGAGCCGGTCAGGGCAACCACAACATCATGTCTCCCTTTTCACTCCAAAGGTTGGGAGATTATGAGAAACATCGGCTATCAACAAGGAAAAGGTCTGGGCGCACAGTTACAGGGTATGCTCAAACCGCTAAAGGAAATTAGGCCGAACCGCAGGTTTGGCCTAGGCTTCAAAGGACCGTTCAAGGCAGATTGGAAGCCCCTCACGTGGACTCTATCAAACCACTTCAACAGAGGGCCCGTTGTTCAGATGGGAGATCACCCACGAGAAGCATATGGGGGATCACATGCTGTATATTTGGCTGAAAAATGTCCAAGGATCACCAAAAGAGGCAAGATCAAAGATCCGGAATGCGAGTGGGACAAATGGTTCGACATACGGGACATTTCCGTTGCACTGGAAAGGATGTTCTTGTCTCCGCAGCTTGAAGGACCACCATTGATCTCCGAAATACCAGAGAATATTACCACCCTTGCCAAGGTTCCAAACTATCCTCGTCCTCGCCAGAAGGACCCTGTCATCGACGAATCTTCATCCGTCCTCAACATTGCCGTCGACGGCTCATTAGCCGCCATCTTCTCCATCCACTCGTCTCAGCCTTTGCTGATATCTTCTTCCTGGGCCAGACAATTGTCTGATGATCTTCCCAGGTCCCCTTCTTTGCTTACATACCTACACGGGCTTTTCAATCCGCGCCAGGTCTTCAACCATGATCTGCTCTATGAGCCTCACAATCCTCTAGCTATAACCACTTTCCTCTCTCCTCCAATCTCTTTTCACTGCTTTGTCATTAAAAATGAAAACAAAAAAAAAACGTCAATTTTCAAACTCCCCAACAACACATCTTCGTTGAGGAAACCTCCTACATCTCCCACGGGTGCGTACCGCCTTGCGGACCACCCGTCCAAGGTCCAATGAGCGACCTTTTCTACCCCTCCTCTGAGGGGTCTTCTCCTGTACATTCTACACCATCCTCTTCGTCTTCCTCTTCTTCTGTAAATATTGTCAGTCAATCTAGGAATAATAGGCCAAGGGTAGTACCTAGGAAGAAATCTAAGGGTAGGCAGATCCCTCGTCGATTCCTCCTGGATTTAGCCGCCAGGTGTCAGGCCCTTCTTGCCATCCCCCAGTTATTAGAAAATCCCATCCGGCTACCAGAAATAGAATGTGAGGGCGACTGTGCATTTGATGAAGGGTATGGAGTCTACGAGATCACGGATGAAGAATGCCCCACTAAAGATGAGGGTGAAGAATATGAGGATGCGGCGGGCGCATACGCTAGTGGAATGAGGAGATTCGACGAACCGTCAACCGCGGTAGAAGAATCCACCAAAGAAGTCAACTTGGGAACTGAGGAAGACCCTAGGATCATCCTCATAAGTGACAACCTACCACCCTCTGAAGAAGAGGAATTAATTGAGGTTCTCAAGGAATATAAGGACACGTTTGCATGGAGCTACGAGGATATGCCGGGTCTGGATTCAACCTTGGTCGAACACCGTTTAACCCTAAAACTAGGGTTCATCTCGGTAAAACAAAGGTTAAGGCGTTTCCACCCTCAGATAGCTTTGAAAATGAAGGAAGAGGTCGATAAGCTCCACAAAGCCAGGTTCATTAGAGTCGTTCTTTATCCTCAATGGGTGACGAACATTGTCCCGGTCATGAAAAAAGATGGGAAAGTCAGGATTTGCATCGACTTTCGGGACCTTAACCGCGCGTGTCCAAAGGATGATTTTCCCTTACCTCACATTGATGTGCTGATTGATAACACGGCAGGCTACGAAACCCTCTCTTTCATGGATGGATTTTCAGGATACAATCAAATTCGTTTGGCAGAAGAGGATCAGGAAAAGACGTCATTCACTACCCCTTGGGGAACATATTGTTACGTGGTCATGCCGTTCGGATTAAAGAATGCTGGAGCTACTTACCAAAGAGCGATGATGGCCATATTTCATGACATTATGCACATATATCTGGAAGTGTATGTATGTGGATGACTTATTGGTGAAATCAAGGACCAGGATGGAACATCCAGAAGTTTTGGCTAAGGTCTTGCAAAGGTCAAGAGAGTTCCAATTGAAAATGAACCCGAAGAAGTGTGTGTTTGGTGTGTCGTCAGGTAAATTGCTGGGGTTCATCGTGAGTAAAAGAGGGATCGAGATAGATCCCGACAAAGCCAAGGCTATCAGGGATATGCCGCCTCCCAAGAATTTGAGGGAAGTTCGAGGTTTAATCGGGAGGTTACAGTTTATTCGTCGGTTTGTGTCCCAACATTCACAAAGGTGTAGACCTCTCTACGAGTTGACCAAGCCAGGAGTAAAATTCCACTGGAATTCTAAATGTCAGAAAACTTTTGAAGGGTTAAAGGAATATCTGGCTAGTCCACCCGTTCTCATTCCACCCAAACCGGAAAAACCTCTGATCCTTTACGTCTCAGTCTTGGATGACTCCGTGGGAGCCGTCCTCGCACAAGCTGATGAAGAAGGCAAGGAACGGGCAACCTATTACTTGTCCAAACTTCTCAATCCCTGTGAGCAGAAGTACACTGTCATGGAGAAAACCTGTGCTACCCTCGTTTGGGTAGTGCAGAAATTGAAACACTACTTCTTGGCTCATGAGGTCCACTTGATTGCTCGAATGAATCCTATCAAATTCCTTCTGGAGAAAGCCATCCTTACGGATAGGCTAGCACGCTGGCAAAGTTTTCTCTCTCAGTTCGACATCACCTACATCCAACAAAAGGCGATTAAAGGCTATGCCATAGCCGAGCATCTCGCTCACCATCCTCTTCCCAAGTTCGATCCCGTCCAATCAGAGTTTCCAGATGAGGAACTAATGTCCATCAACCAATCAGATGAGCCAATGTGGACGCTATATTTTGATGGAGCTCTGAATTCTCAAGGGAGAGGAATCGGCATCGCCCTCCTGTCGCCTGAAGGCCTCACATTCCCATTGGCATACCAGCTCAAATTTCCAGTCACCAACAATATAGCCGAATATGAAGCCCTTCTAGCTGGCCTAGAACTCGTCCATTCTTTTCGTATCACTGAGTTACGAGTCGTAGGTGATAGTCAACTCATCCTTCGCCAGGTGCTCACTAAATATCGCACTCGCGATCCCAAACTCAAGCCATACCAAGAACACACTGCTGTCTTTGCCAAACTGTTCACCAAACTGATCTTTGTTCATGTCCCTCGTCATCAGAATATTCTCGCCGATGCCCTCGCCTCGTTGGCATCATCCTTAAGGTTCCCTCTAGGAAGATGGTTTAAGTCCATTTCCATCTATAAACTTCACGCCCCTGCAATCGATGATGCTTCCTACGTAAATATCAAAGACAGGATACCAAGGAAGATCCTGCAGGAAGATATCCTTGAGAAGAGGGAAATCATGTTGGCAGAGGCCGAAGAAGAACTGGCTGATGAAGAGAAATCATGGTTCTATTAAATTGTCAAATACTGCCAAGATCAGTCTTATCCTGAAGGGGCCACCACAGAGGATAAGAAAGCCATAAGAAGGGTGGCTCAGAAATATACTTTGATTGGAGGCCTACTCTATAGGAGGAGCCTTACCGGTATTCTGTTAAGATATCTTGGTGACGATGAGGTTTGGAAATGTGTAGAAGAGACGCACTCGGGTGTGTGCGGTGGCCACGTGAATAGTCAGATGCTCGCCAAAAAGATCATTCGGCAAGGTTTTTACTGGCCCACTATGGAAGAGGATTGTGCTGTCTATGTCCGTAGGTGTGTCAAGTGTCAACTTCACGCCGATAAAATCCATGCACCATCTTTCTCACTTCACCCAATATCCTCCCCGTGGCCTTTCTCCATGTGGGCATTCGACATCATTGGTCCCCTAGGTGATCCCAATTCCCTCACCAAGCAGAAATCTTTCATCCTTACTGCGACGGAATACTTCACCAAATGGGCCGAAGCTGAAGCTTACGCGGAAATCAAGGCGTCAACAGTCTGCAAGTTCATCATAAAGAACATCCTCGCCAGATTCGGCATCCCAAGCACGATCGTCACCGACAATGGGCCACAATTCATTTCTCAGGACCTACAGGACCTCTGCAAAACGTATGCAATTGTATTACATCATTCATCGCCTTATTACCCACAAGGTAACGGCCAAGCAGAGGCCACCAATAAAACATTGCTCAAAATCATCAAAAAAACCTGCGAGTCTAGTAAGTTTTCAGACTGGCCAGAAAAGCTTATCGAAGCTCTATGGGCCTATCGCACTTCAATTCGTACCCCCACCGGGCAGACTCCATTTGCCCTTACTTATGGTATGGAAGCGGTAGTCCCGTACGAGACTCTGATCCCTTCTCTCAGGGTACAATTGGACGAGGAATTTCCCCTCGACGATCATCGTAATTCACTCCTCGCCCAGTTGGAACTCTTGGATGAGAAACGGCTGGCCGCTGCCGAACACGCGCGTGTGTATCAAAATAGACTCGCTCGCTTTTACCAAAAGAAAGTCGTTGAGAGAAAATTCAAAGTTGGTGAGATGGTCGTAAAAAGAATTTTTGTCAAACCTGGAGGTCCGCGTTCTAAGCTCCAACCCAATTGGGAAGGACCATTTGTAATTCAAGCCGTGTACCCTGGCAACGCCTACAAGCTAGTCAACGCCGAAGGGACCGAGTTATCCCACCCTTGGAATGGGCTTTATCTTAAGAAATACTACCCTTAGCACAAAACAAAAAAATGATGAAAAGACAAAAAAATGATCAAAAACAAAGAAATACCAAAAACCACTAAAAACATGGAAGATTCAAAATGCCGATGCCTGGCAGTCACCATGTAGTTAAGTCCCTGCATCTAACCTTCATGTTAGGATAGGGCCCATTAAGGCTTGGTAGGCACCGGGTCTTGGTTTGCCAGAACCGTGGAGATCCCTGTCCGGCCACGTTGGCCTATGCTCGCTCGAAGGAAGCCAACATGTGCTCACTTATGTATTTTATTCAAAAAAGGTCGGTAGCATCACCTACGGTGGAGCGTCACCCAGAAGATCTCTGGAAGCTGTAATCTTTATTCTTTTCTCTTCGACCAAATGAGACAGTCGGCGCCCTTAAAACGCTGAGCATGAGAAACCGAAACTCAAACCCCAAAGGCAAGAGTAGGATCCATTTCCTCGAGCATCGATCAGAGCACGAGAAGAGGGCAGTGTCCCCGCAGGCATACAAAAAGGGAGCCCACAAACGTCAAACGACTATATCTCCCTCACAAAAAGAAATACAAAATCAAAATCAAGAGAAAAGCCTGGTCGTGACCGTGCCTGTTACGATAAACGGAACCCCTCAAAGCAAAAGTCTGAATCCACAAAGGGGGCCGTGGAATGTAAATGCTCGAGATTTGGTCCGAAGTTGTCCGAAAGGAAAGAGTTAGTGGGCCCTTATTCGCTCGCCGGGTTAACAGTTTTGCCGATCCTCTCAGGAGGTTTACCCCCACGCTCTTCCTTCTTCCTCTAAAGATGAAGGTTCGATGGAGTTTCCGAAAGGTGAAAACTGCCCAGGGTCTGCGGCCTTATTTTAATATACACATTTGGTTGCCTACTTTGAAAAGCAAAAGCTATCGCTGTGAAAGAGTCTCCGTGTTTCTGGCTAGTCAAGACCCCTGTTTACCACCTTGATGTCTTCTTGTTTAACCTCGGGCTTAGGCCAATGCAAGCGCGTCACCTATGGGTGCGACGGCGTCTGATTCCGGGTCAGCGTCGCGCGGTTGATCGTTAGGGTTCCAGGGTGGTCCATCATATACCATCTAGAGTTGTGAGGAAACAGACCCGGGTCGGGCAAATCTTTTACCTCATACACCTTTTGGGTGAATCCCTGTGGTCGGAAGCGACTGGGAGCCTAAGCATGGCATGACGGTATTGTCATCAGGGTAAGTCTTAGTCGGCGGGATCATCATTCGAGGGGTCTAGAGGCCCAAATCAACCTAGATGTGCACTTAGGATACCTGGGAGGTTAGTAAGAAACCCCTGTTCTCACGAAGGTTAGGTGCCATTTGGGTGCTTGCCGGGCGTTAGCAATAAAAAAATTGAGATGATAAAACAACAAAAAATGGAAAAGAGAAAATGTACATATTTGCAAGCAAAAAAAAATCTTTTTTATAAAATAAAAAAAATGCCAAATATAAAAAAAATAAAACAAATCAATTTTGCATGATTGCATTTGCGTGCAGCATCTCACTTTTAATACCGCTTGCATTCGTGTGCTTGCCTGTCGCATTTATCATCACCACTTCTTTCCCTCGCCTTCGTTAAAATAAAGGCTTGGCCCCCTGACCAGTTATCAAGGACAGTCACTGTGACCATTTGCTTATTGAGCAAGGGGCCAAGTCAGAATAGAAATTCTGATTTGTTTGTTTCAGTGATGTATGCAGGGATTCAGGCAACAGAAGCAAAGGTGAAAACCAAACAAACCAAACCTTGTGTTTTATTCCAAAAAAAAACCCAAAAAAATTACATCAAGTTCCGCCCTCTCGCTCTGCATTACTCGTCCCACTACTCTCCGGGCAAAACACTCTCAAAGGTGCTACCCAACTACGAAAAGCGGTACTCCTACCGCTCTGTACTCCTCTTCCTATCCCGCATCCCGGCGTTGATCTACGGAAGCAGCAGAGAAGCCACCAACACGAAAGCCACGCTCTCGTGCTCTTCGGTAGTGCTCCTCACCATCTCTCAGCCACTGTTCAACAAGACCAAGGCTGATTCGGAGTTCGAATAGTTGGGCCTCCATGGCCCTTCGTTCCTCCCTTTCAGTCAATCTGTTGGCTCTTTCTCTCTCTGCGTCTCTTTCTTTCTCTGCACGTTCTCTCTCGCGGTCTTCCCTCTCCAACTGGAGAGTGATCCTTAGTTCCACAGCATCCCTAGAGGAGTCGTCATCAGGATGACGCCGCAGTTCCCTCTCCAGTTCTGCTATCCTAGCCTCCTTTTGCGCAGCTTGGTCAAGCGCTTCTTCCGTCTCCTTTTCCTGCCAAGTGTACCATCTCAGATACATGATAAGGCATAAACAATGAGAACTCAACACTGAGACTCTTACCTGTATAGAGAGCATCCCTTCTGCCTCCGTAGCACGCTGCGTGGCGTGAGCAAGTTGCTCATGAAGCGAGTCAAGTTCTGAGGTGGGAATCCACAAGCTGGAAGAGGCACCACCCACTCCCATCGCTGGGGAAGCCACGCCAATCTGGGCATGCTACGACCGCGTGAATTAGCAGCCAACATCTGGAATCTGAGGTTTTAATTAGGAATGTACTGTACACCTACCAAGGCGCTCGTAGCTCCGTGGGCATCGCCCAACTGTTGTTCCATCTCTACCAAGCGAGTTCGTAAATTCGCTATCATGGCATCCCGGACATCCTGCAGCCTTACAAGTCAGCATTTTCACCAGAAAACCAAGAAAAGGAGAAAGAAGAGAGGAGAAAAGGGGAAACCTACCTCCACAAGTCCCCGGGGTTGGAACCGTTCTGCGTACTTTGTCCTATATAGACGCAAGTAGTCCTCGCTATCCCGCGCCTGTGATTCTACAATCGTGCCACCCCGTTGCCAGTCCTCATACTGTTCGGGGAATCGCACGCGCCAGTCAATGCAGGTCGCCGGTCCCCGCGTCTTTCTCCCGACACGAGGTGGCGCAGCTGAATCCACCCATTCTTGAGCCAGTCCTAAAGTCCTCATAACTAATCGTAGCCGAAACGGCTCGATTTCATTCAGGTAGTGCATCCACAGTTCCCGTTCGAACCGGGCACGACTTGCTAGAACCCACGGCTGGTCGGCATCGACCATGTCTGAGTAGGGCCTCCAGTTTACCATCGCTGCAGGGAACTCCTGTAGCTCCCGCCTTAGCACCATCAGTTGGTAGGTTAGGGGTGCCGCATTCATGATGGGTTCCCACCGCCTGGCTAACGGCACCACCACGGGTCGCCAATGCCGAGCTCTCCCCATAGGGAGGTAATAATAGCTCCATAGCTGCTCGGCACAGCTCATCAGTACTTTGCAAAAACACAAAAAAATACAAAACAAGCAAAACCAAAAAAATACCTGGATGAATAGTGTGAAACCACTCACAGTCATCTCACGATCTGCTTCTTGAAATAGGCCTGCAAACAAGTGTGCCAGCATGGCGGCTCCACAAGCATAATACCCTACTCTTTCAAGGTCTGACAGTAACTCCAAGAAGCAACATTGGATACCGTCCCCTTTCGAGCTCAGTACCAATCTCCCCAAAAGGAAGAGGAGAAATCTCCTCAAATCTATGTTGCATCTTTCCCAGTCGTCGAAATCTGTGCAGTACACGGCACGGCATCCTATTTCCATCCTTTCCATGAACTCTTCTGAGGATTCATCGTCCCGCCGATGAGTGTCGGTGAGTCCTAATGCATCCATGAGGGACGCCCTAGCTACCGACCTATTTTTCTGACCATCTAGGTCCAAACCCAGTAACTTCTGGGCACCTTCTCTGTAGTCCGCGTAAGTGACTCCGGTCACTGCCTCGCCCTCTACCTTCAGGCTTGTGATCCGGACCACATCCTCCAAGCTGGGCACCATGTGCCCCCAAGGCATTAGGAATGCCCGACTCACTGGGTCCCATCTCTCACACAAGGCTTGGATCAGGACCAGGTCGAGCTGGATCGGCTCGATCCGAAGGAAGGTACCAAATCCCATCACGTCTAGCCTCGCCTTCTAAAAATCTGGGAGGCCCCTGTACGCTGCTACTACCAACTCCCATAAGATTTGTGATTTTATCACAACCTACACATACAAGGAATGGGGGTGAGGTTTGGTCAGAAGAAAGGAAGAAAGAATGAAAAAAGGGCAGGAAAACTTGGCTTAGAGTTGTGATTGAGCCCTTTCACTGAAGTGTCCTTCGAGGTCCGAAAGCCTCCTGGAACTACTACCACTGGACCTGCTTCTCTTCGAGGAATGGGAAGATTCGCCCTCCATCCAACTCTCAGAATTTTGAACTCCTCCTCTCCCGTGAAAACTTGTGCTCCTCGAGTTAGTCCTCGATATACCTGGGAAGATAAAAGGGACAAGAATTTATAGAAATGGAAGGAGTGCGGGCCAAGATTACCTCCATCACCTGTCAATGATAGCCCTCGCAATGAGGCACCTGCCAAGCGGTCCCATGTGTCGCTTCACCGCTCACACAAGGTGATTGACTGGACGAAGAATAGGACGAATAGCCCCTATGTTGTCTAGGGATACCCTATCATGATTTGGAGGACGTCCGTAAAATTTGACACAACGTTGGGAAAAGAAACTAGGGCCGTCTTTTTTTGACTTCGACGGCAGATTCCCGTGGAAAATGGTCACAAGACGCAATTCTCCGCTTGAGGCGGAGTCTCGACAGACCCATCACATGGGAACAGTGCAAAGGAAAAGAAGTGTAGGGAAGAAGGAACGCACAAGAGAATGAACAAGCAACAGAAAATCAAATCATTCCATTCATAATTCAACATAAGCTGTCACAAACACTACAATCATAGAGAGGTGGCGGGTCCACTAGCTCGCCAATCCTCACCATCACTCATCTCTCTGGGCACTCTCCTCCTCTCCCCCGAGGTGAGGGTCCCTCAGAAGCCTCCGGGATCCCCGTGCAGTAGCACCTGCCTTGCCTCTGGGCGCCTGCTCCACAGTAGTGACTCGCTGCTCCTCCCCTGGCATGGCAAAGAAGCCACTGGCGGCAAAGCGACCGGACTGGCGGAGTCGCTCCCCGAACTCTCGTGCTCTCTCGTAGCGCGTCTCCATCTCTCCTAGCCTCTGCACGACGGCCTGAAGGCCCAGCTGGAGCTCCCTCACTTGGGCCTCCGAGGCCCTCCTCTCGGTCAGATCCCGCTGTCGCTCGGACCTTCTCTCGGCTTTCTCTCTCTCTGCCTCTCTCCTCATCATCTGCAGAAGAACCCTTAACTCCAGGATGTCTAGAGAAAGTCTCTCCTCACCACGATGCCGCAGCTCCGCTACAGTCGCCACCCAGGCGTCACGCTCCTCTTCCGCCCGGGTGGCGCGGGCCACCGCACCGGCAAGTTGCTCCCGGAGGGAGGCAATCTCGAGAAAAGGGGCCGAGGAGCTGGAAGATCCGCCAGCCACTCCCACCGTCGCTGTCTGCTGGGCACGCTGGAACAAAATAAACAACGGCCGTCAGTGAAACTCCAAAATCTGAAGTTAAAAGTGCGGCACGTAACTTACCAGGAGCGACAGCTTATGTTGAGCGACGGCCAGCTACCGCCTAGTCTCTGACAGTTGGGCGCGCGAGCCGCCGATGCCACGCGTGTCCCCAGCTTAGGGAAGCCCCGCGTAACTCTCTCTCTGCCGCCGCAGGAAGTCGGCACTGTCCTACACTAGTACACCCCCTTGCTGTCCAAGGAGACGTACGGGCCAGTCCTCGAGCCTCGCCTTGCCGCGACTCTCCCTCCTGACGCGGCTCGGCTCATCCGCACTCGCCCACTCATCGGCCAGGCCCAGGGTCCTTGCCATGTCCTGCACCAAGAAAGGGGTCCCACATCAGTCAAAAATAATGCGTCCCCTGTCTAGGACGCGTCCATCATTTAAGTGCGACACTAGCCGAACCCTTTCCCCCTTCGCACGGCTTGCTTCAAAACTCAAAATGGATCAAAGAGGGGGAAAATCAAGCACTCACCGAGCCGTGTTCACCTCCTCCCGCACCATCGGGCCCCTCGGGTCCCTCGGGGGCCCGAAGCGGCCCTTCCTCCTCCATGGACGCCATTCCGTGCTCTGGCGCGTCCCTCCTCGGGCGAGGAGTTCCTCGCCCCTCTCCACCTTCACCATGATCGGGCCCACCGAACTCCATCAATCAAAAGAGGAGGAAGACGAAAAAGGGGCAAGCGAGTTTCGGCGGAAGGCGGGCTCGTTTGCGGGTAAGGCACGGGAGAAGAAAGGCCACCCGACGCTTTAAATTTGAATTCAAGGACTAAGACGCGTCCTCGCGCCTGGACGCGCCCAAAAGGGGGAGAAAGGAAACAGAATCCCCCCGTGCAAAGCGTAGTTCCCCGCTGTTCAGGGCAAGGTCTCGTGGAGCGTGCCTCGAAGGACAACTCAGTGCAAAGAAGAAAGTGTGGGAGAGAGAAAAGTACACACAACACAAGAAAGCCATTTTCATTTCATATAATAGCCGAAAGTACATCATACAGTGAGAAGGGTGACGTGTACAAGCAACTCTCTAACTCTCACCATCACCCTCCTGGTCATCTCTCTCCTCCCTCCTCTGCCGGGGATCCCTAGGGGGCCTCTGCGAACCCTGAGAAGCCGTGCTCGCCTCGCCCTGCGGTGGCACTCCAGTCTCGAAGGCGTGACGACGCTCCTCGGCCGAAGAAACCAGATAGCTGCCCATGGAAAAAGAACCAGACTGACGAAGTCGCGCCCCGCATTCCTTCGCCCTCTGGTACCGCTCCTCGCTCTCTCGAAGCCTCCCCCCTGCCGTGCCGAGACTCAATCGGAGCTCCAACAGCTGGGCCTCTAGAGCCCTTCTCTCGGTCTGATCCCGCTGTCGCTCCTCCCTCTCTCTCTCCCTATCCCACTCCCTCTCTCTCTCCACACTCTCCCTATCCCTCTCCCTCTCCTCTCTCTCCCTCATCGCCTCTCTCCTCGACAGCTCGAGGGCGATCCGCAGATCCACTACGTCGCGAGGGAGCTCCTCAGCCTCCCGTCGACACTCCTCCTCCAGCTCTGCAATCCGGGCATCACGCTCCGCCACCCGAGCGTCGCGCTCCTGCTCGGCACGAACAGCACACGCCAGGGCCTCCCGAATCTCGGCCACCTGTCAAAGCACGCATGCACCATAAGAGAACAACAGTGATAGAAGGAAAGCAGCCAGAAGAGAGTCAAGGTCAGGCAAGCACTCACTCGAGCCTCGCGATCACGCTCGACCTCCTCAGCCCGAGCCACCGCATACGCCTGCTGCTCCTGGAGGGCAGAAACCTCCGGAGGAGGGCCTCGCGAACTGGAACCCGCTCCACCAGCCGTCCCGGCTGCCGCTGTCTGGTGGGCCCACTGAAACACAGGGAAAACGTCAGTCAAAGGCTAAGCATCAAAATTCCAGGTCGCAAAAAAAAATGCATCACATAAACTCACCAGGATCTCCAACTCCTGTCGGATGGCCACCAACTACCGCCTGGCGTCCGCCAACTGGGCCCGCAGGTCGGCGATCATGTTATCACGAGCATCCTACATTGTACATAAGTTAGTGTTACATGCATATACATATAAAAGAGTGAAGCATTCTCATTTCACTTACCCCTGCCATACCACCAAGGAAGAGGCGGTCCCCATACGTAGCCCGGTACCGTCTCAGGTAATCAGTAATGTCCTGTACATGGGACACCACCGGGACCCCGCCCAACTGCCAGTCCTGGTACTGTGCTGGAAATCGCGTATGCCAGTCCACAACCTTCGCCTTCCCCTTGGTCTTCCGCCCAATGCGGGCCGGCTCTTCTACATCAACCCACTCCTGGGCTAGCCCCAACGTCCTCATAACCAGCCTCAGCCGAAGCGGCTCGATCTCGTTCAAGCAATGGACCCACACGTCCCGCCTGAAACGAGGAAGACCCGCTACAACCCAAGGCTGGCCAGCGTCGCCCATGCCCAGGTAGGGTCTCCACACCACCTGCATCACCATACATACATCATGTTAGTTACCATTCAGTCACATGCATAAACACAAAAAAATCATACGCATCATACCATGGCCTCGGGTACTCGCTCAGCTCCCGACGAAGCGACGCCAGCTGGTAGCCGTGGGGTGCTGCAACCACGACCGGCCTCCACCGCCGCGCCAGAGGCACGGCCCTCCTGTTCCCATGCCTAGCCCTCCCCATCAGGAAATAGTAATAGCTCCACACCTGCATTCATCATACATCATTAGTACAATAATTGCATATTTAATTGTGAAAATGCATAAATAAATTGTGTACCTGGAGGAAAGGTGTGAAGCCGCTGACTGTCGTCTCCTTCTCCGAAGTCTGGGAGAGATCAGCAATCAAATGGGCAAGCAGAGCCACTCCCCACGCGTAGTGTCCCACTCTGTCCAGATCCGCCAAGATCCCGAGGAAACGACAGTGGATGTCATCCCCCTTCGTCCCCAGTAGAAGGCGGCCCAGGAAGAAGAAAAGAAACCTCCGAAGGTCTAGATCCACCAGCTCCCTCTCGCTCGGGTCCTGGGTAAAAGCTGCACGTGCATCTCCCTCCAATCGTGCCAAAAACTCCGCTCCAGTCTCGCTAACCCGCTGGCGCGGGTCAACGAATCCGAGCGCCTCCATGATCTCCACTCGGCCAACTACCTTGCTGTCTCTATCAGTCACGCTCGTCTCTAACCACAGCAGGTCCAGGGCACTCTCTCGGTAGTCGGGGTAGGTGACCCCGCTCACCGCCTCTCCGTCAACCCGTAGCCCGGTGATCCGAGCCACGTTTTCGAGTGTCGGCACCATGTGCCCCCAGGGCATCAGAAACGCTCGGCTCGGCGCGTGCCACCGCTCCCTCAATGCCTGGATAAGAGGAAGGTCGAGCCGGAAGGGCTCGATCCTAAGGAAAGCTCCAAAGCCCATGGCGTCCACACGCGCCCTCTGGAAGTCCGGCAGCCCACGGTATGCTGCCACCACTAGGGACCAGCTGATCCATCCTTTCATCACACCCTGCACACCACAAAACCAATAAAAAATACATCAGCATCATGAATAATATTAAACAATAACACTGCATATACTACTTATTCATTTTATTTTATTTTCCTTTTTTAAATATTTATTTTTTGTGGAGGCGTCCAGGCCCCTGGACGCCTCCTTTCCATTTCCTTTATTTTCTTTTATTTTTAGAAAAAACCAAAAACAAAAACAAAAATAAATAAAATATATGTATATATTATTATGGAGGCGTCCCATTCCCTGGACGCCTCCTTTTTTTTAAATTCTTTTTATTATTTACGAAAATAAATAAATTAAAAAAGAACAAATAAGAAATTATGGAGGCATCCAGGCCCCTGGACGCCTCCTTCCCTCACACCCGGCGTTCTCCACACAGCCTCTCGTCCGCCCTTTTAACCCAGTGAACCAATAGAATGGAGGTCTAAGGGGCTTACCGGATCGTGCTCGTCCTCTGCCGCGTTGCCAGCATCCACTGCAGCCTCCAAGGCCAAAGGAAGAACCTCCTCACTCGCGGCAATCTCCTCCGCCGCAACAGCCCCCTCGGCATCATCCCTCAGCCTCCTCGGACGACGAGCCCGTCGTTTCCGCTTCTCTGGACCCTGGCTCGATCCTCCTCGCTCCATTGGGACGAAGAATGGGTCGTCTGGTTTGACTGGGTAGTTTGAATGAACAGTAATTGAGCAAAGGGGGGAGGCCCCCCCCATATATATAGAATCCACCCTGTTTGGGGCGTCCAGGCGCCTGGACGCCCCCACTTTTTTATTTTTTTTCAAAATTCAAAAAAACTTTGGGGCGTCCAGGCGCCTGGACGCCCCCAAAACAAAAAAACCAAAAAAAATAAAAAATAAAACATGGGGGCGTCTAAGACCCTGGACGCCCCCAAAACAAAAAAACAAAAAAAATATTAAATAAGAAGTTGGGGCGTCCAGGACCCTGGACGCCCCCAAATCAACAAAATTTAAAAAAATCAAAAATCAAAAAAAAGGGGGCGTCCAGGCCCTTGGACGACCCCAAGACAAAAAACCCTAAAAAATCAAAAATATAAAATTAGGGGCGTCCAGCCCCTGGACGCCCCCATAATAAAAAATTTTCAAAAAAAAGTATATATATATAATAAAAGTAAAAAAGATAAGAGTATGTATATAATAAAAATAAAAGAAAAAAACACAAAGAAAAAGAAAACCACAAAAAAGATAATAATAATTAAGTGGACGGGGGTCCCAAAACATCAATGCCAGATTTTATTCCATCAGAAAGCAGAATGAACTACATCAGGGGCTTAGGTGCCTTAGGCCTTAACTTCCCCAGTTCGGTTACATAAGCCCTCCACGGCTCGCATTCTTCCACCACGTGCGCTAAGGCCTTTCCCGCAACACTTGTCTTCCAAGGAGCTTTAATGGCCTTCGCTTCTTTCGCGTCCACTTCAGTGCCCAACTCCCTTTTCTTCAAAGGAACGATGCCAGTCGGTGCCAGGAACGAATGGCGTGGGATGCCAATCTGGAGGCAGCACCGATGCGCATTATAAAGGACGAACTCGGCCGCGCCAATCAGTTGAAGATCAACTAAGGGAGAAGGCCTCATGAGGAGATCTAGCGAAAGCAAACATGCCGGTGCGCAAGTAAAGAAGCCTTGTGTCACGGTGCGAAAGTGAGACCGCCAGTCTTCACGTTTCTTCAGCCACGGAACGCGGTTCACTACAGTACCATCGAAGCCTAACACGTCGGCTATGTGGTGAAGCGGGCTTTGTTGGAAGAGCTTCGAAGCAGTTGGCATTCCCTCGCGGTGGTCGAATTTGAAGTGCAAATCAAGCCAGCAATTCAAGACAAGTGCGCAACCAAAAGGAGGCTTACTCATGCTCGAGGCAGTAAGGCCGCTGTAAAGATAGGCAAGGACGGCGGGTCCCACCATCTTTCCACGCCAGATCCCGCGAATGGCACTTAGTTGATCCTCCTCCACTATGTTATCGGTATGAGGAAACAAGAGAGCACCCGCCAGACAGATAGTGAACCCCTTCATGATTCCCTCCAAATAGTCATCGTCTGGTGACCCTCTCAGGGCGTCCATGACCCACTCCGCGAGCTTTTGGAGATCGATCCCCTTTTGAGTACGGACCTTTCGGGCTGCGTCGGGCGGCATGAAGCTTCCAAGGACGCTTTCAGAAGTCCCCCGTGTCAGCATCCGCATAGCCTTCACCTTCCCGTCACTCTTGAATTTCTTCAACCCGAGCAGAAGTTCCACCTCCTCGAGGAGGATGGTAACCTCGAAGGTCGGGAAGATAAAAGTGTGGGTCTGGGGATGCCAGATCTCCACTAGTGCGCCCATAGCCGCCCAGTCCATACGAATCTTCTCGTAATGCTTGGCGTGAATAAGGAGCCCCTGCAGATGCCACTTCGAGAGTATGGCCCTCATGCCAATCGAGATATTGGAAGTTAGCTTTGAAAGCCATGGCAGTTTGGAAAACTTCCTCGGGCCTGGGAAGAGTGGATATGGCTGGAAGAGAAAAAAAAAGAAGAAATAAAGGAAGTAAGAAGAAGGTTCACATGGAAAATTTGAAATGAATCAGCTTACCATATGCGACATGATCGTCCCACTCAGATGACCCTCGAGGTCGGAGAGTCGCCTGATCTCGCTGCTAGGCCTGCTCCTCTTCATAACACGGGAAGACTCTCCTTCCATCCTGAAATCTCTAGATTCTCCTCTCCTTCCTCTCCTGAGCTTCCAAAACCCACCTTGGTGCATTTGAATGAACTAGCCTAAGGGGAGTTCTTATAGGAAGGGAAGATCGCTACAGGACGGAACATGTCACATCAGCAGTCAGTGTCAGGATTTTGGCTAGATTTCCTTTCCATTGTGGTGTGATTCTGTTATAAATCTGCTACTTTCTGATGTTATTGATCCATGCTGGCCTGTGCAGGTTTTACTAACAGACATCTTTGTCCTATCTCCTGTCCCACCTTTCAATGGTTGGTCCCACCATGTCATGCATCGTAGTATATGATACCTACGCTACTAGAACATGTCAAGGACCTTGCGGCCCGAACGAATCTGGGATTTGAGTTCCCCTTCAACAAAAATGATGATGATCCCGGGAGAATTTGGGTTGTACGGATAGACCGTTAATTTGTGGTAGCATGGGGACGACGGTTCCATTCAGTGAGTTGGTGCGCGGATAAACGGGCCCCAGCCCAGTGTCGGCTCACCGAATCGGTATCTTGACCCGTTCTTAACAAGTTGACAATATTATCCTTGGCTATTTTCTATTTTAGTTTGTTTTAAATTTTTCTTTAAACCCAGCATGCATTCATATAGGACTTTTGATTTATTGCGGAAAATCATTCAAGTGATTCGATTGCGAAGGCCGTTGTGCTTCAATTCCCACAAATATGAGATATTCCACTCCGAATGAAATACTGAGTTTCCTTGAGACAGCCCTACGCTGCTCTTCCAAAGGAGACCCTTGTTTGGACAGACCCTCAGATATTCCTTTACTTTTGACCTTGTTTGACCCACCTTGGCCGCAGCACTTCCACATTGGCTGGTAACCGCTCCCCAAAGGTGAAACCTCCGGTTTATGACCTAGGTACTTCCACACCGAGAAGTTGGTCTCTTTTTGTTTCATGCCTGAGCGCACATCTCACCCTCCCTTATTTGATCTCCGTCCAAGCAATCCTTAATATTTGAAAGACCTTCTTCAAGGTCGCCTCATTGAAACTTCAGAAAAGATTCCAAACAGTAACGTCAAAAGCGTGTCTCATCACACCTTGGCATCAACTTATCAGTCCGCTCCCACTTCATTTCACTCCACTTCGATACCATTCCACTACGTGTCGCTCCCTTGCAAAGCAGACGCCAAGGCGGGGCAGCTGTAGACACGCCATTCTTGACATCTCCTGAGAAAGTCTCATATTACTATACAACGCCCCGCAACGGCTTACGCATTTTGAATCACTCGAGTGCTTCCTTTTCTTGGGTCTTCTTGTGCCTTTTTCGGCATTCGGAATCATCCCGTCACGGCATTCGGACGGCGTCAACACCAGTCAAACGCATCAAGAGGTTCCGGAACCAAGAAGGTGTCTGCCGGGCGGCCGCCGATTGAGGACCCGGGTGGGTCTTAATGGGGGCGTCCAGGCCCCTGGACGCCCCCATCTTTTTAATTTATTTCATTATTTTCTCAGGGCCCAAAACGAAATAAAAAATATATATATTAATGGAGGCGTCCAGGCCCCTGGACGCCTCCATAAAAAACAAAAATAAAAAATGTGTGTAAAATGCCAGTTGGCATAAAAAACAAAATATATATATATATATATATATATATATATATATATATATATTAATGGAGGCGTCCAGGACCCTGGACGCCTCCGTATAAAAAAAATATAAAAAAAATCAAAAATACCAGCCCTAGCATAAAAAGATAAAATAAAAATATATAATATATTTTGGAGGCGTCCAGGCCCCTAGACGCCTCCATCAACTCTCTCACGGGCGCCGGCCACCGAACGACGGTTTGTCGTGTGTGAAAAAATCCAAATTTTGAAGACAGCCAGCCACCTGGACGCGCCCATTTCTGAATCACGAGGCACCGCTCACAAAACCACGCGTTGTGCCAAACCGCGTGCAGCCGTCGTCGGTATTCGGTGGACCTGTTAGAGGCGTCCGGGGCCCTGGACGCCTCCACAAAAGTATTTGGTGCGGACACCCGAGCTGTTGATCGGCACGACACACCGAGCCACCGGTACCGCACACGGAGCACGACACGAGCCACCTCAGCGTCCATCTGGCTCGGAGACAGCCTGGAGACTCCGCCTTGAGCCTCCCCATTTATTATATTTAGCTAGACTTTATGTGTGTGTAATTTGTATTTATTTCGTTGCATTCGGTTTGCCATTTTGAGTGTAATAGGGGCTTACGAGCATTTCGGACCCCGTGGGCCCCCCGGGCCCCACCACATTGGGCCACCTCAGCCTAGGGTCCCACGTGGGGCCAGTCAACATGCCACATGGGAGCATCTAGAACATTGACTTGTAATTGGACACATGGGGGACAATGGACTTGAAAAGTCCAAATGGGAGGCCACCTACCCCCACCCACCATTCAACCCTCCCTCCTTGGTCCAAGGGCCGCCCCCCCCCCCCCTTTTATTTTTTATGTATTTTTTTTGTGTGATGTTCACATCTCATCCCCACCCTCCATCCCCATCCCCTAGATCCAATGGTTGTGGATGGATGTGAGATGTAAGGTATTTAAACTTGTATTTTCCATTTTAGTGAATTAATGCATTCATTTGGAAGAAAAAACCTTGGAGCTCCAGCTTGGTGCGCCCCTCTCTCCCCCCTTGCAGCTGTGAAGGTTGCCTCTGGAGGTGTGACTCCTCCCCTATCAGTTCCGGTCATCGCCGCCGCCGTCACGAGCCACCGCCATCGCCTTCATCGGAGTTCTGCCCGCGCAGTACCACAGCAGCCTCCACGAAATTCAGCCATCCACCACGAGCTCAGATCGACCTAGGAATTTTACTGGATGTCCCAGTGGTGTCAAGGATACCCCATAAAATTCGGTTTGTCATTCAGATCCCGTTTCACAATTTTTGATTTTCGTCCACCCTTCCACTTTGGTTCTGCCAAAATTCTGTCCAGGTTCCCATCCGCCATGAGTTTCAAGTCTTAGGTCCTTTTTTTGATTTTCTTTGGTTCGCCCAATTTAACTGGGTGTTCCTTGCATCCATCCCTTCATCCACCATGTTTTTTAATTTTTGGTTCGTCCATTTCCTATTTTCTAAAATTCATTCTCAGCCCTAGGTACAGTTCTGTTCCCCAGTTCCCAGATCCGACCACCAGACACTCCAAAACTCCTATCAAATCACCACCACCTCCAAATCTAATTCTAAAAATTGTCCCAGCTTCTTGGTTTGATTATCTACAATGTTGAAGAAGCGCTCGAAGTCTGATTCCTAAGGCAAGTAGGCGGTCAACGGTGGTTCTCAGACAAGTACCTTGTAAATCTGATGTCTCAGTTACTGTACAACAGGAATTTGTAAATTCATTAAAGTCTAGATCCGGCTAGATCCATCAGATCTCTCTGAGTCTAGATTGAATAATTTGAAGAGAGCTTTCCAACGATAGCTCATGCGTCCCGATCCGACGTCGGGATCGACCGCAGCGGCTGTTTTCGCCGGAGCGCGCGCAGGGAAAACAGAACTGAAATTTGTGGGCAGCCATTCCACAACTTGAAGATCGGACCCGACCGGCCACCAATCGGTGTCTCCGGCCGACCGCCGTCCGTGGAGGCGCGCCACCAGGGGTCTCCATCATAGTGGGACCCACCTCCGTAGATCCGGAGGACAGCGCCATCCGTGGGCCCCACGGGCCCGCAGAACCCGCCGTTCGGAAAGCACGAAAACGCGGAGTTTGGCGCGTCGAGTCGACATCAAGATGCTGCCTGTCAACCTGATTTACGTGATCCCAGGGGCCCACATGTGACCTTTTACCTCCCTACGTGGAGTGGGTCGAATCCTTTTGTACCGCTGTGAATTATGTTAACCGGGGGTCCGTAAGTCAGCCGGGGTGTCTTCGCCACACCGGGTGCGTGGAGGTAAAGGTCTTAACTTCTTGGCGTTACATTGCTTAGCTAGTATACGGTCTTAGGCCGCTGCCGAGAGTGTAGGTTCCTAGCCCGTGTGTCCATGTCACCGCTGTGAGCGTGAGAGTGACCCGTCCCGCGACTCGATCCGAGTCCGGAAGTGAGTCTGACTACCTTGAACTCTGCCGGTTCCTTAACCGTGCACGATCCACGCTTTCCCTCGCATGGGACGCCGAGTGAGCTTGTACTTCTGTTAGCAACGTTTGCCACTAGGAGCTCGTAGTGTCGGGCTTAGTGTCTCCCTGGTGTGTATTGCTGGTCGCGTCTTCATTTAGAGTCCGAGGGTGGCACTGTATAGTGTCGTCTCCCGTGTCCGTCCCGCATCAGTTTGGTATCAGAGCGAGTCGAGTCTAGGGTAGTCATTGCATAAGTCTTGCATGCATCATGGTCTAAGTCAAGTCTAGGATCATCATCATTCTCAAAATAAAAAAAAAAGTGTGTTTTAAATTGCATTTGTACCCTTTATTCGGTATCTAAAAGGTGTTGTCCGAACGTTAGGCTACGCCTAACGGGAGGTCACACACTTACGGGAGTGGTCTTCGGATCGATTAACTCCGCCCCGTACCGGATATTGGTTTAGGTCTAAGTGCATCATTTAGTGTGTTTGCATTAGTCGGTATCTTCTAGGTCGTGTGTCAGTTGCATGCCCACCCGTCGAGGTACCCAGTACTCGCCACCACCACCTATGGCGGAGTCCCGAGCCCGTAGTTCTGATGAGTCTTCCACGGCCGAGATGTTCCGGGCCATCATGGATCGTTTAGACACACGTATGGATGGTCTTAGTACGCGTATGGATGGCATAGGGACGCGTCTAGAAGGGAGGATGAAGGTCCTCGAGGATCGGGCCGGGGTTTCGGAGCAGTCCATTCAAGGCCTTGTTGGGAGGATTGCCGTCCTAGAGAGGGGCCCAGTAGCGGCGCAACCCGCGCCGACGAACGGCCAACAAGAGCCGGTGTAGCAACCCGCTGTGCCAAGGGCTCAGGTAGAGGATGTCGGGAGGCAACAGGCACCCATAGTGGATGATTATGCCTCCGACAATGATCACGGGGGTAACGGTCGTCGTCTTCAACGACGGAATCGTGATGACGAGGATGACGACCGCATTCTTAGGGGTGTGCGTGCGGACCCTCCCACTTTTAGCGGGTCCTTGGACCCTAGGGTGTATCTAGATTGGGAGGCCGGTATGGACCGGTACTTCGAGTGGTTTGAGATGACGGACCACCGAAGAGTCCGATACGCAAAGATGAAGTTGCAGGGGCTGGCCCAAACTTATTGGATCAATGTGGAGAGCCTGCTCAACCAACGACGTCAACCCCAGATCGGTACTTGGGATGATATGAAAACCAAGCTGAGGGAGAAGTACCTTCCCGCCTCATATCGCCAACGTCTCATAGACAAGTGGCAAAGTATCTCCCAAGGGAACCGATCCGTGACCGAGTTCACCGCCGAGTTCGATGAGTATTATTTGCGGTGCGGGGTCACGGAAGAGAGCACCATGACGATATCCCGCTTTCGGAGAGGTTTGCGGCCCAATTATCAATATGAACTCTTTCGCCGCAATGCCACCACTTTGGAGCAGGCATATCAGATTGCTCTCGAATTGGAGCAGTTCGAGGGCGAGTTTGAGTCACCCCATCGGTTGGGCTCCTTTCCCCTTCGTAGTGTCGAGTCCCGTGGCTCATCTGGCACATATCCGAGGGCCCCCATGACTCGACCTCAGGAGCCCGCTCGCTCCAAGCCCTTTGCTCCTAGGCCTCGTCCTCCACCCCCGAGGGACCTTCCTCGTCCCCAGCATCTTACGGCCCCACCCACAGTCCGTCCACTGGCACCCGCACCTCCTGCACGTCCTTTGTTGCCTACGCCTCCTATCCGTCGGGAGGATAAAGGTAAAGGACCTATGATTGGGGAGCCTAGTGGATCACGGCAGCAGTGTTATCACTGCAATGGGTTTGGCCATTTCGCCAACCAGTGTCCCACCCGCCCATCTCTTCACATTGGGGACACACAGGCCGAGGATACCACCCCTACGGGCCTAGAGTTAGTCAGCTATGAGGCAGATGAAGAGCTAGCTGACGAGTACTATGAGATGGGAGGTGAGGCCCAGGATGCCCAGCAGTTAGACGATACCCATGTGGGGGTCGTCAGATGTATCCTCACCCAGCCACAGGTCAGTGATGACTGGCGTCGGACCACTATCCTTCATGTATTCTGTAGGCTGGGAAAGCAAATTTGCAAGGTGGTCATCGGTAGCGGGAGTTGTATCAATGCAATCTCCACGAACGCTGTCACTCGTCTTGGTCTCACACCCGTAGACCACCCTTGCCCCTACCAGGTATCATGGGTGGATAGCACTTCCATTTCGGTCAGGCTGCGGTGCTTGGTCCCGCTGCAGCTCCACTCCTACCGTGATGAGATCTGGTGTGATGTTCTTCCCATGGAAGTGGGAAGTATCATTCTTGGTAGGCCGTGGCTATTCGACCGAGATGCCACACTCCATGGTTGGTCGAACACATGTACCTTCGACCACGATGGCCAGCGGGTCACCCTCCAACCCGTTCGGCCCAGGAGCCCATCTGTTAGGGGTCCTACTGGCCCTAGTACTCCGAAGCCTTCCGTTCCCGGGCCTAGTACCCCATCCCCAGCTCGGGCTATGACCGTTACCTCTGGCCCAGGAGAGCCCTCGACGAGGAGATTGATGATGATTAGCTCCCGGGAAATGGAGCAGGAGCTTAGTCAGGGCTGTCCGATGTTTGCCATTACGGTCCGAGAGGTGGAGCGGGACTCCGAGGGTGAGCTCCCACCCGAGGTTGTTCCCATTTTGCAGGAGTATGCTGATGTATTCCCCGATGAGCTTCCCGAGGGACTCCCACCTAAGCGGGATATTCAGCATGCCATCGACCTTGTTCCGGTCTCTTCTTTGCCCAATCTTCCTCATTATCGAATGAGCCCCACGAAGCATGCCGAGCTTAAACGGCAGGTCGATGAGCTTGTGCAGAGAGGATCTGTCCGGGACAGCATGAGTCCATGTGCTGTACCCGCATTACTCGCCCCGAAGAAGGATGGCACGTGGAGAATGTGCATTGATAGTCATGTCATCAACAAAATCACCGTGAAGTACAGGTTCCCTATTCCCCGCCTTGATGACATGCTAGACATGATGGCAGGTGCCACTATCTTTTCGAAGATCGATCTTAAGAGTGGCTACCATCAGGTGAGGATTAGGCCAGGTGATGAGTGGAAGACCGCATTTAAGACCAAGGATGGTCTATATGAGTGGTTGGTCATGCCTTTTGGGTTGACCAATGCCCCTAGCACTTTCATGCGGCTCATGACTCAGGTCCTTCGACCTTTCATTGGAGTCTTTGTAGTGGTGTATTTTGATGATATCCTTATCTATAGCCGCACCACAGGGGACCACTTAGACCACCTTCGGCAGGTCTGTCTACTTCTTCGGCGAGAGCAGTTATTTGCAAACCCACAGAAGTGTGCTTTCATGACACCTCAGCTTACCTTCTTGGGTTTCATTGTGTCTAGTACTGGGGTCTCCGCCGATCCGGAGAAGGTCCGGGCCATTGTTGAGTGGCTGGAACCCCGTACGGTTCATGATGTCCGCAGCTTTCATGGCCTTGCGACGTTCTATCGTCGCTTCATCCGTGGATTTAGCTCCGTCACTACCCCGATCACGGATTGCATCCGGAAGGGCACATTTGTATGGACGAAGGCCGCATCTGCTGCCTTCAGGGACATCAAGGAGCGTATGACCCAGACACCTATCCTTCGACTGCCTGATTTCTCGAAGGTGTTTGAGGTCTGTTGTGATGCGTCGGGTGTTGGGATTGGAGGAGTTTTGAGTCAGGAGTCCCACCCGATCGCATATTTCAGCGAGAAGCTGAATGATGCAAAACTGCGATATTCCACGTATGATAAATAATTCTACACAGTTGTTCAGGCTCTTAGGCATTGGAGGCACTATCTTTTACATCAGGAGTTTGTCCTATACTCCGACCACGAGGCATTGAGGTACCTCCATTCGCAAAAGAAGCTTAATTCGCGTCATAGTCGTTGGGTCGAGTATCTCCAGCAGTTCACCTTTGTGCTTAAACATAAGGCTGGAGTGGAGAACAAGGTGGCTGATGTCTTGAGTCGGCGAGCATGTTTGCTTACCACCATGAGTGCCGAGGTCATAGGGTTAGAGAAGATGAAGGAGGCCTATGTTGATTGTCCTGACTTTGGTCAGATTTTTACCACCCTCCAGGCCGGACCCTCGAGAGACCTTGATGAGTATGTGCTTCAGGAGGGTTACCTCTTTCGAGGTAGCAGGCTATGTGTTCCCCAAATTTCGGTTCGAGATTTCTTAGTGTGGGAACTACATGCGGGAGGTCTAGCCGGCCACTTTGGTCGGAACAAGACTATTGAGGCAGTGGAGCATCATTTTTATTGGCCGAGCTTGAAGCGCGATGTTGCTAACATCGTGGCTCAGTGCCGTACTTGTGCTACGGCCAAGATGAAGAAGCAAAGCTCGGGTCTTTATACGCCTCTCCCCGTGCCTGATGCCCCGTGGCAGGATGTTAGTATGGATTTTATTTTGGGATTGCCACGTACCTCTAGGAAGCATGACTCGGTCTATGTGGTGGTTGACCGTTTCTCGAAGATGGCCCTCTTTATCCCCTGCTCGAAGACTTCGGATGCTTCTAGGGTAGCCCGCCTATTCCTTACTCATGTGGTGTGCAAGTTCGGGTTTCCTCGCACCATAGTGTCTGACCGTGATGTTAGATTCACTTCCTATTTTTGGAAGACACTATGGCATATGATGGGTACGCACCTCAAGTTTTCCACTGCATATCATCCCCAGACAGACGGTCAGACCGAGGTGGTCAATAGGAGTCTGGGAGATCTTTTGAGGTGTCTAGTTAAGGACCGCATTGGGGATTGGGATCTCATTTTACCCATGGCTGAGTTTGCATACAATGATTCGGTGAATAGGTCTACCGGCATGAGTCCATTTAAAATTGTCATAGGCCGTAGACCTAGGAAACCCGTTGACCTTGTCCCCATGCCTATCCATGCTAGAGTGTCGGAGTCGGCCGAGTCGTTTGCTAGGCATGTTAGGAGTTTGCATGACGACATCCGTCGTCACATTGAGGCCAGCAATGCACGGTACAAGGAGTTAGCCGATGCCCACCGACACCACCGAGAGTTCCACGAGGGCGAATATGTCATGATCAGGGTAAGACCTGAACGGTTTCCCTCTGGAACCGTTAAGAAGTTGCAAGCTCGCGGAGCCGGTCCATTCAGAGTGTTGAAACGCGTTGGATCCAATGCGTACGTTGTGGACTTGCCCGAGGAATATGGTATAAGCTCTACCTTCAATGTATCGGATCTTGTTGCATATAGGGACCCAGCGGTGATCCCTAGTGAGCCTTTTGAGCCATCTCCTCCCCTTGAGAGTGATCCCACACCTGAGTGTCCACTTCCACCTCCAGCCCCTTTTTCACGGCAGCGTGAGCATATAGATCGTATACTGGACGAGCAAGTGACGGTTACCAGGAGTGGATCTTACCCGCGCTACCTAGTGCGATGGAGAGCACGGCCCGCTACTGAGGACACATGGATCACACATGGTGAGTTGCAGCATATTGATCCGGACCTTTTAGAGCGATACAGGAGCGATGCAGACCCTTACTCGACAGGGTCGAGTTTCTCCCACCCGGGGAGAATTGGTGCGGACACCCGAGCTGTTGATCGGCACGATACACCGAGCCACCGGTACCGCACACGGAGCACGACACGAGCCACCTCAGCGTCCATCTGGCTCGGAGACAGCCTGGAGACTCCGCCTTGAGCCTCCCCATTTATTATATTTAGCTAGACTTTATGTGTGTGTAATTTGTATTTATTTCGTTGCATTCGGTTTGCCATTTTGAGTGTATTAGGGGCTTACGAGCATTTCGGACCCCGTGGGCCCCACGGGCCCCCCGGGCCCCACCACATTGGGCCACCTCAGCCTAGGGTCCCACGTGGGGCCAGTCAACATGCCACATGGGAGCATCTAGAACATTGACTTGTAATTGGACACATGGGGGACAATGGACTTGAAAAGTCCAAATGGGAGGCCACCTACCCCCACCCACCATTCAACCCTCCCTCCTTGGTCCAAGGGCCGCCCCCCCCCCCTTTTATTTTTTATGTATTTTTTTTGTGTGATGTTCACATCTCATCCCCACCCTCCATCCCCATCCCCTAGATCCAATGGTTGTGGATGGATGTGAGATGTAAGGTATTTAAACTTGTATTTTCCATTTTAGTGAATTAATGCATTCATTTGGAAGAAAAAACCTTGGAGCTCCAGCTTTGTGCGCCCCTCTCTCCCCCCTTGTAGCTGTGAAGGTTGCCTCTGGAGGTGTGACTCCTCCCCTATCAGTTCCGGTCATCGCTGCCGCCGCCACGAGCCGCCACCGCACCGCCATCGCCTTCATCGGAGTTCTGCCCGCACAGTACCACAGCAGCCTCCACGAAATTCCGCCATCCACCACGAGCTCAGATCGACCTAGGCATTTTACTGAAGGTCCCAGGGGTGTCAAGGATACCCCATAAAATTCGGTTTGTCATTCCGATTCCGTTTCACAATTTTTGATTTTCGTCCACCCTTCCACTTTGGTTCTGCCAAAATTCTGTCTAGGTTCCCATCCGCCATGAGTTTCAAGTCTTAGGTCCTTTTTTTGATTTTCTTTGGTTCTCCCAATTTAAATGGGTGTTCCCTGCATCCATCCCTTCATCCACCATTTTTTTTAATTTTTGGTTCGTCCATTTCCTATTTTCTAAAATTCATTCTCTGCCCTAGGTACAGTTCTGTTCCCCAGTTCCCAGATCCGACCACTAGACACTCCAAAAATCCTATCAAATCACCACCACCTCCAAATACAATTCTAAAAATTGTCCCAGCTTCTTGGTTTGATTATATACAATGTTGAAGAAGAGCTCGAAGTCTGATTCCTACGGAAAGTAGGCGGTCAACGGTGGTTCTCAGATAAGTACCCTGTAAATCTGATGTCTCAGTTACTGTACAACAGGGATTTGTAAATTTATTAAAGTCTAGATCCGGCTAGATCCATCAGATCTCTCTGAGTCTAGATTGAAGCATTTGAAGAGAGCTTTCCAACGATAGCTCATGTGTCCCGATCCGACGTCGGGATCGACCGCAGCGGCTGTTTTCGCCGGAGCGCGCGCAGGGAAAACAGAACTGAAATCCGTGGGCAGCCATTCCACAACTTGAAGATAGGACCCGACCGGCCACCAATCGGTGTCTCCGGCCGACCGCCGTCCGTGGAGGCGCGCCACCAGGGGTCTCCATCATAGTGGGACCCACCTCCGTAGATCCGGAGGACAGCGCCATTCGTGGGCCCCACGGGCCCGCAGAACCCGCCGTTCGGAAAGCACGAAAACGCGGAGTTTGGCGCGTCGAGTCGACATCAAGATGCTGCCTGTCAACCTGATTTACGTGATCCCCGGGGCCCACATGTGACCTTTTACCTCCCTGCGTGGAGTGGGTCGAATCCTTTTGTACCGCTGTGAATTATGTTAACCGGGGGTCCGTAAGTCAGCCGGGGTGTCTTCGCCACGCCGGGTGCGTGGAGGTAAAGGTCTTAACTTCTTGGCGTTACATTGCTTAGCTAGTATACGGTCTTAGGCCGCTGCCGAGAGTGTAGGTTCCTAGCCCGTGTGTCCATGTCACCGCTGTGAGCGTGAGAGTGACCCGTCCCGCGACTCGATCTGAGTCCGGAAGTGAGTCTGACTACCTTGAACTCTGCTGGTTCCTTAACCGCGCACGATCCACGCTTTCCCTCGCATGGGACGCCGAGTGAGCTTGTACTTCTGTTAGCGACGTTTGCCACTAGGAGCTCGTAGTGTCGGGCTTAGCGTCTCCCTGGTGTGTATTGCTGGTCGCGTCTTCATTTAGAGTCCGAGGGTGGCATTGTATAGTGTCGTCTCCCGTGTCCGTCCCGCATCAGTATTCCAAAAAAATATATAAAAATAGAATAAAATATTAATTCGGCCCTGATGGAGGTGTCCAGGGTCCTGAACGCCTCCACCCTCCGGAGCCCTATAAATAGAGGCCCACCCCTCAGTTCTGGAGGAGCTTCGAAGTGATCCGATAGGCTGCCAGAGCCCAGAGGCTACGGAGTCATTTTCTAACCCGTGGGTTCTTTTGTAGGTGGAGGTTCTGCCGGCTTCTCGGGTGCTCACGCTCGCGAGAGGAAGGTCGTCTTCATCCACCGCGCTTCCACGTCGTCCCCACGCTGCCGGAGCTCCGCCGGATTTCACCATCGGCACATCCAATAAACCAATTCTTTCCTTTTCTTCGTAGTTCTTTTGCATTCATCATCTTACATCCCCTATCCCCCTTCATAAGGGCGCCTTTTCTTATACACTTCTTACATCCATCATCTCATTTTCCTCCTACTCGAGTCCGAGAGGGGTTTAAAAGATAACACCAACCAGGTGTGTGTCTTGCCATCATTTCATTATTTTTATCGCAAGGATTTGAATACTACACCTCCATCTTTCTAATCCACTTGTCATTTGTTTGTCGTTGTTTTACAAGGGTAGCCGAGGAAAGCCCTCTTCGTCGGCCGGCCGGAGGGAGAGGAAGAAGCAACCCACCATCTCCCGCTCTTGAGGTAGGCGCGATCACTTTCTTATTTTGGGGTCTTTTTGGCCCCTAGCGATCACATCTTGTTTTCGAGGCCGCGGTGAGTCACTTCCCCAATGGCTGTTTAAATTCACGTTCTTATATTCTCTTTATACTCTGTTATATTCTGCTCATATTCTCGAGGCCGTGGCGAGTCACTTCCCCAATGGCCGTTTAAATTCACGTTCTTATACATTATATTCTTATCTGTTTATGTTCTCGAGGCCGCAGCGAGTCACTTCCCCAATGGCCGTTTAAATTCCCGCTCTTTGTATTCTCTTTATATTCTGTCATCTTATTATCTGCTCATATTCTCGAGGCCGCGGCGAGTCACATCCCCAATGGCCGTTTCAATTCTTGTTATTTAATTTCTGCACCATTCCCGTCCCCCCGAGGCCGCGGCGAGTCACTTCCAGCTATGGCCGTTTAACCCCCATATCTTGCTATATCACACTTGTCCCGCTCGCCCCGCTGGAGCAATCTCCCGTGGTGGCCCCTTCTCTCTCTTCTCTAATTTCTGTGTTACAGCAAACAAACACCAAACAAAAAGAAAGAGGAGCCCGCGCGCTCCGCGTCTTCTTCGCTCTTCCCCGAACCGCGTGACGTCGCTCACAATGCCGTCCCGAGGAATCCTCCTCTGCAAACCGCTGGGGACTTACAGCTTTACCCGTCCAGAGGAATCCTCCTCTGCAAACCACTGGGGACTTACAACTTTACCCATCCAGAGGAATCCTCCTTTGCAAACCGCTGAGCTTCACAGCTTGCTCCGCTGACACAGCTTGGAAACGCAGTTTCAAAAATGAAAAAGAAAACAAGCGAAGAAACAAACGGACCCACTAGGGGAATGTAGCTCAACATTGAGCAATTTCAGCTCTGATTCTGAACCGAGAGACTGAGGAACAAGCACTCACAGTATTCTCTCAGACACCTCTCTTTCAACTCTCTCCTTCTCTTCTTCTCTCTTTCTTCTTGTTCTCTTCTCTCCGGATCGTGCAAGCTCTCTCTGCTTCTGCTCTTTCGAAGTATGTTCACGATCACCTTTCTCCTGAGGAAGAAGCTTCTTATTTATAGAGCAGTAGAAGGATAGGGCGTGTGGTCACCATAATTCCTGCCCAAACACCTTCGTCACGTGGCGGCATCACAGCATAGCTGCTTTCCACGTGTCACGATCCTGACACTTTCTTCAATCTTGGATCACGTGCCCTTCTTAGTCTTTACAAAAAGGCACCTGTCAAGGCATTAGATATAGGTCATATTTAGACAATTATACGATATGAAAAGGAGATTGCACAGAGTAGAGATTTTGATGCACGGACTCAATTGTGGTGTTCACATACACATGCACAGACTCAATCATCTCTTCAAAAGCAGATGCACAGACATGGTTTCAACACAAAGCCTACGGATACATCGGCTGGGTGTGTGCAATGGGCAAGTATTGCACTGACCTGATGACTTGCCACTGAAGACGGCGTACTGACTTAGCATGCCCCGTGCTTGAGCTTGCATGGACTTATTCACACAGAATGCTTGACTTGCACAGACTTAATGTGTAAACTGCGAATGCATGAACTTCTATGCCCTGAGTTACCTAAGACATATTGCACAGACTTTAAGTGCCTGGTGTAGAGGTTGCACCGACTCGGTGGCGTGCATCGAGAAGAATTGCACCGACTTAGTCGTGTGCATCAGCGAGGATTGCACAGACTCAATGCAAAATTAACCATGTGTTGCACCGAATCTATTGAATGCACACACCATTGATGTGATTATCTGACATATGAATGCATCAAAATACTTACACCATCATATATAGAAATAAAGTCAACTAAGTCACACACCACTATTGCTAATCATCAAAACAACTATTATCAATCATCAAACCATTACATCACAAAGTAGTGCACGAACTGCTTATCAACCCAGAGGAGTCCCAACAATCTCCCCCTTTTTGATGATGGCAACCCATAGAATGAATACAATGAGATGATGTATTTTGATGAGACATGAATGATAATCAAGTGTCATGCATGCAACTACACAAGTTATGCACAGACTTACTCCCTGAGCGAGTCCTTTGAATTTTCCCTTTGAATATCTCACTCCTACCCCTTGAACATAGACTCTCTCCTTGAATATCTGAATGCAAACACACATTCTCCCCCTTTGCCATCAACAAATAAGGAGGAAGGAGGAGGAATGATGCCGTCGGAACAACATTCTATGTAACAGTTCAGAATGTGAGCAAATTATGGGGCAACCCTTAAGTCATATGAATCGAGCAATGGGCTTTCTTGATTAAAGTCAGGTTTAACAGTTATAGAAGGTAAAGTGAATTCACTGACTTTCTAAAATAGGGTTATATACTCCATTTAGCAATGGACTTGAGTGCTCACACATTGCATAGGCTAGGTGCAATACGTGCATCAAGACTCTGTGCAACTCATACACAACCATCAGAAAAAGTCTGTGCAAGACATCAAACAACCGAATACTCAAGAATCTTCTTTATTCAACTTTTTAAGGAACAGGCTGACACAATCACCTCAGAACATATCAACACACAGCTCAAGAATGAATTTTATTCATCATTTTCTTGCTGAAATTTACACAGTCCCAATTCTCATCTTAGATATTTAAATCTTTCATTTCCAAGGGGTTTAGTAAAAATGTCAGTAGTCTATTTTTCAGTTTCAACAAATATTAATTCAATTTCATTTTTACTTACAGCATCTCTAAGAAAGTGGTGTTTTATTTCAATGTGCTTAGTCCTAGAGTGATGAACTGGATTTTTAGTTATGCAAATGGCACTAGTATTATCACATAAAATTGGAATGCATCCCAATTTTATCTGATGATCTGAAAGCTGGTGCTTGATCCATAGTACCTGAGCTGTACAATTTCCTGCAGCAACATATTCTGCCTCCGCAGTGGATAATGCAACTGTGTGTTGCTTCTTAGAATCCCAGGATACTAGGCAGCCACCTAGAAATTGACAATGCCCACTAGTGCTTTTCCTATCTATCTGACACCCAGCATAGTCTGCATCAGTGTATGCCAGAAGCTCTAGCTCACACCTAACAGGGTACCAAAGTCCAAGTTCTTGAGTGCCTGATAAATACCTAAAGATCCTTTTCACTGCTCTAAGGTGAGACTCCTTAGGACTAGCTTGAAATCTGGCACATAAACACACTACAAACTGTATATCAGGCCTAGATGTAGTAAGATATAAAAGGGATCCGATCATACCTCGATACAGCTTTTGGTCCACTGTATTACCTTTGAAGTCTTCATCAAGACTTGTTGAAGTACCCATTGGTGCGGCAATTTCCTTGAGGTTTTCAAATTTGAACTTCTTCAGCATATCCCTTATGTACTTAGACTGGGTGACAACTATTTCAACTTTTGTTTGAGTCACCTGTAGTCCAAGAAACAATTTTAGCTCACCCATTGAGCTCATCTCAAATTCTTGTGTCATTAGTTCGGAAAATTCCTTACACAATTTAGGGTTAGTTGACCCCAACACAATGTCATCCATATAAATCTGAACAAGGAGAATGTCTGGATGACTTACCTTGGTGAACAACATTTGGTCCACCTCACCTCTGGTGAACTTCTTCTCGGTAAGGAATTTGCTCAACCTGTGATACCAAGCTCTAGGGGCTTGCTTCAAGCCATAAATAGCTTTATTTAAGTTATAAACATGATTAAAAAAATCTAAGCATTCAAATCCAGGAGGTTGTCTCACAAAGACATCCTCTTTTATTTCCCCATTGAGAAAAGCAGATTTAACGTCCATCTGCTGGAGAGTTATTCCTAATGAGCATCCATAGGCCAAAAGTATTCTAATTGCTTCTAACCTAGCTACAGGGGCAAATGACTCTTCAAAGTCAATTCTGAATTCTTGATTGTACCCCTGAGCAACAAGTCTAGCTTTATTTTTAACTACATTACCTAGCTCATCAGTATTATTCCTAAAAACCCATTTTGTTCCAATGACAGTCCCATGATCAGGAGGTGGGACCAGATGCCACACATTGTTCTTGTCAAACTGATTAAGCTCTTCGTGCATGGCATTGATCCAATGCACATCTTTGAGAGCACTATCAATGGTTTTGGGTTCAACATGAGAAACCAATGCATATTCCTTTAATTCATTTTGAGCTCTAATGAAGCCTCTAGTCCTAGGGGGTTCATGCAAGTCACCAATGATATTTTCAATAGGATGATCTCTTAGAAATATGACATTTATAACTTGGTTACCTTGACCTTCGTTTACCTCCCCCTGAACAATAGGCTCCTCTGCATTGACTTCTTCAGCTTCTTCTTCTTGGTCTGATTGATCTTCACGTTTTTCTTTCTTAAGAATTTCTCCGTCATCTTCTTTCCTGCATTGACCAACCTCAAAGTTATTTAGGGACTCATCAAAGACAATATGTGGAGATTCCTCAATAGTTTTAGAATAAAGGTTGTACACTTTATATGCTCTAGTGTATTCAGAATATCCAAGAAAGATTCTTGGATCACTTTTAGGTTCAAATTTATCAAGATCTCTTTTATCATTAACATGAATGAAACATTTACAGCCAAATACCTTGAAATAAGCAATTGAAGGCTTCTTACCTTTCAGAATCTCATAAGGAGTTTTCTGAGTGAAAGGCCTTACCATGGCTCTGTTGATTACATGGCATGCAGTATTAACTGCCTCTGCCCAAAATTTTCTTGGTAAGCCACCTTCAACAAGCAGTGTATGGGCCATCTCTACAAGTGTCCGGTTCCTCCTCTCTACTATTCCATTCTGCTCAGGTGTTCTTGCGGAGGAGAATCGATGAGTAATCCCATTGTCCCTGCAGAAGTTTTCAAATTGTGAGTTTTTAAACTCACCTCCATGATCAGACAAAATATTTTTAATCAAATGTTCATTTTTCTGTTTGATATTTAAATACAACTCTTGAAATTCAGAAAAAGCATCATTCTTGTGAGTGATGAAAAAGACCCAAATATACCTAGAGAAGTCATCAACTAGGACATATCCATATCTCCTCCCTGACAAGCTGACTGATCGTGTGGGTCAAAATAGATCCATATGTAATAGCTCATAAGGTTTGAGGGACATGTTTTCAGTTCTCGATTTAAATGACTTTCTAGTCTGCTTTGACTGTGTACAAGCATCACACACCTTATTTTCCTTCTTAAAAGATATTTCAGGGAGTCCTCTAACCATGCTGTGTTTATTCAATTTGTGCAGGACAGTGTAGCTAGCATGGCCTAACCTACGATGCCACAGAAAAGCTAAGTCCTTTTTGTTAGCAGTGAGGCATAGGTTAGAGTGTGCAATATCATCTAGATTTACCATGTAAATATTATTCATTCTTTTTCCAGAGAATTTAACCACATCAGAATCAAGTTCAAAAATTTTATAGCAAAGTGCATCAAATACTACCTTGTGTCCTTTATCACAAAGTTGGCTGATACTTAAAAGATTATATGCTAATCCATCCACCAGCAAGACTTCATAAATGCAACAGGTAGTGCACTTACCTACTTTACCTGATCCGATGATTTTACCCTTAGTGTTTCCTCCGAAGGTGACAAGGCCTCCATTCTTCTCTGTCAGCAAGCAAAATTTATCCTTGTCCCCTGTCATATGCCTGGAGCAGCAACTATCTAGGTACCACATGTTGTGCTTGGCTGCCAAGCATACCTGCAATCATAGTCACGGAGAAATATTTGGAACCCAAAACTGTTTGGGCTCCGAAGCAGAAATAGAACAATTCATACATGACAACAAGATTTTTGGGATCCACGCTTGTTTGAGAGCTGGTTGGTTGGAGGATTTTTCGACATTTTTTCTATTGTCTCTCTTCTTCTCAGCATTAGCAGGCTGATTTTTTTTTTGACTTGTTATTTGTCCTGCCACCATTGTTCCTTGTAATTTGATTATTTTTGTGCCAGTGCCTAGGCCAATTAGCATTTAGGAAATAGTGGCCAACGTTGGTCCTTGGCTGACTGTAGGTGGTTTGTTTCCTAGAAGCCCATATTCTAGACTGCCCAACCCAGTTTCTAGCCTGAGGTCTATATGTCTGTGTGGTACATGACTTATATCTAGACCTCCCTTAAGCTCTATTCCATCCAGACTTATAGAATTGTTGTGGCTCCACATGATGGTAGGTCTGGACTCTGGGCTGGTGGAAGTGGCTCGATTGACTTCTGGCAGAAGTGTTTCTACCTTGCACCCTAGACTCACTTGACTTCTTCATGGGTGAGGGTTGAGTCTTCCTCTGAACTGCTGGCGATGACTTGTTAACCCTAGCCTTGGGTTTTGGTGTGCGCGAAGGTTTACCCCTAATCTGAACTCTACCCTGAGAAGTAGGACAGTGTGTACTATCATGGCTAGACTCACCCATTTTTTTCTTGCCCTTGTCCTTAGCACTGGGCAATTTGGAATCAACAACTTTAACAGCAGACTTTACATTGCTCATCTTGACGAGGGACCCCTTTTCCTTCTCAACAACAAATGAAATTGTTTTCAAAGCAAAACTCCCTTTAGCTGTGGGGTTATACCCGAGGCCTTCTCTTCTGAAATTTACTTTTGACCCTAAGAGTGCATTCAAATTATCAGATCCTTGGGTCATGTTTTCGATAATTTTCTTTTTATCTTCATTCTCTTTTTCTAGGTGATCAATTGAATTTTTTAGTTCATGGTTAACACCTAGTACAACTTCATATTTCTCATTAATAATTTTCATTTCATTTTCATAATTTTGCAATTTGAATTTTAATTCATCAATCACATTTTTCAGATTATAATTTTCTCTTCTAGAATCTATCAATGTATGCTTAACATTATCAACTTCAGCACATGAATTTTTTAACATGTCATTTTCAGATTGCAAGCAGGCAAGCTTATCAGACATAGTTTTGTCATTCATAAGAGAATTTACTTTCTTCTTCAAATGCATGTTCTCTTTTTTGATATCATCTACCTTATCTAGCAAATCTTCATAAGCATCTTCCCAATCTGAAATAGTGTAATGCTCAAAAGGAGATGATACCTCGTCAGAGACTTCCACTTCTTTTTCATCATTTCTGGCCATCAGACAGATGTGTTTTTCTTCATCTTCACTCTCTGATGTGCTGCTCAAAGTGCCCTCGTCCTCGTCGCTCCATGTGCTCACCATTGCTCTTCATTTGGGAGCTTTCTTCTTGGCTTTCTCTTTCAGCTTCTGGAGCTCTGGACAATCGGCCTTCCTTCAATGGTAACAGACATTAGTGTCAATTTTCTTGGTAGAATTAGATTTGTACATGTTGTATCTCCTGCCACCATATTGTCTTCAGCTGAAATTTCTTCCTTCCTTCCTGAGAAATCTTCTGAACTCTCTGGTCAGCATTGCTATCTGATCTCCTTCAATTTCTGATCTAGAGAGACTCTGATCACTAGACGATCCATTGTGGCTAGATTGACTGGAACGACTGGCGCTTGCCTTCAGAGCGATAGGCTGCTTCTTTTTCTCGAGCTCCTCTGTCTTTGGCAGATTCATGTCATAAGTCATCAATGAACCTATCAACTCGTCCACTTTGGTGTTCTGGAGATCCCTCGACTCCTCAATAACTGTCGCTTTTGTATGCCATACTAGAGTCAGGGATCGCAGTATCTTTCTCACGATTTTATAATCAGAATAGTTTTTCCCCAGATTTCTGAGACCATTAGTTATGAGGGTAATGTTGTGCCCCTGTGGTTTTGATGTCAGCAAGCACCATGAGTATGAATGATTGATTGAGCATCTTATTTGCATGTCATTCCATCGAACAGGTTGTGTGCATATTCATCGTGCGTTGATGCTGTATGGGCACTGCGTTGACGTGGCCAGTTGTGTATTCTAGCATTAACTCTGTAGAAACACATGCATACTCGGTGCATTGTTAGTTCTCCTGCACATAGCATCGGTGCAATATCTGCCATATGTATACACTGCATCGGTGCATTCATCAGTTGCTTCAATACTAAGTCGATGCGTGTACATTGCATCTGTCTGGACTATACATCGCTGCTACCATATGCATACACTGCATCAGTGCATTCATCAGTTGCTTCAATACTAAGTTGATGTGTGTACATTGCATCTGTCGGGACTATACATCGCCGCATGCTAAGTCTGTACAACCCACTATTCATCCATTAGCTCAGTTCACAGCTAAGTCTGTACAGCCCGTGCTCTTCACGCATACACATAGTCAATGCATCGCTTTGCCTCACGCATACACAAATACACATAGTCTGTGCAACTCTTGGTGCTGCAGGGACACAAGTCTGTACAACCCTTGTTGATACGAGTAGTTAAGTTCGTGCATAGTTTCATTGGGTCTGTGCATTATGCATTCATGTTTAAACCCTAGGCACAGCTAGTTGGTGCATTGTCTTGTTCCATGCACACAAAAGTCTGTACACTTCTCGGTGGCATGCCTGAGCATTCCTCTTCAATGTGCATACTTTCCTATATGCATATGTGCATCTTTCACTTCAAAGTCTATACATTCTTCGACGGCATGTCTATGCATCTTTTGTACCATGCACACAAAGTCTGCACAGTCTTTTGTGGCATGTCTGTGCATATCTTGTTTCATACATACATAAAGTTCGTGCATGAATATCAAGTCTACACACGGTTGCCTTGATGACTTAGCAAGTCTATACATTCTCGAATCAACTATGTGCATCTTTGTACTATCCTCATATTGCTTCTAACAAATATTAAGTCTGACATTGGCAGGATATCTGCTCGAGGAGTTTAAGAAAGACACGTGATCCAATAACAATCCTCATTCCAAGATGCTGCCACATGGACTCGTACTCATCCAGATTCTGACAAGTGGTGAGTGTCTCCTGAAGCTTCTAAGTTGGAGCGCTCCCTCCACACGCCTAGGGCAAGACTACGTAAACTCCATCTGATAGAGGATAAATACTCTGCTTCCTGCAATCAAGAATATATATCTCTCCGGTAGAAGAAGAGCAGAGGAGGAGAGTGTTCGAAAAAGAAAGAGTGAGCAGTAATGAAGAAAAAGAAGAAGAAGAAAGAGATATCGAGAGTTTAGAAGAAGAAGAAGAGAGTCATCTGAAGCTTTGTCTCTACTGGACCGTGGATCAAATCCAGGCCAGTCAGCTCTTTAAGAGCCACTTTGTGTTTTATCGTCTACAGGTTTCTGTTGCTGTGTCCTTTCCATGTTTTGTTTTTCCTTTTACCTTTCTTTCAAGCTATTAGTCAGCGGAGCAAGCTGTGTTGCTCAGCGATTGCAGAGGAGGATTCCTCTGGTCGGCTAAGCTGTATTGCCCAGTGGAAGCAAGCTGTGATGCTCAGCTAGTTGTAGGCAAGCTGTGAGGCCCAGCAGTTTAAGCTGTGTATCAGCGGAAGCCACACTCGGGTTTGAGTGTGGGGTGGACGTAGGTCTGCGGACTAAACCACCTAAAAACTCCCTTGTCTATTGTGGTTTGATTGCCTTATTTGACACGCTAGATGTATGCATAGGCCGATATGTTTCTTCAGTCTAGTGGAAATTTGGTTTGCACACTGAACACTTGATTCCGGTTCCATGAGAACCAATTTGTTGAGATAAACTGAATATTCTATGTAGCTTGCATAGTTTGCATAGGGTAGATCTAGAGGTTAATTCATCTGATCTATTTCTCATTGTTTGAAGTGAGGACCCAAGTCTATCGAGGCTCCATTTTGCTTTAATTTCGCATCTCTGATTGTTATAGATTCTAATTGGGAGAAGTTTTTAAAGGAGAGATTCATTCACCCCCCTCTGAATCCATCGCACCAGTCCCAACAATTGGTATCATAGAGGGTTACTGTGCATTGAATCCAACGATTCGCAGCAGATCCTGTAACTTTTGTGGTGCATATCAAAGTGGGTTTCTTGTGTTCGGTGTTTTGTTTCACTAATTTAGTGCCTCGCTTTGCGTAACTGATTACGGTGCATTTATCATCTCTCGATGGCTCATCCCCCAATATTCAGAGGTAATGATTTCGATCTTTGGTTAGAAAACTTTCATTGGTATGTAAAATCAACTTATCCTGACCTTTGGAAGGTGATAACTCACGATCCACATAAATTATCAAGGGATAAATCTAAATGGACTGATAAGGATAGATTAAAAGACTCTGTCAACTCCAGAGCATTATATTTAATGAAAGCATCACTTGATAGAGCTCTAATTTCATGTATTTCTTCCTATAGGTCTGCCAAGGAGATTTTGGAGAAATTGAAGCTTACCAGGAATCGCAATACATGTCTGATGGTTGACGATGATGGACACCAAGAGGAAAATGAAGAAGACGACGAAGATGAGGTACCTTCTGAATTTCAAAATTATACTATGGATGATTGGATTGAAGTATACAATGATTTACTTGGTTCTTGCGAACAGTTGAAAAAACGAAATAGATCTCTGAAAAAGAAGCTAAATAATCATCTAAATGCTAATTCTGGAGGTGAGGACATGGAACTCCTGAAAACAGAAAATGACATATTTAGAAGACAACTAAAAGAGTTTGATTCTATTAATTCAGATATAGATCATTTGAAATCTGAAAATGAAAAATTCAAAAAATAGTCCAAGGAATTTGAACACAAATCAATGAATCTTGAAAAAGAAAATAGACTGATTTCTGAGAAGCTGGAGGCTGATAGAGTAATAAATCTAGAGGTTCAGAAAAATCTCAACAAACTTCAATCTGAGAAACAACAAGAAATATTTTATGAATGTCAGTTTTCCTTAGATGATTGGGTGCTTGATGATGAACTCCTAGAGCAAAATAGAAAATTGAAAGAGGAAATCAACAAGCTAGAACATCTAAACACCACAATGTCAGATAGGTTATTGACAATTGAAAAGGGTAAGTGCGTGAGCATGGATAATTCTGATAGGTTGGTGGATGCAGAACAAGAAATTGAGAGCCTAAAAACTATCAACCAAATGTTGAGTGGAAATGTCACTTGCTGTGAAGAGAAGATAGCTGGGTATGAGCTTACAATCACATCCCTTCAACAAGAAGTTGATGATCTTAACAAGTCCCTATCCAAAGTTGATAATGAGCAAGAAAATCTTTACAGTCCGACAAATAAAAGGATTGATGAGAATAAAACGTTTACTGTGTTTGTAAAAGGTTCTAATCAAAACAAAACCTCTGCTCCTTCTATTTTTCAATTTACTACACAAAAATCCACTATCAGTCCCAAAACTGTAGAACAAACTCAAAAATTGAAAAAGAATGAAAATCTTCATAAAAAGAACAAAAACACTCCCGCTGGTACAAAGAATGATGTACACAAGACGCATGATCTCTCACACACTCATACTAAAAAGAGGTCATGTTATTATTGTGGAAGATTCAGTCATATGATGCATAATTGCTATATCCTAAAATCTGATGAATTGAATGCTCATAATAGAATGAAGAAAATTAAAAATTCAGGAAATACACATATGCATTTTATTAAAAGCTCACCCAATAATCAGTTTGCCCAGAAGAGGCAACTCAAATGTTTCCATTGTGGATGATCTGGTCATGCAAACCATGATTGCTGGTTCTTGAAGAAGAATGAGTTTAAGGCTCCAAGGAGAACCACTGTTCAAGGAGACCTCATGGCCATCTATCTGACAAGTCTGGCAATATGGCTACTAAATTCTGGTCAGGTTTTCATAGAAGAAACTCTTTCGCTTGCTCTCACTTAATTTGTGTGCTCTAGATTCATTGCATATCTTGTTAAAATAAATGTTCATCTATATAGAATTGCTAATAACATCAGTTTCTGTCTGAGTCTGAAAATTGTGAATGTTATGCTTTTGATCTAATGCTTGAGTCTGCATTTCACTTTCACTGAAAATCTGATAGGACTGCATGTTGTCTTGCACTTCAGAGATAGTCTGAATCTACTTGTGAAAAATCTGTTCAATCCCCTGTAGGATGTCATTGCACATGGTGCTTTTTAGAGTTTTCATATATATTGCATGCATTTAGGGGGAGTTTGTTGTGTCTTTGCATGTCTTTGCAAACATATAGTTAATTGCATTGCATTTCATTGCATTGAAATTGTCAAAAAGATTGCGTTCGTTAAGGGGGAGTATATAACAAGATTGTGTTCTGCTGGCTATTCATCTAGTTTCTTGTTATTTCAGTCAGTCAACTAAAGCTCCCATCCTCTTGATGAGATCATCCATTTCACGTATCTGAACTTAACTCTGATTTGATTTTGAATCTTGTGAGCTGGTCTTTCTTGAGCAAATCTGTCTGATGGACCTCTGAATATCTATGATTCACTATGATATATTCTTTGATGCACATATTAATTATCCTGATTGAAAGTGTTGACACAGTGAGTCGACATTATCTTAGAATTGCTTTGTCAATTGTCGACACCTTCATTGTTGTGCTCATCTTTATTACATGCTTGAAACTCTTGTGCAGTTCACAACTTGAATGTTGCTGAATCTCATTGAAAATTCAGAAAATTGAGAAGAGTTCAATTCGTATACCTTTGTCATAAATCTAAAAATCAATTCATTAAAGAATCTTCTATTATAAAGATTTATGAATGGCTAAAAGATCAGATTGGTTTAAGTCCTATGTATTCATTGAGCTTGGATATGAATATCTTGAAAGTATCTGAGTCAACTTTAATAAACTTTAGCCAACTATTCCATGTGGAATCTTGTAAAATTTTCTGAAATCTGAAAATGTTAAAATCATGGCTTTATTTGGTTAAATTATATGAAATCAGTATTGTCTTTAAACAAATGATGAATCTGAAACGTTCCTAAGGGTAAATTTTGTCAGAGCAATGATTTTGGTCACTGAGAAACCATGTCCATTGACCAAGAAGTCTAGAGGACTATGTCATGAAGTGCCATAACTAACTCTGCTAAATAAAATTCATTGAAAATCTGGGCAGAGCAATGGCTTGAATACTGAGAAATATACTTCACTTATCAATTAAATAAGGTGAAGTATGTCATGAGGTGTCAATACTATCTCTGAAGCATGACAGTTAGTCATACTAAGTGCTTAGGGATACTGGCGTCCAAACAACGTGTATCCTCTAGCCACAAGGTGTGTACTGAACTTATTTGCACCTGGTAAACTTGCTATGAAATCTTGTACTGTGCATAAAGAAAAATCTGAAATTATTTGAAGAAGTATGGCTGATCCTCAGGAACCAAATTTGAATTCCTTCATGTTGTTTAACTTCAATACTAATGATTGTAATTTCTAAAGAAGTCATTAAAATTGACCGAGTAAGATGAAAGGAGGTTAGTAAGAATATAAATATGAGGGCTTGGTTAACTTTTATTAAACATTCATGTTCAGATATGAGTACAGAATTTTATTAACAAACTGTGTATACATCATATTTAAACCATGATGTTCAAATAAAAATTCATAAGCCCCTATAATGGAAGAGTCTGAACCATCCGTTTATTCAGATTTATGAAATAAGTATCTTATTAAAAATGTTATATTTCTTTGAAAGATCATGTATTCTACATGCTGCCATGTCATCCTTCTTGAATGTCTTCCTGACATATCCCTCTCCTTACACCCTTGAAAGCCTTGCTTCATTCAGATCAGGGAGCATTGGTTTGTTAAGGTCTTGTCTAGACTGCACTTATTGCCTTTTAAAGGGGGAGGTTTGTTCGTCTGCATCATGTAAGCATCAGGTTCTCCATGAATTGCATTCATTATTCTTAAGGAGAGAATTCATCGGCTCTGAAGCTACAAAGAAGCATCTATTCAGGGGGAGTTTCCTTGTCTATGAATCATGCTACATATTAAAGGGGGAGATCTTGTCAGCATCCTTCATGTCCATTTCTCTTTGTTGTTGTTAAAGGGGGAGTATATTGTGCCTTTTGTCTCGGGGAGATTTTGATTCAATCATATCATGCACGCTTTTATTTCTCTCTGCAACTTTTTCTTTTTGATGAAGTCAAAGGGAGAGAATAGTTTGGGTCTGTGTGACTCATAGTGTTGCCATCATCAAAAAGGGGGAGATTGTTGTGCCCCTGTGGTTTTGATGTCAGCAAGCACTATGAGTATGAATGATTGATTGAGCATCTTATTTGCATGTCATTCCATCGAACAGGTTGTGTGCATATTCATCGTGCGTTGACGTTGTATGGGCACTGCGTTGACGCGGCCAGTTGTGTGTTCTAGCATTAACTCTGTAGAAACACATGCATACTCGGTGCATTGTTAGTTCTCCTGCACATTGCATCGGTGCAATATCTGCCATATGCATACATTGCATCGGTGCATTCATCAGTTGCTTCAATACTAAGTCGATGCATGTACATTGCATCTGTCGGGACTATACATCGTTGCTGCCATATGCATACACTGCATCGGTGCATTCATCAGTTGCTTCAATACTAAGTCGATGCGTGTACATTGCATCTGTCGGGACTATACATCGATGCATGCTAAGTCTCTTGAACACATGTGCACCATGATTACTATTATGGTTTGATGATAGCAACTACTATAAGTCACATTGTGTTTGCATATGATGTCATTGTGTATCTGTTTAAGTAGTTTGTCATTTCATTGAACAGGTTGCGGGCATGTGCACTGCATTCCAAGTCTATACGTTGGACAAAGTCTATACGTTGGACAAAGTCTGTACATTGGACGAAGTCTATACGTTGGACAAAGTCTATACGTTGGACAAAGTCTATATGATGGACAAAGTCTATACGGTGGACAAAGTCTATACGTTGGACAAAGTCTGTACATTGGACAAAGTCTATACGTTGGACTAAGTCTGTACGTTGGACAAAGTCTATGCGTTGGACAAAGTCTGTACATTGGACGAAGTCTATACGTTGGACAAAGTCTGTACGTTGCTGAACATGAAGTCTGTACGTTGACTGCCTAGCACAACTCGAAGTCTATATGTTGCTGCACACAAAGTCTATACGTTGCTGCAGATGTAGTCTGTACGTTGGCTGCATGCACAACTCAAAGTCTGTACGTTGCGGCAGATGAAGTCTATAAGTTGCTGCATATGAAGTCTGTACGTTGGCTGCATGCACAACTCAAAGTCTGTACGTTGCACAACACGAAGTATGTACGTTGTGGCAGATGAAGTCTGTACGTTGCTGCAGATGAAGTCTATACGTTGGCTGCATGCACAAAACAAAGTCTGTACGTTGCACAAGACAAAGTCTGTACGTTGGCTGCTAGCACAACTCCAAGTCTGTACGTTGGTTGATGGCTGCAACACAAGTCTATTCATTGGCCGGCTACTTCACACGCAAAGTCTATACATTGCGTTCTGTTGTGTTCGTGCATCAAGTTACCAAGTTTGTACGTTCATGAAGCAAGTCTGTACAGGCTCATGCATGCTCAAGGTGCAAAGTCTGTACAGAGTTCATACATGCACACAAAGTCTACACGTCCAAGCCTTGATGCAAAGTCTATACAACAACCACAAGCTTCATTCAAATAGCCAAGGCCACTGCACAAGATGAGAGTCAAAAGACAAAGATTCAGTTGGTACTTTCTAGACCAACAAGGATGAAGTTATAGACATGAACAGGCTGCTAATGGACACAAGCGACAGAGCTGAAGCGGATAACGGACCGACCCGGGCTGGACCGGGGTCTGCCCAGCTAGCGGTCGACCGCCAGCATAAGGGCGGTCGACCGCCCCAGCCAGGGACCCCCCAACTGCAGATCTGTCAGCTGCATGTCGACTGCCAGCCAGTAGCGGTCGACCGGATTTCCCAGGGATCATCCGTTTGCAGGTGTTTCAGTAGCGGTCGATCGCCAGAAGCCACAGGTCGACCGCCAGCCCCGATGGAGCCATGTTTGACTTCAAAATCCACCTCGTGACCAACCCCTTTCCATGGATTTCTTTAATCCAAAAGTCACCTAATCACCCACAAATTGTGGATCTGGTCTGAAGGATGTCCAAGAACCATTCAAGGTCTATAAAACCAACACATGAGGGGTTGGAAACCCTAAGACTTCAAGGCTTCAAGGGAGATCAAGGGAGGCCATTTTCGAGGTACTGTAACACCTCTGTGAACAGTGTTTCGGGAGGAAGTTCTTCATCCATCCAAGGTGATTCAAGTCCAGATCTGAAGCCATCTCAATCTCCAAGGAAGAAGAAGCAATCAAGGCTCTCAAGGGTGATCTAAATTGCATCATTCTTCCTCTTCATCAACTCAAGCAGATTCAAGGAAGCACAACTCACAAGGAAGAAGAAGCCATTATTGTTGAATCAAGAAGAGAGCTTTGTGAAGAAGATAGAAGCCTCTATTGGTGATCTACATCCATAGAAGAATCCGAATCAAGCTCCAGCAATCTCAGACAAGATTTTTATTCTTTAGCTTATTTCATATCTTGTTTGAATAGCTTGATATTTGTTCTTTCTTCTTCATTTCATTCGAACAATCAAAACTGAAGATCGTCCCTACCGGTGGTTAGTAGGAAGGTAATCGGAAGTTGTCCGATCTGCGGTGTTGATGTCCCTACCGGTGGTTAGTAGGAAGGTAATCGGAAGTTGTCCGATCTGCGGTGTTGACGTCCCTACCGGTGGTTAGTAGGAAGGCAGTCGGTGGTTCTCCGATTTACGGTTTGGTGTGCTGCACTAGTGAAGCCTCACCGGATTTGGTGAGGGGTGGATGTAGGACTGGAGATTTAGTCCGAACCACCTTAAAATCTCATGTGTTGTGGTTTACTTGTACGATTGCTTTATGTTAGATGCATGCTTAGGTTCAATATCTATATTGCGTAATCATCTTGCCAAGCAAATCATTTGTGTTCTTCGTCAAGCTAGTTATATTTCGCTGCTTATTTCATCATCTAGCTTTAAAGAGGGTTGCATTGGGAAAAGAGGGGCAAATCTATTCACCCCTCCTCTCTAGATCCGATGTCCACTACACAACAAGTGGTATCAGAGCCTAATCTCTCATTATTGGGTCCAACGACCTTGAGAGAAATGGTGGATCAACATCTAAGGGTTATTTACCTGAAGGACACTCTGTGAACAGACCTCCTTATTTCACTGGATCTAACTATCCTTATTGGAAACATCGCATGCAGGTGTTCATTCGCGCTCAAGACTACGAACTTTGGCGAGTGATCAGCAAAGGTCCGTATGAGCTTACGGATAATGAGGACTTGTGGACCAAAGAACAAATAAGATAATCCACTGTCAACTGGAGTGCCAAACACATCATGCAATACTCACTCCATCCAGTAGAGTTCTCAAGAGTGGCGACCTGCGCAACTGCAAAATAAATGTGGGACAAGTTAGATGTAATCTACGAAGGAACCTCTTAGGTACGAGAAACAAAAGCTAATATCTTAGTTTCTGAATACGAAATGTTCCGCATGAAGTCTGATGAATCAATTCAAGAAATGTATGCTCAATTAACTATGCTTACTAATAGTTTGACTGATTTGGGAAAGAAATATTCAGAACAGGAAATTGTAAGAAAGATTCTCAGATCATTGACTCCTGCATGGCACACAAAGGCTACTGTTGTTGAAGAATCTAGAGATCTCACAACAACTAAGGTAGATGAACTCATTGGTTCATTAATGACCTATGAGATCAACCTTAAGAACAAAGAAGCTGAAGTACCTAAGAAAAAGTCCTTAGCTCTTAAAGCTGGACCTAGCGGTCAAGGCACTTCGGATGAAGGTGAGGATTCCGCAAGTGAGCGGGATGAGGATGATGTAGCCATGCTCACACGTAAGTTCAGTAAATTCCTGAGAAAGGAAGGTAAGAGCTTCATGAGAGGAAGGTCTAAGGTAAGAAATGGTTTCAAATCTAATTCTGAAAACTTTAAGAAATCTGACAAAATCATTTGCTCTTCTTGTAACAAACCAGGGCATTTCAAGACTGATTGTCCTGACAGATTCAAAAAGGCCGACAAATGGAAGGGTAAGAAGAAGAATAAGGTCATGGTGTCCACATGGAGCGATGAGGAGGAAAGTGATAACAAAACCAGCTCCTCGGACAAAGAAGAAGAAGATCTCTGCCTTATGGCCAAAGGCGACGAAGAAAATGAGGTAAACTCTCATTTTGAAAATTATACAATTGATTATTGGGAGGAAGCCTATATACAGCTCATGGAAAAATATGACATGTATAAAAGGGAAAATAAATCATTAAAAAAGAAAATCAATTCGTTTGTGCATGAACATGATAAGAATGATAAGACTGCTCCACTTGAAACTGAAATTGAAGATCTTAAGAAAATGATTGAGGATTTGGAAGAAGGAAGAAAAGAAATGGCTGACTTGGAAACTGAAAATGAAAATTTGAGAAATGAGATTGATAGCATCAAGCTAAAAATGTAAACCTATGAAAAGGATAGCAAATTGAGCAATGAGAAATATGATGCTGTCAAACAAGTCAACATTCAACTTCTACAAAACATTGAAAACCTACAAAAAGAGTTAAAGGACAAACAACAGTCTTTAGAAAAATTTGTGGATGGAAGAGAAAACCTAGATGCACTGCTAGGTACCAGAATGAACTTCAACAAGGAAGGGTTAGGTTTTGAACCTACAAACAAAAGGCCAATTGGGTTAAAAACCGTCAAATTTGTTTCATCTTCTGAAGCTTCCACCTCAAACACTACTCCCACACAAAACCAGCAAAAACAAAAGGAAAAAGGGAAAGAGAAGATTGAAGAGGCAGTCACCAACATTCCCAAAAAGCCTGTCCAAAAGCCTAAGAAAGGTCGACCTTCCCCGCAGCATAGGTCAACACATTCTTGGCCATTGCATACTCAATCTTCCAGATATCACCAAAACTGGATTGCCCATTCATATAGGCCAACACCACCATACTTTTGGAGAAATTGTGATTCATGTGTTCATCAATCCTATAACTTTCAATCTCCTAGGTGACAGAACAATCACTTTCAACCCAAAAACAACCAATGGCCACAATGGGTTAAGAAGCCAACTTCATCAAACTTTCACAAAATCCAACAAAGAGCCTCTAAACAAAAAGAAAATGTCAAGGCTGAAAAGAAAAACCAAATCCCTGCTCTAAGCAAACAAAACATGAATGTTAGAAAGGTTTGGATTCCAAAAGAAATGGTTTCATGTTTTGAAAATCTTAAGAGTTTGATGGGACCTAAAATTGGTTGGGTTCCAAATACAATTGCTTAATTGTTTGTGAAGGAATGTCTTGCAGCCATGCATAATATGTGGTATCTTGATAGCAGCTGTTCAAGACACATGACTGGAGATAAAATAAAATTTTATCTCTTGGAGGAAAAGGAAGGAGGATACTTTACGTTTGGAGGGAATAACAAAGGAAAAATCATTGGAATAGGTAATGTAGGTAAGAACCTCTCCAACTCCATTGGGAATGTGTTGCTAGTTGAATGTTTGAAATATAACCTACTTAGCATAAGTCAATTGTGTGATAAAGGTCATAAAATGTTGTTTGACTCATGAATGTAAAATCTTTGAACCAAAATCTGACAAGGTAAAATTTTCTGGAAAGAGAGTCAACAATGTTTACATGATTTACTTAGATGATCCTCCTAATTTAAACCTTTATCTTGCTGCACCAAAATCTGAAATTGCATGGTTATGGCAGCGTAGACTAGGACATGCTAGCTACAATGTCTTACGTAAATTATTAAAGCATTCAATGGTGAAAGGGTTGCTTGAATTATCATTTAAACAAGAAAACAAGTTGTGTGATGCATGTGCCTTAGGTAAACAAACAAGAAAATCTTTCAAGGGAAGATCTGAAAATACATCATCCAAACCGCTCGAGCTAATTCATATGGACCTGTTTGGCCCAACCAGAACTTCTAGCTTGAGTGGTAGAAAATATGGATATGTCTTAGTGGATGACTTTTTTAGGTTCAAATGGGTTTTCTTTCTCACACATAAAAATGATACTTTTGATGAGTTTCAGGCACTCTACATGAAGATAAAGCAGGACGGTGAGTTTAAAATTTCCAAGATCCAATCTGATCATGGTGGTGAATTTGAAAATGCTAACTTCTATAATCTTTGCAGAGCTGAAGGCATTTCACACCGATTTTCTTCACCAAGAACTCCAGAGCAAAACGGTGTAGTTGAAAGGAGAAACCGAACACTTGTAGAGATGGTAAGAACCATGCTTGTTGAACGGCAACTTCCAAGGAGGTTTTGGGCTGAAGCGGTAAACTCAGCATGTTATATTATCAACCGCTCTATGGTAAGGCCACACACCAAAAAGACTCCTTATGAGTTGCTGAAAGGTAAAAAGCCCTCTCTCTCACATATGAAAGTGTTTGGATCTAAATACTTCATCCACAATAACGACAAAAGAGATTTAGATAAATTTGAGCCCAAGCGTGATGAAGGTATATTCCTTGAATATTATGATAGATCTAGGGCTTATAGAATTTACAATATCAAGAGTCAAACTGTGGAAGAATCACCCCATGTTTCCTTTGATACATATCATGATTCTAATAATGATAACTCTTGCAGGAAAAATGATGAAGATGGGGAATTCCTAAGCATAAAGGATAAGAGTGATCCTCCACAAGAAGAAATAAAAGAAGCTGGTGACCTAGCTGAATCAAGCAATGCAAGGGATCAAGCTACAGGAGAAGGTAACGATTCTACAAACATTAGAATTCTTAAGGATCATCCTTTAGAAAACGTCATTGACAGCTTGAATGACCCACCTAGAACAAGGTCACATTTTAAAATTGTGGAAGAATTAGATCAACTTGCTCTTGTCTCGCAGCATGAACCCAAAAATATTGATGAAGCATTAAAAGATGAAAACTGGATAAATTCAATGCAAGACGAGTTAAACCAGTTTGAAAGGAATAAAGTTTGGCATCTTGTCCGTAGACCTTCATCACAATCTGTCATAGGCACTATGTAGCACCCCGTATAATATATATATATTTATTAATAATATTTCCCAAATAAAAAATATATATTAGATAAACTCTAGAGGAAGCTTAAGTAAGAAGTTGGAACACGAAGTTATCATATGTAAAGATTATTCACTTGACAAGTGGCTTCCTAGTGTAGTTGGTTAAGTAACTTGCCTTTCAACCCAATGACTAGGGTTCAAATCCTAGCATCCACCATTTACCTTTTGTGCCAATTAATTATACATTATAGGCTAGCAAACGTATAGACTTTGAGCCACCGCAGTAACTTGAGCTGCAGCAATGTATAGACTTTGAATTGCACAAATGGCCAATGTATAGACTTGAGCTGCAATGTATAGACTTGGAGTTGCAGCAATGTATAGACTTTGCACAAATGGCCAATGTATAGACTTGAGCTGTAATGTATAGACTTTGAGAGGGTACAGACTTTGTGATGATGTACAGACTTTGTGAAGCCAATGTATAGACTTTGAGGAGGCCAATGTATAGACTTTGAGGATGTACAGACTTTGAAAGTGTGCACATTGAAGAGGGATCGTGTATGAATGTGGGAGACAGACTTTACGATCTGGGCCATGGATTGGCTGTCCAAACATTATCCCTTATCTCTCCAGCATGTACAAGCTGTAAAGCCCCATTATTCCAGATCTTGCCCCCCTATCCGGTCATACCAGACCCTATAACATACCATTTGCTACCCCCATTCTAGGTTAGCTAAGGTTGGGGCAAAGCTCTGCAGGGATTACACAGTCACCTAGAAGGGTTCTGCTATTGCTAGAGATCTTCCAACAAGGTATGTGTTCTCAACTTTTAACTAAACTAGTAGCTAATCTAGGATGATTAGTCTAGGAATTTAGTCTTAGGCTCATTTCATGCGATATTTAGTGTTTATAAAGCATGTGTTAGCTTAAATCTAGGACGATTAGCATGTATTAGCTTCATACCTAAGATAATTAACATGTATTAGCCTTATACCCAGAATAATTAGTAAGTATTAGTCTCACACCTAGAATAATTAGCATGTGTTGGCTTAAATCTAGGATGATTAGCATGTATTAGCGTCGTACCTAAGATAATTAGCATGTACTAGCCTTATACCCAAGATGATTAGCATTGATTAGCATGTATTAGCTTCAATCTAGGGTAGTTGGCATGTATTAGCTTCATATCCATACGATATTTCCGTGTAACGTAAGTTTTATCATGTTTTTACGTAACCTATTAGTTTAGCTATTAACTAACCTATTAACATACCTAATTAACATGTTAGTTGATCTACTAACTAATTAGCATACCTAATTAATCTATTAGATAGCCTATCCAGAAACATTGTCTACATTTAGTTCCTTTTAAAATGAAAACTAGTATGATACGTCATGTTAAAAATCTGCTATTTAAGCAACTAAAGCATGAAACGAGTGCATGAATAAAGATCTATAATCCTTACAGTTTTCTCTATCTATCCATGTCATCAGTTTTACCTAAATCAACTTAAATCAAAGGGCGTCCCTGACTCGGACGTTATTCACTGAACAGCGGCTGTAGAACAGACGCTCATTTTAAATAGGAAATGGGCAAACTGCCCCTCTGTGAAGGGTCCCCCCCTTGGGCACCTATATAAAAAAAAATTTCATGGCAGCCCCTAGGGTGCCTTCTAATAGAAGGTGGCAGACCCAAGGGCGACTTCTTCTAAGAGATGGCAGCCCCATGGGCGCCTTCTAACGGCATGATGTTAAACTAATCGTCCAGTTAACCCTAGCTTAAGCAAAGATTAATACCTTAAGCCATTTTGAGCAGATATGAACTACAGGGTCGACCCAGCCTGTTCACCGCGTTGACGCGATGAACTGCAGAGTCGACCCAGCCTGTTCACAGGGTCGACCCAGCCTGTTCACCGCGTTGACGCGATGAACTGCAGAGTTGACGCGATGAACTGCAGAGTCGACCCAGCCTGTTCACAGGGTCGACCCAGCCTGTTCACCGCGTTGACGCGATGAACTGCAGAGTCGACCCATCCTGTTCACAGGGTCGACTCAGCCTATTCACCGTGTTGACACGATGAACTGCTGATTCGACACAGCTGGCTCATTGCGTTAACGTGATCGTTAGGCTTTCACTTTTGCCATCTCCACTGATAGATGGCAGCCTGAGAGGTGACATTTAACTCCTGACAGGGTCCTCTAAACCCTGTAGAGTTCCTAGGAAGGGCATCCCACAGTGAGGGTGTCATTTCTAAAATTGTCAGGTGGCCCATAAGGCACCTCTCTTATCTAGTTTTTTTCCGTGTATCAAACGTTACTAGTTTCCACTCCTAGTTCATCCCTACACATCAATGCGCCCTTGGATTCCATTCCATAATTCCACCTTATATATCATACTGGTCAAACCTTGAAATTCCATATTGGCTATAAATAAGAGTGGATGTCAACAAACATGATTAATGCTGTGTATATAGGGCCCGGTCTGGTCCTAGGAGGAGCACCCGAAGGTACTTGTGCCCATGGGAGTTTATTGACCACGGTATTTGGCATTGCACCTGAGTACTTGCTTGCTAGGCTTTAGACATTCCACTCATTCTCGTGATATTACTTGATTGATTTGACTTGAGACCCGTAGAAGGGTAAAGTTTTTGCTTGAATGAAATTGATAAATAGCCAATTCCAGTTTTTCATGCTTGAATTTATATTACTTTCTATTACTTGCTTGACATGAGTTCTTACTCTCTTGGAAAGATTTTGTTAATTCCAGTTATTACTTGCTTGAAACTCTTGCTATTGCTGCATTGAAGTTGGAATCTTTATACTCTCACTTGTTATTCCTTCACTACTCTTGTCGATTTTTACAATCCTTGATATCTACTCATCTACATGCATAGCTTTACTGACATTAATTGAACTTGTAAACCACTTAAAGCATGTTAAATCTTGAGATTTAATTCCTACTGAGCGATTCGCTCATCTAGTTATTTTCTAATATTTTCAGGTAATTTGGATGTCAACCAACACTCGGAAGGGAATGAGACTGAGTGATGAGTGTTAGAGTGAAGTTATCAAATTGTCATGTCCTTTGTGTTATTGTATTAGTTCACTTATGTCAGTTGTATCAATTCATCTATGTCATTTGTATTAGTCAACTTGATTAGAACTGCTTAAGATTTGAAGCCTAGTCGTTGGACTCTGGGAATATATGTATTTATCCTTTGATTAGTTGTGACAATTGTCAGCTCGTACTATTTGTATTAATTTCGAGTTAAATCTTAGTTATTTGCGCACTCTGATATTTACATGATTGACACGATCTATATAGACGTGTCACGCCTCCGGGTAATCTTCCGCGCTCGGGGCGTGACAGTCTTCGTGGTATCAGAGCCTAGGTTTTCAAACCTAGGGAACTAGAAAAAAAATAAACGGTTAGAAATTGAAATCTAAGTAAAAACTTGAGTCCAAGGATAGGTAAAACCCAAGTTCAAGGATAGATATACCTTACCAGGTGAGATGGATAGAGCCATGGGTTAAGTTCTATAATGACTTTCGACCTTACAAGTAAATCCGATCTTTATCATACTTAACTCTTTTGTAGGATCATGGCTGCGGAAAGAGCACAATGGCGTGAGATGCAGCGCACCGTGCAAGGCCTTACACAAGCACTACAGCAAGTGGCCCAAGGCGGAGCAACTCATGGAGCGGGAGATCTCCACCGAAGTTTCCGTAACATGAACCCACCGTGGTTCACAGGTTCGTCCGACCCCGAGGATGCTGAGAATTGGCTAAAGGAGATGGAACGAATCTTCCGTGTGATGCAATGCGCTGATGAAGAGAAGGTTTTACTTGCCGTATTCCAACTAGAGTGGGACGCTCGATGCTGGTGGGAATCCATAGAAGCAACACTGCCAGAATACCATGTCACATGGGATGAATTCACGGAGCATTTCAACAACAAGTACTTCTCCGATCATATCCAGGAAAAGAAAGCCACGGAATTCGCCGTTCTAAAACAACGGGGCTTGAAAGTGGCCGAGTATGAGGCCCAATTCTCTAGATTATCTAGGTATGCACCCCACTTGTTGTGTACGGAAAAGATGAAGGCGAGAAGATTCCTCAACGGGCTTCGGCCCCATTATATCACACAACTTGCCCCGATGGACATCCAAGTCTACTCGGAGATGGTTCGGCGTGCTCAACTGCTGGAAGACGCCACTGAATTATCTGAGAGAATCCGAGGAAGAGACAAGAAGGAACCCGTCACAAGCCCGGGAAAGTTCAAACAATCCTTCAACAAGAAGCGATTCTTCATGGGAAGGGAGCCCTCTAAGGCGAAGAAATTCCAGAAGAATGACAGGCCATTCTCCACCATCACACCATCAAAGGAGATTTGCAAGTATTGTGATAAAGCTGGTCATAAGACCGAGGAATGCTGGAGAAAGTTAGGAGCTTGTCTTCAATGTGGGAGCCGAGAGCATCGAATCCCCGACTGCCCACTGATGAAGGAACAAGACACCAAAGACGAGAAGCGTCCGATAAAGAAACAAGGCCGTCTGCAAGCTCTCCAAGAGACGGAACCCACTAAAGGTGGAATTGTGGAAGGTACTCTCACTATTTGTTCAAAAACTGCTCAAGTTTTATTCGATACCGGAGCAACTCATTCATTCGTTTCCAAGAACTTTGCTACTTCATTTTCTAAGAAACATGAACTGTTAGATTTGGTCATATCTACACCTCTTGGGAATGTGTCTGATATCACTTATCACTATCCAAACTGTGAAGTGATGATTAAGGGAAATAATTTACCTACTGACCTGATATACCTAGATATAAAGGGTTATGATGTCATACTAGGTGCCGACTGGCTATCCACATATCAAGCAACTACAGATTACCGGCATGGCAAGGTAACTTTCATAGATTTCCCAGAGCTAGTTTACCATAGCCCTCGGAGTAAATCACTTCTTATATCAGCACTCCGAGCTAGTAAACTTATAAATAAGGGATGCATGGCTTTCATAGCATTCGTGACTGCCACAGAAGTCGAGAAGGTTAAACTTGAAGACATCCGTGTAATTCGGGATTTTCTCGATGTTTTTCCAGAAGATTTAACCGACTTACCCCCGGAAAGGGAAGTGTCGTTCACAATCGACCTTGTCCCTGGTGCGGGTCCTATTTCCAGGGCACCATACAGAATGTCCCCTGCTGAGCTGAAGGAACTAAAAGAGCAGCTAATGGAGTTATTGAACAAGGGTTTCATCAGGCCGAGTACTTCCCCATGGGGAGCACCCGTGCTATTCGTCAAAAAGAAGGGCGGATCGATGAGATTATGCATAGATTATCGGCAGCTAAATCACCTTACAATCAAGAACAAGTATCTACTGCCAAGGATTGATGAGCTATTCGATCAACTATCTGGAGCTTTATATTTCTCCAAGATTGATCTTCGTTCTGGTTACCACCAATTGAAGATCAAAGAAGAAGACATTCATAAAACTGCATTCCGAAGCAGGTATGGGCATTACGAATTTACTGTTATGCCTTTCGGACTAACAAATGCCCCCGCAGCTTTTATGCAGTTAATGAACAGCATATTCAGGCCCTATTTAGACTAATTTATTGTGGTCTTTATTGATGATATTCTGATCTATTCAAAGACCGAAGAGGATCATGAAGAACACCTCAAGAAGGCATTGCAGATATTAAGGGGAAACAAGCTATATGCCAAATTCAGCAAATGCGAGTTTTGGCTCGAGGAAGTATCCTTCTTAGGCCATATCATTTCGAAGAACGGAATTGCTGTTGACCCATCAAAGGTCGAAGCCGTGAAGAACTGGGAACGACCCATAAATGTAACTGAGATTTGGAGCTTCTTGGGTCTAGCTGGTTACTACCGGCATTTTATAAAGGACTTCTCCAAAATTACTGTTCCCCTGACCAGGTTAACCTGCAAGGAAGTGCCTTATGAGTGGATGGAAGACTGTGAAAAGAGTTTCCAAACTTTGAAGGATCTCTTGACCACTGCTCTAGTCTTATCATTACCAATGGACGGAGAAAAATACGAGGTATATACCGATGCTTCTGGTATTGGCCTCGGATGTGTATTGATGCAGAATGGGAGAGTCATTGCATACTCTTCCCGACAATTGAAGAAACATGAAGAGAACTACCCAGGTCACGACTTAGAACTGGCCGCAGTAGTATTCGCTTTAAAGATCTTGAGGCACTATCTCTACGGAGAACAATTCACTGTGTACTCCGATCATAAAAGCCTCAAGTACTTATTCTCCTAAAAGGAGCTGAACATGCGGCAAAGGCGTTGGCTCGAGTATCTCAAGGATTTCGACTTCACTATACAGTACCATCCTGGTAAGGGTAATTCCGTAGCTGATGCCCTTAGTCGAAAGCCGAGAACAATATTGGCCAACTGCATGATACAAGAATGGAAACTGCTGGAAAAATTCTTTGAGCTTGATATCAGCACAGATGAGAAGACATGTGTATTATTCTATCTCATATGAGCCTACATCCAGATTTACTACCTGAAATCAAGAAGTTACAAGAAGAGGATCCCTCGCTAGTGGAGATAAAGAGCAAGCTGGACGATAGACTGGATTTCAAGCTAGCACCTGATGGTAGATTACTATTTCATGAACGGACATGTGTGACCGACTGTCCCGAATTGAAGAAGAAGATTCTTGAAGAAGCTCATAGATCAAGGTACACAATCCACCTTGGAGCCACTAAGATGTACCAAGACTTGAAAAGAACTTTCTGGTGGCCTAACATGAAAAGGGAGGTAGCAGACTTTGTGTCTCGTTGCCTCACATGCCAACAAGTGAATGCGGAACATCAAAAACCCGCCGGAAAGCTACATCTGCTGGATATTCCCAAGTGGAAGTGGGAAGACATTGGCATGGACTTTATCATGGGTTTTCCCAAGTCTAAGGGCGGATATGATGGAATTTGGGTAATTATCTACCGGTTAACTAAATCGGCCCATTTCTTACCCATCAAAAGTTGATGGTCAGTCGACGTACTTGCTGCCCTATATATTAAGGAGATGGTTAGATTGCATGGAGTTCCCGTCTCGATCGTATCTGACCGAGACCCACGCTTCACCTCTCATTTTTAGAAGGGTCTACAACACTCTCTGGGGACGAAACTTAATTTCAGCACTGCTTTCCATCCCCAGACAGATGGTCAGACTAAAAGGACAAATCAGGTTGTTGAAGATATGTTAAGGGAATGTATTATAGATTTCGGCGGAAGCTGGCAAGACCACTTACCCCTAGTCGAATTTGCCTACAATAACAGTTATCAAGCCAGTATCCAGATGGCACCTTTCGAGGCACTTTATGGCAAGAGTTGTCGATCTCCAATATGCTGGGATGAAGTCGGTGAAAGACAACTTCCAGGCCCAGATATGGTTAAAGATTCAACTAAAAAGATACACCTTATCAGAGAGAGACTCAAGGTAGCTCAATGTAGGCAAAAATCTTATGCTGATAACAGAAGGAGAGATTTGAAATTTTAAGTAGGTGACCATGTATTTCTCAAGGTATCTCCTGGCCGAGGTATTAGAAGATTCGGTGTTAAGGGCAAGCTTACACCAAGGTTTATCGGTCCATTTGAAGTATTGGAAAGAGTGGGCGAGGTGGCTTATCGTATTACTTTACCTCCTCAACTCTCAAAAGTGCACAATGTATTTCATATTTCTATGCTGAAGAAATATGTGCACGACCTTCCCATGTCATTGACCATGCTGATTTGGTGATTCAAAGAGATCTTACTTATGAGCAAAGGCCGATGCGGATCCTCGACCGCGAAGTCCGAATTCTAAGGAGCAAGACAATCCCTATGGTGAAAATCCAATGGAATCGATGCTCGGAGCAAGAAGTAACTTGGGAGACCGAGGAATCCATGAAAAGAAGATACCCAGAACTATTTTAGACTGTAAGTATCCTATACTTTCAAAAATACCCTTATACAATTAAATTTGGGGACCAAATTCTTTTAAGTAGGGGAGGGTGTAGCACCCCGTATAAAATATATATATATATATTTTTATTATCAATATTTCCCAAATAAAAAAATATATATTAGATAAACTCTAGAGGAAGCTTAAGTAAGAAGTTGGAACACGAAGTTATCATATGTAAAGATTATTCACTTGACAAGTGGATTCCTAGTGTAGTTGGTTAAGTAACTTATCTTTCAACCCAATGACCAGGGTTCAAATCCTAGCATCCACAATTTACCTTTTGTGCCAATTAATTATACATTATAGGCTAGCAACGTACAGACTTGGTAAATAGGCTAGCAATAGCAATGTAGAGACTTTGTTGCGGGCTGCAGCAACGTATAGACTTTGAGCCACCGCAGTAACCGCAGCAATGTATAGACTTGAGCTGCAGCAATGTATAGACTTTGAATTGCACAAATGGCCAATGTATAGACTTGAGCTGCAATGTATAGACTTGGAGTTGCAGCAATGTATAGACTTTGCACAAATGGCCAATGTATAGACTTGAGCTGTAATGTATAGACTTTGAGAGGGTACAGACTTTGTGATGATGTACAGACTTTGTGAAGCCAATGTATAGACTTTGAGGAGACCAATGTATATCCTTTGAGGATGTACAGACTTTGAAAGTGTGCACATTGAAGAGGGATCGTGTATGAATGTGGGAGATAGACTTTACGATCTGGGCCATGGATTGGCTGTCCAAACATTATCCCTTATCTCTCCAGCCTGTACAAGCTGTAAAGCCCCATTATTCCAGATCTTGCCCCCCTATCCGGTCATACCAGACCCTATAACATACCCTTTACTACCCCCATTCTAGGTTAGCTAAGGTTGGGGCAAAGCTCTGCATGTTGAGTATTGTTGAATCCTTACATGTTTTGATGATGACAACACTATAAGTCTTTGTAATGTTCAGAAATATGTCTTCACTTCAGGTATTTACAAGGACTGTCTTCGTGTTGGTTGGCACTTCGTCATGTTTGTGTATAACACCTCGTGTTGAACTGTTTGTCTTCGTGTCGCTTTAGTTTAAGTACTGTTTGTATTTCCAACACGCCGTATCGTCTTCTCTTACCGCGTGTTGTTTATGTTTACTGTCCTTCAGGTCGTGCGTCTGTGTTGTCTCCTCTACATTGCGTGTCATTTTTCTCTGTAGTGTTTATTTTTATTCAGTGACACGTCGTGTCATTGATCTTTACTTCGTACTGTTTTCACCATCTTCGTGTTGGTCTTTCTCATTAGACCTCGTGTCGTTCTCGCTTTGACCACACTTCCTGTTGCTTTACGAAGACCTCGTGTCTTGCTTGTTTGCAGCGACTTCGTGTCGGTTTCTGATTCAGCACGTGTTGTCCTCGCGATTGTTTTTCACCTCGTACTGTTCTAATCTTACTTCGTGTCGTTGTCAGTCCGTGTCTTTCTTATGTTGAAATCACACTTCGTGTTGATTTCTGTTCTCGACTTTGTGTCGTTTCACCTCTTGTCATTTTGAGTTCGTGTCAAATCACTGTTCTGTCTTCGTGTTGTCTTACAACTTCGTGTCAATTCTTGTATTTCATCTTCGTGTTGTTTTCAACTCCATGTCAATTCTTGTACTTCATCTTGGTGTTGTTTTTTAACCCGTGTCGATTACTGTTTCGACTTCGTGTTGTTTTCAACCTGTGTCAATTACTGTTTTGACTTCGTGTTGTTTCCAACCCGTGTCGATTACTGTTTCGACTTCGTGTTGTTTTCAACCCGTGTCGATTACTGTGTCATCTTCGTGTTGTCTTCACCTCGTGTCGTTTTTTCATCTCTTCATATCGTTTTTGTTCCATTGCGTACAGGACATCGCAGCACCTCGTGTTGCTTCCTGTTTCACTTTCGTGTCATTTGTCTTGTTGTGTCTTCGTGTCATTTTTACTCTTCCTAGTCCTCGTGTCTCTCTTGTGTTGAAACCATACTTAGTGTTGGTTTCTGTTCTTGTCTTCGCGTCTTCACGTTGTTTTTCTGTCTACCTCGTAACATTCTCTTAGTAATGTTCATTGTGTCACCACTGTATCCCGTGTCGTTCTCTGTTTTGTGTATCTTTTTGTCGTGTCCACTAACCTCATGCAGTTCTAGCTCTTATGGCACTCAATATTAATGGTTCTTATCTCGTTGCAGGTCCGAGGAAGAACATTCATCAGTGTCTGGGTGCACATGATCCGATACTGAAGGAACAAATACAAAAAGGGCACGTAGCAGGAAGGTTCTGGATCGAGCGTGGGAGGCACACGCGTTTAGTGCCCTATCCATCTGCTGCCGCTATAAATAGAAACCTTCGCCCACCGATGAAGATTGATCTGAGCCAAGAAAGAAAAGGCAGTGTTACAGAGAGCTCGATCCAGCAGAAGAAGAAAAAGTGAGAGAGAGAGATAGTGCTCGTGTGAAAGAGGAAGAGAGTGTAAGAGAAAGAAAGAGAGATAGAGAGTGAGTGAGAGAGCTCGTGGAGAAGAAGAAAGAAGTTTACCTGAAGATCTGTCTTCACTGGACCGTGGATCAGATCCAGGCCAGTCAGCTCTGTTAGGAGCCAAATTGTGCATTTTGTGTTTCAGCTTCTGTTTGCTGAAGTTATTTTCGTCTATTGTTTTTTTCTTTGTTTTCTGGTTTGTTGTGCTTTCCGATCCTCTGGTCTGAGGTCGTGTTCCCTCCGGTTAGGAGGAAGGGAGATCTGATCTCCAGTTGCAAGTAGCTGGGAGCTACTTGTGGGTTCCCTCCGGCTTGGAGGAAGGGAGACTTGTCTCCAGTTCTGGGCTTGTGGATTCAAGTCCAGAGGTTCCCTCCGGTTTGGAGGAAGAGGGGAGGTTGTTCCCCTGGTCAAGCTGTGTGGCAGCAGCTGTTTGCAGACTGAGTCTGCTTGGTTCTAGCGTTCGCTAGTGAAGCCTCACTCCGGTTGGGAGTGAGGGGTGGATGTAGGTCTGAAGGACCGAACCACCTAAAAATCTATTGAGCAGTGGCTTGATTGTCTGGTTTGCTTCCGCTAGATGCTTGAATAGGTGCGCTCAATGTGATTGTATTTGAGTTGAATAGAATTGGTTCCATTCTGTTTCCTTATCTAGCATCCGGTTTTTAAATTTAATCCATTATTCGTAGAAGGATTCATTCACCCCCCCTCTGTATCCGGGCCAAGCACCCTAACAGTTGGTATCAGAGCAGGTGTCTGCTTACAAGGTCCAGCGACCTGCAGATCGATCTTGCAATCTTAGGTGCTTATTTCTTTTTAGTGCTTCAATATTCTTGTGCGTTAATCTGTGTGTTCTCATGGCCCATCCACCGATCTTTAGTGGTACGCATTTTGATGCATGGTTCGCTGTTTTGAAGAGTTATGTTAAATCTGTGAATCCAGACCTGTGGAAAGTAATTTCACATGGTCCTCATGAACTACCTAAGAAAAAGTCCAAATGGACTGACAGTCACAAATCCATGCATGAAGAAAATCAGATAGCAATAAATTTAATGAAGGCAGCTACTGATAGAGCTTTTCATTCATGTTTCTTTGAATCCAGTTCTGCTAAAGATATTTTGGATGCACTGAAGCGAACTCAGGAGATAGATGTGGACAGATGCATGATGGCCAACAGAAGAAATCAAAGTGCCAGCGATCAAGGCAGCAATCAAACTAAAGAAG